>CM068952.1:109083812-109099561 GCA_035128595.1 Eptatretus atami | reverse complement strand
AAAAGAAAAAAAACACCTACCGCGACGGGATACTTAACATAATATCGAAGGTGGTCATTATGAGATGGAGGTCTTTGAATAGTAAATTTGAAGGACAATTATTTCAAATATAAGTACTATCTTTATTCATTGGATGGAAAGCAAGAAGTGGCGATCGGACGTGACGTACTACGATAAGTTCGTGGCTGCGCCCAAGACGCAATTACTCATATGTTTAGATAGGCGATCGCTCGTATTGAGATGTGTAATCATGGTTGACATTCTATTCTTGAGCGGAGAGATATTGCTTTGAGTATCAATCACATTCTATTTTTCTATTATTTTTCATTTGCTATTTTGGAAGATGTTGCGGATATATAGGTTGGAAATGGGATGAGGATGTAAGGTAGAACGTCTTTTTTTATTTTTTAGTTTGTCCTTAGAAGGTTTTTGGATTGTAGTTTTTGCTTCGTTTGGTTTCGCTATTGATGTCAGGCATATGTTGAGTGGTTATTGTGGAGGTGTTGATTGGTCGTTCCGCTTGCAGACTGTGGTTCTATTGTTATGATTATGTATATTATCAGCGATCCGACATTGAGCTAGGTCGATATCTTCGGGTTGGTTGAGAGTTAAATGGTACGTACTGAATTGAAAGTATTGAATCAGAGCTAATGCAAATTTGTTATAGACGTCGGAGTTATGGTCAATACAACGATACATTGAGGATTTTGGTGACGCGTGTAGGTGACGAAGGGTGAGAATGGTTGCCACGGCCGAATTGAAGTGTGTGAAGATATTATCTGAGTGAGATTTATTGGGGCATGTTATAGTATCTGTACAAGAATTTGTGTTTGAACTTGTGATAGAGCATCTGTTGGATCATTGCTAAATGAGGCAACGTGTTTCTTGTATGTCGAGTGAGGTCTTTTAATATGGGCGTCAATGCTTTTAATATATAGAGAAAGTTGTCGGTTGGAGCGAGAAGATGTTGAGTAACCCTGGTAAGTAATATAAGGGACAATAGTCCATAATTACCGTGAAACTTTGTGACCCAAACAGGAATATGTATGGTGTTGTAGTTTGTAAGGGAATACGGAAGAGTGGCGGATGATAGGAGTAATAATGTGACATTCAAATGCGGGGCTATTCGTGCGATAAGTGGATAAATTATTGAATATTTGGGAATTGTGGTCTGCGTGTGTCACTTCATTTTTGCTTTTATGGGAGAGGATTTGTGATCAGGATATGCAAATGGCTTTGAGTTCAAAGAAGTGATCCAGAGGGACAGATTGAAGGGTTGAGAAGCGCACAGTGATATATTATCAAGCGATTATCAATTGACAGCTGAATAGGTACTGGATCGATGCAGTAGGTCAGATGCCTCTGTAGAACATAGTGTGGCTGACTTGCCTTGCAAAGGAATGCTAAATTTTTGGTGAATAGTCATGAGCTAGAAGATTTGTTTGTCAATGAATAGACAAATTAGGTGCAGTGGCGTATAGATGGTAACAGAGTGGAATCATATGCAATAAACGTAACCGAATGGGTACACCACTCCTGGTGAATTGGGTGAAGTGGAGCTGGGGTACAGTAGATCTCAGAGGGAGCTCGCTTTTGGGTCCCTTTTTCATGTGGCTTGAGGAAGAGAGACCTGCGATGGGAAACATTGCAATCCTCAAGACAAAGGGTAGACATTTAAGGGATCATGGCTGGTTCTGGTCTGTAAGGATAATTGTTTCACATTAATGTGATGTGCGCCTAAGTTCTCGTATGCAGTCTTTGTTGGTATTATTAACCAGGCAGTTAAATCAGTGTTTAAGGTGCATGCATTATCAAAAGACGGTAGTGGATTGGCATGCCAAAGTTCTTTGCAAATTGGAGATATGAATGTTGGTACTGTGGTGAGATTTGGACCGGAACCATACAATATGGTGTAGGTCATGTGACTTGCATGGCAGGAGAAGGGAAAAATCCGTCTGTTCATGTTTATGTGGGACGTCTTGAAGGTGACGTAGAACTATGGTAGGTGTCTTACGTTTTCACCATTGAGAAAGTACGATTCTGTAGGTAAAGAGGTAGGCTGTGCTGGTGCGTAGCAATGATTTGGTAGTAGGGGTGTCAACCAGTGTTTCGTGTCTCGTGAGCTCACGAGAATCAGTTGACTATAATTGAGTCATTGTTGTGTTATTGCGTCAGATCCAAGAGATTAAGTGTATAGGATGTACTCGTTTCGCTTGGAGTCGGTGGAGGATGGGTGGTTAGGTTCATTACAAGGTTGCTGAACGAGCTGGCTTGTTTTCCACGAAGCCAGTCGATTTTGGATGAACAATATGCATTTGACATTGGATGGTGTAGATTGGCGTCGGCACATACATGATCTGTTGTAGCACTGCTTTGCGATGTGGTTGAAGATATGGGTACTCATAGTTATTTTTGGTATGGAAGATTGCAAACAAGAGACCACATGTGAAAGTGGTTTCGTTGATGTAATGTTTGAATAAGTTTGAACAAGCTGATTGAATTGTGAGGAGGCAAAGTCGACTTTGCTTCTCACATATGAATTATTGAGTGTTAAGTCTCGAGTTCAATAAGGCTAGAGGTTATCTGGATGTGATGTGGCTTTATTGCGCGGATGAGAAAGGTGTGTGCCGCAACTTTACATCCCTGAAGGGCGCTCTAGTGGTTGGCTGCTGGACGTTAACGAGGAATGAGGTTTTAAAGGTTCAGAAATTGATTCGCTAAGTATCTTCACAGTATAGGTCTATGTGATCAGATTAAGCTATATTGGTCAAGGGATGGATTGCAGTGGGCGAGTAAAAGATTTGCTGCCAGATAGGACACAGGAATTGGAACAACCTGGTAGGGACTCATCAATCTCACGGTCCAAAAACTCCTGCTTATCTGCATCTTGTCTCTTCTCTGCATTGTTACTGGCAGTTGTGCAAGGGTCACTCCCATGCTGTTGGATAATCCAGGCACGCGAATCAATTTGCCACATAAAAAGGGAGCAAACCGATCATAAGTAAGCTTGATAGCTTATATCTACGTCACAAGTAGTCTTGCATCTCATAGCAGTTGAGTATATATTTTCCTTTCTCGCAAGTCTCATTAATACATACACGATTTAGCACAAGGTCATTTTCACCTGACATGGCTGCTGTTACTGCACTCATACATAGTAATTGATGCACAATGCAGAATGAGAGAGGGGTCTTCGTAACATTATCGTGTGCTTTGAATACGTCTGGATCATCCCACTTGTTCGCAACTCTCTGCTGATGGTATCCAGGCCAATTCGACATGGTTACTGATTTCCGACTTACTCTGTTATCATTGGTGTGGCTTCAAAACGGTAATCCTTTAATATCTTCCTCTGTATGCTGGAGTGCCCCATTCAAGGATTTTGGGCCCACTCTTATCCTTGATCTAGTCATGCAATTGATGTCTCAGTGATTTCTGGAAATCATCTTTATCGATTGCTGATATCTACTCCTATGAATAGATCTCTCCCTTCAGTAACAGCAGGCTGGCAGCCTCGTCCTTTTGTAACTGAAAGAGAAGTTGTCAGTCATTCAAGTACGACTGTTCTCATATCAGTCATGATTTTCTTGCAAATTCAATTAAATGTTGGCATCTAAAAGCAGTTCGCTGGATCCTCCATTAATACATAGTCATTCCTTTGGAACCTGAACTCCTTCCACAATGACTATTCATGCGCAGCTTATGTGGAGTCTGATTCCTCTAGAGCTCTGATGAACAAAGTCTTTAGAACTGTTGCATCTCCGATCATGATGAAAGCTGAGTCTATTGGCCAA
Source organism: Eptatretus atami (assembly GCA_035128595.1). NCBI lineage: Eukaryota > Metazoa > Chordata > Myxini > Myxiniformes > Myxinidae > Eptatretus > Eptatretus atami. The sequence goes on along the minus strand of CM068952.1, from coordinate 109,095,767 downwards.
TCACTGTCGCAATCGAGCAGGTCGCTGGTCTTCTATGTTACGCTCCTTCTAGTCTTGCAACTTGCATCCGTGTTTCTCCATACCCCCAGGATCTGCAGGCTCACAAGTCTATTACAATCAACCCTTGCTGTATGAATCTTACATAATATCCAGGCGCATTGTTCAGGCCTCCAATATTTGGTCACTCTTTTTCCACACCTTGGAAAACTTCCACATTACCTTCAATCTATTCTGCGCTCATGTCCTTCATAAATAAAGATTCCTGTCAGATATCCCAATTTCCAAAATCCATGATTTTCTACCTCGAGTTAACCCCTCACGATAAATCTCCTTTCAAGATTTCCAGTTTCATCTGAGAGTTTCTTTGTATCCTTCTGTTCTGCCCCATGCATCTTCTCCTATCGCTACCCATTCCCACAACAGTATGTTTGTCCGCCTTACTCGGTCTGCGTGATCGCTTCTGCTTCTTCAGGCCTGTTTGTCTGTTGAATCTGATCTGTTCAGTATATGTCAGTGGTAAGTTTTTACAGCTGAGCATTTGAAAAAAATGCCGGAGTTGCAGAATTGATGTAAACATGAGGTGGCTGTAATTAGTATATTATTGTAACGAGGAAGGGTTGGAGTGCAAGTCGATTGTAGTTCGTGTGCGTGGTGCGCATCAGACTGACTGAATGTTCGAAATCATTGTTGATGGTTAGATAAGCAGAAGAGGAAGAAGAATAATGTTTATTTGGAGGAGGTCTGGGTTTGGGGGTGGGCGGCTGGAGGGATTTATGCTTGTCTGTAAGAAGTGTTTAGACTGCTCAAGGATGAGATGTGGAGATCTGCACCTGCTTACCTCTTTTCTAGCAGTATGTTAATGGAATGTTGGCGAGGAGGGAGGGTTTGAGTCGGCGTAAAAGCAGGAGGCTCCTGGAAGGAATGATGTAAAGGTAGACCATTTTGGTTGACACAGTACCGAGTAGACATACAGCATCTTAACCCTTTGACACTGTGCGGCTGTTTTGAAGGCCGCTATTCAACACATATTCCAAGCGCTGCCGGTTGACCAGCAGATTATTAAAAACCCCATAACTGAGCCCGGATTTTCGCATAGCGACCAAAGTTCACGGAGCTCAGGTTTAAAGGGTTAAGGGTCATCGTGTATTAATTTATCTTTTTAACCATGCAGCATGAACGACGAGATAAATTATGAATGCCATTGACTTGTGTGGGTGCGGGGTGGGGGGGGGGGAGCTATATTCTAATAAAGGTAAACTAGGAATAGGCTCCTGTCCTCACTATTAAGATGAATCATGCATTGATGGCGTATTGTGCTGCTGTCCTGACCGTCGCAGAATCGATACCACAAGGGATCGGTGTTAATTATTTCGATAAATGTCATGCATCCTTGTATTTGTCTTCTTCCATTTCCTGTCCAGATCGTTGCTTTTCTACTGAGTTGAAAGAACTGAAGGGGTTGTCTATAATTTGAATATTTTGAATTCATTTCATTGTATATTGTTGGATAGTGATGGTCATCTCCCAGCTCCTGTATTAAGGTAATTTAAGATGAATGAATGATTATACGGATTAAGCCTGGTTTGGGTACCTTGTAGGACCAAAGGCGCGAGAGGAGGCTGTATGTTTGTGTTAAGAGGGCATTAGTTATAGATTAGCTGGAATGGCGAGCGTTCACGGTAGCTTTAGAAACCTCCTCATATGCTGTGTTTCTGGTCAGTGTGGCTTTGTGTGCGACTGCGAGAAAACGGCCATGTCTATTTAGAAAATAGCTAGCTTCGGTGTCCGTTCCATGATTGCTGATATGGATGAGGGATGTGTAAGATTAGGGTGGACTTCCCACCACAGGAGATATCACCCCTGCGGCTGTCAGTGATGACCAGCGGCGTAAGAGCCATAGTGATCGTTGTCAGTCCGACAGTGTGCAAGTATAGTATATTTGGTGTGGCATGCTTGGTCAGAGACAGGGATTTGGTCCGTATTTCAGCATGGAAAGCTGGTGATGTTCGATGTGTGTTGGTGGACGGTGTAGGAGACTCGTTGCGTGTAAAGTAAAGTGCCTCCAGCCTGGAATGGTTGCATGATTTCACAACGCCTGCGGAGTAGCCATTAAAATTTAGTGCTGCTTCCTTGCTTGACACTATATCAGCATTTAAAGGGATATAGGCATGGACAATCCCACCTGGTGGCATCCATGGGGAGAGGAAAGTTTTTCTCAGTAAATGAGACCTGACACAGTGAAAGTCATTGATTTGTGGTGAGGTACCCAGAGCGATCTTGGAGTTACTGACATTCCTCAAGTTATGGGGAGGTTTTTGTCTCACAACAATCTGTGTATTCAGTGGATTTGTCTTCGTCCTCTGTGGTGTTCCATCAACAAGATCCTGTTAAAAAGGTGCATATGTAATGTGCAGAAGACGTATGATTGTTGTATGGTCGTTCTATGGACAGTGATATGCTTGTAACGTCTGCCTTTGTGATAGAAAGAGATCGTTTGTCGCTCCGGTCACTGGGTTTGCCAAAGCTCGTTTGCAAGTGGCATGTTTTCAAGGGGGTGAATTGCACACGAACTTTCCCTCAGCTCGACTTTTTGAACAGAAGATTGTTCATGCTCTGACCTGGTCGAGCCCATCTCTTGTAGGTGACTTCCTGGGCCTTGTCGTAGCGCGTGCAACGATTGTGCAAGACGATATGTCTAAATGAGGTTGATTTTTGGGTTTGTTCATCGATGCCTTTCTCTCTTACTCTGTTTTGTGTGCATGAGTGTTTTTTGTATATTGGCACTTTGACGTGATAAATTGCTTGTTGTTCGTTTTATGTCGGATTTCTGTTTTTATCAGTAAGTATAAATTGTTTATTCTTTATTTCGTTGCATCGTGACGGGCCAAAATCATAATAATCCGTTTTAGGAACGTGATTCAGACGCAAACTGTACGTCTGACACTGGTTGGGTCGAAATAAACCTGCCTTGGAACCTTATTCATCATGCAATGTACTGCTCAACTGTGTCAATGCTGTGTGATATTGTTGTGTGGTGTGTGTGTTGTGTGTGGTGTGCTTGTGTATTCTATATATAGTATAATATATCTATTTTATATATATATATAAATAATAACATCTATATATTATTCTGTAGTCGCGCGTATTATTTTTTCTCCAACTGCAGCGGATTGTCGCAATTCGATGCGGTGTGTGTGTAATTAAGAGCATGGCTATGTAGATAGTAGCCAATCGGGACTCGTGGGATATTTTTGCGATTCTTTAATTTTAATTCTTTGCATGGCGACGTGTGAGTACGGCTGAAAGGCGTAATATGATGTTCATGACATGCATCGGTCATCGCTGACAATCATTGTCTTCGGTTGGACAGGACGTCATAGTGAGAGCTAATGTCCATCGAGAAAACAGCGTCTGCAATGTAAACTATTCTGCACTGGACTTACTGAAAGGTGAATTTGCACAAAAATGTAAGAGAAACTTGTATATAAATGAATTCGGATAATACTTGGAAACGATTATTGAGTCTAATACGAACTATGTTCGAAATTTCGTGCGAGGTGGGTTTGGCTAGTGTATTATATCTAGATCTCTTCTCTAATTATAATATATCAAGCCTGCGAACTTAACTCTGGTCAGATCCGATGAATTGCTGTGCATTAGCGACATGACAATGTTTGGGAATCTGCGTTCCATAGTACCACTTGCATTTGCTCATGCGTATTTGTATTCCCGTGGAGTCTCGTGCGCTACAGCTATGGTACCTAGCTACACCTCGGCAGTGCACGGGTAGCTAGTATATATAATATTAGGAGGGAAAATATTGCCTCACTTAACACATTTCAAGTTAATCATATTAAAACAACTTCTCTTTACTAGCTTCATTGTATCAGAAATTCACCATGCTGTGGAACTGTGTGCTTGGCTTGGAATGTGAAAGATGATTAATATATTTCTTGGTTTTACAACTATCTTTATGTACTTCATTCTCATGGTGAGGGTGGGGAGGGGGGTGAGAGGGGGGGGGGGGGTGTTTGTTAATCCTCCTCTTGGTGAATGTCTTTTGATTTATTTGTGTGCAACTTTGCTTATTAATTTAACAGAAGTTGTGTTAGTTTTTGTTTTTTTAATGTCTATGAGTTATATGTGTATTTCAGCTATGTTAAAAATGAATTATTTAGAATTTTTAAATCGAGCTAATTGCCATATGAAAGCAAAATTTAGAGCGGACGTGGTCGGGGGGGGGCGGCTAAACGGTTTTCTGAACTAGTTTAAACTGGTTCCAGAGACTTTAAAAATAGATTAGGTGTGTGTTTTCACTTACGTCAAGCATTTGGAGTATAGAGCAAGATAGGTCCTGCGGGTTGATATCTATTGTGGAGGAGGGCAGAGATTTTTTGTAAGCATCATTATAATATCGGCTTTACTCTTGCTGATATGGATCGTGGATATATTTGGATGGATGACTGAGCAAAACAAGGGTTGATCATCATCTGTATATTATGACTTTGATATTGCTGTGATGCATCTCAGTTTGATTTCCAGTTTTGTTCGATTCGCAAATCAGGGCCTTCTCTCATGTTTGTCTGATTTTTCTCTGCGACAAACATGTGGATGGTCATTGAATTGTCTTTTTCCCGATTAATTCCTTCAGTCTGGATTTCGAGGGCTTTTACTTGGCCTTTCATTATTCTTGGATTGTTGTAATTGTTCTGTCTGATTCTCTTGAAACAACTTTACTTTGTTGCGGATCTCCACTGTGAAAAAATGTACATTCAGTTTGAAGGCTGGTTTTTGCCTGAATCCCTCCTGTCAGACCTGGATAATATAAACCGCATGGCGGGTAGTGATATTATGCTGCGACGCAGGAGTCACAACTTCTTCATTCTCTGCTCGACACGAGGGCAACGACAAATTATCAATTCCACTTCTCTAGATAACCACTGGAAGACATTTGCAGTCTGTAACTATTTGACAATATACGTAATAACTTTTCATAAACCAAGCTAGACATCAAGGGTTGCAATCTGGGATTCGGAACGTTTGATCCAAGAGTTCATCACAGTAACAGGCTTTCATACGAACTCGATGGAGTATGCCTCTCCTGGTTTCATGCTTCCCCACTTGCTCCTATTTTGCGGTTAAAACTAGGTTCCTCACCATGGTATCTCAGGCAGAGTTGGATTTCTGAGGATGTCGCCTTACATGGTGGCATTTGGCAGACTCTAATATTTATACAGCTTGCTTCTGTGCTTGCTCTTCTTGCCCTCCCCAAGCTGTTAAGGTGTCGTGCTTCCTCCAAAAACTTATTGCTCTCACCTCGAGTCAGATTTGTTCACACTGATTTTATTTGTCGCCGTTATTCTACCGATTGCGGATAGTCCTGTGTCCATTGTCTCGTTTTTCTCGTTCAAGTATTAAATGTGCTGCCTTCACTACCTCATGTGCTCACATCTGCACGACCATGTTCTTCTTGCACATGCTTTTTATTTTATTTAAATCACACTTCCTTCCGTCTCTGTGTATTGTGCTTGCTGTTTAGTTTTTTCTCCTTTCTGTGTTGCTCCTACCCTTGGTGCTTATTGACCTGCTACTTTGTTGTTCAGCTCTTGCATCGAGCTAAGACTAGTGGTAAAGTGTAAGCCCACTGACTGTAGAGAAAAGTGAATCTCTGCTCTCCAGATTACCAGGAGTTGTGTTGCTTCTCAAAGGTGTTTTTTTTTTTATTTTAGAAGGGGATGGAGGAGGAGTGTAACAAGTACAATCTCAGCTGAGATGTTTATGCGATTTTTTAATATATATATATTATATATATAATTATTATTATATATATATATATATCTCCATCATTCGTTTATCTCAGGGTTTCGTTTTATTTTTTATTTTATTTTACTACTATACTGATGTCATTGTATGCATCTAATCCATTTGCATTTTGTGGAGTTGATTAATTTCATGATCAATAACTTTTTTTCTCTACAGCATACAACATATAGTTTTATTCTGATTTTTGTTCTCTTTCGCCAGGCTCTCAGTGCATGATCTTAACAAGCAAACAGTATAATCCGCATATGAAACGGAGGACAGGGCCACCACAGGATATCGACGACTTAAAGGCAGAATTCCATCCTGGAGCAACAGGGTGCGTATATCATTTCGATTTTACATAAGAAATGCGTGAAGCAAATTTGCAAAATCTTTGCTAGATGTTGCAATTGTGATACAATCATAATATTCTTCATCTAGCTGAAGCATTTGCACTTAACAAGGCATTGCACATCATTGACAAGGAAGATAGCCAACTGCAGCAGAGTAGTGAAGTGTGGAGAGAGAACACCCCACAGGCATAATTACACAAAGATGTGACTACAAGGCTGTTGACTCTATCTGGGTCAGTTTTTGATTTTGTCAAAGTGGTATATTTTGTGGAGAGGATTCAGAGGGGTTTTTTTACCTCTTTTATCAAGATTACAAGCATGTTTATGGGAACGCGACCTAACTAATGGGAATCAGTCGCAACATTTGACATTGTGTACATTCTGTTAGTCCTTTTGACAAGCCTAGACCATTCAACTACATGTGGTCAAGTCTCTCAACCATCCTCAAATCCTGGTGGTAGCTGCTTATGTTGTCTCAGTGCACATTCCCTCTTCTGTATTTTCACTCTTGAGGATGCAGTAATGCTGAGTATGCTTTTTCCGTTATGGACTGGTGCACACATCCGTGTTCTCGATTTGTGAATTAAAACTCGTCAAATATTGGATATCTCGTGATGATGGGCCAAAAGCAAGCGTTGCTTTCCATTGCAGGCAGGTCAGTGGTCTCTGGTATTTTATTTTTGTTTTTGTTTTTTTACGCTCCTTCTCCATATTGCTTCATTGCTCTCTGTCTTCAACCTCCCTATCTACCAGGATGCATGCGTCTTCCAGACCAGTCTAGTTGATCCCAAATAAGTGACTGTACAGATGATAGTCTTTTATTGTCGATTTTCCATCCATTGACCACTTCCAAGAGGTGTTTTATCATCTATCTTTCCTCTCGGGTTTGAAGCAAGCAGTGCACACCGATCTTTTTGTCATCCCCAATTCTGTCATGATCTTATACCTCGTTTCTCTCAAAACAACTAACTTATTTACTCCTTTCTCTTTTCCTTGTTCTTCATTATTTTGTTGATTGTCCACTGTCAGTTCATAGTCCTTGCTCTTCCTAAAATATACACTCCTGAAAGAATATTAAAAAAATAATGTTTAGGAAGAGGGTTGTTTGTGTGCATAAAAATATGAAACAAATTGTCTCAACAAATGTCACAGAGGTATTAGTGATGTTGGGAGGGAAGAATAGGCCCTCTGGCTTGTTTTACTGATTTCTCTGTGATTGAGTACAGAGAGGTGTGTTAGAATACAGAATTGATGCTGTCCAATTTACAAATGACGTTTTGGTACTTTATTAGCATTTCATGTATTTAACTGATTACTGATTTTAGGGAATGCCTTAATTCTGAATATGTGGACATAGAAGGATTGAAAATTTGGTGTCTAATGTGGTTTTTGGGTAGGGAATCGATTGGGGAATAGAGATCTTGCGATTGAACACTCCTATATCGTGTTTCACAACGGGGTTCCCGAACCCTAGGGTTCGCAAGAGGTTCGTAGGGTTCGCGAGAACGGTAATAATAGGCTAATGTATTCTGATTAGTTTCGTTGATTTATATTCGTAATTTTATATATACACGTACGCATATGTTGAAACTCTTGTTATTATATGAGGCTTAACCTCTTATATTATTACAATTAATACACCATAGGGAATGTATTTAACGATGTTTATGGCGCAGTGTGAAACGCCTCACTGGTTAGTGGAAGTCTGTACGGGCGGATTCGTGTATATTGAGTGACTGACTAAGTAGGGACGCATGCAGATGTCCATCTAATCTTTCTTGCTTCTAGTGATCTCTCTCTTCTCTCTCTCTCGAAGGTTAGTTCTTCTGTTTACTTATTGCTTCAGCTTTATTGTGTTTAAGTTTTGTTGATCAAGTTACATGAGGTCTGTTTTATATGTCAAACAGGACTCGGGTGACAAACCTTTCAAAAATGACGTTTCAACAAACAAAAACCCCTTTTTTGTGAATTAAAATTCGGTTGAGTTCTCAATAACGAGCAGTATGTTTTTTTTTCATTGCAATAAATTTGACTAAAGGGTGGTCATTTTTTCCTATACAGGTATCCGAAAAAAAATATATTATATTTACACAGTGGACATGATAATATAAAAGAGCTAGATATTAATAATGGATATAAAATTTTATGCTAGGGTTCCTGAGACATGAAATCTATTTCAAGGTTCTACAAGGGTAACAAGGACAAATGTTTCAGGCCGCGTCTAAAGTTTTGTCTTCACAGCAGAAGAAAACAATGCGGAGCCTTTAGAGCCAGCGTTCGCAATGCGACGCGGCTTAAAATTTGAGAACGCTGCCCTATATAATAAGCATAATCCAGATGCCACTTGCAAACCGGTATCGTGAGTTTCTTCTAATACCAACTTGGTAGAATGGAGCGATGACTTGTGTGTCAATACTCGTTTTCAGTGGGGGATTAAATGATGCAATTAGTTTTTGATATTTGCAGTCCCCTCATATAGTATAAATCCAATATGGCTGCCGGAATACACCGATGAATCACGATATGGTACTCTAATAATTTTGAGTAAATGGATATGGAAATATGGTTTGGTATCTCATCGTTTCCAGTTATGGGGCTTTTAAAGATAAGATTTGGTTAGTGGAGCATTCTTTATTGTCATAAATCCAATTATAGCCAAAAACAACATGATAATTTGAAGAGATCATCAGACATGAGTGCAAACATGTTTATCACAATATATTACATGGTATCATTACATATCAATCCTACTATATCAACTGAATTTCTATGTCATCATCAAACTTTATAATAGTGAACCAACAATCATATCTCATCATCATATTACATCTGTACAGTGGGGAGCAACAGTATTGAATAACTGCGATTTTGCAGGTTTTCACTTACAAAGCACGTAGAGTCTGTATTTTTATCATAGGTAACACTTCAACTGTGAAAGCGGAATCTAAACAAAAATCCTGAAATCACATTGTATGATTTTAAATAATTAATTTGCATTTTATTGCATGAAATAAAATTTGACATCAGAAAAACAGAACTTAATATTTGTTACAGAATCTTTGTTTGCATTACAGAGATAGACGTTCCTGTGTTCTTAACCAGGTTTGCACAGACTGCAGCAGGATTTGGCCACTCCTCCATACAGAGCTTCTCCAGATCCTTCAGGTTGGGGCTGTCGTTGGGCAACACAGACTTTCTAGCTCCTCCAATATTTCTATTGGGTTCAGGTCTGGAGCACTGGCTAGGCCCATCAGACTTGAGATGCTTTAACGGAGCCACTACTTAGTTGCCTGGCTGTGTGTTTTTGGGTCGTGTCATGCTGGAGACCAGCACGCCCATTTCAATTGCTTTGTTGAGAGAAGAGGTTGTGGCCAATTGATCTATGATACATGCCCATCATCCCCTCAATACGGTGCATGTCCTGTCCTTTTGCAGAAAGATCCCCAATAATGATAGGTTCACCATCTTCACGGTTGGGATGGTGTTCTTGGGGTTTATTATCCTTCTCTCTCAAGAACAGTGCGAGTGGAGTTTAAACCAAAGCTATATTTTGGTTCATAGACACATGACCTTCCACCTCCTTGGATCATCAGATGGTCATGTGGCAAACTCAGACGTCCTGGACATGCATCGGCTTGAGCAGAGGACCTTGCGTGGCTGCAGGATTTTAATCATGATGGTAGTGTGTTATTATGTTTTCTTTGATACTGTGGTCAGCTCTCTTCAGGTCATTGACAGTGTCCTGCGTGTAGTTTGGGCTGATCCCTCACTTTCTCATGATCATTGAGGCTGCCCGAGGTGAGATCTTGCAGGAGCCGACCGAGGAGATTGACTATTGTCTTGAACTTCTTCCATTTTCTATAATGGGCGCAGTTGTTGCTTCTCACAAAGCTGCTTGCTATTGTCTGTAGCACAATCCAGCCTTCCATGTCTATCAATTTTGTCCAATGTCCTTAGACAGCTCTCTGGTCTTGCCCATTGTGGAAGGTTGGTATTGATTGATTGAGTGTGGACAGCTGTCTTTATGGCAGTAAGAGTTCAAACAGTGCAGTAATAAGGTATGAAGTGGAGATGGGAGGCTTCTTAAAGACAAAACTAACAGTCTGGATGCCGAATCTTACTGTTGTCGGTGATAATATACTTATTCATGCAATAAATGCAAATTATTATTTAAAAATCATAAATGTGATTTTCAGGATGTTTTGTTTTAGATTCCGTCTTCACACCAGTTTAAGTGGTAACTCTGATAAAATATGACATTTTCTGCTTGTCTACGTGCTTTGTAAGTGGGAAAACCTGCAAAATCGGCAGTGTATCAAATACTTGTTCTCCCCACTTTATGTACAATCTTAAACAACATCATCATCATCATCAACAACCTGGTATTCCAGCACATTTGAGTAATCAGTGCATTTACAAAGAGGTGTACAAACTAATCCGTTTTTCATGCAGGAGCAGTTCTTTTTGCCTTCACAGCTGCCCTTACACCCACACTTGATCAACTCTAGAACTGCTACAGGGGCCGGTTTGTTCAAACATATTGCTCTCATGAGTTCATTTTCAACTAGCTCTGAGCCATTTGATTTGATCGTGGGTAGGGTAGGGTAGGGTTGGGTTCACGATCAGTGTGACCACTCCTCATTTTCATAAATGCCTAGGTGAGCCAATGAAAACGCGCCAACAAAGTCACAAAGTGTTATGGAAAAGCAATGATAGAAAACTATAAGCTCAAGAAAACTATAGAAAAGAGACGCCAAGGTGAACAACGAATAGCCAAGATCTTGTGAAAAAAGCCAAGGAGTGGTCACACTGTTCACGATAACTCGTCTCTCTTACAGATATAATTAACTCTGTATGTGAGGAATTTGCGTTCCACGAGTGGGTGGTAGCTTTTCCCTATTAACATTCCTGGTGCGGAAGAGTTCCCATCTGGGTTCTGCCAGGGTAGTGCATTTTATGTTCAGAGAGTAGATCTGGGTGATGAATCACTCGATTATGCCCAATGGCTTCATCATTTATGTGCATGTCTGTTTCACCAAAGTGCTGGAAGCTATGTAGAATAGGGTGGCCATCTGGACGAGATATACCCACTCATTCATCCAAGACTTCCTGGACATTCCCATAAACTTGCCTCCCCAATCAGCTCTTGTGAAGTTGTGGAACCATAGTAGTCTACGAGTTTTTTCCTCTTCCAGTACTTGCACCCTTTCATGAATGTCAATTGTACGGTAAATCTTGCTTCTTCGTGTAATCATGTTCAACTTCCTTTCACGCAGTGCGGGCATTGTCGTGGCCGCAACCATAACAAGAAGAAAAACGTCAGAATCTGGGGACCAAGCATCAGTATCTCAAGGTGATGGCTGAGTAACGTCAAGGACATGCAACGGTATCTGTGTGTCTGCCTCCTCGTGAGAATGCTGTCTCATCACATCTGCAATAATGCCAGGGTGGTTGGCGTAGCAGTTGCTCCCATTGTCAACGCAGAATCCCATGTCAGAATCTTTGAAAGCGAGTTGGAGGTTCTTGCCCAGGTGCTCTGTCAGCCTTGATTTGGTTTTGGTGTGAGCAAGAAACGCTTTCATTGTTACCTTGGTGATATTTGTGGTGTCACTGACTTCAAACTCACTGACGAGAGATCCCTTTGCATTTCTTTTTGCCCGAATCTTAGCCTTCAACAAGCCATCTATGTACTTGTCGAAGATAACTCGTCCCTTACTATAACCTTTCAGCATACGCTGGATGCGTTTTACGAAGGCAGTCGAGTTGTCACCGATGGTCTTCATTGATGATGTTTTCGTTA
>CM068952.1:109055858-109077550 GCA_035128595.1 Eptatretus atami | reverse complement strand
ACCAAGCCGGGAACCAAACGGAGAACAAAGAGCTCCACGAACCAAGAAGAGCTAGGCGAGCAACCAGCTCAACTCTCTTCCGCAAGAGCGACTACTGCCGCGACTCTCCTCAGCACAAGCTCACAACCTCCGACAGCTGACTTGACTCGACTCGACTCTCTTCCGATGAACATAACAGCTCTCCAAAAAGTCTCCACCCGAGCCAAGCCGTGGCCGAAGCTCTACTGAACAACCAGCCAAGCAGACAATGGAGGAAAAGAGCAAGGGGGAAAGAGCAAGAGGAGAAGAGCAAGGACAAGGAGAAAGACGAAGGAGGAGGAAGGCAAAATTGGAAGCAGGGACAATGGATGGAAAGAGCAAGGGGACAATGGAGGAGAGCAAGGGGACAATGGGGAGGAAGGACAATGAATGTGCAAGACGGGGAAGACAATGTGGAGGAAAGAGCAAGGGACAATGAGGAAGTAGAGGCAAGGCGGGACAAGGATGGGAGTGAAGGGCATGAGAAGAGCAGGAAGGAGGAGGCGGACATGGGGAAGGAGCAGGGGACAATGGGAAGGCGGGACAAGGAGAAAGAGCAAGGGGACAACGGAGGGAAGGAGCCACTGGGGACAAGAGCGAAAGAGCATGCGCGGAGAGAGAAGGAGCGAAGGGACAACGGAGGAAAGAGCATAGGGAAACGGAGGAAGAGCGAACGGGACAAGGAGGGAAGAGCAAAGACAAAGATGAGAGCAAAAGGACAAAAAGGAACAATAGGCAAGGAAAGGAGCAAGGGGAACATGAGGAATAGAGCAGGGGACAATGGAGGAAAAGCAAGGGGAATAATGGGGAAATGAGCAATGGGACAATGGAGAATAGACCAAGGGGACAATGGAGAAGAGCAAGGGACATGAGGAAAGAGAAGGGGACAAAGGAGGAAAGAGCAAGGGGGACATGGAGGAAGAGAAGAAGGACAAAGAGGAAAGGAGAAAAGGACAAATGAAGAAGAGCAATAGGACAAGAGGAAGAGAAGGGGAACAATGGAGGAAAGAGGCAAGGGGACAATGGAGGAAAGAGCAAGGGAAATGTGGGCAAAGAGCAAGGGGACAATGAGAAAGACAAGCGGACATGGAGGAAAGAGCAAGGGGACATGGAGGAAAGAGCAAGGGGAAATGCGAGAGGAGCAAGGGACATGGAAGGAAAGAGGCTAAGGCGAAAATGGGGGAAAGAGCAATGCGACAATGGGAAGAGCAAGGCGGAGGAAGAAGAGCTAAGGGACAATGGATGGAAAGAGCAAGGGGACAATGGAGGAAAGAGCAAGGGGACAATGAGGAAGAGGCAAGGAGGACAATGAAGGGAAGGAAGGAGCAAAGGGGGACAATGGAAGAAGGAAGCAAGGGGAAATGGGAGGAAGGAGCAAGGGGACAAGGAGAAAGAGCAAGTGGACAATGGAGGAAGGAGCAAGGGGAACATGGAGGAAAGAGCAGGACAATGGAGGGAAAGAGGCAAGGGCGAATGGAGGACAGAGCAAGGGGACATGCGAGAAAGAGCAAGGGGACAATGAGGAAAGAGCAAGGGGACAATGAGGGAAAGAGCAGGGCCATATGGAGAAAAGAGAAGGGGACAGTGGAGGAAGGAGCAGGACAGGGGAAGCAAGGAAGAGAAGGAGCAAGGGACAGTGTAGGAAGGCAGCAAGGGGACAGTGTAGGAAGGAGAAGGGGACAGTGTAGGAAGGAGCAAAGACGGGGAAGGAGGAAGGAGCAGAGTGGAGGTAAGGAGCAAGGGACAGTGGAGGAAGCGAGCAAGGACAGTGGGGAGAGCAGAAGTGGAGGAAGGAGCGGGAATGGAGGGGAGCAAGAGTGGAGGAAGGAGGCAAGGGGCAAGTGGAGGAAGGAGCAAGGGGACAGTGGAGGAAGAGAAGGAACTGGAAGGACAAGGGAAGGAGAGGAGCAGGGGACAGTGGAGAAGGCAGGGACAGTGGAGGAAGGAGCAAGGGGACAGTGAAGGAAGGAGCAAGGGGACAGTGGAGAGGAGCGAATGGGACAGTGGAGGAAGGAGCAAGGGGACCAGTGGAGTAGAGGGAATGAGATGTGAGAACGGGACAGTGAGAGGAAGGGGACAGGGAGGGGACAGGAGTGGAGGAAGTAGCAAGGGGACAGTGAGGAAGGAGCAAGGGGACAGTGTGAGGAAGGAGCAAGGGGACAGTGGAGGAAGGAGCAAGGGGACAGTGAGTGAAGTGAAGTAGCAGGGGACAGTGGAGGATAGGAGCACAAGGGGACAGTGAGAATAGCAAGGGGACCAGTGGAGGAAAGAGCAGGACAGTGGAGGAAGAGAGCTAAGGGGGACAGTGGAGGAAAGACAAGGGACAGTGGAGAAAGAGCAAGGGCACAGGATGGAGAGGAGAATGGAGCAAGGAGCAGTGGGAAAGGAGGAAGCGGGGAAAGGAGGAGAGCAAGGCGACAGTGGAGGAAAGAGCATAGGAGAACTGGAACAAGGAAAGGAGCAAACGGGAAATGGAGGAAGAGCAAGGGAGACAGGAGGAAAGAAGGGCAGGAAGAAGAGAAGGAGACGAGAAAGAGCCAATGGGACAAAGGAGGAAAGAGGCAAGGAGCGAGAAGGAGGAGACAAGAAGAAGCAATGGACAAAGAGGAGAAGAGTGAGCGGAAAATCGCAAAGATGAGACAAGGCAGAGGGAAAGAGCAAGGGGACATGGAGGAAAGAGCAAAGGGGACCATGGATGAAAGGAGCAAGGGAAAATAGGAGGAAGAGCAATGGGACAATGGAGAAGAGCAAGGAACAGAGGATTGGAAGAGCAAGGAGACGAGGAAAAGGAGCAAGGAGACAGAGGAGGGAAGAGCAGAGACAGTGGAGGAAAGAGCAAGGGGACAATGGAGGAGGACCAATGGGAAAGAGGAAAGAGCAAGGAGACAGAGGAGGAAAGAGCAAGGAGACAGAAGATGAAAGGAGCAGGAGAAGAGGAGGGATAAGAGCAAGGAGACAGGAGGAGGAAAAGAGCAAGAGGCAGAGAGGGAAAGAGCAAGGAGACAGAGAGAAAGGCAAGGAGACAGAGGAGGAAGAGCAAGAGAGAGGAGAACAGAGGAGGACGAGCAGGAGGGAAAGAGCAAGGAGACAGAGGAGGAAAGAGCAAGGAGACAGAGAGGAAAGAGCAGGAGACAGTGGTAAAGTACCCAGAGGAAGAGCAACGAGGGGGGGTGCAAAGGAGGAAAGAGCAACGAGACAAAGGAGGAAAGGCACGAGACAAAGGAGGCACGGTAAAGGAGGAAGAGACAAAATGGAGGAAAGAGCAACGGGACAAGGAAGAAAGACAGCGGGACAAAGGAGGAAAGAGCAATGGGACAAGATGAAAGAGCAAGAGACAGAGCGAGAAAGAGCGATGGACAATGGAGGAAAGAGCAAGGGGACATGAGGAAAGAGCAAGCGGAAACATGGAGGAAAGAGAAATGGGACAATGGAGGTAAGGCAAGGAGACAGAGGAGGAAGAGCACGGGACATGAGGAAAGAAGCAAGGGGAAAAGGAGGAAGGAGAAATGGGACAATGGAGGAAAGGACAAGGAGGACAAGAGGAGGAAAGAGGCAACGCCAGAGGAGGAAAAGAACAACGAGACAAAAGGAGGAAAGAGCACGAGGAAAAGGAGGAAAGAGCAAGGGACAAAGGAGGAAAGAGCAAGGGCGACAAGGAAGGATAAGAGCAAGGGGACAAAAGAGGAAGAGGCAGGGACATGGAGGAAAGAGCAAGGGAACAATGGATGGAAAGAGCAAGGGGAAAGAGAGGAAAGAGCAAAGGACAAAGGAGGAAGAGCAAGGGGACAAAGGAGGAAGAGCAAGGGGACAATGGAGGAAAGAGCAAGGGGAAAGATGGGGAAAGAAGCAGGGACAATGAGGAAAGAGCAAGGGACAATGGAGGAAAGAGCAAGGGGAAATGGAGAAAAAGCAAGGGGACAATGGAGGAAAGAGCAAGGGGACAGGAGAAAGGAGCAAGGGGACAATGGAGGAAGAAGGGAAATGAGAAGCAATGGGCGGGGAGAAGAGCAATGGGACAATGGAGGAAAGAGCAAGGGGACAATGGAGGAAAGAGCAAGGGGGATAGTGGAGAAAGCAATGAGGGGAGAAGGGAGAATGGAGATTGCAAGGGGACATGAAGAGTGGGAGGAGGAAGGAGCAAGGGACCAATGGAGAAGGAGCAAGGGGACAATGGAGGAAAAGAGCAAGGGGACAATGGGAAGGAAAGAGCAAGGGGACAACGGAGGAAAGAGCAAGGACAACGAGGAAGAGCAAGGGGACAACGGAGGAAAGAGCAAAGGGACAACGAAGGAAAGAGCAAGGACAACGGAGGAAAGGCAAGAGGACAAAGAGGAAGAGCAAAAGGACAATGAAGAAAGAGCAGATAGAAGAAGAAGGAAGAGCAAGGGGACAATGAGGAAAAGAGCAAGGGGACAATGGAGGAAAGAGCAGGGAAAAATGGGGAAAAGAGCGAAAATGGGAACAATGGGAGGAAAGACAAGGGGACAATGGAGGAAAAAGCAAGGGGACATGGAGGAAAGAGCAAGGGGACAATGAGGAAAGAGCAGAGGCACAATTGGAGGAAAGAGCAAGGGACAGTGGAGGAAAAGGGCAAGGGACAGTGGGAGGAAGGAGCAAGGGACAGTGGGTAAGGAAGAAGGGGACGTGGAGGAAGGAGCAAGGGGAAAGTGAAGAAGGAGAAGGGGTACAGTGGAGAGGAGAAGGGCACGGGAGCGAGGAGATGAGGGAGAGGAGCAAGGGGAAGTGGAGGAAGGAGCAAGGGAGACAGTAGAGCAAGGGAGGGAAGGAGCAAGGGACAGTGAGGAAGAAGCAAGGGAACAGTGGAGGAAGGAGGCAAGGTGAGTGTTGAGAATGCAAAGGGGACAAGTGGAGAAGGAGCAAGGGGACAGTGGAGGAAGAGCAAGGGGACAGTGGAGGAGAGGAGCAGAAGGGGACATGTGGAGGAAGAGAAGGACATGGGTACAAAGTGGAAAGGAGAATACGAGAAAAGAGCAGGACAGTGGAGGAAATGAGCAAGGGGACAGTGGAAGAAAGAGCAAGGGGAAGTGGAGCGGAAGAGCAAGGGGACAGTGAGGAAAGAGCAGGAGGAATAATGGAGGAAAGAGCAAGGTGGAAAATGGAGCAAAGAGCAAGGGGAAAGATGGAGAAAGAGCAGGGGAAAAATGGAGGAAAGAGCAAGGAGACAAGGAGGAAAGAGCAAGGAACGACAGATAGAGAGGACAGAGAAGAGCAATGGACGAAAAGGAGGAAAGAGCAAGGAGACAAAGGAGGAAGAGCAAGGGACGTGAGAGGATGGACACAAAGGAGGAAAAGAGAGGAGAAGAGGAGGAAAGAAGCAATGGACATAAGGATGAAAGAGCAAGGAGACAGGAGGAGGAAAGAGCAAGGGACAATGGAGGAAAGAGCAGGGACAATGGATGAAAGAGCAAGGGGAAAATGAGGAAGGAGCATGGGGATCAATGGAGCGAAAGAGCAAGGAGATCAGAGATATAAAGAGCAAGGAGACAGAGGATGAAGGCAAGGAGACAAGAGGAAAAAGAGCAAGAGGACAGTGGAGGAAAGGCAAGGGTGACAATGGAGGAAGGACCATGGGACAATGGGGAAAGAGCAAGGACAAGATGGAAAGAGAAGGAGCAGAGGAGGAAAAGAGCAAGGAGACAGAGGAGGAAAAGAGAAGAGACAGAGGAGGATAAGAGCAAGGAGCAGAGGGGGAAAGACAAGGAGACAGAGGAGGAAAAGAAGCAAGGAGACAGAGGAGGAAGAGCAAGAGAGAGCAGGAAAGAGCAAGGAGAAAGAGAGGGAGAGCAAGGGAGACAGAGAGAAAGAGCAAGGAGGACAGAGGAGGAAAAAGAAGGAGACAGAGGAGGAAAGAGAAGGAGACAGAGGTGGAGAAAGAGCAAGGGGCCAGAGGTAAAGAGCAAACGCCAAAGGAGGAAAGAGCAACGAGAGACAAAGGAGGAAAGAGCAACGCCGAGCAAAGGAGAAAAGAAGCAAGCGAGACAGAGAGACAAGAGAGAGAAGAGGCAACGGACAAAGGAAGAAAGGCAAGGGAAAAGGAGGAAAGAGATATGGACACAGGATGAAAGAGCAAGGAGGACAGGAGGAAAGAGCAATGGGGAAATGGAGAGAGAAAGGGGACAATGGAGGAAAAGCGGGAAATGGAGGAGAAGAGAAATGGGACAATGGAGCAGGAAAGAGCAGGAGACAGAGGAGGGAAAGAGCAAGGGCAATGGAGGGAAAGAGAAGAAAAGGGAGTAAGGAGGGAAATGGGACATGGAGAGCAAGGTAGACAGAGGAGGGAAAAGAGCACGGGCCAGAAGGAGGAAAGAACAAACGAGACAAAGGAGGAAGAGCAACGGGACAATAGGAGGAAGAGCAAGGGGCAAAGGAGGAAAGGCAGGGGACAAAGGAGGACAAGAGCAAGGGAAAGCGAATAAGAGCAAGGGGAACATGAGGAAAGAGCAAGGGAAATGGAGGAAAGAGCGACAGAGGACAATGAAGCAAAAGACAAAAAGGAGAAAGAGCAAAAGGACAGGAAGGGAAAGAGCAAGGGGACAAAGAGGAAAGAGCAAGGGGACATGGGAATGAGCAAGGGGGAGAAACATGGGAAAGAGCACGAAAGGGTAGGAATGTAGAAGAGACAAGGGCAAGAGGAAGAGCACGGGACAATGAGGGAAGAGCAAGGTTGGAAAATGTGGAAAGAGCATGGCAATGGAGGAAAGGCAAGGGGAACAATGGAGGAAAGAGCCAAGGGGAACAATGGAGAAAGAGCCAGGGGACATGGAGGAAAGTGCAAGGGACAATGGAGGAAAGAGGGGAAGGAAGTACAAGGGACAATGGGAGAGGAGCAAGGGACAATGGAGGAAGAGCAAAGGGGACAATGAGGAAAAAAGCAAGGGGAAATGGAGGAAAGAGAGGGATGGACAAGGAGGAAGGGGAAAGAGCAATGGGGACAACGGAGGAAAGAGCAAGGGGAACATACGGAGGAAAGAGCCAATGGGGGACAACGAGAGGAAAGAGCAAGGGGTAGCAACGGAGGAAAAGAGAAGAGGACAAAAGGAAGGAAGAGCAAAGGACAAAGAAAGAAAGCAATAGGACAAGAGAAAGAGCAAAGGGGAAACTGGGAAATGAGGCAAGGGACAATGGAGGAAAAGAGCAAGGGGCCATGGGGAAAGAGCAATGGGAAAATGGAGGAAAGACCAGAATGGGAGAGCAGGACAATGAAGAGCCAAGGGAAGGGGAAGAGCAAGGGACAATGGAGGAAAGAGCAGAGGGACAAGAGGAAAGAGCAAGGCAAGATGAGGAAAGAGGCAATAGGACAAAGGAGGAAGAGCAGAGAATTGGAAGAATAGGACGAGTGAAAGAGCAAGGGGACAAATGGAGGAAAGAGCCAGTACGGAAGCAAGGGCGAAAATGGGGAAAGAGCAAGGACATGGAGAGAGAAGGGACAGGAAGCAAGGGGACAATTGGAGAGAAGAGCAAGGGACAATGGAGGAAAGAGACAAGGGGAGCAATGGAGGAGGAGCAAGGGAACAATGGAGGAAGAGCAGGGACGAAACAAGGGGAAAATGGGGAAAGAGCAATGGGACACATGGACGGAAATGGGAAAGAGCAAGGGACAATGGAGGAAGAGCAAGGGGACAATGGAGAAAGAGCAGGGGACAATGGAGGAAGAGCAAGGGACATGGAGGGAGGAGCAAGGGGACAGAGATGAGTATGGGGAAGAGGAATGAGCTAAGGGGACAATGGAGGAAAGAGCAAAGGGACAATGGAGGGAAGGAGCAAGGGAAATGGAGGAAGACAAGGGACAATGGCAGGAAAGAGCAAGGGGAACAATGGAGACAGAGCAAGGGACAATGGAGGAAAGAGCAATGGGACAATGGAGGAAAGAGCAGGGGACAACGAGGAAAAGCAAGAGGAAAAGGGGAAAGCAAAAGGACAAATGAAGAAAGAGCAATAGGACAAAGAAGGAAGAGCAAGGGGACAATGGAGGAAAGAGCAAGGGGCAAATGGGGAAGAGCAATGGGACAATGGGGAGGAGAAGAGCAAGGGGACAATGGAGGAAGAGCAAGGGGACAATGGAGGAAAAGGCAAGGGGACAATGGAGGAAAAGCAAGGACAATGGAGAAAAGCAAGAGGAAAAGGAGGAAAGAGCAAAGGACAAATGAAGAAAGAGCAATAGGACAAAGGAGGAAAGAGCAAGGGCGACAATGGAGGGAAAGAGCAGGGGACAATGAGGAAAGAGCAAGGGGAAAATGGGGGGAAAGAGCAAGGGGACAATGGAGGAAAGACCAAGGGACAATGGAGGAAGAGCAAGGGGAACAATGAGGAAAGCAGCACGGGGACAATGGAGGAAAGAGCAAGGGCACAATGGAGGAAAGAGCAAGGGAAGTGGAGGAAGGAGCAAGGGGGACAGTGGAGGAAGGAGCAAGGGGACAATGGAGGAAAGAGCAAGGGGACAGTGGAGGGGGGAAGGAGCAAGGGACGTGGAGGAAGGAGGCAAGGGGACAGTGGAGGAAGGAGCAGGGACAGTGGAGGAAGGAGGCAGGGGACAGTGGAGGAAGGAGCAAGGGACAGTGGAGGAGGCAAGGGACAGTGCAAGGGAGGGGACAGTGGAGGAAGGAGCAAGGGGACAGTGGAGGAAGGAGCAAGGGACAGTGGAGGAAGGAGCAGGGACAGTGGAGGAAGGAGAGGACAATGGAGAAGGGCAAGGGGACAGTGGAGGGAGGAGAAAGGGGACAGTGGAGGAAAGAGCAAGGGACAGTGGAGGAAGGAGCAAGGGGACAGTGGAGGGAGGAGAAAGGGACAGTGGAGGAAAGAGCAAAGGGACAGTGGAGGAAGGAGCAGGGACAGTGCGGAAGGGAAGGGGACAGTGAGGAAGGAGCAGGGGACAGGGAGGGAAGGAGCAAGGGACAGTGGAGGAAGGAGCAAGGGGACAAAGGAGGAAAGAGCAAAAGGACAAATGAAGAAAGAGCAAAGGGACAAGGAGGAAGAGCAAAGCAAGGGGACCAATGGAGGAAAGAGCAAGGGGACAATGAGAGAAGAGCAAGGGGAAAATGGGGGAAAGAGCAAGGGGACAATGGAGGGAAAGACCAAGGGGACAATGGAGGAAAGAGCCAAGGGAGACAATGGAGGGAAGAGCAAGGGGACAATGGAGGAAAGGAGCAAGGGGACATGGAGGAAAGAGCCAAGGGACAGTGGAGGAAGGAGCAAGGGGACAGTGGAGGAAGAGCAGGGACAATGGAGGAAAGAGCAAGGGGACAGTGGAGGAAGGAGCAAGGGGACAGTGGAGGAAGGAGCAAGGGGACAGTTGGAGGAAGGAGCAAGGGGACATGGGAGGGAAAGAGCAAGGGGACAGTGGAGGAAGGAGCAAGGGACAGTGGAGGAAGGAGCAAGGGGACAGTGGAGGAGGAGCAAGGGACAGTGGAGGAAGGCAGAAGAGGGACAGTGGCAGGAGAGCAAGGGGACAGTGGAAGGAAAGGAAGAGGGGACAGTGGAGGAAGGAGCAAGGGACAGTGGAGGAAGGAGCAAGGGACAGTGGAGGAAGGAGCAAGGGACAGTGGAGGAAGAGCAAGGGACAGTGGAGGAAGCGAGCAAGGGACAGTGGAGGAAGGAGCAAGGGGACAGTGAGGGAGGAGAAGGGGACAGTGGAGGAAAGAGCAAGGGGACAGTGAGGAAGGAGCAAGGCAGTGGAGAGGAGAAAGTGGGACAGTGGAGAAAGAGCAAAGGGACAGTGGAGGAAGGAGCAAGGGACGGTCGGAAGGAGAAGGCGACAGTGGAGGAAGGAGCAAGGGGACAGGTGAGGAAGGAGCAGGGACAGTGGAGGAAGGAGCAACGGGGACAGTGGAGGAAGGAGCAAGGGGACAGTGGAGGAAGGAGCAATGGGGACAGTGGAGGAAGGAGCAAGGGACAGTGGAGGGAAGGAGCAAGGGGACAGTGGAGGAAGGAGAAGGGGACAGTGGAGGAAGGAAGCAAGGGGACAGTGGGGAAGGAGGAAAGGGGACAGTGGAGGAAGGAGAAAGGGGACAGTGGAGGAAAGAGCAAGGGGACAGTGGAGGAAGGAGCAAGGGACAGTGGAGGAAGGAGCAAGGGACAGGTGGAGGAAGGAGCAAGGGACAGTGAGGGAAGGAGCAAGGGACAGTGGAGGAAGGAGCAAGGGGACAGTGGAGGAAGGAGCAAGGGGACAGTGGAGAAGGAGCAGGGGACAGTGGAGGAAGGAGCAAGGGGACAGGGAGGAAGGAGCAAGGGGACAGTGGAGGAAGGAGCAAGGGACAGTGGGGAAGGAGCAAGGGATGAGCAAGGGGACAGTGGAGGAAGGAGCAAGGGGACAGTGGAGGAAGGAGCAAGGGACAGTGGAAGAAAGAGCAAGGGGACAGTGGAGGAAGGAGCAAGGTGACAGTGGAAGAGAGGGACAGTGGAGGAAGAGCAAGGGACAGTGGAGGAAGGAGCAAGGGGACAGTGGGAGGAAGGAGCAAGGGGACAGTGGAGGAAGGAGCAAGGGGACAGTGGAGGAAAGGAGCAAGGGGGGACCAGTGGAGCGAAGGAGCAAGGGGACAGTGGAAAGGAAGCAAGGGGACAGTGGAGGAAGGAGCAAGGGGACAGTGGAGGAAGGAGCAGGGACAGTGGAGACAGGAGCAAGGGGACAGGGAAGAAGGAGCAAGGGACAGTGGAGGAAGGAGCAAGGGACAGTGGAGGAAGTAGCAAGGGACAGTGGAGGAAGGAGCAGGGACAGTGGAGGAAGGAGCAAGGGGACAGTGGAGGAAGGAGCAAGGGGACAGTGGAGGAAGGAGCAAGGGGACAGTGGAGGAAGGAGCAAGGATGGCAAGGGCAGTGAGGAAGGAGCAAGGGACAGTGGAGAAGAGCAAGGGACAGTGGAGAAAGAGCAAGGGACAGTGGAGGAAAGAGCAGGGGACAGTGGAGGGAAAGAGAGGCAGTGGGAAAGAGAGGGAAAAGGAGAAGAGCAAGGGGAAAATGGAGGAAGAGCAATGGGACAATGGAGGAAAAGAGCAAGGAGACAGAGGAGGAAAGAGCAAGAGAGCAAAGGAGGAAAGAGAAGAGGACAAAGGAGGAAAGAGCAAGGAGACAAAGGAGGAAAGAGCAAGGAGACAAAGGAGGAAAGAGCAATGGGACAAAGGAGGAAAGAGCAAGAGGACAAAGAGGAAAGAGCAAGGGGACAATGGAGGAAAGAGCAAGAGGACAAGGAGGAAAGAGCAAAAAGCAAGAGGACAAAGGAGGAAAGAGCAAGAGATGGGATACATTCCAAAACAAGGACAATTTAAAAGCAAAGGTGAATCCAAGGACCAAGGCATTTTTTTTGCAATCTGAAGAGATGAAAGAAAATGAAGTGAGAGGGTGAATCGAAAGCACAACAGTAATAAAAATTAATTGCTGCCTTTCTTCTTCCTTTGTGGAAGTAAAGAGTGAGAGGTAAGATAACAGAGCATCATGGGAAAATCTTTTCGTTGGATGCAAGATTGACGTAGAGTTCATAATATTGTGGCAATCGTACAGTATTACCTCGCTTAAAGCTCTGGATGTGTGCCTGGAAAAGAGCTCCAATCGAAAATGCGCTGAAAGGGGGGTGTTCGTTTGCCTTTCAATACCATCGTTAATATGAGATGCATTCCCGACATTGGGGTATCGGTAATGCGCTAATAATAATACAGATGGTAAACATTATTTATAATAAGTATAATTTTTGATCATAACCATCACTCTGCCTCTGGCTCCTCCTCCTTCATGGCAGTGGTGGCAGATGAGGTGGAGGAGCCTCATCCAGCTGAAAAAAAAAACAAAGCTGAGTAAACAGCGCTGATAAGCTTAGAGCGTGTGCATGTCGGACAAACAATGTGCAGGTGCGTACATTTGGGAGCATTGCATGCAATGGATTTTCTATTGAGGAAAAATTTTCTCCAGGATAAAGAGCTCCGTAATGAATCAGCGTTCCATTTGCAGTGTTAAGTAAGATATTATTACTGTATATAAAATATGATTGTTCAATTTTGTACAATAATGCTGAGACAGTTATGCATGAAGTGACATCAATGCTGGACAAAGCATTTTGAATTGTCCCAAGATGGCAACTAACATCGTCTCATCTGCTGTGTAAAATGCATCATTTGTTAAGAACATAAAGCAACAAAAAATCAAGAACAATTTAATAATGCACATCTTTCATAAAGTGGTGTGTAAATGGTGCAGAGAATTAAAAAAAATAGCCATGGATTGGTGAAGGATATCAAGCACTCACATACAAATTAACTGCTGTTTTCTGGAGCAAACATTAAAACGTAAAAAATTTATTTTGGAGAATCAAAAATTACGACATGAAATCGGAGAAGAATGTTGGATGTTAGTGTTCAAAATGTAGAACCATTCATTCTCATTTGAATTTCAATATAGTTAGGTGCAGGTGGTATGAAAGGACCTCTCCAATCACCTGTGACCTCCAGCAGAGAGGAAGTTGGCAAGTTTTAAATTATTATCACCCACACAGTCCGGACTTGAATCTTGTGATTCTCAACTCTTTGGAGCACAAATAATACATGGGTGGAATCCATCCATCGGGACCAGACTTCTGTACAGAGCGTCGGTGCTGCCAAAGCAGTCTCCTGGGCTACTGCGCACAATCCTGAATGGTCGCCATCCGACGCAGGATACTCGACTGGCTCAATCATCCCAGCAAGCTGGTACTCATTTTGCCGACCTCAATAAGATGGCAGGCTGAGTCAACCCCACCTGGTGTTAATTCAACGGTAAGCGGGATTGGAACTCAGGACCCGAGGATCCCAAGCCCACCACCTAACCATTAAACCAACACCAAGCATATGGGTGGAATCAAGTTTATGAATGATTGAAGACATCAGCACCTGCATACTTGTCCAAAAATTTATACATAGACGGCATCAAGCCACTACCACACAACAATGGGGCAAGCGTGCGTATGTGGCAGGTGACGAATACCTTCAGAAATGGTTATGTTTCATAACTTCCCTGCACTCATTTTCTCGAATAAAAAGTCTACGTCAATTCTGAACGACCCAGTTCCACTTCACTGAAGATATTTTGACCCTAATGTTTAAGATGGTTGAATTGGAAGCAGAGTCTATAGTGGACAGTGTGGAAAGAAAAGGGTTGACAGATCTGGTCAAATGAGTCTCTGAGTTTCAGCAAACTTAGCATGGTCAACAGCACAGAAATGTTTTTGGAGGTCATAAAAATACACCATTGTGAAAATAAAATAAATTATTTTTGGTCATGAGAATTTTCACCAGGCAATCTGTAAAACTCAATTATGAAACAAACGCATTGCAATGAAATCTTCTATACATTGCGAGCTGTGGTGTCTGACTGGTCTGTCTGTCTCCTGTTTATGGCAGCCGCTTCCTGTGCTGCGTTTGAAAAGTTTCACATGTAGGCAAAGCTCAACATTCACTTTTGAAATGATGGGAGAACAGATAAAAATCCTTCAGTAAACTTTTAAATCAACATGAACTTCTTCTTCCTCTTCCACTTGCCTTGATAAGGGGTGAGGTCAATGGCACCAAGCTTCTGCCTTGCCTTAACCACGATACTCCTCTATTTCCCTCTGTCCTCAGCCAACTCTACCTCCAACCACCCCTCCCCCCTTATTGATATCCCTCCTCATACAATCCTCTCATCTGAACCACAGTCTACCTCTTTTCTCCTACCTTGCTCCCTCAACCTATTTGCTCTCTTTGCCATTCTCTCTTTCCCCATTCACACCAAGTGTCCAGCCCATCTCAGCCAGCATTTCACCAATTTCCCCATAAAGCCCATCTGCACACCAATCTCCTCCCTCAGTTCATCCATCCTCCTTCTATCTACCCTCTTCACTCATGCCATCCTCCTGACACAGTTGTTCTCACAAACCTGCAGCCTCTGTTGTTTTTCTCTCTGTCAGTACCACAGTTTCCAAACCGTAAAGATAGGCCAGCACCATACTGACATCAGAACCTTCCCTTTCAATTTCCTTGATGCGTTTCTGCCTGGCATTACTCCCTCCACCCTCCTCCATGCATTCACACCCACAATAATCTTCCTCTGCACCTCTGCATCGGACTTACCATCCCCGGCCACTATCCACCCCCCCCCCAGATACTCAAACCTATTTCTGTCTGATCTCCTTCCCCTCTAACCTGATATTCTTTTATTTTCTCTGCTGCCCAACCCATATCACCTCAGTCTTCTCCATACTCATCTTCAGCCCATGTTTCTCAAATACCTCCTTCCACTCCTCCAGCACTTCCTGCATCTCCTGTCTACTCTCACCACAACAGCCAGATCATCCGATACAACATCCTCCCAAGAATACCCCTCATGTTTACCTTCCTACTTCCCAGCTTCATCACCATGATAAAATATTAGTAGCCTGAGAGGCTTCCCTGCCTCAAACGATGCTCATGCTGAACTCCTCAGACATCCCAGGACCAACAAAAACTCTTCCCTTCATCCCCTTGTACATCCATCCCTTCCACCAACCTAACTTCTGCTTCCAGCCACCCCCATCAATCTCAGCGTCACCGTCACCATCTCTGTTGGGACAGTGAGTGTTGTAAGCATTCTCAGGTCCACAAATCCCAATGCAATTTCACCTTGCACTTCCAACCTCTTCTCCACCAGCCGTCTCAGCGTGACATCTCGTCCATTGTCCCCCTACCCTTTCAAAACTCCTGCTGCTCTTCTCTTGATCTCCATCTCCACTCTCGTTATCATCCAGTCTGGAATCCTCCACACCTTCATGACACGACTTAGGAGCGTAATGCCCTGTACTTTCCCCGGATCTGAGCATCACCCTTTCCCCTTCCTTATTTATTATCTGCCAATTTTCATGTCTGTATCTTTTGTCCCAGGATTCTCAGTTTTCATCATCCTGTGCCTTTTTATAATAAACCGTTATTCCGTAAAAACACATTTTTGGTGGTGACCTGTCATTGCAGATTTTGCGCACGAGAAAACCATTTCAGCGCGGCTTTAATGGAAAATCCCTGGGGAGGTTAAAATTGGTAATGCTCCCTTAAAGAAACCAGCAAAATAACAACTCTGACCAGAAGCCTGGCAGATTATTATATTGCACAAGAACGTTTGGATTGACGTAGATTGACGGAGCTATCTCCTTTTGAAGATAATTAACGGACTTATTGAATTAATCCATCATCAGGCGCATCCTCAGACACCTCACTTTTGACAGGGTCTTAAGCCGCATCCTCGCTTGCCTCACTGGGGTCTTAATTCGCCATTTTGTTCGGCATGCTCAACAATGCCTTGAATGGAACAGGCCACAATGGTTTATTCATTGATAAAGCTCTCAAAATTTTTTCACTTTTGTCACTCATATCAATGATTGCCTCATCTGCATACCTACAATTGCGGTATACATCACTTTTGCAAATGCTAAGTTTTCAAATTAAATGCTTGGAGCTATTTCATGCATTATGATGCGATTTTCCACAATCTACTCTCACGGACTAATTCAAGCACAAAATCGAAATACAATTCAAGTTTGGAGGATCGGATCACATGGACTAAATAACTCGAAATCTGGAGTAAAATCTGATGTTAAGAAATTGCCGATGTTTTGTATTTTTGCGGGTATGTGCCATCACCAATCAGCTTGCCATTGCTTACCAGACAGCTGTTCCTTATCAAATATTTAATTGGAGTGCTTGCTTGATTGCTTAAAACACTTGCGAGCGCCTGACAGTCAGACAGCAGTACAGTTTGTCCCGATCGGATGTACAGTGGCAGTTGCTACAAGGTACAGGTACACATTGGTAGATTTGGATCTATAAGGGACACTCCGCAGAGTGTGTGTGCATGCCTACATGCTTCGTTACAGCACCGTGGTGGCCAAAGTTTCATCCCGTATCTTGTGACGATGATGGGTGGTGGAGGTTTTAACTTTTAATCTCAGCAGCGTACAAGCGATTATGTCTTACTTTGGCTGTGCCTGTGCTTTCTTAAGCAATTGGTTACTGTATATGAACTGGGTGTGCTTAAAAAGGTCATCTGGTTTCTCTTTATGAGTTTCAAAGCAAAATATATTTTTTAATAAACACCCAATTTCCAAGCCATTCGCCATATCAACATCTTTTCTAAATTACAGACCAACTGTTTTTCCACACCCCCCCCCCCCCCCGAATCCCTCCCCCACCCCTCTCCCTCTCCTTCTCCCCACGCCTATCCTATCTCTCTCTCTCTCTCTCTCTCTCTCTCTCTCTCTCTCTTCTCTCTCTCTCTCTCTCTCCTCTCTCTCCAATATCTCTCTCTCTCTCTCTCCAATATCTCTCTCTCTCTCTTTCCAATATCTCTCTCTCTCTCTCTTTCCAATATCTCGCTCTCTCTTTCCATATCTCTCTCTCTCTCTCTTCTCCTCTCTCTCTCTCTCTCTTCTCTCTCTCCTCTCTCTCTCTCTCTTTCCAATCTCTCTCTCTCTTTCTTTCTTTCTTCTTTTTCTCTTTTTTCCAACCCCTCGCACCCTCTCTCTCCATCACCCCTCCCCTCTTTCCTCTCTTCTCCCCTTCCCCTGCTTTCCCCACCTCTCAGGTCAGGTCAGGGAGCAAGCGCTGGAGCAGCGCATTGCTGCATCCACTTTTCAGCGGTATTCCAGGGGCCTCCGTCTCACAATCCCCCCAGCAGATGCCTGACCCATCCCCATCTCCTTGAAATGCTGATCAACCTGCTGCAACCACGAGGCACGTGGTCGGACCATTGGCCTCCTCCACTCATGAGGCTCCCTCGCTGAGAGAATCTGGTGAGCAGGATCAGTGTCAGGAAAACGAGACATATCCATTCAGCCGCAGCTGACGCTCACTGAATATGCAGGTAACAAACCTCATTTGAGTCTCTCTCAGCAACCGCTCGTTGGAGAAAATTCCGACCAGCGATAACACAATCATTTTCTGAAGAGACCTGGTTACAAAGGAATTGAGTCTCCACCTCGGATCCCTTGTCAAGTCCAAGTCACATTTCAACAACAAAAACACTTCACTACATGTTCACCAGTTTCCAAATAATAATAGGAGGCAGAGGTTATGAATAAGTTTGATTCAAAGGAAACCGTATGGACCAACTCAAAATGGATGCAGATTTCTGTCTACATTTTCCAAGGGAATCAAATCCTATGAGCAATGACCATCATTACTCCCATGGTAAGCTGAATGGCCAAACATAGCAGAGTAATAAAACAAAAAAAAACTGTCCAACACTGCGATTTCTAAAGTTGATGACTCTTGTAATAAAAGCAACACCAAGCAGCTAATTAATAAAGCCAACACATTCCTCATTCCCAAGTTATTTCCTGAAGAACATGCTACAAGAACAAACTAGACCTCAACAGAAATGATGACGTAGAAGTCCGTTTGAGGTAAGGTTAAAACCATGCAATGAAAGATGCTTTGACACCACACTGACACTGACTTGTCACTCGCATCATCAACCAGACACTGCACTCGATGAGCTATCACATCTTTTTAGATTTTCTGTGCAGATATATAATCGGTGTGTGCCCTGGTTTGCAATAGGTACACCGTTATCGTAAGAGGCGACTAAAAGGGTTGTGTCAGGAAGGTCATCCAGCCATAAAACATTGCCTCAAAAAAGGAACCATGATGAATACAATTATATATGGGCAGGGTACAGCCGAAGTACCCCGTGGGGTCCTCACCCCCTCTCGCCAAAACTCAGGTGGGGAACCCGATCGAAGCAAGGAAGGAAATTACTCCATTCATGATGACCAAAATGTTCTGATGCCCCACGTGGAGATCGTTTCTGAGGTTGGGACATGTAATGTAGGGACAATGACAGAAGATCAGGAGAAGTCGTGGAAGTATTGGTCAGAAGAAGAGTGGACATATGTTGTGTGCAGGAGATGAGATGGAAGGAAGTGGTACAAGAATGATGAAGGAAGGCAGGGACAGAAGTACAAGTTTGTTGTGACAAGGATGCCTGGAAAGTACGTATGGTGTTGGTGTCCTGTTTTCTGAAGAGTTTGAAGCCAGTGTGGTGAATGTGACTGGAGTGAGTGAAAGGTTGATGGCGAGAATGGCGATTGGAAAGCTCTTAGTGAATGTCATCTCGAGACATGCCCCACAGGTCGGAGCGATGAAGAGAAGGATAAGTTCTGGTGGTGTGATGGAGAAGTTGATGGCAAACATTGATGATTGATGAAGATAAAAACGTTGATGGAGAAGTTGATGAAAAAAGGAGGAGATTTGAATAAACATGTGGGAAGGAGTACAGATGGTTTTGAGGGAGTCCATGGTAGTTACGGTTTATGGTGTGAGGAATGGAGAAGGTGAAAGGATTTTGGAGTTTGTGATGGAGCTGGTTTTTCGATTTGTAATACTCAATTCCAGAAAGCAGATAATAAGCTTGTTACATGCACGTCAGGTGGGTCAATGACAATTGTTAACTACCTGATGGTGCGAAGGCGAGATGGGGAACTCCCGGACACAAAGGTGATCCCGGGGGAGGAGGCTGTTCACAGCACCACTTGGTTCGTCTGCGACATAAGGATGAAAGGTCCGAGGAGAGCTCGGCGGGTGAAGTTCCAACCGAGGATGAAGTGTGGAGGTGAAAGAGGTGACAGTGAAGGAGGCATTAAGAGAGAGATTGAGTATGGTAGAGGATGATGTGGTTGAGCTTGAAAGTGGGTTGGATGTCAATGAAAGATAGTCTGTTGGAGTCGGTGGGTATGTGGTGGACAAAAGACCACCGAGGCACTTGGAAACATGGTGGTGGGATGATGAAGTTGGGAAAAGGATTGGCGAGAAGAGGAAGAAGTTCAAAGGAGTGGCAGACGGCGAAGGGTACGGTGGCAGAAGAGGCAGTGTATGAAAGTTTAAGGCAGCCAAGAAGGCTGCAAAGAAAGAGTAGCCAAAGGCGAAGGAGGCACATAGGAAAATGCTCGGAGAACGTTTGGATTCAGAAGAGGGTCAAGAGAGCGGTATTTAGGATTGCAAGCAGATAGTAAAAGAGGAGGTGCAATATGATGGGGGTGAGTTGCTTGAAGGATCAGTGGAACAAATCGTTGACCAAACGAATTAAAGGAAGATGGAAGAGATCTATGGAAAGGCTGTTGAATGTAGAGAATGAATGGGCGGCAACATCGAGAGCAACTGAATTAGGACAGCGGAGAAGATAACTGAGAAGGAAGTTGAGGAAGCGAAAGAGCCAATGAAGAGCAGAAAAGTGGAGGGTCGACAGGAGTTGTGGGAGATACGTTTAAGGCAGCGGGAAGTTGGGTGTGAAAGAATGACAGATTTGTAATCTGGTGGTGAAAGAAGGCCGCATTTCCAGTGGATTGGGAACTGAGTACCCTTGTCCCTTTGTACAAGGAAAGATGACCCTCTGGACTGTGGCTCGTATTAGAGCGATAAAGTTACTGGAGCATGGAATGAACGTATTGGAAAGGGTGTTGGAGAAGAGATAAGGAAGAAGTGAAGATTGACAAAATGCAGTTTGGATTTATGCCAGGAAGAGGAACGACAGATGAGATTTTTAGTGTAAGGAAGTTGCAGGAGAAGTACATGGAGAAGAGGAAGAAGTTGTTTCTTGGGTTGTTGACTTGAAGAAAGCATATGAAAGGGTCCACAGGAAGTAGTAACAGGGGCATTGAGGAAGTTTAGGAGTGGAGGAATGGTTGATCAGAGGAGTGGTGGCAATATACGAGAGCACACGCACAGCTGTAAGGATGAAGGATGGGAACAGTGGTGAGTTTGAGGTGAAGGTGGGATTGCATCAAGGGTCAGTGCTAAGTCCATTACTATTTTGCAGTTGTGATGGAGGTGCTGGCTCAGAGCACAAAGGAGGTTTACCGTGGGAGTTGTATGCAGATGATTAAGTGTTGATCGCAGAGAGTAGGGATGGACTGAAGGAAAAGATGAATAAATGGAAGGAATGTATGGAGGCAAACGGTTTGAAGGTGAATTATCAGGAAAGACGAAGGTGATGGTAAATGGTAAAACACGTGAGGTGGAAAGAAACTGGGAAGTGGCCATGAGCTGTGTGCAGGAAGGGTGCTGGAGTGAACTCCATTCAATGTCCAATGTGTTTCGATGGAGTGGTTCATTGAAAATGTAGTGGTGCGAGAGGGTCATTAACTAGTGTGGAGCTACATTCAAGTGTAAGGTGTGCAGAGGGAGGTGCAGATGGAAGAAATGTTGAGTTGGATCTTGAGACCACGTGAAATTGGAAGGTGTGAAAACATTTTGCTACCTCGGAGACATGCTGATTGGAGAAGGTGGCTCAGACTCGGCGCCGGTTGCTAGAGTGAGATGTGCATGGTGGAGTGAGATGTGCATGGAAGAGTTTCGGGAACAGAGTGGCATGCTGACGAGGAGGGGAGTGTCATTGAAGTTGAAGGGAAGGGTATATGCTACATGTGTGAGAAGTGCTATGATTTATGGGAGCAAGACATGGTAATGGAATGCAGAGCAGCAATGAAGGCTGGAAAGGATGGAAATTGTGAAATATCGTTGTGAGAGGGGAAGACAAAATGATGAATTGCAGAAGACAATGGGAATAGAGCCTGTGATGGATGTTGTGAAGAGAAAAAAGGTTGAGATGGTTGGGTCATATGTTAAGGATGAAAGTGACTGGTAAGAAGAGTGATGGAAATGAATGTAGAAGGAAGTCGAGGACGGGAAGACGAGAAAGACTTGGCTAAATGCGGTGGAAGAAGAAATGCGGAAAGGGGGTTAACAAGGGGAGATGCAGAAAATATGCAAAGTGGAGAGATCGTCATGGGGCCCGCAAGGCTAACCCACACTCTAGCAGGGGAAAATGGCCTTTAAAAAATAGCTGTTGTTATAGATTATATTATATATATATATATATATATATATATATATATATATATATATATATAACACCGAAAACCACTTGACAGCACCGATATGTAATTTCTTTTTTTTAAATCACATGAGTACGTATTTAAATTAGCTGAAATGACGTTTCAAAAAAAAAAATAAAAAATCAATATATTGTTACGAATTTGGAATTTGATTGCACACAACATGCAGGTTCCTTTAGTCAGCTATGTCGATAAGTGCTTGTTCCCTAGATAGCTCACCTTCCATTGTTTAAATGTTAGAAATTGATTAGATGCGCTGCGGATCGATTTAATAGTTAGGGACGAACAATGGAGACGTCCCTCCCCCTCTTCTGCTAAGAGGAAGAAGAGCCCTTCCGTCCCGTGATTCATGACGTCAACAACTCCCTCCACCCGTGGCTTGAGCGGGGGATGGATCGCGAGGGAATGAGTCACCGGGGCGTGGGAAGGGGCGGAGAAGGATAAAGAGGAGATCCTTACTTTGTTCGGGGTTCGTGTGGGTGCGTTCAGTGGAGCTTCGGTTTCTGCTCGTGTGGTGGTTCAGTAGAGCTTCGGTCTGCTCGTTGGTGGTTAGTTAGAGCTTCGGTTTCTGCTCGTGTGGTGGTTCAGTAGAGCTTCGGTTTCTGCTCGTGTGGTGCGTTCAGTAGAGCTTCGTTTCTGCTCGTGTGGTGGCTCAGTAGAGCTTCGTGTTTCTGCTCGTTGGTGGTTCAGTAGAGCTTCGGTTTCTGCTCGTTGTGGTGTTCAGTAGAGCTTCGGTTTCTGTCGTGTGGTTCAGTAGAGCTTCGGTTTCTGCTCGTGTGGTGGTTCAGTAGAGCTTCGT
>CM068952.1:109037263-109051113 GCA_035128595.1 Eptatretus atami | reverse complement strand
GAGGGAGCCTCATGAGTGGAGGAGGCCAATGGTCCGACCACGTGCCTCGTGGTTGCAGCAGGTTGATCAGCATTTCAAGGAGATGGGGATGGGTCAGGCATCTGCCTGGGGGGATTGTGAGACGGAGGCCCCTGGAATACCGCTGAAAAGTGGATGCAGCAATGCGCTGCTCCAGCGCTTGCTCCCTGACCTGACCTGAGAGGTGGGGAAGCAGGGGAAGGGGAGAAGAGAGGAAAGAGGGGAGGGGTGATGGAGAGAGAGGGTGCGAGGGGTTGGAAAAAAAGAGAAAAAGAAAGAAAGAAAGAAAGAGAGAGAGAGATTGGAAAAGAGAGAGAGAGAGGAGAGAGAGAAGAGAGAGAGAGAGAGAGAGAGAGAGAGAGAGAGAGAGAGATATTGGAAAGAGAGAGCGAGATATTGGAAAGAGAGAGAGAGAGAGATATTGGAAAGAGAGAGAGAGAGTATTGGAGAGAGAGAGAGAGAGATATTGGAGAGAGAGGAGAGAGAGAGAGAGAGAGAAGAGAGAGAGAGAGAGAGAGAGAGAGAGAGAGAGAGAGATAGGGATAGGCGTGGGGAGAAGGAGAGGGAGAGGGGTGGGGGAGGGATTCGGGGGGGGGGGGGGCGGGGTGTTGGAAAAACAGTTGGCTCTGTAATTTAGAAAAGATGTTGATATGGCGAATGGCTTGGAAATTGGGTGTTATTAAAAAATATATTTTGCTTTGAAACTCATAAAGAGAAACCAGATGACCTTTTTAAGCACACCCAGTTCATATACAGTAACCAATTGCTTAAGAAACAGTCACAAGGCCAAAGTAAGACATAATCGCTTGTACGCTGCTGAGATTAAAAGTTAAAACCTCCACCACCCATCATCGTCACAAGATACGGGATGAAACTTTGCCACCACGGTGCTGTAACGAAGCATGTAGGCATGCACACACACCTGCGGAGTGTCCCTTTATAGATCCAAATCTACCAATGTGTACCTGTACCTTGTAGCAACTGCCAACTGTACATCCCGATCGGGACAAACTGTACTGCTGTCGACTGTCAGGCGCTCGGCAAGTGTTTTAAGCAATCAAGCAAGCACTCCAATTAAATATTTGATAAGGAACAGCTGGTCTGGTAAGCAATGGCAAGCTGATTGGTGATGGCACATACCCGCAAAAATACAAAACATCGGCAATTTCTTAACATCAGATTTTACTCCAGATTTCGAGTTATTTAGTCCATGTGATCCGATCCTCCAAACTTGAATTGTATTTCGATTTTGTGCTTGAATTAGTCCGTGAGAGTAGATTGTGGAAAATCGCATCATATAATGCATGAAATAGCTCCAAGCATTTAATTTGAAAACTTAGCATTTGCAAAAGTGATGTATACCGCAATTTGTAGGTATGCAGATGAGGCAATCATTGATATGAGTGACAAAAGTGAAAAAACATTTTGAGAGCTTTATCATGAATAAACCATTGTGGCCTGTTCCAATTCAAGGCATTGTTGAGCATGCCGAACAAAATGGCGAATTAAGACCCCAGTGAGGCAAGCGAGGATGCGGCTTAAGACCCTGTCAAAAGTGAGGTGTCTGAGGATGCGCCTGATGATGGATATAATTCAATAAGTCCGTTAATTATCTTCAAAAGGAGATAGCTCCGTCAATCTACGTCAATCCAAACGTTCTTGTGCAAATATAAATAATCTGCCAGGCTTCTGGTCAGAGTTGTTAATTTTGCTGGTTTCTTTAAGGGAGCATTACCAATTTTAACCTCCCCCAGGGATTTTCCATTAAAGCCGCGCTGAAATGGTTTCTCGTGCGCAAAATCTGCAATGACAGGTCACCACCAAAAATGTGTTTTTACGGAATAACGGTTTATTATAAAAAGGCACAGGATGATGAAAACTGAGAATCCTGGGACAAAAGATACAGACATGAAAATTGGCAGATAAATAAATAAGGAAGGGGAAGGGTGATGCTCAAGATCCGGGGAAAGTACAGGGGCATTACGCTCCTAAGTCGTGTCATGAAGGTGCTGGTGAGGATTCCAGACTGGATGATAACGAGAGTGGAGATGGAGATCAGAGAAGAGCAGCAGGAGTTTTGAAAGGGTAGGGGGACAATGGACGAGATGTTCACGCTGAGACGGCTGGTGGAGAAGAGGTTGGAAGTGCAAGGTGAAATTGCATTGGGATTTGTGGACCTGGAGAATGCTTACAACACTCACTGTCCCAACAGAGATGGTGACGGTGACGCTGAGATTGATGGGGGTGCTGGAAGCAGAAGTTAGGTTGGTGGAAGGGATGGATGTACAAGGGGATGAAGGGAAGAGTTTTTGTTGGTCCTGGGATGTCTGAGGAGTTCAGCATGAGCATCGGTTTGAGGCAGGGAAGCTCTCTCAGGCTACTAATATTTTATCATGGTGATGAAGCTGGGAAGTAGGAAGGTAAACATGAGGGGTATTCTTGGGAGGATGTTGTATGCGGATGATCTGGCTGTTGTGGTGGAGAGTAGACAGGAGATGCAGGAAGTGCTGGAGGAGTGGAAGGAGGTATTTGAGAAACATGGGCTGAAGATGAGTATGGAGAAGACTGAGGTGATATGGGTTGGGCAGCAGAGAAAATAAAAGAATATCAGGTTAGAGGGGAAGGAGATCAGACAGAAATAGGTTTGAGTATCTGGGGGGGGGGGTGATAAGTGGCCGGGGATGGTAAGTCCGATGCAGAGGTGCAGAGGAAGATTATTGTGGGTGTGAATGCATGGAGGAGGGTGGAGGGAGTAATGCCAGGCAGAAACGCATCAAGGAAATTGAAAGGGAAGGTTCTGATGTCATGTATGGTGCTGGCCTATCTTTACGGTTTGGAAACTGTGGTACTGACAGAGAGAAAACAACAGAGGCTGCAGGTTTGTGAGAACAACTGTGTCAGGAGGATGGCATGAGTGAAGAGGGTAGATAGAAGGAGGATGGATGAACTGAGGGAGGAGATTGGTGTGCAGATGGGCTTTATGGGGAAATTGGTGAAATGCTGGCTGAGATGGGCTGGACACTTGGTGTGAATGGGGGAAGAGAGAATGGCAAAGAGAGCAAATAGGTTGAGGGAGCAAGGTAGGAGGAAAAGAGGTAGACTGTGGTTCAGATGAGAGGATTGTATGAGGAGGGATATCAATAAGGGGGGAGGGGTGGTTGGAGGTAGAGTTGGCTGAGGACAGAGGGAAATAGAGGAGTATCGTGGTTAAGGCAAGGCAGAAGCTTGGTGCCATTGGACCTCACCCCTTATCAAGGCAAGTGGAAGAGGAAGAAGAAGTTCATGTTGATTTAAAAGTTTACTGAAGGATTTTTATCTGTTCTCCCATCATTTCAAAAGTGAATGTTGAGCTTTGCCTACATGTGAAACTTTTCAAACGCAGCACAGGAAGCGGCTGCCATAAACAGGAGACAGACAGACAGTCAGACACCACAGCTCGCAATGTATAGAAGATTTCATTGCAATGCGTTTGTTTTCATAATTGAGTTTTACAGATTGCCTGGTGAAAATTCTCATGACCAAAAATAATTTATTTTATTTTCACAATGGTGTATTTTTATGACTCCAAAAACATTTCTGTGCTGATTGACCATGCTAAGTTTGCTGAAACTCCAGAGACTCATTTGACCAGATCTGTCAACCCTTTTCTTCATCCACACTGTCCACTATAGACTCTGCTTCCAATTCAACCATCTTAAACATTAGGGTCAAAATATCTTCAGTGAAGTGGAAACTGCGGTCGTTCAGAATTGACGTAGACTTTTTATTCGAGAAAATGAGTGCAGGGAAGTTTATGAAACATAACCATTTCTGAAGGTATTCGTCACCTGCCACATACGCACGCTTGCCCCATTGTTGTGTGGTAGTGGCTTGATGCCGTCTATGTATAAATTTTTGGGACAAGTATGCAGGTGCTGATGTCTTCATCATTCATAAACTTGATTCCACCCATATGCTTGGTGTTGGTTTAATGGTTAGGTGGTGGGCTTGGGATCCTCGGGTCCTGAGTTCCAATCCCGCTTACCGTTGAATTAACACCAGGTGGGGTTGACTCAGCCTGCCATCTTATTGAGGTCGGCAAAATGAGTACCAGCTTGCTGGGATGATTGAGCCAGTCGAGTATCCTGCGTCGGAGTGGCGACCCATTCAGGATTGTGCGCAGTAGCCCAGGAGACTGCTTTGGCAGCACCGACGCTCTGTACAGAGTCTGGTCCCGATGGATGGATTCCACCCATGTATTATTTGTGCTCCAAAGAGTTGAGAATCACAAGATTCAAGTCCGGACTGTGTGGGTGATAATTATTTAAAACTTGCCAACTTCCTCTCTGCTGGAGGTCACAGGTGATTGGAGAGGTCCTTTCATACCCACCTTGCACCTAACTATATTGAAATTCAAATGAGAATGAATGGTTCTACATTTTGAACACTAACATCCAACAATTCTTCTCCGATTTCATGTCGTAATTTTTGATTCTCCAAAATAAATTTTTTACGTTTTAATGTTTGCTCCAGAAACAGCAGTTAATTGTATGTGAGTGCTTGATATCCTTCACCAATCCATGGCTATTTTTTTTAATTCTCTGCACCATTTACACACCACTTTATGAAAGATGTGCATTATTAAATTGTTCCTTGATTTTTTGTTAGCTTTATGTTCTTAACAAATGATGCATTTTTACACAGCAGATGAGACGATGTTAGTTGCCATCTTGGGACAATTCAAAATGCTTTGTCCAGCATTGATGTCACTTCATGCATAACTGTCTCAGCATTATTGTACAAAATTGAACAATCATATTTTATATACAGTAATAAATATCTTACTTAACACTGCACAATGGAACGCTGATTCATTACGGAGCTCTTTATCCTGGAGAAAATTTTTCCTCAATAGAAAATCCATTGCATGCAATGCTCCCCAAATGTACGCACCTGCCACCATTGTTTGTCCGACATGCACACGCTCTAAGCTTATCAGCGC
The DNA here is from genome assembly GCA_035128595.1 of Eptatretus atami. Taxonomy (NCBI): domain Eukaryota; kingdom Metazoa; phylum Chordata; class Myxini; order Myxiniformes; family Myxinidae; genus Eptatretus; species Eptatretus atami. The sequence continues at coordinate 109,046,114 of CM068952.1, read as the reverse complement.
TGTTTACTCCAGCTTTGTTTTTTTTTTCAGCTGGATGAGGCTCCTCCCACCTCATCTGCCACCACTGCCATGAAGGAGGAGGAGCCAGAGGCAGAGTGATGGTTATGATCAAAAATTATACTTATTATAAAATAATGTTTACCATCTGTATTATTATTAGCGCAATTACCGATACCCCAATGTCGGGAATGCATCTCCATATTAACGATGGTATTGAAAGGCAAACGAACACACCCCCTTTCAGCGCATTTTCGATTGGAGCTCTTTTCCAGGCACACATCCAGAGCTTTAAGCGAGGTAATACTGTACGATTGCACAATATTATGAACTCTACGTCAATCTTGCATCCAACGAAAAGATTTTTCCCATGATGCTCTGTTATCTTACCTCTCACTCTTTACTTCCACAAAGGAAGAAGAAAGGCAGCAATTAATTTTTATTACTGTTGTGCTTTCGATTCACCTCTCACTTCATTTTCTTTCATCTCTTCAAGATTGCAAAAAAAAATTGCCTTGGTCCTTGGAATTCACCTTTGCTTTTAAATTGTCCTTGTTTTGGAATGTATCCCATCTCTTGCTCTTTCCTCCTTTGTCCTCTTGCTTTTTGCTCTTTCCTCCTTTGTCCTCTTGCTCTTTCCTCCATTGTCCCCTTGCTCTTTCCTCCTTTGTCCTCTTGCTCCTTCCTCCTTTGTCCCATTGCTCTTTCCTCCTTGTCTCCTGCTCTTTTCCTCCCTTGTCTCCTTGCTCTTTCCTCCTTTGTCTCCTTGCTCTTTCTCCTTTGTCTCCTTGCTCTTTCCTCCTCTGTCTCCTTGCTCTTTCCTCCATTGTCCCATTGCTCCTTCCTCCATTTTCCCCTTGCTCTTTCCTCCATTTTCCCTTGCTCTTTCCTCCACTGTCCCCTTGCTCTCTTCCTCCATGTCCTTGTCTTTCCTCCACTGTCCCTTGCTCTTTTCTCCACTGTCCCTTGCTCCTTCCTCCACTGTCCCCTTGCTCCTTCCTCCACTGTCCCCTTGCTCATCCTTGCTCCTTCCTCCACTGTCCCCTTGCTCCTTCCTCCACTGTCCCTTGCCTCCTTCCCTCACTGTCCCCTTGCTCTTCCTCCACTGTCCCCTTGCTCCTTCCTCCACTGTCCCCTCTGCTTTCTCCCTGTCCCTTGCCTCCTTCCTCCACTGTCCCTTGCTCCTTCTTCCACTGTCCCTTTGCTCCTTCCTCCACTGTCCCCCGTGCTCCTTCCTCCACTGTCCCCTTGCTCCTTCCTCACTCCGTCCCTTTGCCCTTCCTCACTGTCCCTTGCTCCTTCCTCCACTGTCCCCTTGCTCCTTCCTCCACTGTCCCTTGCTCCTTCCTCCATGTCCCTTGCTCCTTCCTCCACTGTCCCTTGCTCCTTCCTCCACTGTCCCCTTGCTCCCTTCCTCACTGTCCCTTTGCTTCCCTTCCTCCACTGTCCTTTGCTCTCTTCCTCCACTGTCCCCTTGCTCTTTCTTCCACTGTCCCTTGCTCCTTCCTCCACTGTCCCTTGCTCCTTCCTCCACTGTCCCCTTGCCTCTTCCTTGCTCTCCTTCTCCACTGTCCTTGCTCCTTCCTCCACTGTCCCTTGCTCCTTCCTCCACTGTCCCCTCTTCCTTCCTTTCCACTGTCCCCTTGCTCCTTCCTCCACTGTCCCCTTGCTCCTTCCCCCACTGTCCCCTTGCTCCTTCCTCCACTGTCCCTTTGCTCTGCTTTTCCTCCACTGTCCCTTGCTCCTTCCTCCCTTGTCCTCCTGCTGCCTGTCTTCTTCCCCACTGTCCCCTTGCTCTTCCTCCACTGTCCCCTTGCTCTTTCTTCCACTGTCCCCTTGCTCCTTCCTCATGTCCCCTTCTCCTTCCTCCACTGTCCCCTTGCTCTTCCTCCACTGTCCCCTTGCTCCTTCCTCCACTGTCCCTTGCTCCTTCCTCCCTGTCCCCTTGCTCCTCCTCCATGTCCCCTTGCTCTTCCTCCACTGCCCCTTGCTCCTTCCTCCACTGTCCTTGCTCTCCTCACTGTCCCCTTGCTCTTTCCTCCACTGTCCTTGCTCCTTCCTCCACTGTCCCTTGCTCCTTTTCCACTGTCCCCTTGCTCCTTCCTCACTGTCCCTTGCTCTTTCCTTCCACTGTCCCTTTCTCCTCCTCCACTGTCCCCTTGCTCCTTCCTCCACTGTCCCCTTGCTCTTTCCTCCACTGTCCCTTTCTCCTCCTCCACTGTCCCTTGCTCCTTCCTCACTGTCCCCTTGCTCCTTCCTCCACTGTCCCCTTGCTCTTCCTCCACTTGTCCCCTTGCTCCTCTCCACTGTCCCCTTGCTCTTCCCTCCACTGTCCCTTGCTCCTTCCTCCACTGTCCCTTGCTCCTTCCTCCTGTCCCCTTCTGCCCCTTCCTCCACTGTCCCTTGCTCCTTCCTCCACTGTCCCCTTGCCCTTCCTCCACTGTCCCCTTGCTCCTTCCTCCACTGTCCCCTTGCTCCTTCCTCCACTGTCCCCTTGCTCTTCCTCCATTCTCCCTCTCTCCCTCATCTGTCCCTTGCTCTCCTCACTGTCCCCTGCTCTCTCCTCCACTGTCCCTTGCCTTTCCTCCATTGTCCCCTTGCTCCTTCCTCCACTGTCCCCTTGCTCCTTCCTCCACTGTCCCCTTGCTCTTTCTCCATTGTCCCTTGCTCTTTCCTCCATTGTCCCTTGCTCTTTCCTCCATTGTCCCCTTGCTCTTTCCTCCATTGTCCCCTTGTCTTTCCTCCATTGTCCCTTGCTCTTTCCCCATTTCCCCTTGCTCTTCCTCCATTGTCCCCTTGCTCTTTCCTCCATTGTCCCCTTGCTCTTTCCTCCTTTGTCCTTGCTCTTTCTTCATTTGTCCTTTTGCTCTTTCCTCCTTTGTCCCTTGTCCTTCCTTCCACTGTCCCCTTGCTCCTTCCTCCACTGTCCCCTGCTCTTCTCCCTGTCCCCTTGCTCTTCCACACTGTCCCTTGCTCTTCCCCACTGTCCCTTTGCTCTTTCCTCCACTGTCCTTTCTCTCCTCCTCCACTGTCCCCTTGCTCTTCCTCCACTGTTCCCCTTGCTCTTTCCTCCACTGTCCCCTTTCTCCTCCCTCCACTGTCCCCTTGCTCTTCCTCCACTTCCCTTCTCCTCCTCCACTGTCCCCTTGCTCCTTCCTCCACTGTCCCTTGCTCCTTCCTCCACTGTCCCTTGCTCCTTTCTCCCACTGTCCCCTTGCTCCTTCCTCCACTGTCCCTTGCTCTTCCTCCACTGTCCCCTTGCTCCTTCCTCCACTGTCCCCTTGCTCCTCCTCCACTGTCCCTTGCCTCCTTCCTCCACTGTCCCTCTTGCTCCTTCCTCCACTGTCCCCTTGCTCCTTCCTCCACTGTCCCCTTGCTCTTTCCTCCATTGTCCCTTTGCTCCTTCCTCCCACTGTCCCTTGCTCCTGTCCTCACTGTCCCTTGCTCTTTCTCCATGTGCCCTTGCTCTTTCCTCCATTGTCCCCTTGCCTCTTTCCTCCATTGTCCCCTTGCTCTTTCCCTCCATTGTCCCTTGTCTTTCCTCCATTGTCCCTTGCTCTTTCCCCCATTTTCCCCTTGCTCTTTCCTCCATTGTCCCTTGCTCTTTCCTCCATTGTCCCTTGCTCTTTCCTCCTTTGTCCTATTGCTCTTTCTTCCATTTGTCTTTTGCTCTTTCCTCCTTTGTCCTCTTGCTCTTTCCTCCATTGTCCCCTTGCTCTTTCCTCCATTGTCCCTTGCTCTTTCCTCCATTGTCCCCTTGCCTTTCCCTCCATTGTCCCCTTTGCTCTTTCCTCCATTGTCCCATTGCTCCTCGCCCTTCTCCCCTCTTTCCCATTTGCCCCTTGCTCTTTCCTCCATTGTCCCTTGCTCTTTCCTTCTTTGTCCTATTGCTCTTTCTTCATTGTCCTTTGCTCTTTCCTCCTTTGTCCTCTTGCTCTTTCCTCCATTGTCCCCTTGCTCTTTCCTCCACTGTCCCCTTGCTGTTTCCTCCACTGTCCCCTTGCTCTTTCCTCCTTTGTCCCCTTACTCTTTCCTCCATTGTCCCCTTGCTCTTTCCTCCACTGCCCCCTTGCTCCTGTTTTCACCCCTTTCTGTCTTTGTTTGTTTGTGTGCGGGATATCTCAACAAGTTGTGGACGGGTCCAGATGAAATTTTGTGGACAGGTTCGGTGTGTGACACGGACTAACTGATTCGATTTTGGTGAAGATCCGGATCCGGATCTGGACACGAGAATTATTTAATTTCAAAAAAGTGATTCTTGACCATTGGGAGACGGGGCCAAAAACGATATAGTACTGTACAGCATGATAATTCAAAAATGTATTGGGCCCTATATGTTCTCGTGGATCAGGCATTACGTGGTGGAGGTATGCGCTCTCCCAAGTGCCCTTCTTGTTTTTAATGTAACCACTTGGTTGGTGAATACACGCACTGATCTACGGCTCTGTGTGCACTTTCGACTGATACAATGGTAGTCGTGGTGGAATTTCACGTTCAAGGAATAAATGTCCAACCCAAACCCATGTGTGACCATTCCTGTGATCATATGTTCAAGCTTTTAATGTACATGCAACACTGTATTGTCAGCACATTGCATGCGAGCAAGGCAAAAGGTTAAATTTCTTTCTGTTTCAAATTCAGCAGATTTACCACATTTCTTCTGCTGCTGGTTGATGCATGAAGTGTTGCTGTGGTTGTCACCCCCAGTTCAATTACTTGCTCTTTTGATGATGCAGTCATGTTCCTTTTATTATTATTATTATTATTATTATTATTATTATTATTATTATTATTACTATTATTTTTATTATTATTGTTGCAACAGTTAGAAATACTCTTTGGAAAGCTCGGTCTCAACTAGTTCATGATTACCTGACAACATGTCAGTGGCACTCTAATTGGGCTGCTTCTACTCCATCCCTCGTTCAAAAGCTTGAGGATAACTTTGATATTCTGTCTGCGTAACGTCACATTTTCTGATTACTCGTCTTTTTTGTTTTCCGCCTTGAAACCCCAAAGCAGTGAGGGCGCTGGAAAAGATCAGGGGCGGAAAGCAACAGGGCGGCACCACGGGAGCTCCGGGCAGCAGCGGCAACTACGGGGGCACACGGACACAGTTCGACCAAGGATCGAGCTCCGAGTCGGAGCCTGAGACCAAAGAACTTACAGGTCGGAAGAAGCTGCGCACGGAGGCGCGTTGAAGGGGACAAACGCACGGTGGATCATCCTCTGGTGCCAAGCAGCCATGTGGATGGGATGGGCAAATGATGGTCAAGCAACCAACCCCAGTGGGTCAGTAGTTCACCTGGCTGTGCTTTTAACAACCCTTTCATTTTGTTTTGGGGACAGTTCTAATGTAATTACTTCAGAATTTGAGGGAAGCAAATAAAGGAGGAATTCTGTTGTTATTGTTTTGGTGAATCTTCACCAAATTTTTGCACATAGTAGAGCAATTGCAACAGAATTTGCTTCTCAGCAAATGGATTGTCTTTGGCTTTTCTTTTTCTGTTGTTTCTAACCTTTTCACTTTTGAGTCTGACTCCTGTACCGTTTTTAAAATGAGTGGCATAATTCACCAGATATGAACCATGTTTTACTTGTCGCTTCTCCCCTGCACTGTTTTTGTTTTAAAGGGCTTTCAGGGGTTTGGACAATTCTATCTTTTAATTTTTTCTTTCCTTTTTTTTTATTTTTTATTTTTACGTTTGTCTGAAATGTTGCTTGGGCTATTTGTCTTTATAGAAGGTTGCTTATGCCCCCTGTATGGCTTGCAGAAGGAAGGAAAAGCAATGGTTTACAGTCCCATCCTTCCTGTGATGTAAATATAATGGGTGTGACCCCACCTTTCTGCTTTGTGGGTCATGCCCCTCCCACCCCCCAACCCCAAATAAATTTTTTTTTGTCCCACAAGTGGAGGTTGCATGCGTTGTTGCTCTGTTTCGGGTATTCCTATGGTAATGGCATTGTTCGGATTGAATAGACCTCATTGCTGAAACATTCTGGAAAGGGGAAAGCAGAGGAGGGATTACTATATTACATGTAGTTCCTCACCCCCGTCGGTGGCAGATGGGGTAACTCGTTTATTACATTAGTCCAGTGAGTGGTTCCTTATTCTGGTAAAGAATTTCACTCATTCATCGGAATCTTGGGGTCGAGTGGTCGCGCTCACAGCGAGGAGTTCCGGTGGAGTAAATCGCGAGGAAACGAAGTGCTGCCGTCGTGGGTGCGCAGACTGAGCGCGCGGGAGAGGGGCACGTTCGGCGGCGCGTGATTGGGCGGCGTGCGCCGTGTGACGTGCTGTGCGTGCGCGAGGCCGTGCGGTGCGTGCGCGCGCGCTCTCGCTCGCTCGCGCGGGGCCGTGAGGATGACTGCGGACGGGCAGGTGCTGTACAACCACAGCCTGCAGATCCGCGTCGGAATCCTGACTGGTAAGGACCTGAACCTACCCGCGTCTGTGGCCTGACCGTCTCGTTACTGGTCCCGGGGACTCGATATGCGGAGGTTGTTTCGTAATATTACAGGCTCTGCGCATCAAAGGTTGGGGGTGGGGGGGGGGTTGCTGAGTTCTCGCTTCGGCAAGAGGGGTGAAGGGGATTCATTTATGACCGTAAGGGCAGGACGCGATCGGTGATGGTTCGATTTAATATTGTGCGATAGCGGCGTCGACATCTTCATAAATGTTAATTTTTTGGGGGATTGTCAACACTTGTGTTGGGGGAGGAAGGCTTGTGGGGAATTCGAGACGTAAGTCAACTTTCAAATTATTATTATTATTATTATTGTTTTTTCATGATTGTTATTTCCCCTGGCCTGGGTGTTTTATTGCGCTGGTATAAATAGGGCTGGTCCGATGCTCTTGGGCTTTGTTACTCAGGGAAGAGCGGAAATGAAGAAGTAAAGGAAAATGAGATCTGATCCTTGTGAATGCGGTTAACACGGGAGCTGGTACGTGGTACCTGCTGGGTGCCGGCGGTGAAAACATCAATCGTTCGTGTCTCCGGGGTTGGTGGGCAACCGACAGTCACCCCCACCTCTCCTCTCCCCTCTGCCGCTCCGTTCAGGTGTCGGTCACGTGACTCGTGGTCGTAAATCTCGACGGTCGTTCTACACGGAGCCGTTTCTCACTGACCGCGCGCCCGTTACTGGGATCCTCTTTGGGAAAGGCGCGAAAATTATTTTCTCTCAGTTAAGTCTGTCGCTTCTGCTTTATATTCCTTAGATAGCTGCCCTCTCGTTCCCAGATTGTATTTTTGAACAATCGCAGAATTACTGATGTAATAATATTCATTTCTGGTCAGCTGCAATGGAAAAGCTGCGCCCGTTGAGGGTGTTCGAGCCTCGGACGGTGTGTCTTGATCGGGTCGTGAATGGGCCGTGAGCGTCCCTTGAGCTGTCCGTGAGCGTGCCTTGAGTGGGCCTTGGACGGGTCGTGAGCAGGCCTTGAGCCGTCCGTCAGTGGGCCTTGAATGGCTCGTGAACGGGCCATGAGCATGCCTGGACCGGGCTGTGAGCGTTCCTTGAGCGGATACCAAACCCTGACGAAAATTGAATTTTGAATAACATGTTGCTCCCTGATACCATGTTGCCCCCCCACCCCCCTTCACTGAACTGCCCATGAATGTAAACATGCAGTCTGTTATGAAAAGTGCAAGAACCCAATTATTTATAATACCCTATTTACGATTAATAAATAATTTATAGTCATGAAATGTATCATGAAAACTGTTCAATTTTGGAAGACAGAGTGGCACCCCTTCTGCTGTAAGCCTGGTGTTGGCTTAACATTTAAGGTGGCTGGCTTTAGATCTGAGGGTCCTGAATTTGAGCCCCTGTCAGGCCATTGAATTGACACCAGGTCGGTTGATTCAGCCTGTCACCCTTCTGAGGTCAGCAAAATGAGTACCAACTTGCTAGTAAAAGGGGAAATTGCTGGTAATAGGAGGTAATAGCTGTGCTTCCAGAAATGATGCAACCAGCGAAGACAGGCTGCATACTAAACAGCAACCTGTTATGTTACAGTCTGGGAGGGGAGGGGGTGGTGATGCACCAGAGCCCCCTCACAGTACATGCTTCTGGTGCATGTAGTAGTGATAGTGTCTTTTTTATTTTTTTTTTAAATACAACTGGCCACCACTTTTGATGGCATTCCTATACCCCTGTGTTGGACAGGTTAATTGATATATCACCAGATTCCGATGATCTTGATATACTAACTTGTAAGCAATTATCCTGGAATCCAGCTGAAGCGTACATTATTAACACGTCTGCTAATTTAGAAACCTACAGCTGCATAAGGCGAATCTGGGTGGAACCCAGACCTCACACCACTCTTCACTTGCTAAACCTTCGCTGACGCAGCACAGCACGGTCAACATCGTGCTGTTTTTACCATGAATGGGGAATTCTGAATCTGAGAGACAAAACCAGCCACGAGTTTTGACTACACCGTCGGCGGACTCCGTGATATCCGAGCCAAGGAGATGCGAGTCGCTGCACTGGAGTCAAAATTGGTTTAATGTCCTGGCACATGGGATTGTACTTTATCTTGGAGTCTTTCTCCGGAATCCGCTTTTTGAAATTGAATTTTAAAAAAGGAGTGAAACGCTGTATTTCATCCTTGGCACTTTCTGTTCGGTGCAATAAAGGGAAGGGGGTATATCTCAGCCTGCGCGTCAAGCGGTCATACATTAAATGGAAGGTTTACCTGTGTTGGGGCATTTGCATTTGGGTGCAAGAACGGGATGTCAACAATATGATGAGTCTCCACATCATGTGAAGTGTGGCGGAAAGGTTAATGAATGATTTTGAGGTAGAATTCAGCATATGTGTGTCTGTCTCTGTCTCTGTCTCTGTC
>CM068952.1:108984563-108998751 GCA_035128595.1 Eptatretus atami | reverse complement strand
TGAAGTTGATAAGAAGATTTGACATGTTTGAGCCATGCATGACAGAGGCACAGGTGTCATGATGCCAAAACAAAAGATCAGCAGCGGCAATGCCACCTATGGTGTCTTGGTTTAACTAATAATATTGTTACGAATTTGCGCCCGCCGGCGTGCGAGTGACCGCGTTAAACTAATAACGGCCGCTTCGCCTACCGGACGGACAATTCAGTCGTGACTTCCCGGAACAACGCCGAGAACCAGTCACGGGTGTGCGCTCGAACGGGCACACCGCGGCCGCAGTCCGTATTCTAACCGCGACGCGACAGGGTCAATCGCGATTCGATTACCTAAGTATCGCGCGGTAACCTACCGAGGGACGTCTTGGCGAAGGCTGTTTGGACAACGAACCGCTTAATGGTTCGTTCGTTCTGGAATAACCGGGCGGTGTATTATGCCAGACCTCGCGACCCGCATTCTATGATCGGTATTTCAAAACCAACTAGTTTTCGAAAAACATGCGGCGGTTCAATGGGGAAAACGACAGAGAGCGGGTACATTTAAATCCACATTTATTATACAGCACATATAAAACAATCATGCAGTCATGCAGGTAGCGCATATGATGGAAAAACACACATGCAGTTGTTTGTTGAAGACTGCGGGACGGGACAAAGACACAGGAGAGCAAAACACAACTACAACCGACTATGGTTATTATGTCATTTACTTACAGGTTACTTACGGGACTCGGCGCCACAACATTCATTCAGAAAAACAGGAAAAGACCCCTCACAGACAAGGGAGTCAGACTGGACCTCGGGTCTTTATGGCGTGGGACTTGGCAGACCGAGAGATCCACAGACGACGTTGCAGGTTACCTGCCCTCGTGGTGCCTTGATGGGGCGAGTCGCGAGCTCCCGTCCCACGGCAGCAAGCATAGGGGGTTGCGCCCAGGCTTGCCAAGGCGCAGGCGAGCTCTCTCCGGCTCTCCACACACACACGCGCAGGTCGCGCGACAGCAGAGGGCTGCGCTCCGAGCCGCGTCTCCCTCGCGGCCGGACTCCACGACCGACCGTCCACAAGTTCCTGACTCGGACAGCGAGCCAGATCTTTTACGCAGCTCTTGGCGCGATTCTCCTCCGCACAAGCAGCAACACACGCGGCAGCGACGCAACCGCAGCAACCGACGCAACAGAGCAAACCGCCGCAAGCATCAGAGAGGAGTTCAGGCGACCGACCGAGAGAGAGGACTTCAGCAAGCGACAGCGAGAGAGCGGCAGCAACGGCCCAGAGAGAGAGAAGACGCTCCGTGCGCCGTTTTATTACCCAGCTCGCCGTCCGTCTTGCCCCCTCCTTCCAGACGTGGGGAACTCAAAACATGCGGAACCTTCTTGAAGGATGCGTTTTCCGGCCAAATCGGGGACGCTCCTCTCGCTGTATTTGTCTTCTTCCAGCGGGTGGATTCACCGTGGAGACGCCATTCGTCCGGGGAGGGGGGAGGGGGCCGCCTGCTTTCCCTCGACGAGGCGCAGGCTGGCACCGTGTGCGGGGTGGAAACGCCGTGGGTGTGGTTATGATGGCGTGGTTGGGCTCTTGTGGTTAAGGTGGTTGTGTGAAGCGGTTGGTCATACGATAGCAAAGAATAAGGACTACTCAAGATACAGCCCGGGTGACACGAAGAATTCATTAAACAAGGTGGGGAAATCTAACTGAACACGGACTTATCGGCATAACTGACTAAGGACTATATGGTGTTCTGCGAATTTCCACAGCCGTACAATATATCATGGGAGAAAATTCAACTGTCATTATCATTATTAATTAACCTCCGCCATCGAGTGGACGGAGGTTACTGTTTTCACCCTGTCTGTTTGTTTGTGAACAGTATTACGGAAAAATCCTCGACGGATTTCGACGAAACTTGGTGGGGGGATTAGGTATGGTCCAAGGATCATGCATTAGATTTTGGACTTGGTCAAAGTCCAATATGGCCGCTATGGCGGCCATTTTGAAAAAATATTTGAATTTTTGTTTTTGCATTTCTACATGTTTTAAGTTGATTTCCACCCCCCCCCCCCCAAAAAAAAATTGTTAGAGAAAAAAAACAAAATTTTGTCTTTTTTTTTCTTCTAAATTTTTTTTAGAGAATGAATTGAGTATGTGGAGTACGAATTGAGTAGTGAGTACGAATGAATTGAGTATGTAAAGTTAAAAGTAAAAGGGAAAGTTGCAAACTATAACTCTGTGAGCACTGTTGACGTCAAATTGAATGAATAGGTATTCAGGTTCACTTGAGTGACCTAGCAGTATTGGGGCGGAGGTTTTGACTCTCGAGTGCTCCCCTCTAGTTGTATTTATTACAGTACATATGCTACATTGGGGTGTATTTGGGTTCTTTTAATTCCCTGCTTGACAAACTGCACAGAATATCTCAAAACATAGAATACCATCGAAATTACAATGTAATGAGTTTGGCCGGAAATCGTTAAAAAATGCAAATCAGTGGTGTCCGGAGGGTCTTTTACCCCTTGGCAGCATAAAAGTCCATGAAATACCTTGCATAATATCAATTTCCAATAGTAACCTGATATTTTATAGTTTTCCATGATAACAGTTCATTTTTGCATAAAAGATGCCGATTTTAGAAAAATGAGAATTTTCACTCGAACTGCGCACATGTCAGAGAAGGGTTAATATACCTGGTTGTGAACATTATATCATAGTTTAACTGACATATTCTTTAATGAGACACCCTGCCTGATGAAATAATCAAATTTGGCACTTTTAAAACATATATTGGGCATTTAATAAGAGAAATACAAGTTTTGCTAAAATTGCACAAAACTGCCAAAATTGTGGGTATTTTGTGGGTTTAACAACTTAGGAGCATAAACCGCCTTAGGAACATAAACTGAAATTCTTAAAACATGTCAAATACATAGAAATACCTGAAATAATCACCATTTACATGTATTTTATGCTTATTGAAGCAAATAATGAATTTTGAAAATGGCCATTTTTATCCCGCCGCGTGGCGGAGGGGCATATTGTTGTCACCGGGGTCGTCGGCTCCGTCCGTCCGTCCGTCGGCGTCAACATTTTATAGTGTTGAGTGCGATAACTCATAAACTGTTCGCCATATCGATTTTACATTTGGGTCACACATGTACACCTGAAAAGGAAGAACCTATTGATTTTGGGGCGTGGCGAATCCAAGATGGCCGACTGGGGGCGCATTTGAAAAAAATGTTTTTTCGTCATATCATTTGAAATTTGAGTCACACATGTACACCTGAAAGGAAGAACCTATTGATTTTGGGCGTGGCCGGATCAAGATGGCCGACTGGGGTGGCCATCTTACAAAAATGTTTTTTTTAATAAATGGAAAACCGCTTATCTGATTTCAATTATTTTGGTTACTACGTTCACCCCTGGGGAACTTTTTCGAGATGATGACCAAATGGTGTCTTGTTTCCAATTCACCTCCCTCATTATCTGGATAATGTATGACCTTTTCATTCAATGGCGGGGGATTCCCCATCTCTGATGGTATATTTTCTTTTGTTCCCGCACTCAAGGGGTTAATTCACCATGTTGTGCAGAATTTTAACAACTAAAACCTCAGTTTTGGAAAACTAGACATAATCGGTTGCAAATGAGACTGGTTTCAGCTTGTTATACCACCGGTAGGGGTCGACTCATTTTTCTCGGTCTCGGCCACGACACTAAATGGGGAGAAGGGTAGGCCTCAAGGAAACCTGATATTAAAAGACGACGAAAACTCAACTATTAGCACAAGTTTTAACACAAGATTGAACTAGGAACACATATTAAACACAGTGATAGTAAACTAACAAAACTACCGGAAAACTTATTTTAAGAAAGTCGGCAGAGACCCTGAAGAGGAACCGCCACTGTCGCTCAAGAACCAGAAGTTGTTTCAAAGAACCGCCACCGTCACTCAAGAACCGCAACCGGAAGTTGCTTCATCCAATCTTAACCTAGTTACCTCCATCACCGAAGGTGATGTTTTCACCCCTCTCTGTCTGTTTGTTTGTCTGTGTGCACGATATCTCAAAAAGTTGTTGACGGATTCGTACGAAACTTGGGGGACACGTTGGGTGTGTGGCAAGGAAGAATTGATTCGTTTTTGGCAACGATCAGAATCCGGATCCGGATCTGATAAGTTTTAAAAAAGTGATTCTTCACCTTTGAGAGATAGGGCCAAAAAGGATATATAGCATGATATCTCAAAAATGAATTGGGCCTGATATGCTCTCCTGGATCAGGCATTGTGTGGCGGAGGTATGTGCGCTACCGAGTGCCCTTCTAGTTTCTCCTGTGATGCTCTCGGCGATCTGCTGCTTGTCCCCGGCGATCTGCTGCTTGTCCCTGGCGATCTGCTCAGAATGAGCCACATACGCTCTTTTTATGAGCTCCGGCAGAGGGGAGGAGCCAACCATCGGATCAAAAGGAGCTCTAACGAAATTGAGCTCCCGTATTGGTCCATAGCGGTCGTAGCCACGCCCTGCCAGGCCCCGAAAGCAAAAGTTGGCTCAGTCACCAGCCAACAGGGGCACGTGCAACAGCTCCCAACCTTTACATGGGTTTTTGAAGGCGCTCTCTTGACCCGAACATGCCCGGTCTTCATTCAAGATTTTAGGGAAATCCCTGCGCCACCCGTAGGTCATTAAACGAGCTCCAGCGCACGTTCGCGCTTCGAGTTATGCCCCAAAATAACCCGACCTACATCTCCTCCGTGTCCTTCGAGGCTGTGGTAAGTATTTGCTGAGTATGTGGAAAGTTGAGGCGGTTGTAGAGTAGCAGGAGCACGCTGTGGCATTTGTAGTGAAGTAGCAGTATGTTGTGGCGTTGTGGGGAAGAGGTGGAAGTTCCTTGGAATGAGTTTGTGAGTAATGGTCGCATTTGTAATGGAAAATGTAAGCGTGGGTTGTTGCGGGGATTTTTAGTTGTATGAAGTGGTTGTGGTGAGCGTGGTATAGTTTAGTGAGCGGAATGAAGGTCTGAGGCGAAATGGCGGTTGAGAATTGGCGCGCAGTTTTGAATGGAAAATTGTCCCCCAAACGCAAATCAGGCGCTCGCGGCGTGCTTGCTTGGTTACTAGTCATCTTTACTGATTTGCTTGCGTGCTTGCATGTTTTGTGTGAGATAAAGGGGATGGAGGAATGCAAAAATTGAAGGTTAAACAACCCTTGCTGAAGGAGTTCCACGCAACGTGTATTTCGCCTTTAGTTGGGGGGAAAATATGCATTGAAAGGGCTAATACACATTCTATTGAAATAACTGCCTTGGGATCGCTGTATGTTGTGACCAAGAAAAATCACAGACCCGTCTGAAAGCATCCGTAAATGAAAATATAAATAAATGAAAAAAAATAAAAATCAATTGCAGTTCAGGTTGGCCCTTTTAGGGACCTCTCGGTGATCTCTTCAGGTGGTTCTGCCCCCCATAAAATGTTGTTGTGGTTGTTTATGACACCGTTCAAGTAGAAATGGGCTTCATCACTGAACCAGATCAGGTTGATCCAGTTGGGTACCGCTCCATCCTGTCACTGAGCCATTTGCACATATCAAGTGTCCTTCTCATGTTATCTTGACTCAGTTTATGCATAATTGAGATGATGTATGGGAAAATCTTCAGTTTCTTTAGTGAGGATACGTCAGACTGATGTTGGTTTGATGCCTCGCTCCCGGGAGCACCGGCCGTGGGACTTCTTAGGACTGTCCACTGCGGAATCCCGCACGGCGTCGATGTTGACTTGGCTCTTGGTTACCGATGCTGGCCTGCCACTGTTGCCCTTGCTCTGATTGTGCACTGTACCCTTGTGCTCAAAATATTTCACAATACGTTGAATGGTACAATTTGTGGGTCCATCACGTGTTCTGAGGTTGTATTCCCGGCAGAACCTTTGGTGGGTGTCGACATATGATTTAATCTCAAACCACAGAGCCATCACTATTGTCTTCTGCTTCACTATCAATGGCATAGTTGAGCGACAGAACTAGAAATCCCAGGGAACAAATACCATGATAACACCACCAAACCCTGAAAAGGAAAACGGTATAGGTCAAAAAAACAAAGAAATGGCAGGAAGTCAAAGTTGTATCAATCTTTTTGAAACTATGTATATATATATATATATGTGTATATATATATATATTTATATATATACCAGTAAAACTTCCTCGAACGCTGTTTCCAATTTAAACGCTGAATTAACTGCGTCAAAACCTCTCCAACGCGAGGGTGTGTTTCGCATCATTTATATTATTCTTATTCCTTGGTACTGTACTGTACTGTACTTTACTTAACCCTTGTACACACAAGGGAGGTCTTCTTAAGCTAAAAAAAAACCCTTTTGTGTGACAAGGGTTAATTTATATTTAATTTATACATACGATGATCGCGAGTGCCACCTGCCGCCATCGTGATCGCAGTTCGAATTTACATTCTGGAATAATTGCGACAAAAACGGCCGGGGTTTTCCCAAAGATTTTATTCTTTTCCGTTATTCCTTATTACTTTACTTAATTACTATTTAGTTTATACTAGTGCATGCCCGTAGGTGCGTGCCCGTAGGTGTGTGCCCGTAGGTGCAAACAAAACAAAACAAAAATTCAAACGCATGCCAGAAACAACCACACAGGCCGTTCCTTGCTCTCACGTGCCCGTACGTGCGTGGCCGTACATGCAAAAAAAAAAAATTTTCAAACCGCGTGCCAGAAACAACAACCACACAGGCCGTTCCTTCGCTCTCGTAAACGACGACTGGATTGGGCATTGTGTTTATCTATAAATGCGCATAAGAAATCGAGAAATTATTAGAATACATTGGGGCATTGTGTTTAATAAAATCGAGAAAGTACAAAAATCGAGAAAGAAAGAATACAGTAAGTCGATAAATCAAGAAAAAAATCGAGAAAGAATACAGTAATCGTCACTGACTGGATTGGGGTATTGGGTTAAGAAAATCGAGAAAGAAATCGAGAAAGTACAGAATCGAGAAAGAAAAATCGAGAAAGAATACAGTAATCGTCACTATCCGGAAGTGAAGTCCTCACTGTCCGGAAGTTCGCATATGGCAGTTACGATTATTCGCAATTTATTCTTAATGGCCAATTATTCAATTAGCGCCAAGTATTTTGCCTTTTCCAATGTCATCGCAAGGAAAAAACACAAGAGAAGAGGAAAGAGGAGAAAAAAAACGTGCAAAAATAATTACTTCCTGCTTCGGAGCATACACTACTCTGATGTTCCCCAAATTTATGCACCGTCTATATGAAACCGATCATAACTTGGGCCATTGTGTTTATTATAAATGCGCATAACTAATCGAGAAATTATTAGAATACACGAAAAAAAAACGTGCAAAAAAATAATTCCTTCCTGGTTCGGAGTATACCAGCACTCTGATGTTCCCGAAATTTATACACCGTCTAATATGAAAACGCATCTAACTTGGGCCATTGTGTTTATCTATAAATGCGCATAACAATCGAGAAATTATTAGAATACACGAAGTCATCACTCTCCGAAAGCCCGTACGTTGTAACCCGTAATGGGGAACGCGGCTGAGGTTCCCTTCCCCATCGGCCACGCCCACGCAACACGTGTCTTGCATTGGTTTGGTAAATAAATGGCCATAACTTGGGAAGCACTTGTCCGATTAATATCAAACCTTGAAAGGCACATCCTCAGGTCCCCAGCAATATACCTGGCAAGTTTCAATTAGATCGGACCAGAGGTTTCGAGAACACGCTCACCACACACACACACACACACACACACACACACACACACACACAAGAACTTGCTGGAATTATAGATAGATAACGCGCGGCCCGAGCTGCCATTTGTCGCCAATCTTCGAACCTGCCGCAATCAAGTGAACTTATGTCGATCATTATGGCTCCACAAGCCAAATTAGAACCAACCAGACAAGAAGAGGAGGAAAACGATGACCATGGAGGTGAAATTTGATATCCTGAATAAATTATCATCAGTTTCTGCTTCATCTTTGACCAGGAAATATGGCGTGAATGAATCAACCATGAGGACGGTACGGAAAGGCTGAAGATAATCCCGACACAGAACTTCACAGGAAGTTAATACAGAAGGCAAAGCAATGCCTGTAACACAATTCTTAAGGTCTACTTCAACACCATCACACTCACACCATCCACAGCCATTCACACCATCCACCAGGACTTCAACACCATCCACCAGCACTTCAACACCATCCACCGCACTTCAACACCATCCACCAGCACTTCAACACCATCCACCAGCAACTTCAACACATCCACCCAACACCTTCAACACCATCCCCCAGCACTTCAACACCATCCACCAACACTTAACCCATCACCAGCACTTCAACACCATCCACCAGATTCAACACCTCCACCACACTTCAACACCATCCACCAGCAACTTCAACACATCCACCAGCACTTCAACATCCACCAGACTTCAACCACCATCCACCAACACTTCAACACAACATCACCCAATACACCAACTTCAACCCATCCACCACACTTCAACACCATCCACCAGCACTTCAACACAATCCACCAGCACTTCAACACCATCCACCAGCACTTCAACACCATCCACAGCACTTCAACACATTCCACCAACATTCAACACCATCCACCACACTTCAACACCATCCCAGCACTTCAACATCCATCCACCAGCACTTCAACACCATCCACAGCACTTCAACACCAATCCACCAGCACTTCAACACCATCCACCAGGACTTCAACACCATCCACCAGCAAATCAACACCATCCACCAGCAAATCAACACTATCCACCAACAAATCAACACCATCCACCAGCAAATCATCACCCAAACCTCCAACAACCACCTCACAATAAGGTGAGTTACTTTACAATGATACAGGACTATTATGATACAAACACTTATTTTAATGTATATCTAGTAATGCTGCTCCATTCCATACAAAGAATCATGAAAAAAAAAATCAACAAAGGCTGTTTTCGGGTCAGTTATTTGGGACCTGGAAATATCCCAATTTCCACATACATTTAATAATTCCTCCAACGCGAGGTTATCCCAGAACGTATCCCTCGCGTTGGAGGAAGTTTTACTAAAAACAAACACACACACACACACAACATCACACACACGATGGTGCATTGGTCGTGCACTTACCTTTAATCTGAGGTGGTAATTTTGTGACAAAAAGAAAAGTTTACTGATATGTTTTGTAAAGTTAGCAAAATGCACTGTTATTTACAGCACTAGTTCAGCTTTTCCTGATACCGAGTGTTTCCAGAGTTGTCCGAACTGTGAGGGATTTCATAAATATGTTTTTAAAAATACCCTTCCATTTATATTGTGAATGATATCTGTGATGATGACCTTTCAATCCCGGCCAAGAATTGAGGTGAATCATCTGAGGATTCTCGAATATATGGTTTATTGAAGCAGCAGAGCACTTGCAAGCGGAGGTGGCACAGGGACCAAACACAGCAGTCAGACCCTGGACCACCTAAAAGTCACACTACAAGACTTTCATATATAAAACCTATTCCTAGGTGGAGAAAAGCAAGGCAAAGCAAGAAACAATTTGGCAAGTGGGCTTTCCACCCCTCCCTACGGCCCTCGGGTGAATTAGCCATAACAGCATAGGCACATGTTCATAAACAGAACCAAAACCCCTTTGTAGTTCGACAAGAGTTGTTGCCACTCCACACTGGAATCCATAACAGCCTGCAGACGCTGCTCTCTGGCAAGGCCATGGCTGGCTTGTTGATAATACATTTTAACACATCGTAAAGCAAACTGTAAAACGAGGGCAAAAGCTTGGAAACACAATTTGAAGCAGCCAGGGCAATGGTTTGAATCCAGACACCTGCTTAATGCAATTACTGAATGTTT
The DNA here is from genome assembly GCA_035128595.1 of Eptatretus atami. Taxonomy (NCBI): domain Eukaryota; kingdom Metazoa; phylum Chordata; class Myxini; order Myxiniformes; family Myxinidae; genus Eptatretus; species Eptatretus atami. The sequence continues at coordinate 108,988,835 of CM068952.1, read as the reverse complement.
AAATGAATCAAATGTTTAAATATGGACAATATGTGGCCAATCAATAAGGACACCGGACATTCAGACCTGACAATATCCTCTTCACATTTGGGTGTATTTTTAATGTGAGGAAGATATAAAGAGTGAAGTTTTAATGATCGCGTAGCGTCATTGATGAGCACGTGCTTTTAGCTGTGGGTGACATGGTTACCACCATTACTACCATCCTTGTACTGATCGAAACTTCCGTCGGACTGAGCCCTTGTTTTGTTATCCAGATGTTGCGACTACTCACAATGAGTACTCACTCAATGATGCGACCCTATGGTGTAACACTCGCTGAATAGTTCAAAACACTGGCTCGAGCTGCACAAACCCACCTGTTCGGAGGTTTTTCATCCTGTCTTATGGCACATGCAAAACAACCTGTGGGAAATAATCTCCACAGCACCCCAATTGGCATGTCCTTGTTGGTCTATCCTTTGGTTCAATCACCCAGTGTCCTCACTTGTATTTCCCGCCACATTAAGCTGCTGTCTCGTTTGGATTTCATTCTCGGCCCTACTATAGAGCCGACATTAAAATTTTTGTGTTTGAGATAAACTCTGTCTGCTTTGGAAAATTCAACCCTGATTCAGCAGATATTGTTCATCCCTAACCTTTATCTTTGACACACTTTATTCAACGTTTTGTCCCTATGCTGATCTTTGTTCAGCTTTGCTTGTGCCAAACTCTACTCACCGTAACGTTTGCTTCCCTGAGACATTAACATGTGAACTCTTGGTCTTTCTTTCATCCTTGGGCCGAGGCAATATGTTATAAAATTAGATTCTGAGTTGAGCTCACCTCACTTATTCAGCCTATAATCAAGATTAATCTGGTTTGGAACAACAGAGTTTATTCCTGTTATGAGTTTGGTGTACAACATCATTAAAGATCGCTGTGTGTGCGATCTTTAATTGTGAAATGTAAGAATGTTCTTTTATTTGAAAATCGTTTATTATGTATTTTAATCATGTTAGTCCTGTGGTCATCCACTTGAATATGTTTTTATCCAACTCATTTACTTTGCTCTCAAATATTTTGAGAGCATTGACAGCAATATTTCACATTATCCAGAACTGTGTCGGTGTCGGATAAGTAGGGATGAACCAGAACAGTTTTGGTGGAGATTAACCAAATTCCACCCCAAATTACATTGCTGAGCAGAAAGCATGGCGTCCTGGATGCAGGGTATGTGGGCGTTAAGAGCAATACGAGTAGAGGATAAATGGGGCTTCTGAGGCAGCCATTCAAATGAATGGGGGAAATATACCCCAAATGAACATATACCCCAGTTGGCACTTCACTACTCATTTATCTATCAGCAAATTACGTGAGACTAATCATAACACTATGATCTGTATTAATCTGTAATTCTGTTTCTTCCAAAAGCAAACAATATGTATCAACTTCTTCACTCTCTCCTCTTTCAATGTATAGGGAAGTATCCACTCGATTAGACTTTATAGTTTCCTTTTGAGCACTCAGGTCAATCACATAGATTGTATACAGACTTTTAAATGCTGTCATATCCAAAATGGGTTCTTTATTTCCATTGCTTTCACACACCTTTTGGTAAGACTTTTATGCTTCAGCATAATCATTCTTTTCCCAATTAATTTCCAATCTATCTCGTGGATAAAATGTTCCATCGAGAGAAAGGCGAAGTTGTTTCACCTTAGCATTATCACTCAATGCATTATTCTTATCAGTAGCAGTATCACCATCTGGTTTTTAAAAAAATGTGCCTCAGATATCGTGGCTTTCCTTCCAGAACACCCAAATTCCACGTGTAAGTGGTTTGGTTCAGTTTAACGTGTTGACATTTTCTTTTAAGGTATGTACATTGAGTGCTTCTTTGAGTTGTCTTCTATTGGTTCATGAAAAAATATTTTCACGAAAAAATAAGTGACTACTATATTCGTTATTGTTGTGTCTGTTTCTGTATGTCTGTCTGTCTGTCTGTCGTCCGAGCATAGCTCCATGGGTTTTGATCGAACCTGATAAAATTTTGCGTGGAGGTTTTAATCATGATCTAGTTGTGTTTTCCTGAGAACGGGCGTGGTGCGCCCATTATGGGCGGAGCCACGCCCAAAAAACGTGTTTTTAGGGGTAGCCGATTTCAATTTGCATCTTCTCCTAGGGGGTTTGTCAATCTGACAGGGTTTGGTATTTGGTTAGCCCCAATGGCACCTGCATAGCCCCACGGAGCCTCGATTTTCATTTTCGTCCCAAGGTCAAGGTCACAATGTCACGAACTTAGAAAATTGCGAATTGTGTTTTAGGGGGTAGCAATTTCAATTTGCATCTTCTCCTAGGGGGTTTGTCGAATCTGGCAGGGTTTCGGTATTTGGTTAGCCCAATGGCACCTGCATAGCCCCACGGAGCTCGATTTTCATTTTCGTCCCAAGTCAAGGTCACAAACTTAGAAAATTTCGAATTTTGACATAAAAATCATACGACGCCCAAATTTGAGAGCTAGGATGACAATATTTTTTATGCATAATCTTGAGGTCATTCCCCACCTAAAGTCTTGAAACCATTTTGCTCTATCTCGAACACCTTGCCCTGGCGCCCCTTCAAGTTGTTTTTACGCTGATTTCATCAAAGTATGGATAATAATCAGAGGAGTGGCGAAATGCCATATAGCCGATATGACGTTATATTGTTCCTGGAATGTTCCAGAGGAAGTTTGCACCAAAGGTCATAATCCTTGACCTTTGACCTTTAAGTTCACAAAGGTCAAATTTCAAAGTTGGAATCGAACCGGGTTTTCGACCTTCTTCGACGAACTAACTCCAATAAGCTATAGCACATATCCTGTTTCCTTATTTTAATGTCCACAACATTGTTTGTGACCTTTAAAGGTTATGCAAAGTCAAATTTTGAAGTTTGTTAACGAAACCGGCGTTTTCGACACTTTTGCAGCTATAACCTGTCACTCGTACCACATCATGTTGATAATTTTATAACTTGGTCAAACATTATCACATGTCTCATCCTTGACTTCTGAAAACAATCTACATCGTCAAATACCGCTCGTGAACCATCGTCGTCTTCAGACTTGTCATTCCTTTGCAGTTGAAATCTAATTTTAAGACCATACAGAACTTTATGATGATCACAAAATCCAAATATACCTTTAACAGGAACTGCCACAGTAAAACTATTACCTGCTTTTGTATCATCATTATACATTCCTTTCCTTTTACTATGTCCAGTTTGTGTTTGTTCCTGTTGACATATTAGGAATAAAACTTCGACAGCCCCCTTTCCCATTCTATCACAAAATGAATCGTGTAAATTTCATCATTTCAGATGTAGCAGAGACTAATCAACCGCTTCAACTTCTTGTTCAATTACAAATGAACACTATCAAACATTTTCCAGAAGAAATCATTTACGAGTGTGGCGTTGTGTTAGTCGCAGCCTTAGTGAATGTAAATTTACACAACAAGAAACTTTTGGCTAGATTCAAATAAGTTTTGTTGATTATTTTTTCAAAACTTTTTGTTCCATTTGCATTCCAGTCTGTTCCAGTTATTGCATTTACCTTGAAGTAGTCTTCTTTTTTTAGAGTTTGAGATGACAATGTATCATCCAAATCATAGATACCATCAATATGCTTCCATACTTGTATTTATTCAGGAAAAAAGATGTTAAAACTTTTGAAACCCTGACCCAAGTATTGAATTATTTTCTGTCGTTCCTGGGGAGACAACTGAGTTTGCTTTTCTTAATTATTTTATTGCTTGTAATTTATGAGATTCCTTTTGGGCATCTTTATACTCTTTATATCACCCGCGACATTCCACAGCAGAAGCAGTTGAACAATTAGGTCTTTATGTTTAAGAATAGTTGAACCATACCCATTAGAGTATCAATTATCCATCTCCTTTTTTCTAAATGATGTCTGACACCCCTTTGTCTCTTAGGTTTATAGTATCCTCAACCAAGATACATACCTCACCCTTGTAGTGTGGGAAAAGAACATCCAATCCCTGTAATTATTTTATATTTTTCAACTCGTGTTTCCTCACAATAACCATCGTATTTATTTATTGGAAAACTTAACGAAGGTGAATCCTGATGGATATAATTTCTTCATTAAAAGAAATCATGCGATTATCTTGGTCGGTTATCCTAAACTTTACGCTGTATATGGTTTTTCCTGACACAGGTACATAAACAATTTTTGGGTTCCATATTGAATTTATAACAATTGGGGTTGAGTATGCGCTGATGAAAAAA
>CM068952.1:108972348-108982430 GCA_035128595.1 Eptatretus atami | reverse complement strand
GGGAAGTTTTTGAAAGGGGTTTAAAATTTTTCTCTTGTTTTCTTTCAAACACTTCTTCACCTGTCTGCGTTTCTTCTTTATGTCTCCTGTTGTTTACAACTTTTGAAACCAACTCTTGTTGCTCTTTTTTGCATCCATTTATTTATTGAAAATATCATTCACTGAATTATAAGTCAACACGGAAATTTCTTTTCTTCATCATAAGTAGATGTGTTCAAATTAATCCTTTTCTTTAAATTTTCATCATACTCTTTATTAACATTATCCGAGTTGTTAATTTTCTTCACTAATACTTGTATCCTGTTTTCATACGTTTGCGTTGAGTTCTCATCACACATCAAAATCGAATGATAAAATCTTAACCCCATTCCACTCAATTTTATTAATTTGTCTCATTCCTTTGATTAGTTTTAATATCCCAAGACCACCAATTTTAGTTTCTTTAACTCACTCTTACAGTGATTTTTGTTGTTCCAAGAGAAACCTCTCAAATATTTGGCCTCATTCCTCAATCGCATAGTTCCTCTACTGAAATATAGTAATAATCTTCACCTTCTACTTCTCCAGTCTTATGCTCTCGTGTTGTGATACAATCGTATCACGGGGTGTTTTTTAAGCAAATTAAAATATTCTCATTTGTACTATACAAGAACCTTGACTTATGAAAGTTTTTTCCAGAAGCAGATTACCACAAGATATAATAATAGTTGTCATTTATATATTTAATTGTTTAAAAATAATAATATATCCCTTATATCTATCTTGTTTCACAACAATATATTTATATTTCAGTCGTGTGCTTCTATAATCCCCAAATTCCTTTTTACTACATAATGTAGAACAATTGTCTCTCCAAAAATTGTTTATATCTATTCAATTTAACTTGATAAAATAAAAGTATTAGCATTATTTCTTATGGCGACGAGGAGGTGAAGTATGATGGACTAAGATAATACAATTACAAGAAGATGTCTCCCTCTTGCGTCGTAGCTATCCATTACCGTTTGGTTCTCTCATTAACACAATCATCAAAGATAACGGTTCTTTATTGATTTCCAAATCTTGGGGAGAAGGATATCTCGTATATCAGAAGAATACAAGTTATCGCTTTGATTTCTTTATATTTCTGTTATCAAATAGTTGTATTATATCTTCAATTTTAAATCATTTCGTTTTTTGAAGTTAAATAAACCAATTATATCTTCTTTTGAGACCAGCATTAAAACCTGTGAGAGTAGTTGATACTCAGGTTTAAAACTTGACTTTGTGAAAATTATTAATTATCATAATTAAAAGTGGAGTAAGGAGCATCTTTAAAAAGTAAGCAGGTTTCCACACCGCTTGAACCAACTATGAGAAATCTTCATGAATTGAAGATTTTTTTATGGTTGTTAAATTTATTCTTATTTTTCCCAATGAGGTAAAAAAATCATCATTTATATATTTGGAAAACAGGTTACTATCCCGCCCCCTCCCGAGGAGGGAGCGATATTGTAATCGTCGTTTGTGTTGCTGTGTTGTCTGTCTCTGTTAGCAACTTACGGCACGGCTTTAGCAAATACTATCAAATTTAATCCACAGGTGGGCAATGAACTTTGGACACCCCATTAAATTTGGTCCAATTGGATCAAGGTCAAGTCACGAAAACATCAATCGTTTATCGCTCATAACTTCGTCAAAAATGATCTGATTTACTTCAAACTAAGTTATAGTGAACCTTTTCTATTTGTTCAATTATAATCCTCCCCATTCCTATAGTGAAAATGCATATTTGTGAAGATCGGTAGGGTCCAAAGTTTTGGGGGTCATGGCCATCGTCAAAATTACAAATTTTCCATTAAAACTAAAACATGGTTACGAAAATACAACTTTACGGGAAACGGCTAGCTCAAATTGTATCCACAGTATAGTGTATACACAGTGTATTACACTGTCAAATTTTATCCAAGGTGGGTAATGAACCTCGGACGACCCCATTAACTTTTGGGTCCAATTAGGTCAAGGTCAGGTCACGAAAAGGTCAAAATCTTTTTCGCTCATAACTTCGTCAAAAATGGTTTAATGACTTCAAACTAAGACTAAAATATTCCTTATTCTATTCCTTATAATCAACATTCAGGTTAAGGATATATCAAATTTAAATTTGATCCCCAAAATAACTTTATGCCTTAAATGGGCGGGATTTGTTGTGGCCTGGCACCACTTGTTTATTTATTATTGGCTTTTTTAGAAACTCCATATTTTATCTAAGTTTTGGTTTAATTTTCAAGATAATCCATTATTTTATTTATACAATATCTTGTGTTGATATTTCCCTGAAAATGGCAATCGTGAATAATATATAACAACAATCCTTTGAACATTTCTCCATACGTTCAGTTCTTTCCATTGTAGGAAAGGTGTTTATCACCCTCATACTTTACATTCATTTCTCTAATCAATCTTGTAAAGTAATTCATTTTTTGTGTAAATCTAAAATAATATATTCCTTTTTATATTTTTTTATCATTAATTAGAAGATAATCACAGAATATACATTGTTTATCGGCTTTTGACTCTGTGTTTCCCACTTTATCACATGCAGGACAATTCTCAAATTTTCATATGGAGTATCAGGAAATTCAAGAGGCTCAAAATCTAGTAAACTATTCATATATATAAAGTAAACTTTACTTCAAATAAAATTCATCTTCGTATCATCTTTGGTACTTTCATTGGTGCTTTCACAATAATCTATAAAACTTTTTTCAATAAAATCGTTTGAACACAAACTCTCGGTATCATAACTGTCTTCTGTTCCAACAGAGATACTATATCCACTCTCATAATCTTCAAAATCTTCAGTTGAATTATGACTCATTATTAATTAGTGGAAAAACATTACCATCTATAATCTATATCTATATACTTTTTTTCATTAACAGTTCAACTACTACATTTTTTTTCATATTAAAGGTAATTCTAAAATGATCCTTAACTACTATTGAATGAAATGTCATGTCACCTGATATATTAACATCCTTTATTTCATCAGGATTTACATCTTTAGGGTTGTTTGAAAAAAATACAAATTTCTCCTTGCATATTACAGATGGTCTTATCTTTTCTTTCTAAAGCTTCATCCACGAGGTTTTTCTTTTTTGATACTTTTTCTTGTTTCATTGCTTTTTCTAGTTTGAATATATTGCCAGAAGGAGAGGAGAAACTTTGTTGGAGTTACTTTAATTGATGTTCTTCCAGATATACTGAAAGCCCTTCCACTGAAGGAAATTGAAGAACTCATGTTATTCACCATAATTGTTTTTATCCAATAGTTGTTATATTTTTCTTTATTCAATTTTACATCCTAGACATATTTCTCCGTATCTTTTACAAATGAGGGATTGATTGAAACTTCTCTTTTGTGTCTTGATACATTGTATTTATTAAGTGAAAAAAGTTGGAGGATAAAATGGTTTGAAGCACAGATTCACCTATAAATTAAACGGATTTTCATCAAGAAAATTTATTTTAGCAAAGTTTTGTTTTATAAATATGATGAATACAACGTACTGCGATGTTTGTAATCATGAATGTAAATGTTATAAAAAACACCTTCAAACCAACAAACACACATTCAATCTTTTCAGACCAAATATTTCCACTTGACCAAGAAACAAAACATGTTGATAGATGTGATAATGATATTCTTAAATTTTTGATAGATAAACACCCTTCAATCATGCAAACACAAGAAACAATGAAGAAAGGAAGCGTGCACTAAATTCTTCATTGAAAACACTGATGGGGCATTTAAAGAGCATATAAAAAAAGATTGTTTCGCTTTCCAAGACCCTGGAGCATCTTCAATCATGGAAGCTGTTGATATGGTTTTGCAAAGTATTGAAGCTATAATTAAAAAACACATTAAGTGAACGAAAACTTTAAAGTTTTATATGGGAGTAAAATTGAATATGGTAAGACAAGGCGATGAAACTACTCCCTATATGAGGACAAACCCTGACTTTTTCTCATCATTTCAAGTTTTGTAAGATGTGATGTTTACGATGAACTCCAGAGAAAAGAACAAATGTTGATAACACTGTAGTAGGTAGTGGATTTACTATTACAAAAATAATCTTTTTAGATATACACATCTTAAAATCAGATCCTCTTCAAGCTTCTTCTTTATTGATTTACCAAAAGAGAAAAACTTAAGAAAGCGGTTGTTAATATTCAAAACAAAGATAAATGTTTTATATGGTCGTCTTGCTCACTTACATCCTCCACAATGGAATCCTGAAGGGTTGAACATTATAAGAAATACGAGATACATTAAATGTTAAAGATTTAAAGTTTCCAATGTCATTGACAGATATTCCTAAATTTGAGAAATGAATAATATATCTTAATTTATATGGATTAACGGATACAAACAAAGTTCAGATATTAAAAATTGCAAACAACTATAAAAATGATGAAACACACATTGACCTCTCCTTTACTTCAAAGGGAAAATCACATTATGCTTTCATCAAAAATTTATCAGATTAACCAAATCACAACTATATAAGACAAAATGTAAAACGTATCCTTGTCAGAGATGTCTCAACTCCTTTCACACAAAGAACGATTAAATCAACATTCAAAATATTGAAGTAATTATTAATCAACCGTAATCAATTTCCCAAAAGCAGGTTCAAACATATCATTCAAAGATTTTAACAAATCTATAAAACATCCGTTTGTGATATATGCTGATTTTGAAAGTATCCTTGAAAGATAGATACTGTTTCTCCAAATCCAAATAAATCATCCACAAATAAATATCAAAAACATACTCCTTGTGGTTTCTTATTATATCAAATCATCTGTTGGTGATAAATGCAACAAGTTAGAACTTTATAGAGGAGATGATGCTCAGAGGAGTTTGTAAGACGATTGGAAAAAGACTGTATAAGACTAAGAGAAATAATGGTTAAAACCTATAAACCAATGTCATTAACAAAAGGAGGAAAAAGGAATTTAGAAAGAACAGTATCTGTCATATTTGTGAGGAGAAAATTGAGGGAGAGGTCAAGGTTAGGGATCACTGCCATCTTACTGGTAAATATAGAGGTCCAGCTCATTCCCGTTGTATTCTTATACAAGCCTCCAAACTTTATTACTGTCTTTCTTCACAATAACGCTACGATGACACACATCTATTTATAAATGAACTTTCAAAGACATCTGGAGATATTTCTGCCATTCTGAACACAGATCAAAAATACATCTCATTCACAAAAACAATTCATACATCCCCCATAACCACATATCAGATTTCTTACACATACAAATTTATTGTTTGGATTTCATTCTTCAATCCATTAACTAATGCTTCAGTCACATTTGGCTCGGCGGCCTAGGGTCTAAAAAATCTACGGCCACTAGCAATTATAGGGCGTCCGCAGCATTTCCACGGTCACACAATGTAGCAGTCACATATGTTTTTTTTTTGGGTAGCCGCACGGGGTATTTAGAAATTGTGGAGACCGAAAACGTGGGGGTGCCATACGGTCTTTGATGTGATGTCGAACGATGACCTTTGGGCATCCCTGCGGCGGCCATAGAATTTTCAAGGCAGACGCAAGGTAGCCTCAAGGTGCCCGCAGCGACCACAGGGGGCCCTAAGGCGAACGTGGAAATAGTGCGGCCGCCGTAATTTTTGGGGGTTGGCAAAATTCATTTTCATTGATAAGAGCCTACGGAAAACGCACAAATAAACGCAAGCCCACCGTACGCCCTACGACGGTCGACGTGGAACACATCTCATCATGGCTACGGCTTGTCAAATTGCTACGGCCAACCTAGAAATGAAAAAAGTTATAACTTCGCGCTTTAATTCCACGGAGACCCCTACGGCCTGTAAAAGATAGCCATACGGCGTAGGGCCACCCTGAGGCCACCTCAGAAACTCTGCGACCGCCGCTCGTTTCTGTCAATTAGGGGGGGGGGTACGGCCGCCGTTCCTAGCCGTAGAGCAAATGTGACTCATGCTTTACTCAGTATCAAATATTAAAAACTTAACGAATCTTAAATCACATTTCTCAAATCAAGAAGAGATTGATCTCTTATCACAAACGGGAATATATCCATATGACTATATGGATTCATTTGAGAAGTTTAAAGAAACACAACTTCCTTCAAGGGAAAGTTTCTATGAAAGTTGAATAAAACTCATATTTCCGATCGAGGTATTACACAAGCTAAAAATGTTTGGGAGAGTTTAATATAAAGAATCTTGGAGAATATCATGATTTGTATCTTAAAACTGATGTATTGTTATTGGCTGATGTGTTTGAAACTTTTAAACAGTCTGTCATAATAAATCTTTGATTAGACCCTCACTATTACACAGCCCCGGGTTTGGCTTGGAGTGCTATGTTAAAAATGACAAAACAAAATTTGGAATTAATCAGTGATTAGATATGCTTTTAATGATAGAGACGGCTAAAGAGGAGGAATATCTCAAGTATGTTCCAAGAATATGCTAAAGCAAATAACAAATATATTCCTGATATAATATGAATGAGGACAACTCTTACCTGATGTATTATGATGCTAACAATTTGTATAGGTGGGCTATGTCTCAATCTTTACTTATGGAAAACTTAAATGGGTTAAAGAAAAACATTATGAAAAGTTTTACAAGACATTGTTGTCTCCTCTCAAAAAGAATTGGATGAAGCTGAAGTTGGATATTATTTTGAGGTTGATTTAAAATATCCAGAAGAACTTTATCACAAACATAAATACCTACCTATGCCCCTGATAAAGAAAGTCCAAGAAAAGAATGGTTAAGTGATTGCCAACAGTCATTTAATATAAAAGGTAAATCTCCAGAAAACACTTACTACATTAAATGACAAAAAAAGTTATGTTTTGCATCAAAGGAACTTGAGACAATATTTATCTGCTGGGTTGAGAGTGAGGAAAATTCATCGATTTTGAAATTTAAACAAAGTCATTGTGAAAGAAGTATAATGATTTTAATACAAAAAGGAGAACAGAACAAAAACAGATTTTGAGAAGGACTTTTATAAATTAATGAATAATGCTGTATTTGGAAAGACTATGGAAAATGTTAGGAATCGACAAAACATAAGACTTGCTACATCTTGGAAACAGGCTTCAAAGTTAATTAATAGACCAAGTTTTGAACGAGTGGAGGTGTTTTCAGAGAACTTTTGTGCTATTCATTTGAAAAAAGAAGAGTATTGAAATGGATAAACCTATTTATATAGGAACATCAATTCTTGACTTGTCAAAGCCGTTAATGTATGACTATTACTATAATAATTTAAAATCAAAGTATAAGGATAATGTGTCATTGTTATATATGGATACAGATAGTTTTATCTATCTATAATTCCAGCAGTCTGTGTGTGTGTGTTGTGTGTGTGTGTGTGTGTGTGTGTGTGTGTGTGTGTGTGTGTGTGAGTGACGCTGTTTCTCGACAACCTCTGGTCCGATCTAATTGAAACTTGCCAGGTATGTTGCTGGCGACCTGAGGATGTGCCTTTTCAAGGTTTGATATTAATCGGACAAGTGCTTCCCAAGTATGGCCATTTATTTACCAAACCAATGGCAAGACACCTTGTTGCGTGGGCGTGGCCGATGGGGAAGGGAACCTCAGCCGCGTTCCCCATTACGGGTTACAACGTATGGGCTTCCGGAGAGTGATGACTTCGTGTATTCTAATAATTTCTCGATTTCTTATGCGCATTTATAGATAAACACAATGGCCCAAGTTATGATCGTTTTCATATTAGACGGTGTATAAATTTCGGGAACATCAGAGTCTGGTATGCTCCGAACCAGGAAGTAAATTTTTTCTCTCTCTCTCTTCTCTTCTTGTTTTTCCTTGCCACGACATTGCGAAAAGGTAAAATACCTTGGCGATATTGAATAATTGGGTATTAAAATAAAATGCGAATAATCGTAACTGCGAATAATATCGAACTTCCGGGTCACGCACGTATGGGCACGTGAGAGCGAATAAACGGCCTGTGTGGTTTATTATTTATTATTATTATTATTTTTTTTTTATTGTGTTTTTTTTTACGGGCACGTACTAGTATTTGAAATTAGGACAAGTGATGTATATGAGGATATGATTGTTAATTTGATATATATGATGCAAGTAATATGTCAGGTGATATGTTGTTTTCATCAAAGAATAAAATGTTATTGGTAAGTTTAAAGATGAATTGGGTGGAAGGTCATGAGTCAATTTATAGGATTGAGATCAAAGTCTTATGCTTTTACGTATATTGATAATAATAACATTGAAAGGTGTGATAAGAAGCTAAAGGGAATAAGAAAATATAATCAAGGAAACAATAAACTTTAAACATTATTACAACTGTTATACCTTAAAGAAGGAAGAGTACAGAAAAATGAATACAATAAGAAGTTATAAACATCAATTATATACAGAAGAGATAAATAAGAAAGCATTAGGAGCTTTTGATGATAAAATATATATTTTAAGAATGGATTCAATAGTCTCCTTTATGGTATTAAGTATAAGTGTTAAGATATTCGGTTGGGAATTTTAACAGGCTACCACCGTCTTTTACTGATTTATAAATGATAGAACCAAGCAATAACCAAACCAAAGAGTGGAGATGTAATCTTCTTTGTTATTTAAATGCGAAACATAAAGAATGTGAGAAATATCAAATGTCTTTTTGAAGAAATAACGCGGGTAAAAGTCGATAAAACAAATAAGCGGATAAATTTAATTACAAATAAGTTGGAGGATGTAAAGAAAAAAAATATCCTTGAATGGACTGAAAACTTTGATGTTATTATCAATTGAACAATGGAAAAACAATTTACTACAATCTCAAAATGATATGTGGCTCAGGAGGTGGTCAAACAAGAGCATTAAGAGAAGTTTATCATTTCACTCTTGCTCAACAAAGACACATAAATCAAGAACCAAGTTCCAAAGTAATCTTTGTGAATATACTTGATGGTGATGAATGTAATAGGAAAATTAAGTTATTCCCGAAAGTAGAACATGGACAAATATTCATTGGTTCGCTCTTTGAGTGGAATGAAAATATGAAAGGAAAGAAGTGCTTTCACCAGTAAGTCTCAGTTTAACTTTTGCTTGTATGGGGGCAGGGAAGGGGATAAATGAGTCTCCTATTTTGGCTTTTGCTTGTATAGGAGGGGGAGAATCGTCTCCTATTTTGGACTTTTGGGCCTTGAGACAGTCTCAATTTTACATTTGTTTGTATGGAAGGGGGAGGAAATCAGTCTCCTATTTGGGCTTTTGGGGCTTAAGTTATAAAGTTTTTCCCTTTTCCCCCATTCATTTGAATGGCTGCCTCAGAAGCCCCATTTATTTTCTACTAATATGGCGTTGTCCAATTGGCTGTCGCTAATTGGGTCCCACTCCTCTGCAGTTCTGTCTGTTGGTGTTCCAAAACAAAAAAAGAGCCAAAACATCCAAATTGAAAGGTATTGAGAAGCTGAGGTGCATCATGGAGCTGGGAGACATTGTGGATGAATCGTGACAATGAGAGGAGCCAGAAGGTGTAGATCTGAGACTAGAGCAGTGTTTAAACCTCTCAAGGGGATCCCAGTATAGTGTGAGCTGCTCAAGGCAGAGCTGTGACTGAAATGACTGTTTGTTCAACCTATGGGTACAGCCTTACAGGTCTGAACAAACTTGGCTCTGGAGGCTGTGCTGTTGCCCATCGAGCACTCCAAAACTGGAAAAGCGACTTTTTCCCCACACCATGTTCTCACCCTCATAATGCACAGAAACCCATGCCCAGAACAACCTGAGAAACTTTCACTCTTGAGGAAAAACGATAAGGCCAAACAAGCACTCTTATTTTATTGTTTTTATTTATTTTAAATTTTTGTACAGTATACAGAGTGAAGGCTCGTGTAAGAGCTACACCTCTGAACGGATCAAGATGCAGCAGAACAAATGTAACAGGAGAGAGAGGGTGGAAACAACAAGAGTTTAAAGGACAAAATGGAGGGAGACTTGGACAAACAATGGGTGTGGGGAGGAATGGGGCGCAAGAAATGATGCA
>CM068952.1:108924769-108960490 GCA_035128595.1 Eptatretus atami | reverse complement strand
TTTTGCTGTGGTAGCAAGGAGAGAAGCAACATGTCTGATGTTCGCAAAGAGGTGTGCTATGAAAGACGGCGAAACCAAATGCCACAAAGCACCAGACCTAAAGGCCTGCCACCAACTACAGAGTCCTTTGAACAAAACATGCGACACGCTCATATCCGGACAGCAATATGGAAGTCAGCTGCTGAGCTGCAGCCACCACCTCTGGATCCCACTCAGTACGGATGGAAATGTGATGAGGCATCAAGATCATTACTTCCCAATTATGCTGCCCCAACATCGCTCTTGCACTACCATAGACTTGGAGCTAATACGATGTGTGATGTTCCTCCGACAAGCAATGCTGCACAGCTCAATTTGCTGCACAGCAGCCAAGTTACAGCACAGTTTCTCTTACATTGCCAAGGAGACTGGCTGCAGGAATGGCCACCAAGACAGCTGCTGCATTTGCCCTTGATGATGACTCTGACACTGAATGAGACACAAGCATTGAAGTAGCCTTCATTAAGGTTAGAAACCTGTTATATATATGAAACATTTGATTTACACAGGAATGTCTCTTCTGTCATGTTGTTAGCTCCTTCATTGCATACTGTCGAATTGTGAATCTGTATGAATAAATAAAGTGATCTATATTCACAAAGACTAAGCCTGCTGTTGGCTTAGTGGTTAGGGTGGTGGCTTGGGATCCTAGGGTCCTGAGTTCAAGCCCCATAGGCCACTGAATTAATATACACCAGGAGGTTGACTCAGCCTGTCATCCTTCTGAGGTCGGCAAAATGAGCACCAGTGTACTGGTAAGGGGACACTGCATCAGCGGCATTGCCGCGTCCCACCCAATGATGCAACCAGCAGCCTGTGGCTGCACTCGATAGAGAGGTTCACAAAGACTGAAGTGTTTTTTTTTTCTATCTATATGTCTATTTATCTACATTTAAAATAATGGCGACTGCTAATTTGCATATTAATGAGCTAAATTTCAATGTTCAAATGTAAGTGGGTTTATCATGACCAGTGACCCTAAAAACATGGGTTTGGACACCTCAACCAGGCTGTTTGGATGCTTACTTCTGGAGATATTAAGAAAAATTGTTATTTTGAAATGGCGACTGCTAATTTGCATATTAATTGAGCTAAATTTAAATGTTATTAAATTTTAAGTGGGTTTATCATGACCAGTGACCCTAAAAACATGGGTGTAGACACCTCAACCAGGCTATTTGGATGCTTACCTTTGGAGAATATTAAAAAATATAATTTCGACAATGGCCACGCTAATTTGGATATTAATGGGTTTCTACAAAAATGCTCAAGGGTGCCAGAGTGGCATCAATCGGATATTCATTCAGATGGTCTGGTGATCACAAAAATGCAGAAAAACATTGTGCGGACCCTAATGCAAGGTCATCTTGAAAAATGGTGTTTGACACCGGACTATATCGTTTTTGGCCCTATCTTACAATCGTAAAGAATCATCTTTTAAAATCTGTATCCAGATCCAGATCTTCACCGAAGTCGAATCAATTCATCCTTGTCACACACCCAACCTGTTCACTAAGTTATGTCCGAATCTGTCCATAACTTTGTGAGATATCATGCTCACGGACAGACAGACAAACAAGGGTGAAAACACAACCTCCATCCACCTTCAGTGGCGGAGGAAATAAAACTTATTGAAAAACATACGAGACTGTTAAGACCTTTGAGATGCACTTTTTCCCATCTTGCACAAAGCACCATTTGACGTGCAAAAGCACCATTTTGATGTGCAAAAGCACCATATGGTGCACAAAGCACCATTTTTTGGCACAGTTAGCAAAGGAACATCTTATATATTATTTCCGAGTTTGTGTTTCGTGTCGCGCTATCTTCGACTTTGTTCTGCGCTCGAGTAACGTGATATTCGGCTTACATTATCTCAAAGACCATATGAGTGTGCATGGTACAAAAAAAGTAAATAAAATGGTTCTGAAACAGTGAAATCGTATTCCACTTACTGCATTAAAGTAAAATTACTACTGATACTACTGCATCAGTTCCTTTCTCAAACACACCCACCAACATGTCGCGCAGAGCGCGGGTTATGCTAGTCCCAACTAACCTCTGAGTTATCAGCACAACATAATATGGTTTCATAAGGTATAAATAATAGTCCTCCTGTTTTTTGCAATCTTAAATGATCGGCAACGCTCAACGATAACGCAGTTTCACTGGACACTTTGAACACTTATGGATGAAAAAAGAGCAACAATACTTCAAAGTGACCAAGTGATCACAGGAAAGGACATTGAACTCTTACCTTGATGTCCTCCATCTCTTCTGGCACAATCTATAGACAGACACGAAGCCTCCAAACCTGAAATGACAAATAAGTTATCTGGACAGTGAGCCGATAAGACTTTTGCACACAAGACTGGCAGAAAAAGCAACTCGCTTCCCCTTTCATTCCTCAACCATGCTATATCCTTCATATTTCAGGGCTGTCTAAGCATAAGCAGTAAGTGGGGGGTTGCCACCTTGTCGAGCACAGATGATGCCACAAAAGTCATGCTTTCTCCAATTATGTTTCACATAAAACCTGCCTTTGTGACGTACCTATTGCTGAGGAACACCTGAGGGGTAAGCAGAAGATAGTGTGAGTTGTGAAAGATTTTGTGGGACATGTGTATATCACTGTTTTGGAGCAAGTGGTTTCTTGAACGGCATGTATTTCTTCTTTGTACATTGGTATTTGTCAATGATTTGCCAGCCATCAATTTCATTTACAACACGAGAAGGGCACTCGGTGGAGCGCATACCTCCGCCACGTAATGCCTGATCCACAAGAACATGTCGGGCCCAATACATTTTTGAAATATCATGCTATACAGTACTATATCGTTTTTGGTCCGATCTCTCAAAGTGAAGAATCGCTTTATAAATTAAATAACTCTCCAATCCAGATCCGGATTCGGATCGTCACCAAAATCGAATCAATTCGTCTTTGCGACACACCCAACGTGTCCACCAAGTTTCGTCTAAATCCGTCCACAACTTTTTGAGATATCGTGCTATATATCATTTTAAGCCCTATCTCTCAATGGTGAAGAATCACTTGAAAAATTCTAGTAGTCGGATCCGGATCCGTATCTTTAGCAAAATCGAATCAATTCTTCCTTGTCACACACCCAACCTGTCCACAAAATTTCATCGCGATCTGTCCACACTTTTTGAGATAACCTGGACACAAACAGACAGAAAGGTGTGAAAACATAACCTCCTTCACCTTCAGTGGCGCAGGTAATAACATTGCTTTAATCCCTTTGACTTAAGTGAAACTGAACACTACTAATCAAAAAATTACTTAAATATGTTCTTAACAATACATTTTCTGTTACATGTAATTGTACAATAATTTATTCTGACAATGGAATCTTTTAAAATATTTCATCACGTAACTAAGATGTCATGAAAAAGTACTGCGGTGGCCTGCAGGTGAGAACTGGACTGTTGTTCCCACAGGTTGTGGGTTCAAATATCCCAGAAGGCAATGGCATTAAAGATTTAGATTCTAAATCTCTAGAAACTGAGATATCGTCACAGATTGTCCAAAAAAACCCCCAAAAAACAACAAAAACATTCAGCTGCCTTCAGGGAGGAGGAAATCAGCCATTTCTGCCTGCCCTGGTTTACACAGTATTGTTGACTTAATGCCCTCAAATGACTGGAAATGGACTCTTAAATGTTACTGCAATCCCCATAACTGAAAGTAGAAACACATGAATAAAATAAGCTTTCTAAAAAATGAGAGAATGCATAATAAATAAGTTCAACACTGAAAGTATACTATATCCAATTTATTAAATTTGAGGCTTAATTAAATTGTTTCCTTTGAGTAAAATTGTTATAATATAACCAAATTCAACTATAGAGTGCATTTGTTTAATTATTATAGGAGACTCACTATTCTGGGCCAAAACAGGCCTAATGGTGGCGAATGCTATTATGCTACCCATACAAGTAAAAGGGGAAGAAGATGACAACCTGGAGGAAGAACGTAAAAAGGGAAGAAGATGACAACCTGATCTTCACTGTTGCGTGTAAAATACAATGAATTTCAACAATCCACAACCAAATGTCTTTATCTGATTTACCAGTCAGAAAATAAATGGCTACATTATAAATGTGCTTTTCAAGACTATATAATAACACATCAAGCAGTTCATTGTTGAAGGCCTTTCCTGCAGCAAGTATGAGTACCTGACAGGCTTATCGTGATCCAAAAACATCGATTTCCTCACACTACAATAACTCACCTAGAGAGGTATGGCTACTGCTCAAAGACGAGCCGTTATGTCTTCATTTTTTGCAAGTGACCATCCGATATAATGGTCTGGAAACCTGGCAAGTATGACCTGAAAGAAGTACAGGTGCTGCCAACTACTAAATTACACATAATGAAATTTGCATTGGTGAAGTGAGGATGGTAAATGTGCACAAGCCACCACGTATAGAAAGGCTGTGCCCAGTGCTTCTGACATCAAACAAACCGAGTGATTTAATGGATGAAATCAACAGGACATTGAGTGAGGTATGCTAACCGCCGTGGAAGCAAGGAGAAGCTGACATTTCGGGAAAAACCATTGCATGCTCCGACTGCCCTTAATAAGACCATTGTTCTGAGAGGTGGACTTACCACGACAACAAATAACTCTTCTACAGGAGGATATCACATTGCAGGCAATGTGCTTGTCATAACCATTTTCCCAGTGTCACAGCTACATGATAATGGTCGGCTCTTGGAGAGAGCATACCAATAGCTCTCCAGAATTTAAAGGAAGTAATAGTCTTGAAGGCATGAGTTGTGGTTTCACACCAAAAATATTCAAATGTAAACAAATGCTAGTTTAAAAAAAACAAACATGTCTTGTTCTTCATCAATGACAGCTGCTGCTGTGTCATTTCATGTGCTTGCACGCATTAATCAGGGATGAATATTCTCATAAAGCCACAGTGAACAAATTATTTATGTCTACACCCACTTTTAACTCCTACTTCACTCGCTGCATATATATTTAATCGATTTAATTTCTCTTGGCTTCTTGGAAAATTTTGCTGAGTGTACCGAAGAGTGATGAGAGCAAGACTGAGAGTAAGAGTAAGACTGCTGTGAGAGCCCATGTAAAAATCTTCATCTTCAGCGAAATTTCACATTCATGACAAGCACGACCGCACGACGCGCTAAATGGAGCAGTATATGTCGGCTCCACCGAACACCGGGATTTATAGGTCGTCACCCCAGATAACTCCGGAGCCGACGGGTCCCTTATCGACTGAAGATCGCCAATAGGTCGACCGCGTGGGATAGGGTCGATTGCAATTCAATTTACCTAAAACCCACGTCGTCCAAACTACTGGGGAATTCACCTCGCGGAGCTCGAGCGGAACGAGCCGTTAGCGTGCTCGAACCGTGTGTAACCCGAGCGGATGTTTACCGAAGTCCGTCGGTCCAAATGCACAATTGCCGCTTCCAAATTTCCCAACACGCACCGTGCTAAACCAATGAAAGAAACACAGAAACGAGCTGAAACATTCAACAGGGGATTTATTTATAATGGGGGGAAAGGGAACACACAAAGAGCAGAGTTATCCGACTATAAGAAATGCAGTCAAATGTACAAGCAAAAGAAAGCACTTACACAGTTTTACTTAGAGACAGGGCCCAGGACACACACACACACGCACACACAAATACCCAGGAAAGATTGACCTTGTGGTCTATCTCGGTCAAGCCGGACCGTGGTACCTGTCCGCTTCGGCGGCCACACGACTTCGAACCACCACGGTGGACTCGAACCCATGACCCGAAGTCCACGACCACGACCGTCTGCAGAGCCCTCGTCGACAACCACTCACTGCTTTGGATACCAGGTTGGAAATGTCTCACACACGATGACCGGCTGCTTGACAAAGCCACGATCTCTGTCTCACGAACGCTCCTGCCACGAGCACACCGTCTCTCGAAAGCTGGTCCAGACAACCACACTTTCTCCTCAGGAGGGAGGGCTTCTTTTCCTGGCCACTCGCCTCTCAATTGGTCGGACCCATCACGCGATTCCCTGGCCGTCCTCCATTGGACAGGCCCACGGTCGGCGGGGTGACTCCCGCCGTTCTGGGTGGATCCCGAGCAGAGGCGTTTGTGGCTCCGCCCACCTCCTCACCTCTGGCCACGTGCGTAATGGCGATCGTGTTGAGTCGGAAACGGGGCGGTGAGACGCGCACTCCTTGCCGATTGGCTAAAGAGGACGCCATGCCTGTTAGACTCCGCCCACATGCGCGCTTGCTGGTGAGCCGCGAAGAATGCCGCGAGCAGAGTGTTGTCGTGGGAAAGTGAAGATGGGCATTGTTGGCGTTGTTGTGGGGATGTAAAAAAAATCCTATCTATAAAATAACCCACAGTGCACGTACACTTAATTCCCATTAGACCAGGGATGGATTCTAACTAGAAACACATACTTACCGATATAAATGATCTATAGGGACTGACTGTTAGTGTGCAGTAAGTTCCAAATTCGTAAACAAATATAGCTGGCAACTTTATTCGGAAATTAATTCAAACAAACAATTCTAGTTGGAGAACCCATACAGTTGCAGAGTTCTGGATTTCAAACAGACTTAGTAGCATCGTGCATCCGCTTCGAGTTTGGTTGGTCGTGGTTTCATCTCACCATGGCTGAGTCATACCAAAGACTTAAAAAATGGAACATGCTGCTCTCCTTGCTTGATGCTCATCATTTACAGGAAAGAAACACGGAATAACCGCTGAGGGTTCATAGAATAGTTTAAGTGGTGGTTTGGCGTTTTAAGTAGTGCTTTGAAAGAGATTGACTGCAATGTGATTTTGCGTTTTAAGTGGTGGTTTGAAAGAGATTTGTTAAGTTTGGCTTTCTCCTTGTAGACTGTGCACACACTCTGTATCTATGCCTGGCACATATCAGAACCTCTCAACCTTGAGTATGTCATTTAACTAAAAACATAAAGAGAGAAGAAGAAGAAAAAAGTGCCTAATATCAATGGTATGATTCAAGAGTGATGGAACAAAAATTTGCAAAGGTTTCATAAAAAAGAACAACTTGCATATTGGAGGTCCTTCTTCTTCGTAGGCAGCACAAGGCTGCGGTTAGCATCATTGACTGAGGTACGCTGTGCTGCTGATGCAATGCCATCTGTACTGTAGGTTAGGGCAGGAATTTAGAATTTGTTATGGTTCCGGCGATAGCTCGCCTACTCTTCGCATAGGGCACCATGAGATATTTAATGTCCACTAACTATATGGGAGTAATCATCGAGTTCATAAATATAAATATGTTGCATCACACCATCTGTACATACAATTTGATACGACTAACAGCCTGTATGTTTGTGGGTGTTTATTTGTTTTGTTTGACTTGTATGCACTCCTAAACTGCTGGATGGTATGAGTTGAAAGTGGGTGGTTTACTTGGGGTATGTCCAGGAATGTTTTAGGTGTTAAAATAGTCGGACCCCAATATTCGTGGACCCCGTGGATTCACGGGTCAAAGTGTGACCGACTTCAACAATCGCGCTTCACAGTTATTTATATAATATATATATTTTTCTATAAAATATTTTATTTTAATTTTTACACTTCAAGTGTGGTCTCCTATATCTATCTACCTGGGAAATAGGAAACAGCCAACATCACACACAATATTGGATAAAAAGGTGCAAAAATGGATCCCTAACCACAGACCAATTAGCTGACTGTAGTTCAAACCATCAGCAAGTCATGGAATCCATCATCGCAGGTTGACATAAAATCGTTCCTTTTCTCCACCAGCCTCATCTCAGATCAATTTGGATTCAGACTTTGTCACTCCACCTTGAACATGCTGCTTCTACTCTCCCAACAATGGCGGAGGCCCTCAATATCAGACATGAGATCAGAGCCGTCCTCTGAACATATCTCGAGCTTTGATACAGTCTGGCATCCTGCCTTGCTCTCCAACTCTCTGTCTATGAAATCAAGGCCAAACTCTACTCTGGATTACCGACTTCCTCCACTCTCGTAGACAACGTATGGCTCTCAACGGAACCTTCTTCTCCTCTCCCTGTCAAGGCTGGAGTGCCAACAAGCAGGTGTTCTAGGCCCCATATTATCCAAATCTTCATTAATGATCTCACTGACTCTCTAGAAAATCCTCTTTTTGCTGATGTATCCACATTGTCCACCCCTGTGTTCTTCCTTACCCCATCGTTACCAGTTGATCATCAGTTGATCATCAGTTGATTTGGCTTTTAACCTGGATTCATTCATTGTCAGGCTGTAAAACACAATTGGACACAAAACATCTCTTTATATTTTAAGAAGCATGTCTGCTCGTGAACCATACTCCATAGACATTGTCGGTTCTGCTAAAGTGGTTCCTTGAAAAGGTTACAATCCTGGACGGGTAAATGTGGGATAGGTCTACTTGTCCAAATCAACCACGTGTTTTTTTGAAATGTAACGACTCTGTTGCACTACCCTGTCTTCATGCTAATTCATCAGCTAATATACTGTAGGCATTGACGGCTCAACTAACGTCGAGCTCGCGCGGCGGGAAGTTATAGTCCCATGATTCCCGAGCGCTCAATTGAGGAGACATTCCGAATTAATGGCGGACAACGCGCGGCGGGGTAGTGAAGAGACACGCACACCTTGCAGCTTTTAAAACCAATGGTTATTTCCCAAACCACAACCAATAAAAACCAGGGATGATTGAATCGCGAGGAGACGACAGCGGATTGGGAGGAAGGAATAGAATGGAAGTAATACATAATTATGTACAATGAGGTGAAAATGAACCTAAAGAAACAAAGGCGCCTCACTCTGGACTCAGTCACGGACGGGAAAGGGACAAAAATCGGAGACTCAGCCTGGCAGCAGCGGGATGAGTAAGTGAGACAGGAATGAGGAGCAGGATAATGAGGCGAGCAGATGTTACCAGGACGATGAGGAGACGAAGCGCACAGGGCTGTAACGAAACGTGGCCATGCAGGAATGACAAAATGGCAGAGGCAGGTAGGCAGGATGAACAGGTACAGGACGAAGACAGGCAGGCAAGCAGGATGTCCTCCTTAAACTCTCTTCTTCCTCAGACCAACCAGCTCTCAGCCGCATTATCTAACTCTCGTCTCCAACTCACTGACCAACTGCATCGCCAATTGCCCGATCAGTTCGTCCCTTTCCTCTCTCTGGGCAACGTTCCCTCCCAGGCAATCCATCGCTCCACCCTTGGGAGGCTCATAGCTCTTTCGTACTGAGTCTCCTGGCACCCCGGTAGAGGTTGTACACATGATTTCCTAACCATAATCCCAAACTAATTGTTACCTCACACCACCCCCTGTATGGTGCACATGCAAACAAGACAATTCTTAAACTAACGTTTCCATACTTATTCATCGAGATGGCTATATACTCGCACACGGACCATGCTACTCTATACAATAAATCAAATCTTGAAAAGAAATACGATATTTGCAAAAAATGCTAACAAGTACACAACAGAGCTCAACCAATAAACACACAATAACACTGATGCACAATGTATACTGTACTGTCATTGCACAGGGGAAAAGCACATACTATATTGCAGACCTGCCAGTACTAACATCAAAATCTACTTGGTACCGAATAGTCATCCAGTCAGATCAACCATTGTCCACATTTGTTGAGAAGTTAAAGAATTAGTCTCATCCTGACAATCTGCATATTCTAGATCACCAACAGACATAACAGCTGATGCGATCTCTGTCCCATTGTCCACCTTAGCTTGTTTGCATAGATTGCGTTGCATAATAGGCTTCTACCAGCAATGGATATAGAATAAAAATGGTTGTGCTTCATATCTAAAGGAGGCCATTCACAGAACATTGCATAAACTTCGTCCAGTTTTGTTGATCGCGCAAAAGCTGGTACCCAGACAGAAATCACACTGTAAGATAGCAAGCATTGTAACCGAGTGTCAAGGAACCTACACCACCAGACCACTTGCTTTCCACAGGCAGGAATTGGAAATCAGCTCGGGTGCCGCTCATAACTAAGATAATCTTCGCGAAAGAACACCGTGTGATCTTTGATGTTCACCAAATAATGCTTTGCATACCAGACACCTAGTTTAAGATCCATTCAAGCAGTGGTGCACATATCGAAGTACAATCTGGCCTATGAAACACGAGTGACATTTATAGCCTGACCAGTTCAAACACAGGCTAGACAGCTCAGAGGTGAGTGCACATACCTCAAGTTACCCTGCCAGCCCATCAGATATATACATATGATTAATCACATCACTTACCAGAGATAATCTCGAGTCAGACTTGATATGCTATAAAAGAGCAACCACAAACCCTACCCCTTCCCTAATGTCTGATTATATTACTAGGTCAAAATTATGCTGAGGTTCAAGGATTTGTGGCGATATTTCATCCTCTCCAGTCTTATCCTCCTGGACAAACCAATTGCGGTGAGATGGTTGCTTTCACTTTCTGAGTTCAAGTCCTGCACAATGAAAGATATGGTGACATTTTTCTGGGATTTTGCTCACAAATTGGCTAGTCCAGGAACTTTATCATAAAGATGCATGACAAGTGCTTACAGAAAGAACTACTTCCTTGTCCACCATACAACGGGCACACACTTTTTTTTGGCTTATACAAACAGAATTATCACTTGCCTGAACAATCAATCAGAGAACCTTTAATGTCGAGCCCGACATTATATGTGTGTACTGGACATAAACAGTAGGTGTAACATGTGCATGTCGATGGAAATGTGTGTTGTTTGTCGTTGTTTGGCCCTGTGTCACATCGTTGTGAAGCCAATGGACGAAGGCATCTGGCAACGTCAACCAGCTGCTCCTAGAGATATTTGTGAAAAAATGAAAGGATCGACATACCGCCAGAGAAGGAGACTAACAGACCGGAGTACCTGAAAGTCTTCTTAAAGAAAAGTTAAGCAACGTCTCGTGTTATAAAAATGATAAAAGCTAATATTCATGAGTAATGAGTTCTCTGACAATATACCACATGTTAATGAAGGTGTAGACAGCATGAAAAATCATTACATGTCGTGTTAAGTGATTACTATTCACGCAAGTCATTCGACTCATTCCTAAATATTGGTGGCTTGATTGTGTTCTATTGATTAGTTCTTGTAGATGCCAACAAGGAAATGGAGGAGGAGGAGGAGGAGGAGAAGAGAGGGAGAAGAGAGGGAGAAGGAGAGGGAGAAGAAAGGGAAAGAGAAAGAGGGAAAAGAAGAAGAAGAGGGAGAAGAAGAAGAAAAAGAGAATGCTTTGCTCTCTTCCTTGTTAAGGACCTGTTCTTGTGATCAGGCCCACTGCAACCTGTACATGAACAGCTAAGCAGCAATATCAGCCATAATTTACAGGTGCAATGTAGCCAACGATCACTAATCCTGTGGAGGTGATCAACTTAGTTCCTTGCAGCAATGAAACAGACAAGGAACCACAAAAAGGAGCAGATATGATAAAGATAAACTTTAACTTTATTACAGTTGAAATTTACAATGAAGAGACATATCCTCAGGTAATAACAATTGATACATCCAAGGCATTAAAACAAAATTAATCAAACAAATGAGTGCTCTGACAGGAGAAAAGTGAAACAATTAACATGTACAAGGAATTGCAACAAGGTCCAAATTATTTAAGCTTGTATGCAAAACACAAATGCAAGGAAAACACAAAAAAGGGAAATGGCCTTGCACCCTCTGCTCTTTTCATGCTTTGTACCCCCCAGGTTTTCTGCAGGGTGCACACGTCCATCATCAACGCCCTTTCTGGGAAACGACCTAAATCCAGGATCATTGCTCACCTTCACTCATTTGTTCTCTTTTTTCCTTCTTGCGGAACCAACTTCCAGATTCTCATCAATCCATTCTTCCTTCCAGGTCTCCAAGACAGCTGTTCACACACATCTCAGATCACCCCCAATCCAAAACCATTATATTTCTACCCTTATGAACCCCCACCACCCCCCCAAGCACATCCTAAGTTTGCATTTTTTTCCTGAGAGTTTTCTTCTGTATCCATCTTGATCACCCCATGCATCATTTCTTGCGCCCCATTCCCCCCCACACCCATTGTTTGTCCAAGTCTCCCTCCATTTTGTCCTTTAAACTCTTTGTTGTTTCCACCCTCTCTCTCCCGTTACATTTGTTCTGCTGCATCTTGATCCGTTCAGAGTGTAGCTCTTACACGAGCCTTCACTCTGTATACTGTACAAAATTTAAAATAAATAAAAAAATAAAATAAGAGTGCTTGTTTGGCCTTATCGTTTTTCCTCAAGAGTGAAAGTTTCTCAGGTTGTTCTGGCATGGGTTTCTGCATTATGAGGGTGAGAACATGGTGTGGGAAAAAAGTCGCTTTTCCATTTTTGGAGTGCTCGATGGCAACAGCACAGCCTCCAAGCCAAGTGTTCAGACCTGTAAGGCTGTACCCATAGGTGAACAAACAGTCATTTCAGTCACAGCTCTGCCTTTGAGCAGCTCACATCATATCTGGGATCCCCTTGAGAGTTTAAACACTGCTCAGTCTCAGATCTACACCTTCTGGCTCCTCTCATTGTCACGATTCATCCACAATGTCTCCCAGCTCCATGATGCACCTCAGCTTCTCAATACTTTCAATTTGGATGTTTGGCTCTTTTTTGTTTTTGGAACACCAACAGACCGAGCTGCAGAGGAGTGGACCCAATTAGCGACAGCCAATTGGACAACGCCATATTAGTAGAAAATAAATGGGGCTTCTGAGGCAGCCATTTCAAATGAATGGGGGAAAAGGGAAAAACTTTATAACTTAAGCCCCAAAAGCCCAAAATAGGAGACTGATTCCTCCCCCTTCCATAAAACAAATGTAAAATTGAGACTGTCTAAGGCCCAAAAGTCCAAAATATGGAGACAGATTCCTCCCCTCCATACAAGCAAAAGCCAAAATAGGAGACTCATTTATCCCCTTCCCTGCCACCATACAAGCAAATTTAAATTGAGACTTACTGGTGAAAGCACTTCTTTCCTTTCAAATTTCATTCCACTCAAAGAGCGAACCAATGAATATTGTCCATGTCTACTTTCGGGAATACTTAATTTTCCTGTTACATTCATCACCATCAAGTTATTCACAAAGATTACTTTGAACTTGGTTCTTGATTTATGTGTCTTTGTGAGCAGAGATGAAATGATAAACTTCTCTAATGCTCTTGTTTGACCAACCTCCTGAGCCACATATCATTTTGAGATTGTAGTAAATGTTTTTCCATTGTTCAATTGATAATAACCATCAAAGTTTTCAGCCATTCAAGGATATTTTTTCTTTTACATCCTCCAACTTATTGTAATTAAATTTATCCGCTTATTTGTTTTATCGACTTTACCCCGTTATTTCTCAAAAAAGACATTTGATATTTCTCACATTCTTTATGGTTCGCATTAAAAATAACAAAGAAGATTACATCTCCACTCTTTGGTTTGGTTTATTGCTTGGTTCGATCATTTATAAATCAGTAAAAGACGGTGGTAGCCTGTTAAAATTCCCAAACCGAATAATCTTAACACTATTACTATAACCATAAAAGGAGACATTGAATCCATTCTCTAAAATATATATTTATCATCAAAGCGCTCCTAATGCTTCTTATTATTCTTCTGTAATAATTGATGTTAAACTTCTTATTGTATTCATTTTCTGTAACCTTCCGCTTTAAGGTTAGTTGTAATAATTTTAAAGTTTATTGTTCCTGATTAAATTTTTCTTTATTCCCTTAGCTTCTATATCACACCTTTCAATGTATAATTATCAATATACGAAAAGCATAAGACTTTGATCTCAATCCTATAAATTACTCATGACCTCCCACCCAATTCATCTTTAAACTTACCAATAACATTTTTCTCTTTGAGGAAACAACATATCACCTGACAAATTACTTGCATCAATATATTATCATATAAAATCATTCCTCATATACATCACTGTCTTAAATTTCAAATACTATCTGTATACAATAGAACAATGAACACATTATCCTTAATTTGATTTAAATTATTATATATAGCATACATTAACCGGCTTTGACAAGTCAAGAAGGATGTTCCTATATAAATAGGTTTATCATTTCCAATACTCTTCTTTTTCAAATGACTAGCACAAAATCTCTAAAACCCCCACTCGTGCAAAAACTTGGTCTATAATAACTTTGAAGCCTGTTTCCAAGATGTACAAGTCTTAATGTTTTGTCGATTCTAAACATTTTCCATAGTCTTTCCAAATACAGGCAATTCCATTAATTATAAGTCCTTCTCAAAAATCTGTTTTGCTTCTGTCTCCTTTGTATAAATCATTATACTTCTTCAGCCAATGACTTGTAAAATTTCAAAAATCCGATGAATTTCCTCACTCCACCACACAATATATTGTCTCGAAGTTCCTTGGATGACGATAAACTTTTTGTCAATAAATGTATAAAGTAGTTTTTCTGAGAATTTACCTTTATATAAAGACTGTTGGCAACACTTAAACCATCTTCTTTTCTTGGACTTTCTTTATCAGGGCAATAAGGTAGGATTTATTGTGTAAGCTTCTGGATAATCAACCTACAAAATAATATCCAACTTCAGTCTTCATCCAATTCTTTTGAGAGGAGACAACAATGTCCTTGTAAACTTTCAAATATGTGTTTTCTTTAAACCCATTTAAGTTTCCATAAGTAAAGATTGAGACATAGCCCACCTATAACAAATGTTAGCATCAAATAATACATCAGGTAAGAGTTGTCCTCATCATATATATCAGGAAATAATATTTGTTATTATGCTGTAGCATATCTCTTGGAAAAACATACTTGAGATATCCTCTCTTTAGCCGTCTCTATCATAAAAGCAAATCTAATCAACTGATATCCAATTTTTGTTTTGTCATTTTTAACATTAGCACTCCAAGCCAAACCCGCGGCTGGTAATGGGGGGGCCTAAATTTTTATTAGACCAGACGTTCTAAAAGTTCAAACACATCCCCAATAACATACATCAGTTTTAAGATACAATATCATGAAATATCTCCAAGATTCTTTATAGGAAACTGCTCCAAACATTTAGCTGTGTAAACCTCGACGGAAATAGTTTTATTCAACGTTCGAATAGAAACTTCTTGAAGGAAGTTTGTTTTCTTAATTCTCAAAATGAATCCATAATAGTCATATGGATATAATCCGTTGTGATAAGAGATCAATCTCTCTTGAAATTGAGAAAGGTGAGTTTAAGATTCGTTAGTTTAATATTTGAACTGAGTAAAGATGAGTCACATTGCTCTACGCAGGATCACGCCGACCCCCCCCCCCGAATTACAGAAACGAGCGTCCGCAGAGTTCTGAGGTGGCCTCAGGGTGGCCCTACGCCGTATGGCTTATCTTTTACGGCCGTAGGGTCTCCGTGGAATTAAAGCCGAAGTTAATGACTTTTTCATTTCTAGGTTGGCCGAGCAATTCGGACAAGCGAAGCAAATGATAGATGTGTTTCCACGTCGACCGTGCGTAGGGCGTACGGTGGCTTGCGTTTATGTGCGTTTCCGTAGCTCTTTAACAATGAAATAATGAATTGTTGCAACCCAAAAAATTACGGCGGTCGCATAATTCTCCACGTTCGCACTTAGGGCCCCCCTGCGTCGCCTTGGCGGGCACCTTTGAGGCTACCTGCGTCTGCCTGAAAATTCTATGCCGCCGCAGGGATGCCCTAAGTCATCGTTCGAATCACATCAAAGACCGTTATGGCACCCCCACGTTTTGGTCTCCACAATCTAAAATACCGCCGTGCGGCGACCCAAAAAAAAAACAATAGTGACCTGCTACAATGTGTTGACCGTGGAAATACTGCGGAGCCCGCCCTACTAATTGCAGTGGCCGTAGATTTTTTAGACCACCTAAACGGCCGCCGAGCAAATGTGACTAGCATTAGTTACAGGATTGAAGAAAGAAATCCAAACAAAAATTTGAGTGTAAAAATCTGATAATGGGTTATGGGGAGTAATGAATGTTTTTTGTGAATGAGAATGTATTTTGATCTGTGTTCAAGAAATGGCAGAAATATCTCCAGATGTCTGAAAGTCATTTTATAAATAGATTGTGTCATAAGTGACGTTATTGTGAAGAAAAGTACAAGGAATAAAGTTTGGAGGCTTTGTAATAAGAATACAGACGGGAAGAGCTGGAACTCCGAGTATTTACCAGAGATGGCAGTGATCCTAAACCTGACCTCCCTCAACTTCTCCTCAACAAATAGGAACAGATACTGTCTTTCTATCCTTTTCTCCCTTTTGTAATGACATTGGTTTATAGGTAACCATAATTCTCTAGTCTATAAACAGTCTTTTTCAATCTTCTGCAACTCTCCTGAGGCATCATCTCCTCTATAAAGTCTAACTGTTGCATTATCACCCAACAGATGATTTGATAAATAACAGAACCAAGGAGTATGTTTTTGATATTTATTTTTGGATGATTTATTGGATGGAGAAACAGTATCTATCTTTCAAGGATACTTTCAAAATCAGCATATACATCAACATGTGTATAGATTTGTTAAAATCTTAATGATATGTTTGAACCTGCTTCGGATTGATTACGGTCTGATAATAATTCTTCATATATTTTGAATTTGATTTAAATCGTCTTTGTGTGAAAGGAGTTGAGTACATCTCTGACAGGAACGTTTTACATTGTCCGTATATAATTTGTATTTGTTAATCTTTGATAAATTTTGATGAAAGCATAATGTGAATTTCCCTTTGAAGTAAAGTGGAGAAGGTCAATGTGTGTTCATCATTTTTTATAGTTGTTTGCAATTTTAATATCTGAACTTTGTTTGTATCGCGTTAATCCATATACATAACAATATAATTATTTCATCTTCCAAAAATTTAGAAATATCTGGTCAATGACATTGGGGAAACTTAAATAATTAACATTTAATGTATCCGATTTCTTAAATGTTCAAACCCTTTCAATCCATGGTGGAGGATGTAGAGCAAGAAACAACCATTATAAAACATTAATCTTTGTTTGAATATAACAACCGCTTTCTATAAGTTTTTTTCTTTTGTAGATTCAATATAAGAAAACTTGAAAGAGGAATCTGATTTTAAAGAGTGTCTATCTAAAAAAGATTATTGTAATATAAATCCACTACCTACACAGTGTTATAACATCTTGTTCTGTCCCTGGAAGTTCATCGTAAACATCAACATCTACAAAATCTGAAATGATGAATAAATCATGGGTTTTCCTCAAAATATAGGGAGTAGTTTCTCGCTTGTCTACCATATTCAATTTACTCCCATAATAAAACTTTAAAGTTTCGTTTCACTTAATGTGTTAAATTATAGTTCAATACTTGCAAAACCATATCAACGCTTCCATGATAAAGATGGTCCATCTGAAAAGCCGAAAACAATCTATTTAATGCTCTAAATGCCCCCAATCATGTTTCAATGAGAATTAGTGGCAACCTTCCTTTCTCATTGTTTTGTGTGCATATTGAAGGTGTTTATTATCAGAAAAAAATTAAGAAATCATTATCACATCTCACAATGTGTTCAGCCATGAACACAGTGGCTTCGGCGATGACATCGTCAATAGATGCATCCACATTCCCAAGTTTTTGATGTGAATGGCCTGCTGCGAGTGTCTTCTTGCTAGTCAGTTTACCTCTACCATATATCTGGGCAACGGTGTCGCAACCTGTCAGTGCGTGTAAAGCTCGTAGGTCTTGCACCATCCCGGCATGCTTTCTGGCAGTGGCCCCAATGTCGATCAACGATCGGCCAGGACATGTTGCTCCATTGTTACCAGCAATTGCAGATGAAGTTCTGCGAAGTGATACACAAGCAAGATGAACACATCAGTATCATCACAGATGACTGTGGATGCATTTTGTGCCATCTTCGCAACTTTAGCGACTTGCTGAATCATGATGACATCTGCCTCCTCATGCGTCGTTTCAAATCAGTGCGACACCTTTGGGCTCCATGGTGTATTTCACTGGGGTAGACCCTGTCCCGTAATGACGAGCTGTGTTGGCTCTGCTTTCTCTGTTGACTAACGTCAATCAATTCTGGCAAATCAGTTCTATCAGCTGAACTTTGTTCTCAGTTAGGCCTAAGTCACATTTGCTCTACCGGCGAGGATACGGCGGCCGTACCCCCCCCCCTGAATTGACAGAAACGTGCGGCGGCCGCAGAGTTTCTGCGGTGGCCTCAGGGTGGCCCTACGCCATTTGGCTGCAACAGAACGGGGCTCATGAAGGACTTTCTGCAGTCATCTTGATATGTCAATCCAGCAGCAATGAAGACGCTGATTGCGCCCATTAATCATATCTTGACCTGGCGTCCTTCTTTATCCATGCGGGGATCGATAACATCTGGAATAGTTTGTTTGAAAGTTGGCCGATCACATGATCTGCAGTCCTACAAAGGAGAACTCGCCGCAACGATTAGGATTCTTCTTATCAAAGTCCATAATGCACTTTCTCTGCAAAAAATGCAATGTTCTTTAAAGTCAAATACTGTCGTCTTTGAGCGGCGGCTTCTTTTGCTTGTTGAAGCATCTTCCAAACAGACATTACTCATTCGTTTCAAGTGTCTTTCTATGTGTGAGCGTGATGTGTACGTTGACACACATTCTCTATGGCATTTGAGCTCATAGATTTGTCTGCCTGTAATCTCTGTCAAGCTCTTCATGTATACCATCTTGTCTTGCTTTGCTTGACCAGATGATACTTCCGCACTCTGTCTGGACTAACTGTTACCAGAGGTTTTCAGCTTTAGTTGCATCGCAGGACTGAAGAAACAGTCTCCCATGGTGTTGGAGCCTCAACCTGTAACAATAGAGGTAATTAAAAACATCAGTAAACATTTAATTTCTTTGTTCGTATTTTTAAAAATTCTCAGGATACAGGTTCCACCCTGTGTACTTTTAAAAAGTCAATAAAATACACAGTTGCTTTCAGACAGATCAGGTTAAATAAAATAAAAAACTTGCTTGCAAATAATATCAATCAATCTACTGTATCAGAAGATATTACTCTTACTTAAAACTCAGTTTCCATGTTTCTTTCATTACATTACAAGCCTCAACTTACTTGATCAGAAACAGTTCATGCTGTTGATCTTCTGAGGTCAGCCATTTCTTCACAACTGTACTGGGGATAAACGGCTCTGCGCAAGTTATTTTTCAAACAGTTTTGTTGTTGTTGTATACTTGTACTGCAAAACGCCGATCGGCGTGGACAAATTCAGGGGGTAGGGTTATGCTAATTTGCATATTAATGAGCTAATTTCAATGTTATCAAATTGTAAGTGGGTTTATCATGACCAGTGACCCTAAAAACATGGGTTTGGACACCTCAACCAGGCTGTTTGGATGCTTACTTTTGGAGATATTAAGAAAAATTGTTATTTGATAATGGCACTGCTAATTTGCATATTAATGAGCTAAATTTAAATGTTATTAAATTTTAAGTGGGTTTATCATGCCAGTGACCCTAAAACATGGGTGTAGACACCTCAACAGGCTATTTGGATGCTTACTTTTGGAGATATTAAAGAAAAATAGTAATTTCGACAATGGCCACCGCTAATTTGCATATTAATGGGTTTCCAAAAATGCTCACGGTGCCAGAGTGGCATCAATCGGAATATTCATTCAGAGGTCTGGTGATCACAAAAATGCAGAAAAAATTGTGCGGACCCTAATGCACGCTATCCTGGCCAACACTCGGACTAATATATAGCACGATATCTCACAAGGTTATGGACAGATTCGGACGAAACTTGGTGGACAGGTTGGGTGTGTGACATGGACTAATTGATTCGATTTTGTTGAAGATCCGGATTGGAATCCGGCCTATCAGTGGGATACGAAATGTAAACTGTTCAGGTTGGTGGCGGTATGTGCTCTGCAAGTTCCGTTGTAGTTGAATAATGTAATTCACAGAATATCAGAATCATTTTTATGCCCCTTCGCCAGCTTGCACAGCAATATTTTTATCTAAAGATCCATCATGCCGCATAACAGCTTTTTAAGGGGGCAGGACAAGGTTCTTTATTTATATGTATATGTATTTTCCAGCTTTACTTGAGCTTTTTCCTGATGAAAGTTACAGCACTGCACAATTTGGTGGTGAATACATATGAGGGATGTTCAAAAGTTCTGTGAATGAGCAACTCACGATTGTCGAAGACATGCCAAGTTTTTTTGATTTTTACCTCCACCACCGAAGGTGAAGGAGGTATGTTTCACCCCTTTCTGTCTGTTTGTCTGTCCTGTTGTCTGTTTGTGTACGAATATCTCAAAGTGTGGATAGATCGGATAAATGTTGTGGACAGGTTCGTTGTGTGACAGAGGATGAATGATCAGATTTTGATGAAGATCCGGATCCGGATCTGATAATAATTTTATTAAGTGACTTTTCACCATTGGAGATGGGGCTAAACGCGATATATCGGCACGATATTCAAAAAGTTGTTGATGGATTCGGATGAACTTGGTGGGCAGGTTGGGTGTGTTGGCAAGGAAGAATTGATTCAATTTTGGTGAAGATCTGAATCCGGATCTGGATACGAGAATTATTTAATTTTCAAAGTGATTCTTCACCATTGAGAGATCGGGCCAAAAACGATATATGTACGTTAGCATGATATTTCAAAAATGTATTGGGACAGACATGTTCTCGTGAATCAGGCATTACTTGGCGGAGGTATGCGCTTTACCGAATGCCCTTTTAGTTCTATATGTAAATATAAAATTCAGAAGAAATGTTTTTCCTTCTAATTATATGTACTTAATTTCATTTTAGGTCAATATTAAAATTTTATTTTTTACAAAAATCCCAGGGTTGGAAAATTTATTTATTGAGCCAGTTATATCTTTAGTGTTTTCAAAATAGCAGTCATATAAACTTACCATTAGTGTTTCATAGGGTGTCTTGAAGTTCTCATCATTCCTCCCATTCCTTTGTATTCCTTGTTTATACATCCATCATAATCTCTGTTATTTAATTGTATTTTGTTTACTCCTCTTTTGCACGTCATTTACTTTTACTCCTCAGTGACGTCACCAAGCTCCAGGCTGCATCCTCATTGAACGTTTTTGAATGCCAAGGCATGTTTTGGTCTATCAAGGGGTGTGGGTGGTCAATGTGCAACCAATCAGGAGTTCAGAAATGCTTGGTGCATCCTGAGCATGGTGTTAATGGCTTTAAAGTCCCTGGGGCCATCAATCCCTCCCCAATCCAATCGGAGGAGAGACGGTTTTGCCACGAACCAATCAGTGATGCTGATGTCATGGCCAGGACAGGCAGTGGTAATTTACATTGGAAGAAGCGGTAGTTTGTGAGAAAGAGAGACAAGGATGCTGGCTGGAAAGACATGTTCTGTGGCCAGAGGGAGTGTGTGGGTTGAAGACGTCTATCCCCAGTGGCAACGGCGCCAGAGAGAGAGGGAGCAGGGTGTATCAATAATATGCCAGAGTTGCTGCCACAAGCAACACAATTTTGTCGATTCACAAAATCATCTCATTCTAACCGCCTCGTTAAATCATCAGCAGACTAGATTAGTTTCCCACCATTTCTTTTTATTCTCTTCTTTCTTTTTCCCTTCCCTTCTGGTTCATCATTGTCAATAAGGCCAAGAGTAAGATAGCCATCCACAGAATCCAGGAGACTGATATAATGATGGGACCAGCCTGTAGCGGAAAGGAGTGCTCCATTAGGCTACATACCCCCCCCCCCTCCCCTCCCCAACCACCTTTGGCTGGCTTTTCGATGTAGTAATAATTTTTGCTACGTGGGGTGGCCCAGCAGTGGTCATGGTTTATGGTGGAGCCTATAATTTCAAAAGGCGTATCTTTTTACATTGAATGACTTTAGAAATAGATAGGTGCATTCGTTGATGAATCCTGCTGGTGTGACAGGGTGAGTCTCTGAAATTTTCCAGAGTTAAGTATTAAATCATTTTCAGATCAGCAGAGATTAACACAGCTGCTGCCTGCCTGTCAGTGAGTTGGAGTACTGTACGACACAATGTGGATCATCTACAAAAATGAGGGTAGGATTTTCCACAACATCGGAGAGATAATTTAGGTAGATGAGGAACAAGACGGCCCCACACACAAACATGAGGCACAGCAGCTTCTACTAGGAAAGGATAAGGAGACGGATTCTATTAATAGCCACACTTGCCTGTATGAGTGGGGAAGTCAGAAATCCTGGAATGAAGGCAGTTTTTATTCCACAGGCAGAAAAGCTTAGCAAGAAAAGCAGGATGCCAGACTGTTGAATGCCCAAGATATATCCAGGGAGACAGCCTTTGACACCTTGTCTGAGATTTTGGGCTCCAAAAATTGAGGCAATACCTCTAGCTTGGCCAATGTGGTGCAATCAATAATGAAGACTGCAATACTTTTTCAACTAAACCCACAAAATCCATTCTTACTTTAATGTTGCACACTTGAAAGGATGTTGTAACACCTCTTATGAAGGATTGAATTTGTTTTCTACGTTAAATGACAATTCTTGACAATATGTGGAGAATGCAGCATTTCAAACCCATTCATGGAATCCTGTGCTTTCACTTTTCAAAGGGCATTTTATGTATACTTTTAGAAATACTCGAGGTTTCTTCTTGGCCTGTGTTTTACTTTTTTTAGAAAGAGAGGGAGACGGTGGATGGGTTATGGCTCCACGGTGTGATTACTTCATATATTCTTACCAATCACCGCCACTCTTTATCACCAGGACTCTGAACTTGAGTGTCCATGATTTATTCAGTGTAATATTGTGTTTTTATTTTTATTGTTTATTTATTTCCAGGAGCGAGCTCTTGGAAGCGCAAGGTTATAAACTGACAGTGGGCAAACATCAAGGGAATGAATGAACAGGATAAGAGGAAAGGGTGGAGGGGAGGAAACACTGAAACTGCAAATACGATGGTTGGGTTAGGAAGGTTAATGGGGGGTAATAAAGATCATGGAACAGAATTTTGGGATGACAAGAGATCGTGGTGCACTGCTTGCCTGAAGCCTTAGTGGGAAGAGTATGGCAGAAAATCTGGAAGGCGGTTCCATAGATGGAGAAGCAAGGAATAAAAGAGTTGAGAATGTGCAGTCAGCCTGGATTCTGGAAGTTTAACCAGAAAAGGGTTTCTGGAAAGAACGTGTCCATCCTGGAGTAGACAGAGAGTGTCTGCAGAGTGAGAGAACAGAAGGAGCAATATTTGAGAAGAAGCGGTGCTAGAACAGAGACCACTGACCTGCCTGTGTTGTGAAAGCATGCCATGCTAATGAAGCATTGAATAGTCTTTTATTTCCCCATTAAATTTTCAATGAACAATGTCATTGTGTCCGTTAATCGAAACTTTGGAATGGTTTATTGAAGTGTTGTTATCTTCTTTACCTGTGGACATAAAAAGTAAAAGTTCATTTCAATTATTCAGTATTAAATGGCAAATGTTTAGTAAAGATGGTACACATAAGAAAACGTTTCAGCCACTTCGGTGATCTCCCAATGGTGACACATGTTTGCTGTTTATATCATTCTCCTATTAAGTCACTCATACAAGTAAGACATGCGTCGTGTAATTTGTGATTGTAATCCAAATTTATATGGAGGTAGAAAAAGCACGATTTCAAAATTGGAAAAAAACATCTTCAAACAGTACATTAATGTAAATATAAAAGTTTAAATTACTCTTGATAAACATGCCAATAAAATGACAAAAATACTAACTCCAGTACAATTTTATCTGACCCGAGGTTAATGAGGTGTGTGTGTTTTGTGTGTGTGCGTGGTGCGTGCGTGTGGCGTTTTCCGAGCGTTGGAAGACAGCCAATCTGAATAGATACAGGTTGTGCAAATGCCCACCGATGAGATACATCTATCAGAAAACTACACAAGACATTCAGGCTCTTCTAAACTTTATTTCAAAGCCTTAATAGGCAGAAGACCTGAGTTGGGAACTGTCCAACTCTGCTACTGCTGGAGAGATTCTACTCTGGTCGGCACTTTGTGCAGATCATGTGTTTTCTTTAACTGGAGCATTTCCTTATGAACCATTTCCTGGAAAAGGTGTTTTCTTCCGTTAATGGAACAGTTACTGATGGGTGGCCTGTTTAGCATTCTATCTGAATGAATGATTTTATGAGGCTTTGGAACCCATTGGTCAAATCCCATTTGCTATGTGGGATTTGTACATTGTCTGCTAATGTCCTTGTAATTTGCATGAAAGCAACACGAATGTCTGCTATGTTGTTGTCCTGCATGTGATTTATGTACATGCTCCACTATGAGCCCTGAGATCATGTTAAATTTCAGGGGATTTTTCACTTCCGGCTTGGGGATTTTTTTTCCATGTGTTGGTTGAATCTGCAGCTGCCGCTTCCACCTCATTTTTTTTTTTTTCTTTTTTTCGAACGAAGTTTTCTGAACCGGATTTGTTGTGTTTTTCTGTTAGATCTTCATCCCTGTGTTGCTGTTTGTGTTTCTGTCCAATTTTACATAATAAATCATACCATTTGTTTGTGCTGTATTGCTATGAAGAAATCGTGTCACTTTTGTCGCGTGTCCTCGTTTCGCTTCTTTCTTCCCAAATATTGTGCTTTCTGCTTCTCAACATCATCCTATTTCCCTCTTCGCTTCAAAAATTTAAAAAGACAAAACAACTTTCTTTTTTTCAGTCAGACAATGATCTTCCGCTTGAATTTCCTTCTCCCTGTTCTTCCTATACTCCATTCCTTTTTTTTTCTCCCTTTTCTCAAATATCTCAACTGAATCTTATTGAATATAAATGCTTCTTCCTTCTTCCTTTAAAGCATTGAAAAACATTTAAAATGTTTCCACTTTCCTTATTTTTTCCTCCATCAAGAATTATCCTACGTGGTCTACTTCTTCACCACAATATATGCTCTTCTTCTTCAAAAATATTATTTTCCAAACTGTCTGAGCGAAAAGCGTTGGTCCACCAACCCTCCCCCTGCACTAAAGCACACCTTTCTCCCTGACTTCAACAAAAATTATTACACCACATCCATGACTTCTCTCCATTGTCAAATTTGGGAACTTGGAACATATCATCCTCCACTCATGTCCTCTTTCTGCATCCCCCTCCACACCCTCAAAGCTTCATTTCTCCCCTTTCTACATCCTCCTCACCTCACCCTCTCAATGCTTCCCTCTCACCCCCACCGCTCAAACATTCCCTTCACCCCACCAACTCAAACCTTCCCCTCACTCCACCCTCAAAGCCCAACCCCTGTCCTGCACCTCCAATGCTCTCAATCTGTCCATAGCTGTGTGGACCTCAACATCCAAGGTCTCCACTCCAACTGAACAGAATCTTTAATCCAGGCCATTT
Source organism: Eptatretus atami (assembly GCA_035128595.1). Classification (NCBI taxonomy): domain Eukaryota; kingdom Metazoa; phylum Chordata; class Myxini; order Myxiniformes; family Myxinidae; genus Eptatretus; species Eptatretus atami. The sequence goes on along the minus strand of CM068952.1, from coordinate 108,935,033 downwards.
GCTTGATATAACAAGACATCCCGTGTTTAACAGAATCTCCCTCCCCCAGGACATACCTGGCTCCTTAGTGGCTCCCCCAGCTATGTCTCCTCTGATTTGATAGGCCTGACCCGTCTCAGAGGCGGAGTTGCCTTTACAGTCAATAGCTCAAGTTTTTTCAACTGCTCTTGTACAAATCTTACCTTCTCAACCCAGGAGTATGTTATGCTGTGATTTCATCTCCCTCCACTTCTTGTTTTTGTCTGGGTGGTGTACCATCCTCCAAGACAGTGAGATCCATCTACATCTCGTAAGAAAAACAGGGACCGAATTTTTAATGCGTGCTCTCGTCCAACTCTCTCTTCTCATGCATGTGATTTCAAATTGTCATCATTGCAAATTGGCTGGGTGTTTGTAACCGTCTCCACCAGTTATGGCGCTTTAGCAAAGAGACTTCTGTGACTCCTCGGAACGACTCAATCTGTGAATCTTCCAAACGGTGATTTCTCAATGGCAATCCCTCCCTTCTGGACTTGGTGATTGAACACCTTCCTGCAGAAATGCGCTGCTCTTCTGCTGCTCCAATTGGTTCATCTGATCATTATGATTGTGAAAGTCACATCTCTCTGGCATATTCGCAGAGATGCGCTCAGTGGTGGTGAGTCTGACAGTTCACTCAGGCAAATTGGCAGGGATCAGCAGCAGCTTCCTCTTCAGGACTGGTTTCTCATATATACAGGGTGGTCCCAAAAATACAATTTTCATCTGCAAAGGGAATGGCCTAACATATAATTTTTAAAAAATATATTGGCTGGATGAGAAAGCTGAAAGGCTGAAGTTATTGTACCCAATGTCCAAAATTGCACCAAATTAAATTTTGGTATAGAATCGTCGTTTTCTTTTAGAACCGCATGTTCGACGTGGCTCCACGTTGTCCGATCACTGCTGAAACGTTGTCATGTTCTCCATCACTTTGGGAACGTTTCTGAAGAATGTTCTGGATTTCTCGGTGGATTGTTTTCCTCAGCTGATCAAGAGCTCGAGGTAGGGTTTCTTAGATCTCTGTCTTGAGAATATCCCACAGAAGAAGTCTGGAGAAGTAGGTAGGAGGAATAGGTGGCACTCAACGTCTTCGGTAGAGGGAGATAAAGGCCTCAAAATGTTGGAAAGGCATTTTGTATGAGAAAGGCATGATGTCATTTGGGAGGATCCCTGAACGGGCTCTTATGAAATGTTTGTACTCGGCAGAAAGTAGTCAAATCGAAATGATTTTTTTGGAACTCTGAACGACGCTGTCTCACATTTTCCACATTTTTTTCAACTATCGACCGTTCTCTTCCGACCACGTGTGACCCTTGTGAAGGACAGAATGGTTCTCACATTTGGTAAACTTTGCGATGGTGCACCTTTATTGTCCGAAAGTTTGGTGGCATGGCGCGCAATGGATAACCGAATGATTCTGAGTAAGACGTTGCCCCTGTATGAACATCTTTTCGTCTGGTGCCAAGTCAACCAATTTTTCGTCCGTTGTTGTACGGTCGTCTTGGCAATTTTTGCTGACGCTTGTTTGGTATCAAATAAACTCAGGGTCTCTGCAAGCAAGAAATGAAGCATGTAGTGAAAATATACTGCTTTTTTTGGATGCAAACGAAGCATTTTAAAAGAGTTGTATATTTTTTGGGAACACATATATATATCTGTGCCCTATGGTTAACCCAGCCTGGAAAATATCCCACGAGCTTGCCTCCCTCATGCAGCAATGATTATCCATCTCGTCTTGATTATCTACCTTTCTTCCTCGACCAGGGACAACTGAATCTTTGTGAGGCAGTTGCTCTGAAATAATACTGGCTCTTCTCTTCTGGAAAGCAACACAACGAAGGAATCTCAGCTCATTCCACAAATCCGCGAGCAAGATGTCCTTTCAGAAGAGCAGAAAGCATCATCTCGTCCAACCTTAAATTGAACTTTTCACGATGTCTCATCCTCTAAATGTGTATTGACCTTGTTAATGTGTCTCCAAAGTGCTCTAACCAAGTCCATTCCTTCCCTCTCTTCAAATGGCATCACAAACACTCCTCTTGTGAGAAGGCCGAATGCCTCATTCTTTGTTTGCTTCCAAATTAGCTGTCCCCAAGCCCTCGCTTTCTGTACCACTGACTAGTTGTACCCACTGTCTGGACATGTGCTGTTGCACTGAGAAGGGGAGAAGTTTCCTGGAATTCTCATATCTGATTCTGCAACTAGCTGGTGGCATCAGCTCACATGTCGTAAAACCTGCTCTTCTGCTCTTGCACATGCTCTTTCTGCCTTTTCACTCGATCATTTCCCGAAGACTCTTTCCATCTGCTTCAAATCGGACAATTACTGCGCATGCATAAAACGTGCAAAACGCATTCCCTAATAAGACCTATTAGCCTTACTTCCAATCATCAGCAAAGGTTATGGCAATCATCATCGCGTTGATATAAAATGCATTCCTTACATCAACAGCCTCTCTGCCGATACATTATGGATTTCAGAGGGAGTAACTCTATCTTGGAATAGGCTGCTTGTTTTCTCCACCAACATGATGGGGTCTCATTCAGACATGTGATCAGGAAGTCCCTCTGTACGATATCTCGTGCTATGATAGCAGTCTGGCATCCTACTTGCTCTCCAAGTTCTCTGCCTATGGCATCCAGGCCATCCACAACAAAGCTTATGACTTCCTCTACTTCGTAGCCATGCGTGTGGCTCTCAACTGAATCTTTCATCTCCTCTCTTCTATTCAGGCCGATGTGCCCAAGGTATGTGTTCGGCCGCAGTCCTACTCCAAATCTCATCAACAATATCTCGTGACTCTCTGAAAAATCCCCCTTTCTCTTTGCTGTAGACTCAACCCTATAACGTGACATCCCTCATCATTTCGAGTAAGGCAGGCAGATCTTCCTCCCTTCCGACCGAGACAAAAATCAAGCTGTTCACACTTGGGATATGTTCATATGTCTTTCTATCCTGACAAATCTCACAGGCTTTCATCTCTATCTCAAAAGACATATGGCAAACCTCCTCTACTTTATTAATATCCTCGATCTGGGAGTTTCAGATCATCTCACTCAACTACTGAGTGTCACTATCAGCATGATCTTTCTTGGGCAATCACATTTTAAAGTTGGCCTTCAAAGCCAGTTTGCGATGGGATTTTATCCATCATGTGTACAAAGTCTTTCTTGGAGCACCTGACTCCTGTCCTCCGAAAGGCCTTCTTCTGTAGTTGATGAAGTACTGCTGTCTCCTTTTGGGCGTGGCACCCCCTGCCTCAGTCACTTGTGGCTTGGCTCAGCTGGATGCCATGGAAACACAAGGTCTTCAAGATTATTGCAATCTCCCATGATGAACTGGGTCTATGTACTTTCACTTTCACCACTCATAGAGGCAGTGGTCTCTGTCTTCTACCTACTCCTTTCTGGTCTTGACCCTTGCTCTCATCCATGCTTTGTCTCCCCCACCCCACCTCCCACCAAATCAGGTTCCGCAGTGCCGTACAGTACACAATCCATACTTGTCGTTTGAAACTCACAAAATCCAGATCCTGTTACCTACTACAATCATTGTTCTTCTTCCCACCCGATTGTTGCAACCAACTTTCAAGTTCATCTTTCAATTCTATAATTCTCCTGATCTTCAAGACACCTGTTTCCTTCTCAATTCTCAGATCATCCCCTATCCAAAACATGATTTTTTTTCCCTTTGAGAGTTTGTTTCAGTATCCATCTTGTTCGCTGCATTGTGTTCTCCCCTACCCCCATTCCTCCACTTCCCTTTTTGTCCAATTTCCCTCTATTTTTGTCTTAAAACTCTGCTGCTTGCTGCTGCTGCTGCTGCCTGCTTGTTGTTGTTGGTCCCCCTCTTCTACTGTTCCTTTTGTTCTGTTGCATCTGATCCATTTTCAGTGTCATAGGCTTTCATGAGCCTTGACTTTGTGATAAAGTCAAAAAAAATATGAATGCTGCAAAGTCGGACACTATGTTAGCAAGTTTCATCCACAGAATAAACTGGTACTTGTACTTGGTTTGTAAAGGGAAACTTTGAGATCCAGTAATACAGTATAATGAAAAGGACAATAGAGGGGATTATATGAGACGAAAGCTAACAGATTTTGACATGAGTGAAACAGAATTTGGGTATGAAGTGGAAGGGAAAACAAAATAAAGGAAATGGTAGGATGATTGCAATGTCTTTTGATGGAGATGGAGTTGAATTTTAGGATAACAACTCCATGGGTAATTTGCACAGAGTAGGGATAGTAAGGATACGTTTCTCGCTCATTGACTGGTTCTGTTTCCACCCCACCAAAAGAAACCTGCTCGATTGGTGTGAATGACAAGGAAATTGAACCTCCATTTTTGACTGCAGGGGGAACAGGCCTTTGGCGCCCAGAGATGTCACCCCAGAGGTGAAATAATGTCTTAAGAAATTTGTTATATTTCAAGTGTCAAAGAAACAAAGGAATATTTCAAAGAGGAACTCAACCTCAATGATGAGATTCGTGGCATTGAATAATATTGTTGCTTTTTGGCATTATGGGGTGGGGGTTAAATTGAGAGGGAATTTTCATGAACTCCATTAGATGAGTTAAAGTTAAAGGGATGATGGATACGAAGGTTTGAAAAATGTTGGGTTATGGTAATTCCACCAAAATAGATGTCAAAATATAATGTTTCTCTGTTTGTTTCTCTTTCATTCTTTAATGTAAGAAAGATTTAAGAGGCTGTTTCATGCTCCTGCCTGACATTATGAGTTTGAGGTTCAGGCTGCAGGCCACACCCAGACTTGAAGGTTTTTCGATTATTTCTCAAGGGGAACCCATGCTGGGGCCTGTTGGCTAAAATATAATTGGGACGTGACAACCTTTCAGAATCTCTAATCTTGACACTGAAGCTTTGGCAAGCAAGACTATTTGGCTTCATGCATGGCATGAAGGTAAATGGGAGAATTAGGGATTCATGTAGTTGCTGTTCATATTTGCTTATTATATTTATAGGAAACAACTAGATTTGAATTTCAATTTGTATGTTTATAATATTTGTTGAATCAAATTTTGGTTCGAATTTTTTTTTTTCAACACCTTCTTCGAAATAGCCCGTTTAAATATTGTTTTTGGTACCCCTGTGATAATTACATATTTCAGTTTATGGGATCTGATAAAATGTAGAACTCCTTAAAGAGAGGGGAGAGGGTGGAGAAGGAGATTGGATTGGAGGTGTGTATTTGAATGTTTAGTGGTGAATGTAATGAGTAAGGGGAAGGGCAAGCATCTGATGAACTTTGATAAATAGGCTGACAACAGTAGCTGGCAGCATGCCATCATGATTGGTATTATGAGAAGATTGTTAAAAATAGAACAGCCTGCTTGCCTTCTCAACAAGGAAGGCTCTACGCATTGTTGTTCTATATTTTATTGCTCAAGTACCAAAAAATTAGTATTTGCCACAAATACCCTTAATTCTTCTTACTTGTATTTAGGTGTACAGTTATTACCTTGTTTATTTTATCTTCCTTTTCCTCTTTATTGTATTGATTTTATTCTGGTGTTTTGGAGGAGTTTTGTTATTGTAGGCCAGTTATTTGGTCTGCATGCATTTGTTGACAAAGGTACATGAAAACTGCTGTTTTTAAGAAAACATGAAGCCCTGGTGAATGCTAAATTCACTGAAATGATCATGTTAAGATTGCTACATTGACCCAATTGGGACCACTACCCGTATTGTTTTCCTTTAAAATGTCCACCCTGTGGTTCAGTGATGCCTCTCCTAGTGGAAAACTTTTGTTCCTGCTTGAGTTTAATTACATTATTTTATTCCAATGAACGGTTGTGAACACATTTTTCTTGAGAACCGCTGCACTGTTAAACTTAAATTTTATAGGGTTTTTTATACAAGTCATGAGATCTGGGTGTTCCTTCAATTAACCTAGTTGGTTTGAAAGGCCTTGATGGCCATTTTGGATGAAGGATTTAATAAAAATTTTGAAGGTCTCTGGAACACTGAAATTGATCAATTTCTTAAACTTAAAATACATCATTGAATGGAGGACCACTTCGATGGATGGACAAAATACATAATTGATTGGACAGGGTCGCTTATAACTCAAAATGCAAAGCGTCCGCTTTGGTAGGATGCCCTATACAATATCTTAAAACGTCCGTTTTTCAACCGGATTCTTCAGACACGTGTGAGCACATACCTAAACACTCTAAAATATAAACTTAATCCAACAGACACTACAAATAAGCAGTCCTCAGGAGGAAGGTGTCGAGGTGAAGCAGTGACGGAAAGATGTGGTTCCTTCCAGAGTGTCACGGTTATTTGAATTGAATATCATTTTCCCTTATGAAAAGTGTGTTTTCTGAGCGATTTGCACGGAAAATTATCTTTCATTAATGTGAAGCTACACCAGAAGTCCCAAAAGTGAAAACAAATAACTAAGAATTAAGACTCCTCGTATATGGCATGGAAACGGATGAAGCCCATGGAAGCTAACCCCTTCGCTGCAATGCATTCCACACAGACGGCGAGGAATATAAACATTCAATTTTTACTAAAACTTGATGCAAACGGTGTTAATCAACCTTAGCGACTATGAAAAGTGAAAACAGAATTTAAAATTGAACCTAAAATACACCTCGCGAAAGCGTGTTGAAATTCAGGCGGACCTCGTGTTTCCCAATAAACGGCCAAGATACAGAGTAACGAGAAACTAATTGTCGAATTAAATCTTCTTAATAATCCCTATTGAAAACCCATTTTGGGCATTATAGCCGTCCGATGCTCCTTATTAGGCTTCAACCAATCGGACATTTAGCACTTTGAATTGACCTGTAACCTTGACCCTGAGGCGAAAATGCGAAAAAGGGCTCAGAAAAATCTATAGAGAGCAAACTCGTATATCATCGTGTCAAGTTAGAACTCATCGGCCCAAGACGTCTAGGAGAGAATAGAAAAATAATTTGCACTTGATGACCTGTAACCTGAAACCCCGGGCGAAATACGAAAAGGGCTCAGACGATCTATAGAGAGGCAATAGATTAGTATTATCATCGTGTCAAGTTAGAACTCAATCGGCCGAGACGTCTAAGAGAAGAATAAAAGAAAATTGTTGACAGACGGACCGGATCTGAGGACATCGAACGTTATATTAGGTCGGCGAGCTGACCTAAAAATGGGTCATCTCACGCTTGATGCACTGTGAACTGGCTGATAAAGGCTATTTACAGTTATAGTTACTATGACTTTTGTCCTTTCACATTTTGACAATTTTAATTATTTTTTTCCATATTCTCATAATAAACTGGAGGGCGGAGCACATCGGTGGAAGTGCAAAACTCGCGCCACCAATACTGCTGGTCACTTAATTGCAACCCCTTTTGAAAAAAAAAATTTATCTATTCATTGTAGGTCAAACGGATCAGACTCTAACTGAACCACGATTGATAAACTAAACTAAGATCGACGCCATTAGAAATCCAAAAAAAAAATCAAATATTTTTTTGAAAAAAGGTGCAACATTTCTGTTTTTTTTTCACTAACAAATTTTGGGAGGGGGGGGCGGGGGGTTTTTGGAAATCAACTTAAAAACCATGTAGAAATGAAAAAAAATTCAATATTTATTCAAAATAAAATCGAATATATTTTTTGAAAAAGTTGCAAAATTTTGTTCTTTTTTTTTCTCTAACAAATTTAATTTTTTTTTACTTTTGGTTGGAAAATCACTTAAAACATGTAAAAATGCAAAGGACCAAATTCAATTTTTTTCAAATGGCCGCCAAGCGGCGCATATTGTACTTTGACCAAGTTCCAAAATCTAATGGCATGATCTATTGACCATAGCGTTATCCCCACCAGAGTTTCCGTCGAAATCCGTCCAGAGTTTTTCCGAATCTGTTCACAAACACAAACAAATAAAAATGGCCCATAGGGCAGGACTTGTACTGAAATTCATCCAGGAAAGATACTCCCTCCTACGTCCGTGTTTCAAAATTTGAAAGGAATCCGTTAAGATTTGGCAGACTATTTATTTGAAAATCGGCCCATGCTAAAAGTACGATTTTTCGCGATTTCAGAGTTTTTCCTCCTGACTTGAGCTTGAGCCTTGCATGCCAAAAGTTAATAGGTTTATTTGGTGGCATGAAGTCGCATTGGTGAGAGTTCCATGACATTCCGACTCGAAATGCGACCTTTGAGCGAGACGTACACACAGAACAAACAACAAACAAAACCCAACTACTTACAAATCGTAGATTTCGTCAAGTAACAAGCAGTCATAGACTGGTACTTATGAAATCGTCACTTGACCTCTGACCTGTTAATAACAAGCTGTCTTCTAGAGGAAGGTAGCGACGCAAACCAAGAAGTTTCTAGCGATGCTTCTGTACAAACCATCAAAAATCGAATGTTTGACCTCACTGTGACCTTGACCTTTGACGATTTTGACCAAAATCTAATCAGCACTTGAGCGCATCACCCTCCGATGAATCACGTGGTGTAATTTGAAACATTGCTGTCGTTCTGCAAGTTACGTGCCTACAAACAAACAAACATAACACAACACACAAACAAACACACAAGACAATGACGAAGTCATCAATATACTGTACGAAATCTTTAGATTCGTAGTACAAACAGGACAGGGTGAAAACAGTAACCTCCGACATCTTCGATTTGCGGAGGTTAATAAAGGTTTGTAAATTTGATGACAAAACGTTTTTTCCAAATTGGTTTTTAAAAAAAAAAAGTTTTTAAATGGCCCCTAGAAAGTCCTTCCCGTACAGAAAACCCCAAGAAGGAAGAAAATACCAGACCCCAACCAAGACCAGCAGAAACAAAACAGACACCAAACAGGGACACCCAAGACCACAACACAAGCCAATTGCAAAAACAAGTCCCGTTTTTACTCCCCAACCTTAAAATGTTGGGGGAAACAGGCTTAACCTCGAGAAGGTTCCATAAGAAACAACCTTCCCAATCCCACACAAAGTCCCCTTTTTGAAAGGAAAAAAAATTTGGAACATTGGGAAAAAGGGGGTCCAATTTTAAAAGGTCCCTTCTTTGGCATTTTTTTTTCCCAAGCCCACAAATCCCTTCCCCTTTTTTTTTTTTTCAATAAACGAAAGCTGGTGAAATTTTTTTTTTTAAAAGCTTGAATCTCCCCAATAATTCCCCCCCCAACACGAGGAGCATGAAAGCAGCAAAAATTTGGAAAAATTTTTTGGGTCCCGAGATTGGCGGTAAAAAATGGGGTGGGTTAATAATTTTGGGGGTTCAACGTAAAACTGTTTTTTAAACTAGCGTTTTTTTTGGAAAGTGCCAAAAAAGGGCAGAAAAACTGTCCCCTTTTTTTTTTTTTCACCACCCCTTAATTTTAAATAAAGTGTTTGAAAGATTTATTTTTTTGTTTCTTCCCGTGCCTGGGTTTTTGGTTTTGGTTTGTGTCTTTGAAAGGACAACCCCGAGGAAGACGTAACGTTTTTTTTTCCCCTGGTTTGGTGAATGATTTTTCCCAAATTTTTTGTTGTTGTTTGGATTAGCCCAAGACAGGCAAAGAGAACCAGAAAGTAAAAAAAGGAAAAAAATTTTAACGTTCAACCTCCCTGTCCCCTGGTTGCCATGGTAGCCGCGCCGAATCCAACGGGGAGAAGAAAATTTTCCAAAGATAAACAATTTGTGCCAAATTCAGACCCAAAAAAGTAAAAAACTGCTAACTGCAAAAAAGGTTTCCAAATGGGTTTCGCTGAATTCCTCCATTGCTCCCCGATTCCCCCCCAAAAAATATTTCCCCCTTACAGTGGGGGTTTTAAAACCAAGTGTAAAAAATTAAAATTTATTTTTTTTGAAATTAAAAGTTTGGGTTTTTTCCCCATATATTGAAATTCATAGAAAATTAAACTCCCCCCCCCGCTTAAGAGAGACCCAAGACCCCGAGGTGAAAAACCAAGTTTTTTGGCCCTTTTAACCCCAACTTTTTGTTGGCCGTTAGCAAAACAAAAGGGAAAAATAAAAAAACACAATGGGGTGTTTTTTTTTTCCAGGTTTGCCCCCCCCCAGAAACCCTTTCAAACACAACAGGAAGGAGGCCCCCATTATAAAGGGCCCATCAAAAGTCCCTGGGTGGGTTCGACAACATTTGCCAACTTAATCTTGTTTTTTTGGTTTTGGCCCCTGGCTTTAGCCCCTTTTTTTTTTTTTAAAAATGCCCTGGAAAGGCCATCCAAAAAGGCAAGTACGGTAAAAGCAGCACATATAAC
>CM068952.1:108910468-108924744 GCA_035128595.1 Eptatretus atami | reverse complement strand
AATTGACAGAAACGTGCGGCGGCCGCAGAGTTTCTGCGGTGGCCTCAGGGTGGCCCTACGCCATTTGGCTGCAACAGAACGGGGTGCCATGAAGGACTTTCTGCAGTCATCTTGATATGTCACATCAGCAGCATGAAGATCGCTGATTGCGCCCATTAATCATATCTTGACCTGGCGTCCTTCTTTATCCATGCGGGGATCGATAACATCTGGAATAGTTTGTTTGAAAGTTGGCCGATCAACATGATCTGCAGTCCTACAAAGGAGAACTCGCCGCCAACGATTAGGATTCTTCTTATTCAACCATAATGCACTTTTTTGCAAAAAATGCAATGTTCTTTAAAGTCAAATACTGCGTCTTTGAGCGGCGGCTTCTTTTGCTTGTTGAAGCATCTTCCAAACAGACATTACTCATTCGTTTCAAGTGTCTCTATGTCTATGTGTGAGCGTATGTGTACGTTGACACACATTCTCTATGGCATTTGAGCTCATAGATTTGTCTGCCTGTAATCTCTGTTCAAGCTCTTCATGTATACCATCTTTCTTGCTTTGCTTGACCAGATGATACTTCGCACTCTGTCTGGACTAACTTTTCCAGAGGTTTTCCAGCTTTAGTTGCATCGCAGGACTGAAGAAACAGTCTCCCATGTGTTGGAGCCTCAACCTTAACAATAGAGGTAATTAAAACATCAGTAAACATTTAATTTCTTTGTTCGTATTTTAAAAATTCTCAGGATACAGGTTCCACCCTGTGTACTTTAAAAAGTCATAAAATACACAGTTGCTTTCAGACAGATCAGGTAAATAAAAAAAAACTTGCTTGCAAATAATATCAATCAATCTACTGTATCAGAAGATATTACTCTTACTTAAAACTCAGTTCTCCATGTTTCTTTCATTACATTACAAGCCTCAACTTACTTGATCAGAAACAGTTCATGCTGTTGATCTTCTGAGGTCAGCCATTTCTTCACAACTGTACTGGGGATAAACGGCTCTGCGCAAGTTATTTTCAACAGTTTTTGTTGTTGTATAACTGTACTGCAAAAACGCCGATCGGCGTGGACAAATTCAGGGGGTAGGTTATGCTAATTTGCATATTAATGAGCTAAATTTCAATGTTATCAAATTGTAAGTGGGTATCATGACCAGTGACCCTAAAAACATGGGTTTGGACACCTCAACCAGGCTGTTTGGATGCTTACTTTTGGAGATATTAAGAAAAAATTTATTTGATAATGGCCACTGCTAATTTGCATATTAATGAGCTAAATTTAAAGTTATTAAATTTTAAGTGGGTTTATCATCCAGTGACCCTAAAACATGGGTGTAGACACCTCAACCAGGCTATTTGGATGCTTACTTTTGGAGATATTAAGAAAAATAGTAATTTCGACAATGGCCACCGCTAATTTGCATATTAATGGGTTTCCACAAAAATGCTCAACGGTGCCAGAGTGGCATCATCGGAATATTCATTCAGATGGTCTGGTGATCACAAAAATGCAGAAAAACATTGTGCGGACCCTAATGCACGCTATCCTGGCCAACACTCGGACTAATATATAGCACGATATCTCACAAGGTTATGGACAGATTCGGACGAAACTTGGTGGACAGGTTGGGTGTGTGACATGGACTAATTGATTCGATTTTGTTGAAGATCCGGATTGGAATCCGGCCTATCAGTGGGATACGAAATGTAAACTGTTCAGGTTGGTGGCGGTATGTGCTCTGCCAAGTTCCGTTGTAGTTGAATAATGTAATCTCACAGAATATCAGCATCATTTTATGCCCCTTCGCCAGCTTGCACAAATATTTTATCTAAAGATCCATCATGCCGCATAAACAGCTTTTTAAGGGGGCAGGACAAGGTTCTTTATTTATATGTATATGTATTTTCCAGCTTTACTTGAGCTTTTTCCTGATGAAAGTCACAGCACTGCACAATTTGGTGGTGAATACATATGAGGGATGTTCAAAAAGTTCTGTGAATGAGCAACTCACGATTGTCGAAGACATGCCAAGTTTTTTTGATTTTTACCTCCACCACCGAAGGTGAAGGAGGTTATGTTTTCACCCCTTTCTGTCTGTTTGTCTGTCTGTTGTCTGTTTGTGTACAGAATATCTCAAAGTTGTGGACAGATCCGGATAAAATGTTGTGGACAGGTTCGTTGTGTGACAAGGATGAACTGATCAGATTTTGGTGAAGATCCGGATCCGGATCTGATAATAATTTATTAAGTGACTTTTCACCATTGAGAGATGGGGCTAAACCGATATATCGCACGATATCTCAAAAAGTTGTTGATGGATTCGGATGAAACTTGGTGGGCAGGTTGGGTGTGTTGCAAGGAAGAATTGATTCAATTTTGGTGAAGATCTGAATCCGGATCTGGATACGAGAATTATTTAATTTTCAAAGTGATTCTTCACCATTGAGAGATCGGGCCAAAAACGATATATAGTACTGTGTAGCATGATATTTCAAAAATGTATTGGGACAGACATGTTCTCGTGAATCAGGCATTACTTGGCGGAGGTATGCGCTTTACCAAATGCCCTTTTAGTTCTATATGTAAATATAAAATTCAGAAGAAAATGTTTTTCCTTCTAATTATATGTACTTAATTTCATTTAGGTCAGATATTAAAATTTTATTTTTTAACAAAAATCCCCCAGGGTTGGAATAATTATTTATTGCAGCCAGTTATATCTTTAGTGTTTTCAAAATATCAGTCATATAAACTTACCATTAGTGTTTCATCGGGTGTCTTGAAGTTCTCATCATTCCTCCCATTCCTTTGTAATTTCCTTGTTATACGTCCATCATAATCTCTGATTATTTAATTGTATTTTGTTTACTCCTCTTTTGCACGTCATTTACTTTTACTCCTCAGTGACGTCACCAAGCTCCAGGCTGCATCCTCATTGAACGTTTTTGAATGCCAAGGCATGTTTGGTCTATCAAGGGGTGTGGGTGGTCAATGTGCCAACCAATCAGGAGTTCAGAAATGCTTGGTGCATCCTGAGCACTGTGTTAATGGCTTTAAAGTCCCTGGGGCCATCAATCCCCTCCCCCAATCCAATCGGAGGAGAGACGGTTTTGCCACGAACCAATCAGTGATGGCTGATGTCATGGCCAGGACAGGGCAGTGGTAATTTACATTGAAGAAGCGGTAGTTTGTGAGAAAGAGAGACAAGGATGCTGGCTGGAAAGACATGTTCTGTGGCCAGAGGGAGTGTGTGGTTGAAGAACGTCTATCCCCAGTGGCACGGCGCCAGAGAGAGAGGGAGCAGGGTGTATCAATATATCGCCCAGAGTTGCTGCCACAAGCAACCACATTTTGTCGATTTCACAAAATCTCCATTCTACCGCCTCGTTAAATCATCAGCAGACTAGATTATTTCCCACCATTTCTTTTATTCTCTTCTTTCTTTTTCCCTTCCTTCTGAGTTCATCATTGTCAATAAGGCCAAGAGTAAGATAGCCATCCACAGAATCCAGGAGACTGATATAATGATGGGACCCAGCCTGTAGCGGAAAGGAGTGCTCCATTAGGCTACATACCCCCCCTCCCCTCCCCCAACACCCACCTTTGGCTGGCTTTCGATGTAGTATAATTTTGCTACGTGGGTGGCCCAGCAGTGGTCATGGTTTATGGTGGAGCCTATAATTTCAAAAGGCGTATCTTTTTACATTGAATGACTTTAGAAATAGATAGGTGCATTCGTTTGATGATCCTGCTGGTGTGACAGGGTGAGTCTCTGAAATTTTCCAGAGTTTAAGGTATTAAATCATTTTCAGATCAGCAGAGATTAACACAGCTGCTGCCTGCCTGTCAGTGAGTTGGAGTACTGTACGACACAATGTGGAATCATCTACAAAAATGAGGGTAGGATTTTCCACAACATCGGAGAGATAATTTAGGTAGATGAGGAACAAGACGGCCCCACACACAAACATGAGGCACAGCAGCTTCTACTAGGAAAGGATAGGAGAGGATTCTATTAATAGCCACACATTGCCTGTATGAGTGGGGAAGTCAGAAATCCTGGAATGAAGGCAGTTTTTATGCCACAGGCAGAAAGCTTAGCAAGAAAAGCAGGATGCCAGACTGTCGAATGCCCAAGATATATCCAGGGAGACAGCCTTGACCCCTTGTCTGAGATTTTGGGCCTCCAAAAATTGAGGCAATACCTCTAGCTTGGCCAATGTGTGCACATCAATAATGAAGACTGCAATACTTTTCAACTAAACCCACAAAATCCATTCCTTACTTTAATGTTGCACACTTGAAAGGATGTTGTACACCCTCTATGAAGGATGAATTTGTTCTACGTTAAATGACAAAATCTTGACAATATGTGGAGAATGCAGCATCTTCAAACCCCATTCATGGAATCCTGTGCTTTCACTTTTCAAAGGGCATTTTATGTATAATTTTAGAAATACTCGAGGTTTCTTCTTGGCCTGTGTTTACTTTTTTAGAAAGAGAGGGAGACGGTGGATGGGTTATGGCTCCACGGTGTGAATTACTTCCATATATTCTTACCAATCACCGCCCACTCTTTCATCACCAGGACTCTGAACTTGAGTGTCCATGATTTATTCAGTGTAATATTGTGCTTTTTATTTTTATTGTTTATTTATTTCCAGGAGCGAGGCTCTTGGAAGCGCAAGGTATAACTGACAGTGGGGCAAACATCAAGGGAATGAATGAACAGGATAAGAGGAAAGGGTGGAGGGGAGGAAACACTGAAACTAGCAAATACGATGGTTGGGTTAGGAAAGGTTAATGGGGGGTAATAAAGATCATGGGACAGAATTTGGGATGACAAGAGATAGTGGTGCACTGCTTGCCTGAAGCCTTAGTGGGAAGAGTATGGCAGAACAGCCTCTGGAAGGCAGTTCCATAGATGGGAGAAGCAAGGAATAAAAGAGTTGAGATGTGCAGTCAGCCTGGATTCTGGAAGTTTAACCAGGAGGGGTTTACTGGAAGAACGTGTCCACCCTGGAGTAGACAGAGAGTGTCTGCAGAGTGAGAGAACAGAAGGAGCAATATTTGAGAAGAAGCGGTGCTAGAACAGAGACCACTGACCTGCCTGTGTTGTGAAAGCATGCATGCTATGAAGCATTGAGATAGTCTTTTATTTCCACCATTAAATTTTCAATGAACAATGTCATTGTGTCGTTAATCGAAACTTTGGAATGGTTTATTGAAGTGTTGTTATCTTCTTTACCTGTGGACATAAAAAGTAAAAGTTCATTCAATTATTCAGTATTAATGGCAAATGTTTAGTAAAGATGGTACACATAAGAAAACGTTTCAGCCACTTCGGTGATCTCCCAATGGTGACACATGTTGCTGTTCATATCATTCTCCTATTAAGTCACTCATACAAGTAAGATCATGCGTCGTGTAATTTGTGATTGTAATCCAAATTTATATGAGGTAGAAAAAGCACGATTTCAAAATTGAAACTTCAAACAGTACATTAATGTAAGATATAAAAGTTTAAATTACTCTTGATAAACATGCCAATAAAATGACAAAAATACTAACCCAGTACAATTTTATCTGACCCGAGGTTAATGAGGTGTGTGTGTTTGTGTGTGTGCGTGCGTGCGTGCGTGTGCGTTTTCCGAGCGTTGGAAGACAGCCAATCTGAATAGATACAGGTTGTGCAAATGCCCACCGATGAGATACATCTATCAGAAACTACACAAGACATTCAGGCTCTTCTAAACTTTATTTCAAAGCCTTAATAGGCAGAAGACCTGAGTTGGGAACTGTCCAACTCTGCTACTGCTGGAAGAGATTCTACCTTGGTCGGCACTTTGTGCAGATCATGTGTTTTCTTTAACTGGAGCCATTTCCTTATGAACCATTTCCTGGAAAAGGTGTTTTCTTCCGTTAATGGAACAGTTACTGATGGGTGGCCTGTTTAGCATTCCTATCTGAATGAATGATTTATGAGGCTTGGAACCCATGGTCAAATCCCATTTGCTATGTGGGATTTGTACATTGTCTGCTAATGTCCTTGTAATTTGCATGAAAGCACACGAATGTCTGCTAATGTTGTTGTCCTGCATGTGATTTATGTACATGCTCCACTATGAGCCTGAGATCAATGTTAAATTTCAGGGGATTTTTCACTTCCGGCTTGGGGATTTTTTTTCCATGTGTTGGTTGAATCTGCAGCTGCCGCTTCCACCTCATTTTTTTTTCTTTCTTTTTTTCGAACCGAAGTTTTCTGAACCGGATTTGTTGTGTTTTTCTGTTAGATCTTCATCCCTGTGTTGCTGTTTGTGTTTCTGTCCAATTTTACATAATAAATCATACCATTTGTTGTGCTGTATTGCTATGAAGAAATCGTGTCACTTTTGTCGCCGTGTTCCTCGTTTCGCTTCTTTCTTCCCAAATATTGTGCTTTCTGCCTTCTCAACATCATCCTATTTCCCCTCTTCGCTTCAAAAAATTTTAAAAAGACAAAAACAACTTTCTTTTTTTCAGTCCACAATGATCTTCCGCTTGAATTTCCTTCTCCCTGTTCTTCCTATACTCCATTCCTTTTTTTTTCTCCCTTTTCTCAATATCTCCAAACTGAATCTTCATTGAATATAAATGCTTCTTCCTTCTTCCTTTAAAAGCATTGAAAAACATTTTAAAATGTTTCACTTTCCTTATTTCTCCATCAGAATTATCCTACGTGGTCTACTTCTTCACCACAATATATGCCTCTTCTTCTTCAAAAATATTATTTTCCAAACTGTCTGAGCGAAAAGCGTTTGGTCCACCAACCCTCCCCCTGCACCTAAAGCACCACCTTTCTCCCTGACTTCAACAAAAATTATTACCACCCATCCCATGATCTTTCTCTCCATTGTCAAATTTGGGAACTTGGAATCATCATCCCTCCACTCATGTCCCCTCTTTCTGCATCCCCCCTCCACACCCCTCAAAGCTTCATTTCTCCCCTTTCTACATCACTCCTCACCTCACCCTCTCAATGCTTCCCTCTCACCCCACCCCCTCAAACATTCCCCTTCACCCCACCAACTCAAACCTTCCCCCTCACTCCACCCCTCAAAGCCCAACCCCCCCTGTCCTGCACCCTCCCAATGCCTCCTCAACTGTCCATAGCTGTGTGGACCTCAACATCCAAGGTCTCCACTCCAACCTGACAGATCTTTCAATCCAGGCCATTGCTGATAAACAAGACATCACCTGTTTAACAGAATCCTCCCTCCCCCTCAGGACATCCCTGGCTCCTTAGTGGCTCTCCCCAGCTATTGTCTCCTCTGATTTGATAGGCCTGAACCCCGTCTCAGAGGCGGAGTTGCACTTTACATCAATAGCTCAATTTTTCACTGCTCTTGTACAAATCTTACACTTCTCAACCCCCAGGAGTATCTTTTGCTGTGATTTCCTCTCCCCTCCCACTTCTTGTTTGTCTGTGTGGTGTACCATCCTCCAAACAGTGACGACTCCATCTACATCTCGTTAAGAAAACAGGGACCAATTTTTAATCGCTCATCCCAACTCTCTCTTCCTCGTGCATGGTGATTTCAATTGTCATCATGCAAATTGGCTGGGTGTTTGTACCTCTCTCACCAGTTATGGCGCTTTAGCAAAGGACTTCTGTGACTCCTCGGGACAAACTCGATCTGTGAACTTTCCAACCGGGATTTCTCCCAATGGCAAATCCTCCCTTCTGGACTTGGTGATGACAACCTTCCCTGCAAATGCCCTGCTCTTCCTCTGCTCCAATTGGTTCATCTGATCATATGATTGTGAAAGTCAACATCTCTCTGGCTATTCGCAGAGAACTGCCTCAGTGGTGGTGAGTCTGACAGTTCACTCAGGCAAATTGGCAGGGACTACAAGCAGGCATCTCTCTCTTCAGGACTGGTTTCTCATATATACAGGGTGTCCCAAAAAAAATACAACTTTTCATCTGCAAAGAGGATGGTCATAAACATAATTTTTAAAAAGATATATGGCTGGATAGAAAGCTGAAGGCTGAAGTTTATTGTACCAATGTCAAAATTGGCACCAAAATTTAAATTTTGGTATAGAATCGTCGTTTTCTTTTAGACCCCATGTTCGACGTAGGCTCCACGTTGTCCGATCACTGCCTGCAAACGCTGTCATGTTCTCCATCACTTTGGGAAACGGTTCCTGAGGAATGTTCTGGATTTCTCGGTGGATGTTTTCCTTCAGCTGATCAAGAGTCTGAGGCCTAGGGTTTCCTTAGATCCTGTCCTTGAGATACTCCCACAAGAAGAAGTCTGGAGAAGTAAGGTCAGGGGAATACGGTGGCCACTCAACGTCTTCGTAGAGGGAGATAAAGCGGCCCTCAAAATGTTGGAAAGGCATTTTGTATGGAAAGGCATGATGTCTTGGCGAAGGATCCTCTGAACGGTGCTCTTATGAATGTTTGTCTCGCAGAAAGTCGTCAAATCGATTTTTTTGGACTCTGAACGACCGCCTGTCTCACCATTTCCACATTTTCTTCACTACGACCTGTTCTCTTCCGACCACTGTGACCCTTGTGAAGGTCACAGATGGTCCCACATTGGTAAACTTTGCGATGGTGCACTTTATTGTCCGAAAGTTTGGCATGGGCGCAAGTGGATACCGAAATGTCTCGAGTAAAGACGTTGCACCTGTATGACACTTTCGTCTCTGGTGCCAAAGTTCAACAATTTTCGTCCGTTGTTGTACGGTCAGTCTTGGCATTTTTCTGACGCTTGTTTGGTATCAAAATAAACTTCAGGGTCTCTGCAACAAGAAATGAAGCATTAGTGACAAAATTACTGCTTTTTTAGGATCAAACGAAGCATTTTAAAAGTTGTATATTTTTTGGGACACCATATATATATACTGCCCCTGATGGTAACCCAGCCTGGCAAATATTCCACAGAAGCTTGCCCTCCCTCATGCACAGATTCATCCCATCTCGTCTTGAGTTATCCTACCTTTCTTCCTCACCAGGGTACACTGAATCTTTTGGTGAGGCAGTTGCTCTGAAATAACTTGGCTTCTTCTCTTCCTGGAAAGCAAACCCAACCGAAGGAAATCTCAGCTCATTCCACAAAACCCGCAGCAAGTATGTCCATTCTCAGAAGAGCCAGAAAGCATCATCTGTCCAACCTTAACATTGAACTTTCACACTTGTCTCCATCCTCTAAAATGTGTATTGCACCTTGTTAAGTCTGTCTCCAAAGTGCTCTACCCGTCCATCCCTTCCCTCTCTTCAAATGGCATCACAACCAACTCCTCTTGTGAGAAGGCCGAATGCCTCAATTCTTTGTTTGCTTCCAAATATTGTGTCCCCAGCCCCTCGCTTTCTGTACCCAACTGACCTAGTTGTACCCAACTGCTCCTGGACCATGTGTCTGTTGCACCTGAGAAGGGGGAGAAGTTTCTGGCAATTCCCTCATATCTGATTCTGCAACTAGACTGGGTGGCATCAGCTCACATGTCCTAAAAACCTGCTCTTCTGCTCTTGCACATGCTCTTTCTGCCCTTTTCACTCGATCATTTCCCCAAGATCATCTTCCATCTGCTTCAAAATCGGACAACATTACTGCATGACATAAAAACGTGCAAAAACCGATTCCCTTAACTACAGACCTATTAGCTTACTTCCAATCATCAGCAAGGTTATGCAATCCATCATCGCAGTTGATATAAAATCATTCCTTTACTCCAACAGCCTCATCTCAGATCACCAATTTGGATTCAGAGGGAGTAACTCTATCTTGGAAAGGCTGCATTGTTTCTCCCAACAATGAATGGAGGTCCTCAATGTCAGACATGTGATCAGGACCGTCTCTCTGTACATATCTCGTGCTATTGATACAGTCTGGCATCCTACCTTGCTCTCCAAAGTCTCTGCCTATGGCATCCAAGGCCAACTCCACACAAGGCTTACTGACTTCCTCTACTCTCGTAGCCATCGTGTGGCTCTCAACTGAATCCTTTCATCTCCTCTCTCTATTCAGGCCGATGTGCCCCAAGGTAGTGTTCTGGGCCCAGTCCTACTCCAAATCTTCATCAACAATATCTCTGACTCTCTGAAAAATCCCCCTTATCTCTTTGCTGATGACTCAACCCTATAACGTGACATCCCTCATCATTTCGATAAGCAGGCAGCATCCTCTTCCCTCCCTTCCGACCGAGACAAAAATCACAAGCTGGTCAAACACTTGGAATATGTTCAGTATGTCTTTCTATCCTGACAAATCTCACACTTTCACTCTCTATCTCCAAAAGGACCATATGGCAAACCTCCCTCTACTTTATTAATAATCCTCGATTGAGGAAGTTCAGTCACTCTCACTCAAACTACTGAGTGTCACTATCAGCCATGATCTTTCTTGGGCAATCAACATTTTAAAGTTGGCCTTCAAAGCCAGTTGCCGACTGGGAATCCATCATTGTACAAAGTCCTTTCTTGGAGCACCTGAACTCCTGTCCTCCGACAAGGCCTTCTTCTGTAGCTTGATGGAGTACTGCTGTCTCCTTTGGGCTGGCACCCCTGCCTCACACCTTGTGGCTTGCTCAGCTGGATGCCATGGAAACCAAGGTCTTCAAGATTATTGCAATCTCCCATGATGAAACTGGGTCTATGTACCTTTCACTTTCCCATCACTTACAGGTCAGTGGTCTCTGTCTTCTACCACCTCCTTTCTGGTCTTGCACCCTCTGCTCTCTCCATGCTTTGTCTCCCCCCCCCACCTCCCACCAATCAGGTTCCTGCAGTGCACGTACAGTACACAATCAACCCCTTTCGTTGAAACTCACAAAATCCAGAATCACTGCTTACCTACTACAATCATTTGTTCCTTCTTCCCCCGATTGTGCAACCAACTTTCACATTCTCTTCAATTCTATACTTCCCTCCTGATCTTCAAGACACCTGTTCCTCATCATCTCAGATCATCCCCTATCCAAACCATGATTTTTTTTCTCCTGAGAGTTTGTTTCAGTATCCATCTTGTTCGCTGCATGTGTTCTCCCTACCCCCCATTCCTCCCCACTTCCCTTATTTGTCCAAGTTTCCCTCTATTTTGTCCTTAAACTCTGCTGCTGCTGCTGCTGCTGCTGCCTGCTTGTTGTTGTTGTCCCCCTCTCTACTGTTCCTTTTGTTCTGTTGCATCCTGATCCATTCAGTGTCATAGCTCTTCCATGAGCCTTGACTTTGTATAAGTACAAAAAAATATGACATGCTGCAAAGTCGGCACTAATGTAGCAGTTTCATCCACCAGATAAACTGTACTTGTACTTGGTTTGTAAAGGGAAAACTTTGAGATCCAGTCAATACAGTATATGAAAAGGACAAAGAGGGATTATGATGGACAAGAAAGCTAAACAGATGTTTGACATGAGTGAAACAGAATTTGGTATGAAGTGGAGGAAACAAAATAAAAGGAATGGTAGGATGATTGCAAATGTACTTTTGATGGAAGATGGCAGTTGATTTTAGGATACAACTCCAATGGGTAATTTGCACAGAAGTAGGGATAGTAAGATACGTTTCTCGCTCATTGACTGGTTCTGTTTCCCCCCACCCCAAAGGAAACCCTGCTCGATTGGTGTGATGACAAGGAATTGAACCTCATTTTGACTGCAGGGGGAACAGGCTTTGCGCCCAGAGATGTCACCCCAGAGGTGAAATAATGTCTTAAAGAAAATTTGTTATATTTCAAGTGGTCAAAGAAACAAAGGATATTTTCAAAGAGGGAACTCAACCTCATGATGAGATCGTGCATTGAATAATATTGTTGCTTTTTGAGCATTATGGGGTGGGGGTTAACATTGAGAGGGAATTTTCATGACTCATTAGATGAGTTAAAGTTAAAGGTGATGATGGATCACGAAGGTTTGAAAATGTTGGGTTATGGCTAATTCCACCAAAATAGATGTCAAAATATAAATGTTTCTCTGTTGTTTTCTCTTTCATTCTTTAATGTAAGAAAGATTGAAAGAGGCTGTTTCATGCTCTGCCTGACATTATGAGTTTGAGGTTCAGGCTCAAGGCCCACACCCAGACTTGAGGTTTTTCGATTATTTCTCAAGGGGACCACATTGCTGGGCGCCTGTTTGGCTAAAATATAATTAGGGACGTGACACGCTTTCAGATCTCTATCTTGACACTGCAAGCTTTGCAGCAAGACTTTTGGCTTCATGCATGGCATGAAGGTAAATGGGAGAATTTAGGGATTACATGTAGTTGCTGTTCATATTGCTATTATATTTATGAAACAACTAGATTTGCAATTTCAATTTGTATGTTTATAATTATTTGTTGAATCAATTTTGGTTCGATTTTTTTTTTTCACACCTTCTTCGAAATAGCCCGTTTAAATATTGTTTTGGTACCCTGTGATAATTACATATTTTCCAGTTTATGGGATCTGATAAAATGTAGAAACTCCCTTAAAGAGAGGGGGAGAGGGTGGAGAAGGAGATTGGATTGGAGGTGTGTATTTGATGTTTAGTGGTGAATAGTAATGAGTAAGGGGAAGGGTCAAGCATCTGATGACTTGATAAATAGGCTGACACAGTAGCTGCAGCATGCATCATGATTGGTATTAAAATGAGAAGATTGTTAAAAATAGAACAGCCCCTGCTTGCTTCTCAACAAAGGAAGGCTCTACGACATTTGTTGGTTCTATATATTTATTGCTCAAGTACCAAAAATTAGTCATTTGCCACAAATAACCCTTAATTCTTCTTACTTGTATTTAGGTACAGTATTACCTTGTTTATTTTATCTTCCTTTTTCCTCTTTATTGTTATTGATTTTATTCTGGTGTTTTGGAGGAGTTTGTTATTGGTGAGCCAGTTATTTGGTCTGCATGCATTTGTGTGCACAAAGGTACATGACCTGCTGTTTTTAAGAAAAACATGAAGCCCTGGGTGAATGCTAAATTCACTGAAATGATCATGTTTAAGATTGACTACATTGACCCATTGGGACCTACCCGTATTGTTTTCTCTTTAAAATGTCCACCCTGTGGTTCAGTGATGCTCTCCTTGTGGAAAACTTTTGTTCCTGCTTGAGTTTATTACCATTATTATTATTCCATGAACGGTTGTGACACATTTTTCTTGGAGACCGCTGCACTGTTAAACTTAAATTTTATAGGGTTTTTATACAAGTCATGAGATCTGGTGTGTATCCTTCAATTAACCTAGTTGGTTGAAAGGCTTGATGGCCATTTTGGATGAAGGATTTAATAAAAAATTTTGAAGGTCTCTGGAACCACTGAATTGATCAATCTTAAACTTAAAATACATCATTGATGGACAGGACCACTTCGATGGATGGACAAATACATAATTGATGGACAGGGTCGCATATATAACTCAAAATGCAAAGCGTCCGCTTTGGTAGGATGCCCTAACAATATCTTAAAACGTCCGTTTTTCACCGGAATTCTTTCAGACACGTGTAGAGCACATCCCTAAACCATCTAAAATATAAACATTAATCCCACAGACACTACAAATAAGCAGTCCCTCAGGAGGACAGGTGTCGAGGTGAAGCAGTGAACGGAAAGCATGTGGTGTCCCTTCCAGAGTGTCACGGTTATTTGAATTGAATATATTTTCCTTATGAAAAGTGTGTTTCTGAGCGGATTTGCACGAAAATTATCTTCATTAAATGTGAAGCTACACCAGAAAGTCCCAAAAGTGAAAACAAATCAACTAGAACTTAAGACATCCTCGTTATATGGCATGGAAACGGATGGAAGCCCATGGAAGCTACCCTTCGCTGCAATGCATTCCACACAGACCGAGGATATAAACATTCAATTTTCACAAAACTTGATGCAACCGAGTGTTAATCAACCTTAGCGACTATGAAAAGTGAAAACAGAATTTAAATTGAACCTAAAATAACCTCGCGAAGCCGTGTTGAAATCAGCGGACCTCGTGTTTCCCAATAAACGGCCAGATGACAGAGGTAACGAGAAACTAATTAGTCGAATTAAATCTTCTTAATAATCCCTATGAAACCCATTTTGCATTATAGCCGTCCGATGCTTCCTTATAGGCCATTCAACCAATCGGACATTTAGCACTTGATGACCCTGTAACCTTGACCCTGAGGCGAAAATGCGAAAAAGGGCTCAGAAAATCTATAGAGAGCAACTCGTATTATCATCGTGTCAAGTTAGAACTCAATCGGCCAAGACGTCTAGGAGGAGATAGAAAAATACATTTTGCACTTGATGACCCTGTAACCTTGACCCC
>CM068952.1:108810030-108825928 GCA_035128595.1 Eptatretus atami | reverse complement strand
GGTCACTCTTGAATTTGGCCTATGAAATCTCAAGGGCCTTGGCCTACGAAGACCTTAATCCGGCCCTGCATAAGAGTCTTTGTAAATATCATCTATCTATAATTCCAGCAGTGTGTGTTTGTGTGTGTCTGTGTCTGTGTCTGTGTCCGCTGTTTCTCGACAACCACTGGTCCGATCTAATTGAACTTGCCAGCTATATTTCTGGGGACCTGAGTTTGTGCCTTTTCAAGGTTTGATATTAATCGGACAAGTGTTTCCCAAGTTATGGCCATTTATTCAAACCAATGAAAGACACGCTTGCTGCGGGCCAATTTATATACAAACCAATGACAAGACCGTTGCTGCGTAGGCGTGGCCGATGGGGAAAGGGCGCCATTAGTTACTGCGGCGTAGGAGTGGCAATGGTCAATGGCAGTGAATGTCATGGCAAGCAAAGACAGGGAGGTAAACTTGATTTTAATTTCGATTTTAAATTAACTCTGTGTGTGTAAGTATCACAGCAGTTGTTACTTCAATGCAAGGCGATAATTCGTGAATGCATGTGAACATTCCGTACGCACGCACCACTTCTGGATAGTGATGACTTACTGTATTCTAATAATTTCTCGATTTCTTATGCGCATTTACAGATAAACACAATGCCCCAATCCAGTCGTCGTTTATGAGAGCGAAGGAACGGCCTGTGTGTTTGTTTGAAAGTTTTTTTGGGGGGAGGTTTGCACGTCCGGCCACGCACGTACAGCCACGCACGTATGGTCACACACATACGGGCACGCGAGAGCGAAGGAACGGCCTGTGTGGTTGTTTCTGGCACGCGGTTTTGAAAGTTTTTTTTTTCCACGTACGGCCACGCACGTACGGCCACACACGTACGGGCACGCACGTACGGGCATGTACTAGTATTCACAATTTGAATAATCCGAGCTATATAAACACGATGCATTCTATCTGCACATCAGCAGTAGGCATGTTTTGCTTCATATTTCATGACCAACAAAGGCAGCGGTATGTCCAGTACACCACTCAAATAAAGGGATGAGCAATTTATTTGATAAATGAAGTTTTTGGACATAATTTTGGTTTTAGCCCGATTGGACAAGGCTGATGAATAGTGTGAAAATACAGAAGGGTCACCCGTCCTCATGAATGAATGACTACTGAAAGCAACAGTTGCAGGATCACACAAAAGCTGCTCATTACCGGCATTGCAATACAGCCCACTGAGGAATACTTCCCATTTGTTTGCCAATTACGTCAGTTCCCAGTAGTTTGCATTTGGCATGACAATAAATAAATGAGGCTCAAGATCAAACATTGCAAAGAGTTGGAATATACCTGCATGATACAGTTTTCACTTATGGCCAACTATACTGTATGTTGTTGCTTCCTGCATTTGCCATCCTCAACATATTTGGCTTGCAGTCGCAGCAAATTCATTTAAGAAAACCAAAAATGTTCTATATAATAGAAGTAATTTGAATTTTTTGTTGAACTAATTTATTTTTGCCATAAAAATCTTTAAAATATTTTTACAAGTGACGAGCAGTCTCATATATGTATATGTATATATATATATATATATATATATATATATAGTATATATGATATATATATATATATATATATATATATATACAGTGCTCCCTCACTATCGCGGTTAATGCGTTCCAGATACCGCGCGATAGGTGAAAATCCGCAAGTAGAAACCAACATATTTATATAATTATTTCAATATATTTAAAACACATTTTAAACGTATTTTAACCATTATACAGCATCCACACATCTTATTAACTTCCCCAACACATTTAATCAGTTATTTTTAAAAAGTTAAAAATTTTCATCGGAAATGCGACTTCATGGGCTGCAAAGCCTAAGACAAAATAATTTTTAAAATACTATATTGTACTATAAATAAAAAAACGTATTATGGGTACTGACCTATGAAGATATGACGATGATAATGATAGCTGTGCAGTACTGATGACGATGAAGATGACGATGATGAGATGAATGTAGTACTGCACAGCCAAGAAGAGCATTAAATCTCTTCTACTGGAGGCGCCTCTTCATCAGGCGCTTCGTCAGGTGATGGTTGTGGTGCATCATCTTCTGGTTCGCTTTTACTTCTGCTGAAGGCGTAGGCGAAGGCGTAGACGTGACTCTTTTTTGATTTTACGAGGAACATAGTTATGGGGATTTGCTGGTTCTGCTTCTTCTTCTGGGCTAGCAGGTTTTTATAGACGGACATTAACCCATCAAGCCCATCAAACCCTCTCAACCATCACCAATAGCGTGCCGAGTACGATCTCACTTGGGCAGAAGCAGCTGCAGTTGTACTCCGTTTTCCATACGCTAGCGTCTCTCTTTGTTTTTAGTACAAGCCCGCTACGCCACTACGCCACTACCGGAGATGACTAATAAAGCCGGCAAATGTCTGTCCGTACGTCGTCAATAATTTTTCTTTCCGATCTTGATGAAACTTAGTATGTGGGTAGAGGTCGATGAGTGTTGCACAACGATAAATTTTGTCCGGGTTCAAGTCAGGGTCAAGGTCACGAGGTCACGTAAGTTATAAAAAATCGCCATTTTCAAAACCTATCTAGTCTGCCATTCTACAAGATATTCGGCAACTGTTTATTGATTATGATAGTAAAAAATATTATCTTGTATCTAACCGGACAGATTTTTGAATTTCCTTCCGTTTGATCGTCACGTGATCTGGAAGATGGCAAAAACGCCGATGCGATTCGCAAAGAAGGAAAGAAGGAGAAATGAAATATAAATATAAAACACATTTTTAGCCTTTTATATTTCTACATTTTCCGGCGAAGGTGCAAAAGTTTCAAAACCCGAAATGTAAACGTCGCATTTATTTTCAAAATATAATTTCGTGCGCGCACGCAAAATGCCGAGTCATCTTTAACCAAACTGCGTAGTAGAACTGCGCAGTAGTCCGGTCATGGATCTGAGCAGTGGCCAGCGTGGTTCAGATTGACTGTGGTTTCTGGGGCGAAGGTGATTGTTAAGAATATGTCGGCGGTATAAATTTGAGTGACTGTATTGGTGATTTAATCAGCAACATCTTGACAACGATATTTCTGGCCGAACGATTGCATCAATTCAGTGCATCAGCAGGATAATTCGGCAGGCTCCTCTCGATCGTGCCGATATCTAACATAATCACCGGCGGACATAGGGCTCCAGGCTGTGGGGCGAGGCACGGATCCCGGATGAGGGATAAGTGATAAATTATGCTACATGCTTCGGGCTTTCTGATTAATATATCAATGAGTACATTCCATAATTATGAATTAATAATTAATGAATCTGGCATACAAAATGTTTTTTCATACCTGATATGTTACTTTGTGCAGTGTCACGAAACTTCTGTGGAATTAATAATTAATGAATTTGCTTGCTCTAACGATTTTCAACCTCAATATCTCTATAAATACTTGACCAATTTTCATTTCTGAAAGTTGCATTATAATCAGTGAAGAATAATCTACAGGATTATCATAATCTCCGAGAGCTAAGCTATTTTTTTCGTTTATTTCCTACAACGGGAAGTGAAATGTGCCCAGAGAGTGGACGGCACCGGAAAACCACGTATTGCACTTACTGGTGATTCTGATGTGTTAATCCGGGTACAAATGAACAATACATATTTATTAATATGTCATTAGTAGTATTATCCTAAGTGTATCATTCTGTGAACTATTTCAATCTAAACGGTTAGTTTGGCTGTTTCGCGGTTACCTGAACTGAACAATTGAGAACTTGTGGTATTTGAGATGACGTCACCCCACACACGGGGTAATTTTTTTATTTAAATTTCGATTTAATATTCTTTTAATAATGTACATATATTTTTTTTTTACTTTAATTTGTTTTTTTAACATTTATAATGTTATTTTTAGTATATTTTACTTAAAAATAATGAAAATATATAAATTTTAAAATTTTTATATTTTTTCGAAAATACCTCACGCGTATAGAGAAAAATCCGCGATATAAAATTAGATATGTATGATTTGAAAACCACGATGTAGTGAGCCGCGAAAAGTGAACCGCGATATAGCGAGGGAGCACTGTATATATGTATATACAGTATATATTATATATATATATATATATATATATATATATTTTTATATATATATATATATTATATTTATTGTTACAGGCCGGGGGTCAGCCGCCAACCGCGACGCGCTCTGAACGGAGCCGCAAGTCGAGTCGGCCCGACCGATTCGCCGGAATATAGATCACCGCCCGGATAACTCCGAGCGACGGGTCCTTGTACAAGAACCGAAATACGCCAATCGCAGATACAGTGGGAGGGTCGATTGCCATCTTCAATGTACCTAAATACCCACGTGATCCAACTACACGGGGTTTCCACCTCGACGAGATCTCCGTACGGAACAAAACCGCGCCGAGGCGAGCTTGTCCGTGCGCGATTCCGAGCGGCGTAATCGCGAGAACCGTCGGTCCAAATTCGCCCTATTACGGCAAACCAACGCTTTCTAACTCCCACACACGAAATGTTCAGTCAATGAGGGAATGGACGAAACGAGCAGGTTTACATTTACACAAGGACATTTATTATAATGAAACACGTATGCAATTAAATAAGGCAAAAACATATGCAATTATACAAGCAACAAAAGAACTACAACCGTCTATAAGCAATTATTAATGTACAGTCCATTACACAGTTTTACTTACGGGACTCGGCGCCACAAACATTCATTCGAAGGAAAAGCAGGAAAAAGACCCCATCAAAGGCAATGGTGGTCAGACTGGACCTCTTGGGTCTTTATGGCGTGGGACTTGGCAGACCGAACGAGTCCCACGAGACCGTTGCAGGTTACCTGCACCCTCGTGTGTCTGGCTTGGGCGACCCACGATGCTCCTTCCCACACGGCAGCTAGTGTAGCCGCGGTCGAGCTCGGGCCTTCCGTGTGGCAGGCGAGCTCTCCCGGCTCTCTCCACACGAACGCGCTTGGGCGACCCGCGATGCTCCTTCCCCACGGCAGCTAGCGTAGCGCGGTCGAGCTCGGGCCTTCCGTGTGCAGGCGAGCTCTCTCCGGCTCTCTCCGCATGAACGCGCGGTTTGCGTGACACAGCAGGCAAGGCTACGCCTCCAGCTCGCGTCTCCTTCGCGACGCCGGACTTCACGCAGCTCCTTGGCTTTGGGTTCCTCCCGACTCCCCAACTCCGCAAGCAAAAAGCTTACTCCTCCAGGGATTCAGCACACCGAACTCTGCCTACGGGACTCCACGAACTCAGCCCACGAACTCAGCCCTACACGGGACTCCACGGGACTCTTTTCACGGGACTCCACGACTCTTTCACGGGACTTTCACGAACTCAGCGCCACGGGACTCTTTACGAACTCTTTTTTGAACAAAGAAAGATGTCCTCTTTACCTTTGCACCCCTACCCGCCGCGGCGTGACTCATGCCTCGTGATCCACCCCCGCTCAACCACGGGTGGGAAGGAGTTGTTATCTCACGGGATGGCAGGGTTCTTCTTCCTTTTGCAGAAGAAGGGGGAGGGACGTCTCCATTGTTCGCTCCCTAATTATTAAATCGATCCGCAGCACATCTAATCGATTTCAAAAACATTTAAACAATGGAAGGTGAGCTATCTAGGGAACATGCTAATATCGACATAGCTGACAAGGGAACCTGTATGTTGTGGTGCAGTTGAATTCCAAATTCGTAACACTACCCCCTCCCTTTTTACAGACTCGTCCCGAGTCGTCAAATTTTCGTGTGACCAGCATGTGTAGTTTTCCCCTAGCACGTTCTATACTTCGGATCCCTGAGTGCGACATTTCTTTAACGTGTCCCAAAAATAAATAACCTAATGCGCTGCGTAACTAACTAACAAACTCTGACAGACTCATTCGGACAACTTAACTAAAATTGCCGGCGCTAAAAACAAACATGCAGGTGGGGTTCCACGTATTTACAATCTTAAACTTATCTATTACATCACACTAACCATGGCCCAGGACTTGTGATCTGTGAAAGGGGAAAGGCAAAAGTCAGAGCAAAGTCTTTGGTGCAGGGGAATGGATGGAGATGGTCGCAAAACAAATGGACATGATGGATGCACGGGCTGCCTGCAGGGCAGTCCTTGCAAACTGGATGTTCCTGAGCGCACATGGTGGATGGATGGACACATGGGGCAAAACGCAAACAAGGGCTAGCAGGCTGGGGTCATGGCAGAGGCAGGCAACGAGGCATGGCAAAGGCAAGTCATGCAGAACAGGCGGCTGCAGGCACAACAGGCCGACAGGTGAAGCTGGCCGGCCTCTGGTGTGGTTCCATCAGGTCTGGAGGGAGTGCGGTGGTGCCGGCCGCTCTGAAGGCTGGCTCGGACCTAGCTACTGTCTCCCCCACCCCCACACTATCGCTTTGCCTGTCTCTGTCCATCCGCTGCCCTTAATTTGGCCACAAAAACATCAAAATTTAGCCCTTCTTATTTTTATTTCCTTTATAATTGTCTCTCCTAACCCCTTTATTGTCTTTGTCCGGCTAGCCTATCAATGTCCACCTAGCCTACTCCCAACCCCTACGTTCCCTCTTTGGGGGGAAGTAGGGAGAGACTACGTCCTGTTCGAGGTCCAACAAAGCCTCAGAATGGCCTCCTCAGAGTTCAGCGATCTACCAAGGTGAGTCCAGCGGCCTACAACGAGCGAAGGGATGGATGGTGCGAAGGGGAATATCTCCTATCTACCTAACATTCATTAACTAAAACTACCCCGGGGCTTTCCAAAACGGCTCACACTTTAAACTATCGTTCTAAAAACCATGATTCCCGTCGCCTGTTTGGTATCCATTATAAATTTGGGCCTTGCCTCAAATTTTCATACGTGCCTCGCACAATTTCCTGGCTGGGCAGCGTGGCTCAACTGGCAGGGAACCCCCTCTGCCAAACTCTAACCATGCACCCCAGGCCCGCAGGCTGCTCCGAGCCTTGCTGCTCCCTACAACGCGCGGGGTTGCCCTCTCTGGCATTGCCCCCTTCCAATGCCCACGTGGCGTGTTGATGCCCCGGGTCCCTTTCGAGGGTGGCCCGTGCCCAGTACACTGCCCCGTGGCATTCTGGTGCTACGGGTCCCGTTTCCGACGGGTCGCCCGTGGCCAGTAACCTATCCCGGCCCACTTGGGCCTTGCCTACTCTGGCCGACTAGTCCGGTGCCCGGGTGCCCACTAAACAAAACTCACCTTTCCACAGCCACGCTCCCAGCCGGTCCATGAACTCTTGCACCCCTCCAAACGGTTTCGTGCCTTCTCTCGACACCACAACAAAACGACCTCCTGTTAAGTAAATTTGACTACCCACTAACTAACATTAAACTGACCCGGGGTCACTTGGGTGGGAATCACTCTCCCCCAACCAGTCATGTCGCCATGCATACCACATTCGCTCCATCTGCACACTTGGGCCACTGTCCTACACTCATTCTCCACACTTTCCATTTCAGCAACTCACACACAACACTCCACACTGCCATCCTTCTAACTAAATCCCCTGACTAACTCGTGCTCCTCGTCATCCCTTAAAACTCATGCACGTTCCATTTACTCTACGTAGCTAAGCTACGTCTCCACTACAACTTTCCCAGGTCTGTCTCATGTCTCCAAAATCCAACAATTCCATTTCTAAATCTAAATGAAATCCCTCTAACTATCCATTCCACGGGCTCCATGAGGTACAACCCATGTCCCCATGAAGCGGGTCGCTGTCGCTATCATCTCCATAACTAGTATTCCTGCCCAACAGGGTCGTCACTGCGAGGAGTCGCGTCCATCGTTCTTAGAGGCTTTTTTACACATAACACACGAACTATTTCTTTCTGCTATTTTTTCTTTTTTCGCTCTTTACAATATAATAGTTCTATGTCCTACTAAAAAAAAAAACCCTGTGTCCTGTGCCCCCAACAGGGGGTCTTCCGACCCTGCCTGGAATCCTGTTCACCGAAGCGAGGCTTCTTTTTCTCAACTCTCTTTTTTTCATAATGCGCAACCGACGCGCGGCAGTCACAGCGCGTCTCTTTTCCGTGACGTCATGCAGCTGCTTGCGCGCCCGCGCACCTCGTCCTCTTGGACGGTACCGTCCGGCAGGAATTCCCTTCTGCCGGATTCCAAACACACGTGCAGCCATGACGTCACTCTGCGCATCTCAACAGGCCCGCGTTTCGAGGGGTTCCCACGCGAAACATGTGCTCTTCTCGTCGGAGCTTTACAAACACGCTCGCGTGGAGACCAATCCGGTCCAAATTCCGAATCCAGCCGAGCTTCTGTCCGTCCGCGGGATCGGCTAAATCCACCGTGCGTTTCCGGACCGGGTTTCACCTGGCCAGAGCCGCGCACGTGGCGCCTGGTGCGTACGCATGCTCGGACGGCCCGCGCTCGTGCTGCTGTGCAAACCCGGCACGGTTCTCAATTCAGCTACGGCCGCTACTCGCCTTTCCTTCATTGGTCCGTCGTCGTTGCCGTTCAATGCACACACTCCTGCGGTGCCACGACGCTCACTACACTCCACCATGGCACACGACACGGGATCGCGGTTGCGTTCTCCGCATACCGACTGTTCATCTCCACTCACTCACGTACAGCGACCTCACACACGCTGTCTCTCTCACACATCGCCTTTCTACTCACACACACTACCATATTACACTTCTACTTACAACGCGGCTTCTCCTGCTTCACACATGGTGCTTTTTCGACCTGCTTACGCGGTGCTTCATCCACGACACGCGCGCTTGCTATCATCGCCGCGGTTTGCTTCATCCGCACGCGGTGCTTCATCCACACGCGGTGTATCAATCCACACAACGGTGCTTCATCACCACGTTTTTTACCCACAACACGGGCTTCATCCACAGCACGGTGCTTCATCCACACATGCGTGCTGGAAAGCACGCTTTCGCACACTCGCACAACACACATTTCGACACCCACACACACCGGAACAACACACTGAATTAGCACCACTCAAGGGTCCGGGTTTCCATAACCCCAACCATTCACAGCAGCTCGCCCCTTTACTCGCAAGGCTCGACCGAGGCTCTCCTCGTCGCGATCCGCCTCAAGGGGCACATCCTCACCTCGTTCTGAAGGAGGCTATCCTGCTGCTTGCACCGGTCACAAAACACTCCCCCAGCTCAACCCCATTGTCCCTCACTATGCCTACCGTGTGTGGCTCGTCAATACCTGAGTTCTCCTCTACTTGCTTTATCTCAGTCACCTCGTCTTATTATTTCCGTTCTCCTGCTTTTCGTCTCTCTTTCCTGTTCTATTCCCCGTGGCTTTCTGGTATTTCTGTCACTCGTTATTATTCCCTCTCTCTACGTTGTCTGTACACGTCTCCGTACCTTTTAATATTTCGCTCTGTCACGTCACTTTCTCTGTCACCTGCTCGAGTCTCGCCCAACGCGTCTCCCGAATTACTTTGTCCCCCCGCTTCCATTGCGGGCCGGACAGTCGTTGCACTCCCCCCCCAGCTCGTTCGCTCCAACACTGGCGCCGCCATTTTGCACTCCACCGTACGCGCTTCGTTGCACCACAATTGCAATATGCCGCCTGCAGCCTCGCCCCATCTCTGATTCACCCCTGCATTGCTTTCATTTCTCTCTTTCATTTCGTTTTTTCATATCGTTCCATTTGTTGCCATTCGTTTTTCATGCCATCTTTTTGTGCCATAGTATCCTTCATCTCTTTTTAGACTGCATCATCTGCATCACATTCCCCGCACTTGGCTGATCTCAGCCGACCCCGATGAAGCCGAATCGCCTGCGGTCGTTGCCGTTCGCTGGGGCCGGGGAGGATTTTGACGGAGGGAGGGAGGGGGGTGTCATACACCGTGGCCCCCACCGCTGCGCACATTGCGGACTCTGCATTATTTCGGGAATATGTAACTGCATAATGGGATGTGTCCTGCATAGTCATTTCGTCCTGAGCCATAGATTCTAACATTCCAAATCCATTCCTAATCCCCCTGCACCCTGCTCGCCTTGGCTGAACATTTACTGCTGGAATAAAAATTTATAACGCTCGTGATTTGGGGACACGGGGGTTTGCTCCGTATACCCTGATCCGACTCCGTGAATTTTGCTACGGAGGAGGGGCCGAATGCACTCCTGGCAACCAATTGTTCAAGATTCGAACCTACAAATTACGAGGTGGATGGGTTCACATCCCACTCTGACACCAGTTGTTACAGGCCGGGGTCAGCCGCAACCGACCGCTCTGAACGGAGCCGCAAGTCGAGTCGGCCCGACGATCGCCCGGAACATAGATCGCCGCCCGGATAACTCCGAGCGACGGTCCTTGTACAAGAACCAAATACGCCAATCGGCAGATCACGTGGGGTAGGGTCGATTGCCAATCTTCATTACCTAAATACCCACGTGATCAACTACCGGGGTATTCCACCCTCGACGGATCTCGTACGGAACAAACCGCCGAGCGAGCTTGTCGCGTGCGCGATTCCGAGCGGCGAATCGCCGAGACCGTCGGTCCAAATGTCCCCTATTACGGCAAACCAACGGCTTTCTAACTCCCAACACACGAAATGTTCAGTCAATGAGGAATGACGACGAGCAGGTTTACATTTACACAAGGACATTTATTATAATGAAACACGTATGCAATTAAATAAGGCAAACACGTATGCAATTATACAAGCAACAAAAGAACTACAACCGTCTATAAGCAATTATTAATTACAGTCACTTACACAGTTTACTTACGGGACTCGGCGCCAGCAAAACATTCATTCGAAAGGAAAGCAGGAAAAAAACCCCACAAAGGCAATGGGTCAGACTGGACCTCTGGGTCTTTATGGCGTGGACTTGGCAACGCGAACGAGTCCCACGAGACCGTTGCAGTTACCTGCACCCTGTGTGTCTGGCTTGGCGACCACGATGCTCCTTCCCCACGGCAGCTAGCGTAGCCGCGGTCGAGCTCGCCTTCCGTGTGCAGGCAGCTCTCTCCGCTCTCCTCCACACGAACACCGCTTGGGGCGACCCGCGATGCTCCTTCCCCTGGCAGCTCGCGTAGCGCGGTCGAGCTCGCCTTCCGTGTGCATGGCGAGCTCTCTCCGCTCTCCTCCACACGAACGCGCGGTTTGCGCGACACAGCAGGCAAGGCTGCGCCTCCAGCTCGCGTCTCCTCCGACGCCCGACTCTCACGCACTCCTTGGCTTCTGGGTTCCTTCCCGACTCCCCAAACTCCGAAGCAAAAAGCTTACTCCTCCACGGGACTCAGCACACGAACTCTGCCACGGGACTCCCACGACTCAACCCACGAACTCAGCCCTACCACGGGACTCCCACGGACTCTTTTCACGGGACTCCCACGAACTCTTTCACGGGATTTCACAACTCAGCCACCACGGAAACTCCCACGGGACTCTATAATGATCTTTGAACAAAGAAAAGATGTCCTCTTTTATCCTTTGCACCCCCTCCCCCGCACCCGGCGTGACTCATGCCCTCGTGATCCACCCCCGCTCAACCAGGTGGGTGGGAGTTGTTGACGTCACGGGATGGCAGGGTTCTTCTTCTCTTTGCAGAAGAGGGGAGACGTCTCCATTGTTCGCTCCCTAACTATTAAATCGATCCACAGTGCATCTAATCAATTTCAAAAACATTTAAACAATGAAGGTGAGCTATCTAGGGAACATGCACTTATCGACATAGCTGACTAAGGGAACCTGTATGTTGTGTCAATTGAATTCAAATTCGTAACAAATATATATATATATATATATATATATATATATATATATATATATATAATATATATATATATATATATATATAACACTATATATATTATATATATATATATATGTATGATAAGTTATATATATATATATATATATATATAATATATATATCTATAATATATGTTATTGTATATATGTTATGTATATACAGTGTATATATGTATATGTATATACAGTATATATATATATATTATGTATTACAGTATTATATATATATTATATATATATATATATATAAATATTATATATATATATGACATATATGTATATACAGTATGTATATTTTTTGTTTTTTTTCACAGACACGCAACACAAATATTTGTATATATTATAACTGTATATATGTCCGTTTACAGAGCAGCTTCACTAACAGCTCCGTTTACAGAGCAGCTTCATCATCATCATCCGCCTGCTCTACGTCCCTCGTCAACTCTGCGTTCGGAGCCTGTAGCTGTGAAGCTTCCCTCCGTCTTGCTCCCTCTTCCTGCTCCTCTTTCTGCTAAGTTTGTTTTACATATTTAATATCCGTATCTGTTTTGAACTTTGTTATAAAGTCGTCTTATTTGTAACTCTGTTGTTTACTTTTTGCTTGCTGTTCTTTACATCTGTGATTTTATTTGTTAATCTTACCATCAATCTTATTTTTCTTTTAGTCTCCTTAATTTGTCAGTTTTCTTATTGATTAATTTTGTGATGTCATGACATGATCGGTTACGTTGCTGCTATTTTGCAATTGTCTTTGTCCTCCCGTGCTGAGGCAGTTTACTGGACCTGTTTTGATGACATGAGACACACGGTATTTTACATGTTTGGCCATGTGCAAACATTGCAAACAAGGCCTTCAGTCGATCGTGTGTACCTGCAGAAACCTGGGAAAGACAAAGCACAGAAAGAGCAGAGATGCAAGACCAGAAAGGAGTCGTAGAAACAGAAAGACCACAACCTGTCCTGTGATAATAGTGATAGATCCATAGAGTCAGCTTCATCACGGGAGATTCCAATAATCTGGAAGGCTTTGTTTCCACCGCATTAAGTTGAGCAAGGTGTGAGGCAGGGGACAGCCCAGAAACGAGAGCATACTCCATCAAGCTGTAGATGAAGGCCTTGTAGGTGGATGGGAGTCGTTGCCAAGAAGGATGTTGAATGACAGAGATGCCTAGGGCAGGCTTTGGAAGCCAACAGTTGAAATGTGGTTGCCCATGAAAGATCCTGATTGATAGTGAAACAAGGAATTTAAATGACTGAACTTCCTCAAGAGGATTGTTAAGAAAGTAGATAGGTGGGTTCAAGACAGTCCTTTCGGAGAGGGATTGTGAGAGTGTGAAGATTGTCAGGATTGATGACATATTCCAAGTGTTGACCATCTTGTATTTTGTCAAAGTATGAAAAGGAAGAGGTTGTAGCTTCCTTTAGAAGGATGACTGTGTCACGCAGAAGGTGGATCATAGCAAAACGGATAAAGAGATTTTCCAGAGATTCAGAGAGATAATTTATGAAGATCTGGAAAAGGCCGAGCCCAGAACACTGTATTGGCACTCCAGACTTGACAGGAGAGAGATGAAGATTTTTGTGTGCACACGGTTGACTATGAGAAGTAAGGAATCAGTAAGCCATGTGTGTGGTTGGCCTTGGATGCCATAGCAGATAGTTGAGAGTAAAGCATGATGCCAGACTTTATCAAAAGCACAAATATATATCAGAGAGCTTGCCCTGATCTATGTCTGAAATTGAGGGCCTCCTCCATTGTTGGCGAGTTAAAGCAGCATATCCAAGGTGGAGTGACCTGGTCTGAAACAAATTGGTGATCTGAAATGAGGTTGTTGAGAAAAGAAGATTCAATATGGAACTGCGATTGATGATTCCATGACCTTTCTGATGATTAAACGTTATCTGATAGTCTGTAGGTAATGAGATCATTTTAGCACCCTTTTTTTTGCACCTTTTTTCGGTCATCTCATCTCGATTCTCAAAGAGATGAACTTATAAAATAGGTCATGTTGTCCGGATGTCCATCCATCCGTCCGTCCGGTTGTCCATTAACTATTTGCTATTTTTGCTGCTCCGCCCTTAACACCAGCTGATTGTTTGAAACTCACACATGAATACAAGACAGCAGCTCCAAATCGCTCGAACTTCGATTTTTCGATTTTGGCTCAGGGGGCACCCAGGCGTTCCCCAAATCGACTCCAGTCTAACGTCCGTGGCATTTCCCA
Organism: Eptatretus atami; assembly: GCA_035128595.1. Classification (NCBI taxonomy): domain Eukaryota; kingdom Metazoa; phylum Chordata; class Myxini; order Myxiniformes; family Myxinidae; genus Eptatretus; species Eptatretus atami. The sequence continues at coordinate 108,811,895 of CM068952.1, read as the reverse complement.
GATTTTGGATTCAGCAGAGGTTGAACTACAACCAGAGATGATCGTCAGCCCCTCAGGGCTTTTATTATGTAATGCAGTGATGTTGTAGATTTCCAAGCAGAGGGAAGATGACCTAGCACAAATAACAGGGTGAAAGGCAGAGAGAGGATGGAAAGAGCAGCAGAGCAGGATTTAGGACACATGAGCGTCCGGTGCCAAGTCAGAGTCGAGGTTGCAAGAAACTTTTCCACATTTCTCAGGTGCAAAAGACAGTACGACAGGAAGGATGGGTACGAGAGTGATGAGTTGGAGAATACAACATTGGAAGCAACACAGAATTGGGGCATTCAGCCTTCTCACGAGCGAGTCGGCTGTGGTGCATTTGAAGAGAGAAGGATGGAAGGAGCATACACAGGACAGACTTAACAAAACACCACAAGGTTTAGAGGAGGAGGGAAGTTGAAAGTTAATTTTTGAAGTTGACAGATGTTGGTTCTGCTCTCTCTGAGAGGACCACTGGAGAGTGAAGGGATTGGAGATACACTCCATGTTGCGGACTTTTTGGAATGCCCTGAGATTGCTTTCGTTGTATTAGCCTCCAGGAAGAGAAGTGAGTTGTTTCAGAACAACTGCCTCACCACATGATTCAGTTACAATAGGTTGAAGAGAGTAGGATAATTTAAGATGAGATGGGATAAATTATGCATGAAGAGAGAAAGAGAGCAGTTTCTGTGGAAGAATTCTGAGGCCGAGTAACATTAGGGGCAGAAGATATGGGACCAGTCCTGAAGAGAGAGTGGCTTCTTGTAGTCCCTGTAATCTGCTTCATTGAAATGCCAGCCTCGCGGATGTGTGAGGCAGGTCTCTGAAAATATCCTTAGCCATATTGACCCTTTATACCTTTAGACCCCTCGACTACTGAAGACCGATGCACACTTTATACTGCTTAGACTATTTTGACAATTCGCCCTTTAGACTCCTTAAACCCTTTCGACCCCTTAGACATTTAGACCTCCCAATGCTGAAACAAACCCTTTAGACCAAGTGATATTCACTATTGTTTTCGGAGGGGGCCACTTTTGCTGATAAGACATCAGTGTGGAGCCGCCACACCGCCTGTAAGGCTCCGTAATAGCTGTATTAGACCCCACCTCCACATACTCTTCTTGTTGCAGTTAACTGGGCTGCAAGCATAATTGTTTTAGACTGGGAGCCCAGACGATTTATTCATCTAAAAGACGGCAAAAGGTTGACCTCACGAAACGTGAGGTAACAACTCCAGGATATGCGATATAGATTGCTGCCGGGCGGAAGTTGGATTTGAGCCCTATACCCTGCTAAGGGTCCAGAAAAATGACATTTATTTATGTGAATGCGCAAGAGTAAAATCACCCTCAAATCTTTCGTTATGTCACCTGAGAATTAAATGAACAAGCCGGTAGGCGAGAGGATTCGCTAGGATCGAAGCGCTGGATACGATGCTTTTAATTCTGACCATCACCGACGAAGATTTATTGCCAAGACGTATTGGTTCACATACAATTGTTCCTCTGCCTGGCAAGATTTCTTATTGCGTATTTGTGCAACTGCACTCCTCATAAAAAATACGGTAAATAGACACCCTATTTTTAAGGACTACCATTGAAAAAATAATCATGTTTGCTGGTTTGTGCTGTGGAGCCTCGCGTTGCAGACACACACACACAACACAACACACATACACATACAATAACCATACACACACCACAGAAACGAAAACCCGATAAACTTCTCTCATGCTCTTGTTTGACCACCCTCCTGAGCCACACAAATTTTTCATAAGCCCGCCACAATTTCCATAAGGCACACTCATTTCCTACGCCACTCCCACTTTTCAATGCAAACCA
>CM068952.1:108768215-108788864 GCA_035128595.1 Eptatretus atami | reverse complement strand
AGATTTTGTAGACCCCACGGCCGCCGTGGCAAATGTGACTTAGGCCTAAGGCGTGGACAGCTTGAATTGAGCAAGTTTCGGTGACGTGAAGAAAGGAGGTATTACCTTCATTGTCCCATCAAAGTGCCTTCTAAGTCGACCACTGAATGAACCAGCGACAAGTGTAGTCTCTCGTTGTGTCTCGGATGGGAGTTTATTCTGGTAGCAAATACCCACGGTGGAATGCAGCGTATTCTTGTCATCTGGAGTCTCGGTATTGACATCGTAGTTATCCCAGGTACATGCTGAAAGTTAATGATAAAAACTTCGTTAAATTACATTTGGTATTGGTGCGATATCATTTGTATTTTTGATTCTCGAAATTGAAAGTGTAATTGCATCGGTATGGGATACTCACCAGTTCCTAAGTCATCTGCTCAAGAACTTTATTAGATCTTAAACTGAGGCCCTTCAGGGTGTCTTGTTCACCATAAGCCACATGTGTAAGCAATTCTTGTACTCCAGCGCTTTATCATCGAACTAATGTAATGACCATGCATGATTCAGTTATCGTCAGAACTGATTTAATTCCTTCAGTTCCCATACCCAATCCAAGTGCTTTTATGTTTCCATGGACGAACTCGAATCCCCTGTGATGCCAGTTAAGACACAGTCATACCGACGCTCACTGCAACAATTCTCCTGTCGCTTCATCATCTCTGGATCGGTTCTGTTTTCTGCTTTCTCGCCACGTCCAGTCAAGACTACGAGAAGAACAGAAGAACCAAGAGGAGAGTTGTTAGGTGAAGCTCGTCCTCAGGCTTATAATTTTAAGTAGTGTGACGGGTCTTGATGAGCCACGCGTAGATCCTCCGTGAACGCCATTCGCTCACAATCCTTGAATATTCATCAACTCTGGGACTGGATTCATGAAATGCATGGTCGATGGGGTTATGAGCATGGAAGCAAAATCCCTAATTTGTTAGATTGTTTCGTCAATGAAATATCCGTAAATTTGCTTTACCTTCGATACCCACGCTAGCTCTGCACACTGTAATGATGTATATCATCTTCTGTTCCACCACACGCAAGGTACTGTTCTTTGTACAAATTAAGGATAGCAGATGCCATCATCGGAGTTTTCTGCTGGATGACTTGACTCTCGAGAAATAGCGAGTTTCTGGAATGCTTCCTCGTGTTTTTTTCCGGTTTGATGTCTGTTCCTCCTCCCTTGCATCCTCCCTTAAATAGTCACGCCGACAAGAGTTGTGATACTTCGCCTCCTCTGCTATCAAGTCAGGACCAAGTACAAGAATTCGCACGTCATTCTTGTTCTTGGCTGCAAGCATAATAGCCTGGCTGATGTTCGTTCGTGACACATTGATGGAGGCCTTCATCGCTTTTCGACTTTTTCCTCTTCCTCGTCTTCCCGCAGAAAATGCACTGAGTTTCAAGAACACCTCTCTGATTTGTGGAAGGGACACCTGAACTAGAGCGGGTGGTCTTCCTTGGTGTGTCCGTGTGCACTGCGTCAGGTATCGAAGGCCATTTGACGGCACAGAAATGGCTGAGGCATTGCGAATGATACAAGTGTGATCCAGTCCCTCGATACTGCTTATATATTCTGTGGCGCCGGCAAAGGAATCTCATATGAGAGCCTTGCGATGTCCAGCTGCATTTTTCGCCGTTTCCAAAGTTCCTTTTTTGAAAACTTTTAGCTCGGAGCTTCCTTCTTTCTTTTTACAAATGACGCAATATGGGCTGACATGCTCCATATCCTGTCAATGGAACAGGAACAATAACTATTGCGAGACAGGCCGCGCTGATCGAATCATTCAATTAAAATTCAGAATATTTCACTCGCACTCCATCATGAAACAGCTTCCATTCGTCACAGAATGATGAATATCACACCCATTTTCTCATCCTCATCATTTTGAATATCGCTAGGTCTACCATGGAAAATTGAATAAGAAAGAACAAAGGCAAATTGAAAGCATGCTACTCACATAACCACACTAGAGGTGCCATCGATGACAAGACTGACTGAGACGTATACAGACTTGCACACAGGCGTCATTTGTTACACTGATAGTGGTACACGACGCTAGTAGTACAGGTCTACGCATGTAGGTCACAGACGCACTCGGCCCGTGAGTGAAACAATACGTACATTTCTGTATCCAGGTAGGTCACGATTAATGTCGACACGATAAGATATAAAATCTCACATGGCATTGACGACCTTGAAAATAGTTAAGCCACTATTTCATATTCGACAATACTATACTTTATGGCTTGGTTTTTATGGCTTGCTTTTTGAGGCAAACGGGACTTTTCAAATATGGTACTTTAGTACACACGGTTGGATGACGTCACGTATAGGCGTTGCTGTCAAGGTCAAGGCCGCTCCCAAATTTCTGTCTTTGTCATTTTTATCATTGAGGGGAACCCAAACGGAAGATTTGAGAGTGATTTTCTCCTTGCCGTCTTTCACATAATTAAATGTCTGCTGATGGACCCTTTGGATGACGTCACATTTAGGCGTTGCTGTCAAGGTCAAGGCCGCTCCCAAATTTCCTGTCTTTATTCATTCATTACTCAGGTGACCATAACGAAAGATTTGAGGGTGATTTTACTCTTGCCATCATTCATATAAATAAATGTCATTTTTCTAGACCCTTAGCAGTGTTGATAGGGGTCAAAGCCGCACTTCCGTCCCGGCAGCAATCTATGTCTCACATCTCTGGGGTTGTTACCTCACGTTCGTGAGGTCAAACCTTTTGCCGTCTTTTACATGAATAAATCGTCTGGGCTCCCGGTCTATTTGGACACTGCAACCATATCCTGATGTACTTATGTTACTTTTATGCTTCACGTTGGAACACTCACTTGAAACCATTGGGTCAATTTGATAGCATTTATGGCGGATTATGATGGGAGTGTTTTCACATTTGTGTATTATCGGCCGCAATTTAGGCCACCAGGGGCCGCCAGTGGCTCGTGGGCAGTGCAATGGAGAGCAAGGCTTTAGAGTTTAGACCCTTTGGACATTTTAGACATTTTACACCCTTTGGACCTTTTAAGGCCCTTTCAACCTCTTTAAACCCACGTGGACCCTTTCAACTCCTTTAGACTCTTTTCAACCTTTTCAGACCTTTTCGACCTTTATATCCTTTGGACCTTTTTGAGACACTTTCGACTGCTTAGACCCCTTGAGCTTTTTGACCCTTTAGACGTTTGACCCTTTAGATTCCTTTTGGCCTTTTCGACCTTTTAAGACTCTTTAGACCCCTTAGACTCCAAAGACCTTTACACCCTTTAGACACCTTGACCATTTGACCTAGTAGACCTTAAGACTCATAGGATCCTCTTTAGATACTTTGATTCCTTAGACCTTTCAGATCAACGTTATATCCCTTTAGACACGAACTACTATTGGAAAATACCCATTAGATTTTGAGACTCCTTAAGACCTCTTAGACTTTTCGACCCCCTTAAGACCCTTTGAGAGTCCTATAGATCCTTTGAAACACTTAGACCCTTTAGACATTCACACCCTTTACACCCCTAAACACCTTCGACCCTTTAGACCTGTAGTGCCGTTAGACCCCTTTAGACGCACACCACACCAACATGTATAGGCTTCTTGCAATACACAGACTATACTTTTTTCAGCAAGTAATGTGCAATCTCCACCACTCCCAGAGGGCTGGGTACTCTACAAATTTGAACAGAATTTGTGTATTGGATCACTAAATTGGTTCACCAATCAAAACCTAGAAGCATATTGTTGATTTGTATTTCACAAGTGTCATGCTATGCATGACATCTTTCTTGTTTGTGTGAGCCTGTGAGAAAGGTATCTCAAAAAGTTATGGTCGGATTCTGCGAAACTTGGTGGACAGGTTGTGTGTATCATAAGGATGACTTTTAGATTTGGTGAAGATCCGGATACGGATACAATAATTTTTAAAGTGATTCATCACAATTGAGAAAAAAAAATGATATATAGTTGGCATGATATCTCAAAACGTTGTGGATGGGTTGGGTAAGTGACAAGAACAAGCTGATTATATTTTGGTTAAAGTCTGGATGCAGATCCGTCCTATCAGTGAGCTAGAAAATGTAAATTGTTCTGCCTGGCGAAGGTATGCGTTCTACTGTGTGCCGTTCTCGTTCCTATTGTTATTGGGAGTCATTGTGGGACGGTATGAGCCCTGACCATTTCACCTGCACTGAAGTACATGCAAACCTTACAGTTGCTATACTGCAAAATGTGGGTGTCTTATCGCATGCTTCTCACATATGAGTGGCTCTATTTACCATGCGTTCCCTTATCACAAGCAAGTCTCTCACACTTTATGAGGAAATTTCTGATAGAGTACAGATTTGGCTTGTTTAACTCAAACGTGGCTGTCCATTTGCAATACACCAACTGCTAATTTCACTCCGCATGTTCTAACTTCTATCATTGCCCATGAGTGCATTGGCGAGGTGCAAGTCCAATATGTCTCACCAAGTCGATTCTTTCAACTCGCATGAAAACACAAAGAAACACAGAAGCAGGAGGAGGCTACTCAGCTCTTCATACATGTTCCATATCTGCATCACTTGAAATCTATTTCAACAAACTAATACAGAGGTGGTGGGGAGGGAAAATGGTAGAAGGAGGGATGGCGGGATCTTGGGAGGAGATGTTATAAATTTGAAGGGGTAGGGGGAATGTATGGGTAATTGACTCCATTAATTCACACTCATCTATCAAACACTCTTACTTTTCTGTCTGTTCACCAAGAAAATACAAAATAGCAATTATTCACGGAGCTTTGAACCAAGTTTTGTTTCATGATGATTTCTGGTTTTCAGTTATTTTAGATTATTTATCATTTGCAGATGCTGATTGTAAGGAATTTCAATGTCTATGTTAAGCCTGGTGTTGGCTTAACTGTTAAACTGGCTGGCTTAAGATCTTAGGGTGTTGAGTTTGAGCCCCTTTTAATTAATGAATTAACACCAGGTGGGTTGACTCAGCCTGTCGTCCTTCCGAGGTTGGCAAATTCGGTATCAGTGTGCTAGTAATAGAGGGCACTGCATCAGCGGCACACCTGTGCCCCCATAAAATGATGCAACCATCAGCCACAGGTTGTACACAATAGCTAATGTCCATATTAATGACCTCTGTGATCCACTTTCACAAAAATTTATCTGATCAATGAATATTTTAAATCTGCAGCAATACGTGCTCAATCCTACCTGGGTTCATGGTCATACTCTGGATGTCATTTCATCCCACAATATTGATCCTATGACTGGCATTAATTTGAAAATACAGTAATCCCCTGTTTCTCGCGGGGTTACGTTCCAAACCTCCCCACGCTAAGTGAAAATCCGCGATGAATGGACGCCTCCCCAAAAAATCGATTCGTCTGGTCTGGTCGGTTTGGCAGTGAGTGGGTTTGAGGTGCCGGAGATCGACTGGTCTGGTCTGGTCGGTTTGGCAGTGAGTGGGTTTGAGGTGCCGGAGATCGACTGGTCTGATCTGGTCGGTTTGGCAGTGATTGGGTTTGAGGTGCGGAGATCGACTAGTCTGGTCTGGTCGGTTTTGAGGTGCTGGGTATGAGCAATGCTTGTCCAACGGCGGCAAACCTTTTTCCTTCCCGAAGCATATATCGAGCACCTTTATCTTAACCTTCTCCTGGAGCGTCCCAGGACCTTCCTCTGGCGCTTCGGTTCCTTGCCAGAAGCCTTAGAAGGTGCAGAGCGTTTGGGCGGCATCGTGGGGCTTGGAGAAAAAACGTAGAAAATATTCGAAGTTCACAAGCGAAACTTTGTCTCGTGCGTTGGTCAAAAAGCAGGTAGCCCGTACCCGACTGGGTCGAAGCGCCGGGTCCCCAACCGCCGAGACGCTACAAATCATGAGTCCAGGGCCCGCCAGCCTTACTAGACCGTACGACTGACCGAGGGATGCTCGTCAAGTCGCTAAGCGGTTGTACCGGCCCTAGGGCACCCATGTCTGATCTGCAGTGGCTCTGCCAATGGACCTATGCGGGTAGGCGTGGCGGACTCGGGTCCGCAAGGCACGGTCCCAGTCACTGTATAACTCGGAGCCGGCCAACCGCTTCCGGACCACTGGCACACGACAGGACTATTGTAGGCTGGTGTGCAATCCGATCCGCTAACGGACGTGAGAGCTTAACGGCCACTCTCTAGCAAGGGCGCCGAGCCAGGCAGGCGAACGTAGAGCTGCCTCCGACTCAATGGGCAGCTGCACGTGGCGTAGCGGTGGCACGCATGCGGACAAGCACTCGGCCGATATCTATTACCGCCTCGGCCCTTCCAGGCTAGGATGATCATTGACGCCGGTACTCGGCTACGGCCGCGTGCCCAAAGAAGATGCGGTGCACGTCTGCGCTGGCTTGCCGCTGGCGGCAGGGCGCTGGATGACGGGCACCGGGCTCCGCGTCCCTGAAGCGAGCGACCTCGGGCACTAGCCGGGGATGACTGGTCGAGCACCACGCGTTATTAATTTATTGCTTAAATAATTTATATTTTATACATTATTACCGCCGATTGTACCGGGGAATCCGCAGAAAAAAAATTAGTTACGTAATCCCAAGGGAAAACCCGCGATGAACCGGGGGCGCGATAGGTGAACCGCGATGAAGCGGGGGTTGACTGTACTCTCTTTTTATGACCACTCATTTATCACTTTTACCCTTCCTTTGCTGAAATCCTTCATCCCAAAGCCCATGATATACCTTAACATGAACACCATCAATATTCAACACTTCAGCAACAGATTATCTGCATCAATTCTCACTTCCATAATTTCTCACTTCCCTGATGATCCTGGACAATTGATCTCAATTTATAATCAGACATTTTAAAATCCCCTCAACCAATTTGCTCGACTGCCCACTATGATCCAAAATAGATAGTTATAGTACATTTCAGGCAGAAGGCGTGTGTGTGTGTGTGTGTGTGTGTGTGTGGTGTGTGTGTGTGTGTGTGTGTGTGGTGTGTGTGCGTGCGTGCATGCGTTAAAAAAATATTGCTATGGTGTAAGGGGGGAGGGGCCATAGCTAGAATGTGGTAAGAATAGTATGGTATGGGACTGTGTTCAAGTAGGGTAGAAATCCTCTTGTATTAGGCATCTGTCAGAGTTAAGTTCTACGGTCAATTGTGCACCGAGAAGTTGATGATTGTAAACCTTGGAGCAGAATAGGGTAAGATTGTGTTATGTAATACCTCCTATAGAGGCGAGGCTAGGTAGAGGACTTCAGCGCAAAAGGACACAGGAAGCTTAAATGAGCACATCTTTAGCTGTTTGGCCAGAGGAATACAAGTCACGGCATTGCAGTGAGTTGAGCAGCCCTAGTTGAAGGTGGATACTTTCACAAGGTGACGCCTAAGAGGGGGCGGCCAATTATGGGACCAGCCGCTTGCTGGAAAGCCAGTTCCCGTGGGACTCAAAATGCGTGTCCACGTCTGCCTGTACAGTACGTCACTTGAGCTTTTGGTGAGAAGAAGACAACATCTTTCGATCTACTTAGCCGCTGCCCAGAAAGAATGATTTTAAGAGATCGGACAGCTTGCCATCGCTTCTTGTCACTATTCTCCCGCCCCGAGCCACACTTTTCCCTGTGCCATGCCAACCTGAACAATCACACCACTGTACTGGATCCAACACCAGCTCAAGACCATCATGCTTGTTGAAGTCCTTGTATGCCCCTTTCTATCTGGTTACCTCCGCCACCGAAGGTGAAGGAGGTTATGTTTTCACCCCTTTCTATCTTTGTTTGTTTGTGTGCAGGATATCTCAAAAAGTTGTGGTCGGATTCGGACGGAACTTTGTGGACACGTTGGGTGTGTGGCAAGGACAAATTGATTCGAATTTGGTGAAGATCTGAATCCGAATCTGAATATGAGAATAATTTAATTTTTAAAGTGATTCTCCATCATTGAGAGATAGGGCCAAAAACGATATATAGCATGATATTTCAAAAATGTACTGGGTACGATATGTTCGTGTGGGTCAGGCATTGCGTGGCGGAGGTATGCACTCTACCGAGTGTCCGTCCTTCTCGTTGGATTTAGTATTGTCGATACTATTAGCAGGGGTTATTTATTTTCATTGTATATAAGTGTGTGTTTCTTTTCCCCTTTCATGCCTATCTGTGTGTGTCATCCACCAGAATTTTCCATAATTTATAGCATAGTGTCTATCCTTTGCTTTAAATACATTATAAATAAACATTTTTATTGTAAGAAATATTGTGTACCACCTTCCTGCCTTCGTGTGCGACCATCCGCCAAATTTAGTTTATTAATTGGCCTGTCTTTGGGGGATCGTAAATGGTAATATAAATTCTGAATGGACGGACTATTGTGAATTTTACAGTTTTGGTCAGTCCCGGAAGTCTTTAGAACTCCGTCTCGGAATGCCTGCATTATCTCGGCCTCTGGACGTGACATTTTGTATGAAATTATTCTGGACGTGACGTGACAACACCGTGATGTCACTGCCATGTTGCACTTTACTGTGACCCCTGGTAGGCATTTTGCGGTGTGAATCAAGTCTTTTGGGCAATAGTTCAAAATGCCACAATCATAGAAAATAGCAGAACTGCAGACATGTTTCATCATTATTACAGCTCATCAGTATCGCATAACGTTTAAAATCCTCTGCCTGGAGGGTTACCAAGTGCAATGGCAGCACACTATTGTCTGGTTGATGCAGATTGAAAATATTCATTGATCAGATGGGGAATGTCTCAAGGATTGCGAAAGTAGAAGGGGCATGCTCCTGGGTCTGTGGAGGGAGGACGGTAAGAGGACAAGAAGAGGAGATGGGGGAGTGCGAGGCTCTGGAGAAGCTGTGTGCTTGGCCTCGCAGTCTGCCCTCCTCCTGTCTGCTCCCACTGACATTACCACCTTCCTGCTGCTTCTTGATCTTGTCCATTTTTTGTATGATTAAGTGATTGAATGAACATGGTGCCATAGGCTTTGTTCTGTGAATCAGTAAGCGTATTTATTCACTTCCAGCAGAAGTACCCACACCTTGTGCGGAAGGAATTTAGATTTTAGAAAAAGATAGAAGCCAGGCATTATATATTATTCCAATTAATTAATCACATAATTTAGCAGGCAATACGATCATAATTTTGTAACGATTAATACAATATATCCAACATTTAATATAAAAATAACAGGCAATAATACGACACAATAATGACAACTGCAGTGCCTCTGAGAGACAGCATTTCGGGGCTGCCTGTTGGGTGCCAGAATTGTGAGCTTGGTGATGTAGACAAGATGATGATTTGTATACTGCCTACCACCGGGTGGCACTATATGATACACATTTACAGAGAGAGAATTGGAGTGTTCCACCCACCCTGAACCTCCTACCTTGAAGGTTTTAAAATGTATTCTTGCATCTCCATTTGCCAAGCGGTCGGGTTGATTCTATTGATGGACAGACAGACAGAAAATACAACGATATATATATATATATATATATTATATATATATATATATATATTATATATATATGTTTGTTCGTTTTCGGCTGCTCCCGTTATTAGGGGTCGCCACAGCGGAGCATCCGTTATGATCCGCATACTGATTTGGCATAGGTTTTACGCCGGATGCCCTTCCTGACGCAACCCTGGTCGCCTCTTACGACACAGGGATAAGGATTGGGTTTCGCCATGATTGCGGGCTGCCCTACACCCTCTCATAGCGCGGCCCAGCGCAGAGCTCCCGTCATCAAGTGATCCTCCAACCCAAGCCTCCGAGTAGCCGGATTACAGGCGCACGCCACTACGCCCGGTAATATATATATATATATATATATATATATATATATATAATATATAACACACACACACACACACACACACACACACACCACACACACACACACACAACACACACACACAACACACACACACACTCTTCAAAGTCTATCTTCTGTGCAGGATTCTCCATTTATGTTGTCTTGTGTTTTAGTGAACTATTATCATTCCTTAAGAGCATGCATCTGCCTCATTCAGCATTTAACTGCACAGCTAAAACCTTTTCTGTGTTTTTGATCATCCCTGGGGGACCCAAATTGGGGTGAGTAATCTTAATAATCACCGATGAGGTTTCGATCTCATTTGACACATTAGCACATTCTCCCTTCAAGTGTGTTAATGACCAGATTTTCTGTATGTTTCTATTTACTCTGCTTGGTTTACTGCTGATTTGCATTTGTATTAAAGCAATAGCATTGTATTACCATCTTATATTGTGAACCGTGGTGTCTCCGTGCATTCATCTGTCTCCCGTTTATGGCAGCCACTTCTCACGCTGCGTTTGGAAAGCCGCTGATCGGTTATTTTGCATTTTCATTTCATTTTTTTTTGATGCAATATAGTCAGTCACTTTATTGTCCCTTCCAGTAATCTTTAAAATCAGCATGAACAACTGGATTAAAGTAGATTTAATACAGATCTTCATAGAGTAAAACACAATTTAAAATAGCTAAATTTTGCCCTCTTTTTCGACAAATCCAACCTCTGCCGCCCAATGTTACACCACCATTTTGTGGTGGGTTGTATAAGTAGTTCAAAACTTTGGCTCTGACTGAAACCAAGAGTGCAACCCAATTAACATTTTTAAAGTACATGAAATAATTTAAATTTATATATCAACTTAAACTTTTCTTTTCACTGGGAAGGCTACTTTTGCTGGTATCCTATATGGAAAACAACTGCTCCATCATCAATGATTTGTTTTGCCATTGATAAAACTTTTCAATCAGGTTAGAACTCCTTTTACACTGACTTCATCACTATCACTGGCCAATAAATTTGCTGTGGACTTTCAAGATAAGATCTCCTCCACAGTGACTTTCGAAAGTATTCACACCTCTTTACTTTTTCACATTTTGTTGTGTTACAGCCTGAATTTAAAATGGATTAAATTGAGATTTCTTTGTCACCCATCTACACATAATACCCCATAATATCAAAGTGGAATTTTTTTGGGGGGAAATTTTTACAAATTAATTAAAAACGAAAATCTGAAATGTCTTGTGTCAAGAAGTATTCAACCCCTTTGCTATGACACTCCAAATTGAGCTCGGGTGCATCCAATTTCCTTCGATCATCCTTGAGATGTTTCTACAACTTGATTGGAGTCCACCTGTGGCCAATTCAATTGATTGGACATGATTTAGAAAGAAACACACCTTTCTATATAAGGTCCCGTAGTTGACAGTGCATGTCAGAGTAGAACCTCCACCAAAAAGGCCCTGAAGTTGAGGTTTTTTTTTAAAGCGGCAGTGTTTGTCCTACTGTAGCAACATGTGGTGAGGCGAGCGTAGTGAACCGATCCACGCTAGTATCTAACATATAAAACTCTTTCTCACCACTGATTCATTGACTCACTGACTGACTCACTGACTGACTGATATTAAAGATTGGTACCTTCCAGGTGACTTAGAAAGCTGAAATTTTGCATGTCGATGGACATCGAAGCCCATACACCAGGAAAAATCACAGAACTATCGGAAAGCATCCGTAAATGAAGATATAATTAAATGGAAGAAAAAAAATGAAAATAAATAAATGTAAAATCAAATGCAAGTTAGCGACCTGAGACAATGGGGAAGCACGGTTCGTATGCTGACACAGTGTGTAAGCATACCCTGCTAGTATATATATATATATATATATATATATATATATATATATATATATATATATATATATATATATATATATATATATATATATATATATATATATATATTGTTGCGGCGCCAGGTTCGCAGGGTACTACAAGGGAGGGGATGTCCCTGATTTCTCCCCGGATTCAGCAGGAATCGAGGCCATCACATACGAATAAGTTTGTCACGGCGGGTCTCTAATCGACCGTGAACGCCAATAATTTAACCATGTGACCCAGTGTCCTCCCTCTGGCGACCGTTTAACTGGGAACACGTGGTCACCTTATCGGGGAATCACACCCTCGATGCGTACTTGCGTCACTTACTGGACCAGGTGCAGCCGAGCAGAGCTGCCAAGTACGCACCGGCTAATAAGCAGATTTGGGGGTGTAACTTTCCGGCTAGGCTCATGTGTGGACCATGCTGGACCAATGGAGGAAAAGACAAAAACAAGCTGGGTACATTTATAACAAAGCAAATTTATAACAACAAAGCGAGGAAAAGTATGTGGCACAGTAATGGGTTTATTCGCAAAGATATACAGTATGGGAAAGCAAGGAATTTGTGGGTGCGACAAAAGAAATGCAAATATTCACAAAAGAAGACACAGTGCAGAGTTACCTCGATAAACTTATCCAGTCTTAACTTCCGCTACACAAAACAGGCGCCATCACACACACACACACACACACAACACACACACACACACACACACACACACACACACACACACCGACGTAGCCCAGAAAGAGGAGAGACCGTTGAGATGTAGCGACCTCATGGTACCTGGTGTGTTTGGCGGACCAGCGCAACCCAATCACTTAGGAAGGGGGGGGGGGAGGGAGGAAAACTGGCGGGTGTCTACGGTGTGTGGAATGGGAGGTGCAAATGCAGTGCGGCATGGTGTGAGAGGTGCGAATCAGTTATGCTCTCTTAGCTTGTGCGTCCTCAGTGGATGAGACATAGATTGGAGAAAAAGATGCGTGGGAGAAATACTTAACGGAGAAGTGTGAGGGTCTCTCACATAGCAGTCAGGTTGGTGGCCTCTGTATTCCATCACCATGTTTTTGGTCTTGCACCCTCTGTCCTCTTTTGGCTCTGTCTCTCTCAAGTTTCTGCAGGGGCAGGGCCCACAAGGTCTGCCAGTAACCCTCTTCTTGTTAAACTCCATAAAATTATCCAGGCTCACTGCTCACCTTCATTCATTTTCTCCTATTTTCTCCCATCTGTGGAATCAACTCTCCCAGTCTGTTCAATGCCATGTCTTCTTCCCTCCATGTCTTCAAGACAGCTGTTCAACACTACCTCAGGTCATTCCCATCCATACTCATTATCTCTTCTACCCAAAGGGACCCCATTCCCAAGCACTCCTTTTTCCAGGTCATTGGGATTACCTCTCCCGCACCCCCCTCACCATCCCCGCCTCCCCCGCTCCCTCAACCCTCACCTCTCTTCGTTTGTTTGTGGCGGTTCGTTGGTTTCTTTGCTGTTTCATCCCACTTTTCCCTTCCTCTTCTTGCTATTTTTCAGCTTGTGTGCAGCTTCTTCACCCCATGTGCCCTTCTCCCCCTCCCCTTGATCATACCTTCACTTCTACTCTGCTGTTGGTGTTTCCCCCTTTCCATTTTGTTCCCTTCCATTCTGCTGTAGCTCGTCCACAAGCCACGATCAGGTATACAAACAAAGGGCAATACTCCTGGGCGCTCACCACTGGCGTAGCGGGGGGGGGGGGGGGGGGAGCGAACGGGGCGGCCGCTCTGAGCGGCACTTTTGAGGGGCGATTAATTTATTTTGTTGCATCTATCATCTATCACTATCGACACTTATGAGACAATTTGGTCGTGGTGTGTGAAAGCACGAGCACAGGGAGGGGTTGAACTGTGCAAATGGCCCGCCCTCCGTTTGCTGACCAATGGTTGCGGCCAACGATGTCTCAAAGAGATTGGGCGGGCAAAAGGAGCATGTGGCATGCTGGGAAACTAAACTTGAAATGAGGCAGCGAGGCGTTCGCGTCTCATTCTTGTGTTCGTAGCTTATTCCTGTGTTCGGAGCTCATTCCTGTGTACGTAGCTCATTCCAATTCACCGTTCTCGTCTCATTCCTGTGTTCCCGTCTCATCAGGGGCGTGCTGAGAGATTAAAGTATTTGACACTCGAGGCGGACCCTTCCTTTGGCACCACTCCCCCTCCCCCCCCCCCCCCCCCCGAGATGAATAATTTAAAAAATCAAATGCACAGAAAACATAAAGGCTGTGGTCGTTTCATCGAAATTGTGTGTGTAGTTTCGGAGAATAAAGCAAATACATATTTGGGGCGGGGGCTTACACCTTTATTTTCTAATGTCATGAACAAACTTGTTCACCATGAGTGATGAAGTTGCAGTCAAGTTTCATCGGAATTTGTGTGTCATTTCTGAGAAAAGAGCAAATATCTCTTTGGTGAGGGGGCAACCCCCATAAACTCCCTCTGTAGACCCCCTCAGACCCCGATATATATCTATATATACATATACTTTTTTTTTTTTGATGCCGTGAACAAACTTTGGTACATCACTGGTGATGAAGATTGTGGTCAAGTTTCATCAGAATTGCATGTGTAATTTCTGAGAAGAAAGCAAATTCCTATTTTGGGAGGCAACCCCCATAGAGCCCCTTAGGGCCCAATTATTTTTTAACGCCATGAACAAACTTTGGTACATACACGGTGATGAACGTTATGGTAAAGTTTCATCGAAATTGTTTGTGTGGTTTCAGAGAAGAAGTTGAAAGTATTTGTAGACGGACAGACTGACGGACGGACGATGCGCCATCCCATAAGCTATCCGAAACTACATTCCAGGTGAGCTAAAAATAAACAAAAATTGTTTCCTTACAAAAATACACAAGCAAAAGTTACTGCAGTATATGCTCATGTATCACATTTATATTCCACAAAATAAACCACATAAAACATAGTGATATACTTTATTATATTGCCTTCGGTTTATAGTATTTATAATAACAAACAGCAAAGACAAAATTACTAACAAACTTGTTTTTGATATACAAATATTAGTCTCAGAAATGGTGACCCAGTTCCATCCACCATTGTGACATATCAGAACAGTTATTTTTTGTTTAATGCACCAAGTATTTTTTTCTTACATGGATGAATAAAAATACAATTTTTCTCATGGTATTGACAATAAAGTAAGGAATTCAAACTTGAATCGTTCAAAACATGTCGCGATTTCTTCTAGATTCCCATTTATCAAAGAGTTCTAGTTTGTGTGCATCATGTAACTGTTAAAATGTGTGGTTAGGGTTGTACCACATTCTTCATTATAACTAAGGAAAAAATGGAAAATAATAACACCCTTGCACCATGTAAATTAATTGAGTTTATGAAGTAAAACGATTATTTATATTAATAATCCCGAATGGTTTTTTTATTTTAAAATTAATACGATGGTTATCTGTCAATAAATGGAGAATGTGTAGTTGTTTCGTAATTCCCACAACAGATTGAGGGAACACAGAATAATGATGTAGTGGAGTGGCCTGCAAAAGTGTTCACTCCCTTCCAATATCGGCACATTCAGATGAATTACGAATTATGTCGAAACAATTTTACCAAATGAACTTTTTTATTCATAACTGAAGAGATCAAACTAAACACTTATGGTTTAAGGAGGTTACATGTCAGGAATACATGCAAAGAACATGTAGAAATCAAAATTCACTGGTTCTAAAAGTATTCAACCCCTTAGGTCAGAACTTGGTGGAAGCACCTTTTATAGCAATGACTGCTAAGAGTCTTTTTGGGGAGGTCTTTACCAGCTTTACACAGTGAGATGATGAAATCTTTGCCCATTCTTCACCTGAAAATTGCTCCAGTTCTGCAAAATTTGATGGGGATCATCGATGGACTGCAATTTTCAAGTCTCTCCAGAAATGTTTGATTGGGTTCAAGTCAGGACTTTGACGGGGCCACTCAAGAACATTTATTTTCTTCTCATTCAGTCACTTCAGTGTGGCTTTAGCTTTGTGCTTCGGATCATTGTCCTGCTGAAATGTGAATTTCCTCCCCAGTTTCAGATTCGTTGCTGACTCAACCAGGTTTCATCAAGGTTTCCCCTGCACTTTGCAACATCCATTGTCCCTTATATCCTCACAAGTTTACCAGTCCCTGCTGATGAAAAGCAGCCCCATAACATGATGCTGCCATCACCATGCTTGATAGTAGGGATGGTGTTGATGTGCAGTGTTAGGCCTGTGCCATACGTAACACTTTGAATTTAGACCAAAAAGTTAAATTTCCGTCTCGTCTGACCACAAAACTCTTCTCCACATGCATGCAGTATCATTAAGATGCTTTGTCGCAAACTCCATACGAGCTTTTAGATGCGTCTTTTCAGTAATGGCTTCTTTCTTGCCACCTGTCCATGTAGGCAAGCTTTGTAAATGGAACAGTATGTTGTTGATTGATGAACACTGACCCCCATCTCAGATAAAAAGCCTCACAGATCTTTCAGTCATTGTTGGATTTACAGTGATGTCCCAAACCAGTTTCCTGCTTGCATGGGTGACCTGATCTGAGTCATGCCTGGGTGGTATGAAACGTCTTCCACTTCTTAATGATGGAAATTCACTGTATTCAAAGGGATAATGAGTGAGTTTGAAATCTTATAACCTTCTCCTGAACGGTGCTTTTCCCCCACGTTATGTCTGACTTCTTTGAAAAGATCCTTTGTCTTCATGTTTGCCTTGTTGGTTGACCAAGTGAGTTGCACCTTCAAATTCCTTCGATAAGTGGAGGAACTTTATTTTTAAGTTGAACCACTGATTACATACCGGTGAAACCGATTATACTTATTTTGTAACCATTCAAACAAATAATTTGCACCTGGAGTGATTTAGGGTTAATTAGGCAAAGGGGTTGAATACTGTTGTCGCGGGGAGGCCACGAGGGATGGACTGCCTTGGGTTACTCACAAGACTCACTGGAATCACAGGCCATCGCAAACGAATAACTTTGTAATGCGGCGGGTCGCTAATCGACCGCGAACGCCAATAACTCGACCACGTGACTTAGGGTCCTCTGTTTAATCAGCTGTTTACCGAAGGGTCACATGATCTCATTAACAGGGAACATGCCCTCAATGCGTACTTGTGTTAACCAGATTACCTACCGGATCAGGTGCAGCCGAGATGAACTTCCAAGTACATATTGGCTACGAAGCAAATCTTTGGGGAATAATGTCCCGGTTAAGCTCGGGTGCGAGCCAAGCTGGACCAATGAAGGAAAACACGAAAACGAGCTGGGAACATTTCTGCACAGGGCATTTATTTACAGCCAAAGCGAGGAAAGTTATGTGGCACAGTGAATGGGATTTATTGGTATGTACAGCAAAGAAAGCAAGGTATTCATGGGGTGCGGCAAAAGACAAGCAATTTTACAAAAGCAGACACAAAGCAGAGTTATCCCGTATGCCTTCCACAATCTTAATTTATGCTAGGACAGGCACCATCACATACACACACACACAAACCCCGGAAGATTAGACATAGCTCAGAGAGAAAGAAAGCAGGTGAAGGTAAACGACCTCTCAATACCTGGCACAGTCGGCAGACCAACACAACCCAGAATGCTTAGGGAGAGGTAGGTGGGAGGAATACTGATTATGTCTAAGATGTGGGAGTGAGAGGTGTAGTGCAGTGCAATGTGGGGGGTGCAGTGTCGTGTAAGAGGAAAATGTGAATGAGAGTCAGTACATTCGCTCTTTCGGTTCGGCCCGGAAAAGAACAGTCTGGCTTCGCCCGCGTTAATGCTCTTTTATGCATCCACAGTGGATGAGGTAGATGGAAAGAAAGATAAAAGAAAAGATGTGTCAGAAGAAAGACCCCATTTTATCTGTGTAAATATCTGTAAATGTAAATATCTGTACCTATTGGGGCTCGCTCGAATGGAGCGACCCTAACTCGCGGCAGTAGTGTGCGATCCCCCCTCCCCGCTTGGTGAAGGGGATTCGTGGTACCTTTTGCTCCGTGCCGCCCAACTCGCTGACTGCCTGCTTGTCGATCCCATCTGGCTTCAAGTTCCTTCGGTGGCAGCACCGACAGCCCCGAACACGAAGGCGAGCAGCAGCAGTGAACAGCGAGCAGGGTGAACAGTATGGATTTGTGAGGCGAGCAGGCTGATTGAACGACCCACGAGCAGACTGACCCAAAAAGAGCAGAGGGTGAAGAAGAGAGCGAACTGGCTCTGCTCTACCCTTTTTATGAGCCCGGGCAAAGTGACGGGCTGAGGACCGGATCTCGATGAGCCGCAGGCAAAATCCTGCTCCCCGATTGGGCCACAGCGTCGTAGCCACGCCATTCCCCGCCTTGCCTGAGAGGCGGAAACTGGCTCAGTCACTCGCCGACCTTGGCATTGATCGGAGCTCCGAGCTTTGCATGGGGCTGTGGTCTTCGGACGCGTGCTCCGGCCCCGAACGTGAGCTGCTCTTCGTTCTAATATGGAATTGTAGCAAAATCCTTGCACTACGTGCAGGTCCCCTCATTAGCCACATGGCATGTTCGTGCCTCACGTTATGTCCTGGAACAGCTCGACCCGCATCCCCTCCAGGTCCCTTGAGATTTCGGTGTGGATTTTGGCGACCATGGGGCAGTTACAGCGGTTGTAGAGCAGGGTGCTCTTGTCTTGACATTCTTCGTAAGAGGTGGTGGCAATGTGGAGTCTGTAATGAGTGTTGATGGCCACATGGCGTCCATGGTGAGGGCCGAGTGCCACGTGGAGCTCGTATTGAAATGGACGAATAAAAGCTGCATGTTAGCATGGGTTGTTGCGGGGGTATGGTATTTTCCCAGTTGTAGGAAATGGTTGCTGTGAACATGGTGAGGTTTGGTGAGTGGGATGAAGTCTGAAGTGATGTTGCGGTTGGGAATTGGCATGCCCATTTGAACGGGGAATGAGCGTGTAAACTCCAACAAAACGATGTACCGGTGCGCTGTTGGCCGGATGCACCCACAGCGCGAACATGCTGAAAATGCTCGTAGTGTGCACTCATTTTTATTTGCGTGGTGTGCGTGCTTACATGCATGGTTCGTGTAACAGAAAGGAAAAGGTCGAAGGTTAAAGCGGAGGATATAAGAGATTAAAAAAAAGACCTAACTACGAGAGTCCCACACATCGCATCTTTCCCCTTTTTACCCACTGGACATATGGAAGGGACTATCTAAGACATGTACTATTTAAATAACTGCCTTGGGATCGCTGTATGTTGTGTGCCATTGCCTTTTTTTTTTACATGCGAAGAAGCTTTTTTTTACAAGAAGCATGCGGTTTTACAGAACTGCAACAATATTTATGCAACTGAGAATCAGCTGATTTTTCCCTGTCAATCTAACTTATTGACATTTTATCTGCATTTTTTTAGCTTTATCACTTTGGAGTCGTTCATGAAGACTATATGTGAAGTTTGATTTGAAAGCATCATGAAATCAGCTCAGATGCCCTCAAAATGTGAAAACTTTTGATGGAGGAATACTTTGGCAGGCCACTGTAACATTGCAGAGTTGTGTACAATGTGTTTGATACATCACCTTTTTCTGATGATGCATTGTGATGCTAGTCCAATGAGGCGAGTGTGTGGCCTGTCAAATGTGAAACATATGATTGCTCTTGACATTCGAAAAGGTAAAGTATAAAAATCTTGACAATTCATGAGACAAATACATTAAGATAAATAAATAAATGTAGCCAACTGAATTATTAAAGGTGGTGATATGCCAGTCTTAAGAAAAAAGAAGAAGGCGCTTCCAACCAAAAGGAAACTAGATCTACTCCACTAATTTGAACAAGAAGTAAGAGCGCACCCGGTCTCAGGTGACGTTTCACCCGCTTCACCAGCCTGAGGAAGCCCGTTGTGAAGCTGGTGAAACGTCGCCTGAGGCCGGGTCTGTTCTTGCTTATTGCTCAAATTAGAGGAGTAGATCGAGTTTTACTTTTGGTTGGAAGCGCCTTCTTCTTTAAAAAAATATCATATATATATATATATATATATATATATATGTCAATTATATGATACAATTCATTATTGTTTCTGATATTTTCATCCCAGTTTATTTCTTGTTTTTTTTTGGCTGCCCTTCTTGTTTCATTGTTAAATGGAATTCAGCAGATTCCAGAAGGGATAGTGTCACGGGGCGTCCAAGCATTCCCACGAGAGAGTGCCTCATTAAGCAGCACTCCCTCTGAATCTCCACGTGCACACTCCACATCCCGGTTTTCCACAGCCTCCTGCCCCACACCTAAGGTGAGTGCACTGCAAATGCCACATACCGCTGCTTTGGTTGTTGTTGTTGTTTTTTGATGAGTACCAGTTGTTCTCATTTTTTGTATGAAAAGTTTCACTTCTCTTTGATTTAACCAATTATAGAATCAATAACTAGATTATCTCATAAGCTAATTTTTTAAATGATCAAATAACATGTCAGATGTTTGAGCGATGAGAGAAAATGAACGGGAACCTGCAGGAATCAACCTCACCTGGGGGAAACTTTGAACAGAAGACCCAGTAAGACTGGTCATGACCTATTACTAATCTGTAACATTTTTGAAGAGTGAGTAATCAAAGTTTGTTGTGAAAATGTACAAAAATATTACGAACAGCCCAAAAATATTGAGACACTTTACTTGGTTTCACCAACATTAGAATTTGGTGATGTGGTACAATTCAAGAAAATGTACATGATGACTAAGAGTTGCAGAGCAAGCACTATGTCATTGTCACTTTTTTTGGTTTTTACTGTGCACCCAAGGGAAAAAAAATTATATTCTGAGGACCTTGGTTACGATTGATCACCCCCAAAAAAGTGTTTATGACACAAAAATTGTTGATCCAGGATCATCAATGGCAGAGTATGCATCATTCGGCAAAATTCAAGCCAGTGGTTGTTACACAGACCT
>CM068952.1:108724538-108739538 GCA_035128595.1 Eptatretus atami | reverse complement strand
TATATATACAGTAATCCCCCGTTTCTCGCGGGGGTTACGTTCCAAACCCTCCCGCGGTAAGTGAAAATCCCGATGAATGGACGCCTCCACAAAACACATTTTAACACATTTTAATCTCAATTAAACACATTTGAAAACATTTGAAGCATTGAACGCCCGAACCATAGAGGGATCCCATGCTTCAGCCATCCCCTGCAATTCTCTTGGCCGTTCTCGCCATTGTTTCTAAGCGTTCAAGTGATAGGCCTTCGTCGTCGTGCTCCTGCGATGGATCAGATTGTTCTCCTCCTCCTCGCATGCAGACTTCGTAAGCTCAGCCAAATCCTCGTCCGTTAATGGGTCAGAGTTGGTTTCGATGAGGTCATTCACTTCGTCGTGCGTCATGTCGTTGAATCCTTCTCCTCCTAGAATCTTCGCCAGCTTGACCGCCTTATCGATTGCCGAATGGTGAATTTCGTCTGGAGAAAAGGCCTTGTATTCGTGGACGCATTCTGGCCACAGCTTCAGCAAACGTTTTTCCTTCCCGAAGGATATCGAGCACCTCAACCTTCTCCTGGAGCGTCAGACCTTCCTCTGGCGCTTCGGTTCCTTGCCAAAAGCTTTAGAAGGTGCAGGGCGTTTGGGCGGCATCGTAGGGCTTGGAGAAAAAAACGTAGAAAATATCCGTGTCGTTCACAAGCAAAACAATCAAGACAACGAGAGTGCGCTTCGTGGGCAGCAGCCAATCAGCGCCAAGGAGAAATGAATAGCGCGCTCTCTGTCTTTGTCTCGTGGGTTGTGTCGACAAACATACAAATTTTTTTGTTTGTTTATTATGAAGATACTTTCGAGCGCCACACGTTATAATTTATTGCTTAAATAATTTATATTGTTATATTATTACCGCGATGTATCGGGGGAATCCGCAGAAAAAATTAGTTACGTTCCAAGGAAAAACCCGCGATGAACCGGGGCGCGATAGGTGAACCGCGATGAAGCGGGGGTTTTGACTGTATTATATATATATATATATATGCATGTCTTCTTCTTCTTTCGGCTGCTCCCGTTAGGCGTCGCCACAGCGGATCATCCGTTATGATCCGCATACTGATTTTGGCATAGGTTTTACGCCAGATGCCCTTTCTGACGCAACCCTGGTCGCCTCTTACGACACAGGGATAAGGATTGGGTTTCGCCATGATTCCGGGCTGCCCTACACCCTCTCATAGTGTGCCCAGCGCAGAGCAGAGCTCCCGTCCTCAAGCGATCCTCCAACCCAAGCCTCCGAGTAGCCGGATTACAGGCGCACGCCACTATGCCGGTATACATATATATGTATGTATGTATGTATATATATATATATATATATCTGTATATATATATATATATATGTATGTATATATATATATGTATATATTATATATATGTATATATATAAATTATATATGTGTATATCTATCTATATATACTGTATATATATATATCATGTAATATATATATATATATATATATATATATATATATATATATATACAGTAACATCTCGGTTTATGAACAACATGCGTTCCTGAAAAGTGGTTCTTAAATCATAAGCTCTTAAACCGGGAGTGATTTTCCCATATAGATAATGATATATTGGGGGGGATGTGTTCCCTAAAAAAATTTCCACCCCAAAATTCAATAATGGAGAAAATATTTTAAAATGCACAGTAATAATAATATTGAGTAACACTAATGTCACTTGCAAGCTCTGGTGCCTCTTAAAACATGAAAATCACCTTGCATGTGCACGTGCACCAGTCTCCATTGTGGAACTTTCACCATCACTGCACTTTAAGTCTTTCAAAAGGCTCTTGGCTTTTTCTTTAATAATGACCATCGGGTTAACTTGAACATTTTTTTCGAGTTTGGCTTTCAATCCAAACACTGAGCAAGCGCTCCATATTTCCCATAACAGAGCTTCATGTTTTGGTGAATTTCACTGCCCTGGAAGGTGTCACATATTAAGCACATGCCATGATCTTTTCTTTGTTGTTACATTTCGTAATCACCGTTGTCCTTGCAAGGCAAAAGTCACGTGCAATATCCGTAAGGCAGGAACAAGCATCAAACCTAAGAATTTCTCATTTACTTTCTGACGATACCACTTTCCTTTCTTTCTTTCCACTCGTATCACTTCCTTGAGCACTTATCTTCTTTTTATTAGCCATAGTTATGGATGAATACAGTGCAGTACGATACTGTAATGCACAAGAACTTTTGAGTCAATGAAATGCATTTTAACACTGCAGTTCAGCACAAACGTGATGATGTAACCGCGTCAGAGAGAATGAGGGGAGCGACATCATCTGACATCATCCCGGATGTAAGTGAGTGCCACTGTGCCGTTTTGTTGCGAGATACGTGTTTATTTTAACTTACACAATCAAAAATTTTGATCAAAACATAATGAGGTCATGTTTTGAATTTGTCGTTGAAAACTTAGTTGACTGAAGTTGAACAAAAGTTCGTAATGTCGCGATTTAAGGTCGTAAGTCGAATTTTTGGTGTCATAAAATTTAGTTCTTAAGATTGAATGTTTGTAAATCGGACGTTTGTACATCGGGATATTACTGTAGATACACACATACACACACACACATATGTGTGTATAGTTAATTAGTGAGTCACACAAAACTCTGCCCTTGCATCACATGATCCCACATTGTTTTCACTGAAAATGTCGAAGTGATGGATAAGACAGGCTAAACAATAATGTTGAAAAATACGTGATAGTTCATTTTAATATGATTGAATTATTACGAAAGGAATTCGTATAAAGGTTCAGCTAAAATTGTGAATCATGTTTGACACCTTCATGAATGTCAGCCATTGAAATATTTTGAGCTTGTAAATTACTAATACCCCTTCACATCTCTCAGTTTCTAATATAATGAAAAAGAGGAATGAATGAGTGGAGGTGAACAGTGATTCTGGATTTGGGAAGTTTCACAAGAAGATGGCAAACCACGTGTGCCCTGAAGAATCCTGTGGGGGGGGTAGCTGGCAGAGGGTGCAAGACCAGAAATTAGGTGGTTGAAGACAGAGAGACCTCCGACTTGTCTGCGATGTGAGAACCCTTCAGTTATCCTCTAACTGAAGATTAACTCATAAATATTTTTGTGAAAATGAGCTGTAAACTCCCAACTGGATCACATATTCAGAGTGGATAATCAAAAATTCCAAAATAAGATGTTACAATATGATTGGTCAATACATTTCATCACCCATCTCGGACCATATTTATAATTATGTATGTAATTAGCAATGTATTTTGGCAAATTTTCCATTCTTGGTAATTATGAAAACGTTTGAGAAGAAAAGCTATGGCTTTTAAATGCTTTTGACTTCACTGCTTCGTAGTTTATGAGCGTATCATTTTGCACACATTTGAATGGGCGGCCATTTTTATCCCGTGCCATCCCTACATATAGTGTACTACCATACTCCATGATAAAGCACACTCTTGACCCTTCTTGTATCGTGCCTTAACTTTTTGAAACATCATATGTACAACTAAATTATCTTACCTTCCAGCCCCATTTGGGGGCCATCTATTTATTATGTGCACAAATTTGGAGATAGATTTTATCCCCCTCCCCTCCCCCCATCCCTCTCCTCCACACATAAAGTATGCATTGGACGTTCTTTTCAACGACTTAATACCACACTGTCAGATTAATCTCTGCAATCATTCAAGTTTTGTCAAAACAGAGCAGAGTGTAAGGTAGGTAGGGAATTCTATTGTTCTTTAAATGCAGAAAGATATGATTCTAAAGGAAAATCTTCTTCTGACCAATGTATGATTTAACAACCTCAGATGCATATTTCATGAATTATTCCACCAACATAATATTTCACTGAAAATCAAGCTTTGACGTAGTTTCTTGCTCCTCCAAAGTGAAAGTTTGATTTCAAACATGATTTAATATGTCGACCACGATTGTGGGTTTGAAACTATGAACCCTCAACCCTTCCCCTTTTCTTGTTCAAGAGTGACTTGCATGCAGAGATGGCTATCTGTGATTTGATTCGCACATATATACCGAAACTACAAGGGAGGTGACTGGTGATGGGAGTGGGAGAAGGGAGTTACCAGCCCAGAGGGAAGAGCAGTACTCCATCAGGCTGCGGACGAAAGCTTTGTATGTGGTCAGGAGCTCTCAAGGTGTTCCAGGGAAGGACTTTGCACGACGGAGGATGCCCAGTCGGCGATTGGTTTGGAGACCAGGTTGGAAATGTGGCTTTCCCAGGAAGATCATAGCAGATCGTGAGACCCAGAAGCTTCGATGAAAGGACTTCTTCCAGAAGATTGTTGAGAAAGTAGATGGGGGGGGGGGGGTGGAGGGTGTTCCAGACGGTCCTTTCAGAGAGACATAGTGAGAGTGTGAGATTTGTCAGGATTGAAAGACATGTTCCACGTGTTGGACCAGCTTGTGATTTTATCCAGATCTGCAGAGAGTGAGAGAACTGCTGCTTGCCGATCTGAGATGACAGATGGTACGGCAGAGAGTGGAGTCATCAGCAAAGAGATAAAGAAGATTTTCCAGAGAGTCAGAGATTCATGAAATGTGTAAAATAAATATAAAGGGATATCTATGTTGGATCAATTTCATTGTCGTATATTGAAGATATTGAATTGATCGATTAAGTTGATGGGGGTAGGAATCAATTTTATTGCAGTACATTGAGGATTGGTGAATTGATAGATTAAATTAATGAGGTATGGATGAAAAGCAGCTTGACAACTTATTAAATGCCAGGACTGACCTTTCATTGAAATAAAGACTAAAACATTACAGGATTTCGTCACGGAAAACACTTTAGACTAGAATGGCACTCTGTCGAGCGTATACATCTGTCAGGCTGAACAGTTTACATTTTGTATCCCACTAATGAGTCAGATCTGAATCTGGACCCGAACCGAAATCGAATCAGCTTGTTCTTGTCACCTAACTAACTCGTCCACCTAGTGTTGTCATAACTCGTCCACAACATTTTGAAATATCGTGCTATACATAGTTTTTAGCCCTATCTCTCAATGGTGAAGAATCACTTTTAAAAAAGTGATTTTGCCAGGTCCCAGATTGGCTCGGAACTCGGATAAGTTTGCATTGCTATCAAGTATGGGCAAATTGATCGCATTTGGGATGCATGGACTCAATCGTACCTATTTTGACAGGTACAGCTGGCCTTAGCACTGCTCGCATTACAATACAACAATGTATTGTATTCCTTTGCATTCCTGTGCAGGAAATGTATTCCTATGCAAGGAATGATAGCAATTAATTAGTTACTTGTTAGTGCAAAGTTTGTTTCCATTCCTTTCGTCTTATAATGAATTGTAAATTCAAATGTCAAACCATGCATATTTCCATAAAGAAGGTTGCTAGACTTGCTGATTTACCCTATGCTAGTCCAATAAGTGTTTTGTACCGATCTTTATGGATGATCTTTATTGATCTTTATAGATCGATACATGTCTATCAATGGAATCGGCAAACGTTGCCTATACTTAGTACACGTGTTCCGTATGGATACGGAAACTTACAAGCCAAGTTGAGACTCGAGAATTCGATAATCAAATTGTTTTGTGTCCTGCAAATCAAAATTGTTTTTTGGGGGTTTTTTTTCTCAATTTGAGGGCATCGATTTGTGAACTTTATCATCCAGCACAGTAAATTAATCATCGCAGACTTCATGTAGTCTATGTAGAAAACAATAGGATAGAACAATTGCATGATCAAAAGGGATACATATTATAAGGAAATGAGTAGAATAATAAAAAAATCACCAATATTCAACTGCCAGCAGAGCTTATGGCTGGGTGTGGATTATCTTCTGGTGGTGTAGTGTAGGTCGATTAAAGGTAACCCAGAGCTAGCCGTGCCATGAAACCCATGCACGCAGCTAACTCAGTCAGAGCTCTCTCCCGATTGAGTGCAGCCTGTGGCTGCTGGTTGCATCATTGGTTGGGACGTGGCTATGCCGCTGATACAGTGTCCCCCTTACCAGTACACTGGTGCTCATTTTGCCGACCTCAGAAGGATAACAGGCTGAGTTAACCTCCTGGTGTATTTAATTCAGCGGCCAACGGGGCTTGAACTCAGGACCCTAGGATCCCAAGCCACCACCCTAACCACTAAGCCAACACCAGGCTAACTCAGAGCTATGTTGACAGGTAACAATTACAGTGCCTGATTATGGTAACATTTTGCTTTGAAACTCACAAAGAGAAACAACATGGCCATTCTGTAGCACATCCGATTCATATACTCATGCACATTTCCAGACTCGTGTTTGTAAAATCTGCCAGAGCTATAAATCGCTCTCCTGAATATTTTTTTGCAAGAATGATTGCATTTGCTCAAGTAAACTGCATGGTGCTAACATAACCCACATCACCACTTTGCTATTATACTTCAACATCTCTGTGGGAAAATTAGTTTGCAAATTGGAAGAACCAGCGATATGTATAATTTACTGCTCATGCTAGGGGTTTTCTGTACCGATTTATGTTTGCTTTCAGTGATTAACGTGACCAAGATACATGATTGTAACAAGTTTTTTGAAACACAGGAATACACAGTTACACAAATACGTTCCCAGGCACACGATCAATAAAGCTCTTCGACAAAAAAATGACGAGCGTGATGGCACGCGAACGCGATCGCGCTCCTTCAAAAATACGGGTCGCTGCATTCCTTCCGCGCGCACACATGCGCAAAATACTGCAATTACTTCTTTTCATGTGACAGGAAAATATCCGAGTTCATTTCCGAGTTGACAGCCAAACCCAGCATGATTCAGACTTGGCTCAGAAAAGCAACTCACCGAGTTCAAAATCAGGAACTCGGTTTGGTTACAGCACTAGTGGAATGGTATCCTAAATGGGAACCTGAACTTTGAATCTCTCTTTCTCAAAAGGTGCATCGTGTGGTGTACCTCACTTTACTTCTCAAAGGCTCATATGAAGTGGCAGTAAGCATCTACTTTGGAGACTGAAAATGAACTACACATATAGGCAAAGTCATATTGGAGGTGTGCCTGACAAGAAAGAGTCAAAGAGGAGATTGATCATTAAATTGGTCAATGGTCTTACATAACTGGGGAGAAAGGGAAAAGGATACATCTCAATAGGAATCTCTGTTGGCCAATGTAATCGCCACCACCCACAAGAGGCAGTGGGCTACAGCCACTGGGATTTCCAAAAGATAAAATGACTGTGACACAAAGAAAGTGCTGTTTCAAACTTGTTCACCTTGATTAAGGTGAAGGATGTGTGTGCTGCACTGTCCTTTTCAGGTTTTATTTTTTGTTCCCATCCCTAACAAGTAACTAACCCTAACCCTAACAGCTAACTAACAAGAAATCTTCATTCATTATCTCACTGACTCTGGAAAATCCTCTTTATCTCTTTGCTGATGACTCCACTCTTGCCGTGACATCTCTCATCCTTCTGACAGACAGGACTACTGAAAACTGGAAGGAAGGTAAGTGGCCCAAAGGTATTTAAAGTCAACCATATGTGTGGACTTGCATTACATATTATGTCGACCACACAATGTGGAACAGGCAGATTCCCTCCTCTCAGAAGGTCAATGATGAGCCAGTTGGGTTTTTATTGACAATCTGATTGCAAGACGATGACTCTCCTGAAACTAGCTTGGATTCTAGGAACTAAGAATTCAAATCCTTAATTCAGCTACATTCAACTTGACATGCGATTGTAAATCAGAGCTATTTAATGATTTAATTACAAGGAATTATAAGCTTCATAAAACTTGCAAGCAAATATCAAACTTGATAAATGAATGGCTGGCATCTAATTGTCTGATTAGCATGCATGTCTGTTTAGGACTAGACATGACAGCATCATGGTTTTTGTTTCTGCTAATAGAGATGAAGTGAAAAATTCAACAAAATAACCCTTTCTTAGTGATAGAAGACTCATGTATATTGTATACATGGTCGAGGCTCATGGAAGGCTTAGAGCAGTGTGGATTGTAACAAAATGGAAAGTGGGAAACACCAACAGCAGAGTAGGGTAGGGTATAGTAGAGGTGAGAGTGAGATCAAAGAGAGGGGGTAAAAGATGCATGGAGGTGAACGAATTGCATACAACCTGAACCACAGCAAGAAGATGAAGGGGAAAGTGGGGAAACCAACTGACAAAGGAAAAGAGGTGAGGGAGAGGGGGGAAAAATCACAATAACCTGGAAAAGGGGAGGCAAGAGAATGGAATGGGGTCATTTGGGGTAGAAGAGATGATGAGTATGGATGGAGGATGACTTGAGGTAGTGGTTTTTACATCACATGTTGAACAAGAAGATTAGAAAATGTCACCTTTACTTCCATACATATTATAAGGACATGAGTAGAATAGTCAAATCTACATGGTGTATGGGATCTGAGGGGAGGATCAGCATCATTAGCTTATTGTACAGACAGGAACAGGAACATTAATCAATTTAGTTAACCCAATCTAGTATACTGTCAGACCCCGCTATTCGCGGATTCACTATTTGTGGACCCTGGGTATCTGCAGGATATAAAGTGTGGTCTGCTTCGACATTCACGCTTCACGTATTCACGGGTTTTTTAAATTATTATGATTAATTATTATTATATATATATTTTTTAACACTTCAGGACTGGTCTCCGAAATCCATCCACCTGGGAAATTGGAAATCAGCCAGCATCACAGCATTACATAAAAAGGTGCAAAAACGAATCCCCTTAACTACAGCCCAATTAGCTGACTGTACTTCCAGTCATCAGCAAGGTTGTGGAATCCATCATCACAGTTGACATAAAATCATTCCTTTTCTCTACCAGCCTCATCTCAGATCATCAATTTGGATTCAGACCGAGTCACTCCAGCTTGGACATGCTGCTTCTATTCTCCCAACAATGGTGGAGACCCTCAATGTCAGACATGAGATCAGAGCCATCTTTCTGGACAAATGTCGAGCTTTTGATACAGTCTGGCATCCTGCTCTGCTGTCCAAACTGTCTGCCTATGGAATCCAAGGCCAACTCCACGCTTGAATTCCTGATTTCCTCCACTCTCGTAGACAACGTATGGCTCTCAAGGGAACCCTTTCATCTCCTCTCCCTGTCAAAGCTGGAGTTCCCCAAGGCAGTGTTCTTGGCCCCATATTATTCCTAATCTTCATTAATGATCTCACCGACTCGAGAAAATCCTCTTTATCTCTTTGCTGATGACTCCACTCTCTGCCATGACATCTCTCATTCTTCTGACAGACAGGCAGCAGCCTCTTTCCTCTCCTCAGACCTTGACAAAATCACAAACTGGTCAAACACAATTTTGTCCACCTTATGCGTTCTCCCTTACCTCTCATGGTTAGCTGCATTCTCTGTTTGTCCATCTCCGTCTACTTTCTCCCTCCGCCCTGCTATGGTGTTTCCACTTTCTCAAGCTGTTCCCTTTGTTATGTTGTGTCCTGATTTGTTCTGCGTAATCGCTCTTCCACGAGCCTAGACCATGTAAAGAAATAATAATAATAATAATAATAATAATAAATAAAATTAAAAAAAATAACATTGCCCGACATTTGCGGCATTTTTCAGGAACGTATCCCCCATGAGTAGCGGGTTCCAACAGTATTGTTACATGGAAAGGGGGGGGGGGGGTGGGGAGGGGGATCTATCGCTGGATTGTATTAAGAATAGTATGGTCCTTATGTCATGTAGTTGGATTACCCTTGTAACAGGGAAAATCCCAGAGCAAGTCATCTTGTTAAACGTGTACTGAGGAGGCAGTGTTAATTATAAAGCAGATAGAGTACGTTTGTTGTTTAAAACCTCCTGTTTTTGAGTAAGGCCAGGTGAGCACTTGGGCACAAGGGCACAATGGAAAGTGCATTGTGCTTTAGGAGGAATCGGCATAGAATGTTTGGCCACCGCACTGCAGGCTGTGGTGGCAAGCTCAGCTGTGGAGCCTTGGAGAGGGGGCATAATATTTTTTTATTGGGGCTGCCCTGTGGGGTGGGAAAGCCTAGAAGATGGCACCCCCCAAAGCAGTGGGTGGCCATTGATAAGGACCCGCCCTGCATGAAGGCAATCCCAAAGTTTACGAGGGCAGTGATCGTGCACAGCATGTCAGTTTGTGTTGGAGTTGAAATTGCAGTTGGAGTTGGAATCGGACCTTTGCAAAGGCAGCACCCCTCTCCTTATCGCCATACCTCTCCCCATCACCATCCTCTCTCCCTGTGCTGCAGCCCTTTGCAACGTCAACCTGCATGGGCCATACTGGACCCACAACTAGTTTGTGCCTCGCTCAAGCCCTCGCTCATTCCCCATTGTTTTGTGAGTCCCGGTATATATTGTGTTGGTGCCATAGTGGGTTCGGCTTTTGTCATTTTTCTCCTCTGTACATAGGTTTGCGTGCCCCATCATCCCTATCTCTGTCTGTCGACTGCTTAGTTTGTTCTGTGTTATTTTTAACATCCTGTCACACCTTTCTCCCATATTCATTCATTACTTTAAATATACCCCATTTTGACTGAGACATTTTCCCACCTTTTGCCTCCCACGAGTTGCGCCACCAAGTTCGGCCTCGGATTGGAGCGATCTTTGTGGAATAGTGGTATTTTGAACGCAGTTTCTTCATCACCGTTTCAGACCTTTGTGGGGGTATTATAACCCTGGCACAGGCGAACCGTGTTAACGGATCGTCTGACGTGACAATACAGCACCGGTCAAAAGTTTTAGAATACCGCCATTTTTCCAGTTTTTACTGAAATTTAAGCAGTTCAAGTCCAGTGAATAACCTGAAATGGTACAAAGCAAAGCGGAAAACTGCCAGAGGTTAAAAAAAGAAGTTTAGGTTTCCAAAAACTGAAAAATAATGTAAATTTCAGAGTTGTTAAAAAAGGCCCTTTTCACACAACTAATGGGTTAGCAACTGCAGCTGTTCTGCAGCAATAGAAGTAAATTAGGCCTTGAAAGTTGATGTAAACAATTCCTCCAGGTGTCCCAACTTTTGTTGATTAGTTACAAACCCTCTGTCTGTATAAAAGCAGTGTTTGGAACAGTCTGTGTTGCTACACCCTCTGAAGCATTATTTGGACAATATTACACTGCAGGAAGTAGTAAATTGCTGTCATAATGGTGAGAAAAAGACAATTAACAAAGGAAGACAGACAGACCATTTATACGCGCTTAAAAGTGTGAGTCTTTCTTTTGAGAAATTGCAAGAAGCCAAGGTGTCAGGGAGTAGTTTTCCTACACCATCAAAGGCACTTGGAAACTGGAGGAAACTCTGACAGAAAGAGGTCTGGCAGACCAAAGCCACAACACAATCAGAGACAAGTTTCTGAGAGTCAACAGCTTGCGTGATAAGCAGCTCACAGCTTAACACTGGTCGAGTAAGGAAGTCTCAGTTCAACTGTGAAGAGAAGACTTAAAGCTGCAGGTTTGACGGGTCGAGTGGCCGTAAGAAAGCCATTGCAAGATGGCAAAATAAGAAAAGAGTCTTGTCTGGGCCATGACGCACGCCAGTGGACTACTGAAACTGTAAGAAGGTCTTATGGACCGATGAATCAAAATTTGAAATCTTCGGTTCATCACGCAGGGTTTTTGTATGCCGTCGAGTAGGCGAAAGGATGGTTCCTTAGTGTGTGACACCAACTGTCAACATGGAGGAAGCATGATGATATGGGGTCTTTTGCTGGATCCAGAGTCAACTGACTTGAACAGAGTGACTGGCACCTGAACCAAAGGGCTACACAGCATTTTGCAGCGCCATGCAATACCCTCTGGTCTACGCCTTGTTGGTCAGGGGTTCATCCTACAGCAAGATAACGACCCAAAACATACTCCAGGCTATGTCAGAACTACCTTTGAAGAAAAGAAGAAGACGGTAGGCTTCAATTCATGGAATGGCCAGCACAGTCTCCAGACTTAAACCCCCATCGAGCTTGTTTGGGATGAACTGGACAGAAGGGTGAAAGCAAAGCAACCTCAAAGTGCAACACATTTGTGGGAACTGCTGCAACAGTGTTGGGAAGAATCTTTCCGAACAATATTTGATTTCCATTTTTTGAAAGAATGCCACGAGCATGTTCGGCTGTTATATCTGCAAAAGGTGGCTACTTTGAGAGTAAAAATTTAGATTAAATTTTGTTCAACAAAACGATTCCATGATTTCTTTTTATTCCATTAAACTGCTTAAATTTCAGTAAACTGGAAAAATGGGGGTGTTCTAAAACTTTTGACCAGTTCGTGTATTTTACCTGTTAACTAGCAATCAATCTGTACCAAAGAGATCAAGCACCTTGTAATTCTGAGTTTTTGAAATTTCACAAGTGTTACACTTGTACATAATGCTTTTTATTTCCTAAAAAATAATTTTATTGATGCAAATTTTTATTGATGCTGGATTCACCAAGGTGAAACATTTTAGAACTCTTTTGCCTTATAAGTTTTGAAGCCCAGCTGCCGAGGTTGCTGTGATCACTGGAATTAGGTCCGTTTGAGTCATTGGGAGAATTTTCCCTGTAATTCTACGCTTTTTCAAGCAGTCTGGGTTAAAATGGACTCCACAGCTGGACTCCACACTTTCGCTCCAACACCCCTTTACAGCACTTTTACTTCACTTTCAAGGTTTTATCCCTTTTAACTCAATGGAAAAACGTACTGTTTATTTTTTATGTTAAAGCCATTGTTCCTGATAGACCTGCAGAACCACAAGCACAGTGGAAGAGGATGCTCCGGGTTACTCCTTCCACTGCAATCATGGCTTTTATATATATATATATATATGGAGCCATTGCAAGCGTTCTGGAGACTTGCAGTGGCGGTGGCGCACTAACATTTACCCTCTGATGTTTTGCTTATCACATATGCTCTAGTAACACGGAAGTGTCTTTCTGTGGTGCTACGAAAAATATTTCACATTTTTATGAGTGCCAGGCTGGCGCTTTTGTGATTTTATCACATGTATCGCGGAGGCTAGGCTTGTTTTTACACATTGTGTTTTATCTTCGGTTTGTAGATTCTACACGATGAAAATGAGCGTCTTTAGCAAATATTATTGTCTTCCGGGCTAAATCGCTATATACTGTCAAGGAGCATAAAGAGCAATTACTGACAGTATTATATGAGATATAGTTCATCTTTGAAGCCTTATCAATCACGTTTGCACTTTGGAAATTTCATACTCAGGATTTAACGTTGTTTTTACAGAAGTGGTGTGTGAACTAATCATTATGTAAACTTGTTGATGGTGTCCCTATAGTTATTTTATGATTTTGCCTTGTTTTTATGTACAACCTCTTTCCTCATTTTAACTTTGTACAATGTTTGCCTTTGGTGTCTGATTCTTGTGCACAATGATTCCTGGAAATAAAGAGGAACAAAATCTCTCCCTCTCTCTCTTTCTTTCTTTCTCTCTCTTTCTC
Organism: Eptatretus atami; assembly: GCA_035128595.1. Taxonomy (NCBI): domain Eukaryota; kingdom Metazoa; phylum Chordata; class Myxini; order Myxiniformes; family Myxinidae; genus Eptatretus; species Eptatretus atami. The sequence continues at coordinate 108,726,093 of CM068952.1, read as the reverse complement.
TCTCTTTCTTTCTCTTTCTCTCTCTTTCTCTTTCTTTCTCTCTCTCTCTCCCTGTTGGCCAGTCGCTCTGTGTGTAAGTGTCATGGCGGCGTGTTGGTGTGTGTGTGTTAACTCTGTGTTGTCCCCTTGTGCTCTCTTGTCCACCTTACCCAGCTGTGCAGTGTTTTCTTCCCCCACCCCTCCTCTTGTGCCCCCATTTCCCGAGTTAGAGGGAGGGAGAGAAGAGCATTTACAGCGGCATTCAGTAAGTTTGTTGTGCTTTGGGCGGTGGCTGTGCCGATCTACTGTTGTGCATTATTAGGTTATCGCGTTTATTTATTTATTTACTTACTTATTTTGGATTCATTATACCTTTTCCTTTCGTTTAAATTATTCTTGTTTTCTCGTGACCCGTTGAAGTTTGAACGGTGTTCGCCTATTTTTTTATATATACATCCGGCTATTGAAGAGTCATGGCGGGTGAAAGTTTGCGGTACGCTTCCTTTGAAGCGCTAACCAGGAAACATGGCTTTGTTTGTATTCCTCCGTCGGAGATCAACATGGAGAAGTTAATTGTTGGTGTCGGTTAGATTATCCGGATTGAGAATGTTAAGGCGGTTTCCCGTATGAACAAAAATATTGTTTTTTTTCGTTTTTCAAGTGCCGATGGTTGCTCAAGTCGGCGAGCGCGGACTTTTCTTTGATCCCGATATTTATGTTCCGTTTTCCCCTCTGGATGCTCTCGCAAAAAAGGTTGTGATTTCAAATTTACCACCTTTCGTGAAAGGTGATCAGATTGTATCCCAGTTAAAATGATACGGTACGGTTGTGTCCCCATTAACAATGATTCCGTTTCGTAGTCGGAATGATAATTTGAAACACATCATGTCGTTTCGTCGAATTGTCTATATGATTTTACCGCCAGGTGTTTCAGGGTTTCAGGCAATCCCTCCCTTTAAAATCGAGGAACATACAGTCGGGCCCAAAAGTTTGCATTCACTTGAGCAGAATACAGTTGACTTCCATTTATACCTCTTTTCTCTATCTATACCTCATTTATACAATAACTTTTGAACTTTGGATGATTTTATTCACAGTTTAATGCATGATGTGACAAAAATAGCAGGTCAAAAGTTTACATACAACACACTCTAATATTATCTTATACTTTGTTGCAGAGCCTTTAACCTTTCGAACTTCAGTCAGTCTTGCAGGATATAAATCGCTTCTTCATTCTCTGAAGGTATTTTAACCCATTTCTCTTGAAGTGTTTGGTAGAGTTCAGTCAAATTGGTGGGTTTCTCTTTTGCATCTCTTTTTTCATTTCGCGTCCGACAAATGTCTCTCTTGATTTAAGTCGCGAGCCTTTTGAGCTGCCACATCCAAAACATAACCATTGTTCTGCGAGCCATCAGGCAACCAACTTGAAGGTATGCTTTGGGTCGTTGTCATGTTGGAAGGTCCAGCGACGTCCGAGGTTCAGCTTTCGAGCGGACTATTTCAGGTTCCCTTGGATAATTTCCAAGTCGTCTTTCTTCTTCATGGTGCCATCTATCTTATACAGTGCTCCTGGACC
>CM068952.1:108712539-108723082 GCA_035128595.1 Eptatretus atami | reverse complement strand
ATTGCATACCGACAACCAGAATGCGAAAGGGATTCGTAATCAGATGATATATATTTATTTTTTACCAGATTTAATAATACAATGGTTTTTCTTACCGATTTAAATGTTTGCTTTCCAGTATTAACGGTACAAAGGATACAATGATTTAAACAAGTTTTTGAAATAAACACAAAAACCATCAGTTACAAATATACGTTTCCCTAAAGGCACCACGATCAAATTAAAGGCTTCACAAAAAATGACGCGGATGGCACGGACGAAACGATCGGCGCTCCTATCAAAATACGGTCGCTGGGGTCATTTATCCGGGCGCGCAACATGCTGCAAATACTGCATATTACTTCTTTTCATGTGACAGGGAAATATCCGAGGGTTCAATTTCCGGAGGTTGAAGGGCCAAACCAGATAGAATGTCAGACTTGGCTCAGGAAGCAACTCCACGCGAGTTTTCAAAAATCCAGGAACTGGGGTTTGGTTACAGCAACTAGTGGAATGTGCTAATCTCAAAGGGAACCTGAACTTTGAATCTCTCTTTCTCAAAGGGTGCATCGGGTGGTGTACTCACTTTACCTTCCAAAAGGCTCATATGAGAGTGGCAGTAGATCTACTTTGGAGACTGAGAATGAACTACACATATAGGCCAAAGTCCTATTGGAGGTGTGTGACAAGAAAGAGTCACAAGAGGAGATTGATCCCATTAAATTGGTAATGTCTTACATAACTGGGGAGAAAGTGGAAAAGGATAGCATCTCATAGGAATCTCTGAGTTTTGTGGCCAATGTAACGCCACCCTAGACCAACACAAGAGGCATGGGACTCAGCCACTGTGGATTTCCAAAAGATAAAAATGGACTGTGACACGAAGAAAGTGCTGTTTCAACTTGTTCACCTTGATTAAGGTGAGGAGTGTTGCTGACTGTCCTTTTCAGGTTTTATTTTTGTTCCATCCTAAAGTAACTAACCCTAACCAGAGACCAGGACAGCTAAAACTAATCAGAAATCTTCATTTCGGATATTATTCAGATGGATCTGGAAAATCCTCTTTATTCTCTTTTGCTGATTGACTCCACTTCTGGTCGTGACATCTCTCATCTTGTGACAGACAGGACTATTGAGAAAGCTGGAAGGGAAAGGTAAGCTGCCCAAGGTATTTAACCAGTCAACCATATGTGTTGGAACTTGCATTACATAATTATGTCGACGCACACAAATGTGGAACAGCAGATTCCCTCCCTCAAGAAGGTTCAATGATGAGCTCAGTTTGGGTCTTTCTATGACAGTCGTGATTGCAAGACCATGATCTGAAACTAGCTTGGATCTAAGGAAACTTAGAATTCAATTCCTTAATTTCAAAGCTACATTCAACTTGACATGTCGATTTAAATCAGAGCTTTTAATGATTACAATTACAAAGATTATAAGGCTTCAATAAAAACTTGCTAAGCAAATTCAACTTGATAAATGAATGGCGGGCATAATTGTCTGATAGCATGCTGTCTGTTTAGACTAGAATGTACAAAGCATCAAAATGGATTTTTGTTTTTGCTAAATAAGAGAATGAAGTGAAAAATTACAACAAAATTACTTTCTTAGTGATAGTAGAACTCCAATGTATATTTGTAATACATGGTCGAGGCTTATGAAGGCTTAGAGCGAGTGTGGATTGTAACAAAATGAAAGTGGGAAACACAACAGCAGATGTAGTGGATAGGGTAATAGTTAAGATGGTGAAAGAGTGAGATCAAAGAGAGGGGGTAAAGATGTCATGAGATGAACGATTGCATTAAACCGAACCACAGACAAGAAGATGGAAAAGGGGAAAGTGGGAGACCAAAACTGACAAAGGAAAGAGGTGAGTGAAGGGGAAAACTTCACAATACCTGGAAAAGGGGAGGCAAAGAAATGGAATTTGTGGGTCCATTTGGTTTGGTAGAAGAGATGATTGAGTATGGAGTGAGGTATTGAACTTGAGGTAGTAGTGTTTTTTACATCATCAAATGTTTTACAAGAAGATTAAAATGTCACCTTTAACTTCCAATACATATTATAAACATGATAGAATAGCAAAATCTACATGGATATATGGGATCGAGGGAGGATTCAAGCAATTAGCTTATTGTACAGACAGGACAGGAAACATTAACTCAATGTTCAGTACCAATCTAGTATACTGTCCAGACCCCCCGCTATCGCGATCTCAACTTTGTGGACCTGGGTATCTGCAGGATATAGTGTGGTCGTGCTTCTACACTCACGCTTCCGTATTCACGGTTTTTTAAATTATTATGATTAATTATTATTATATATATATTGTTTAACACTTAGACTGGTCTCCGAAAGTCCATCCTACCTGGGGTAAATCTTGGAAGAATCAGCCAGCTCACAGCCATTGACAGTAATAGTGCAAAAACGAATCTTAACTACACCCAATTCCTGACTGTACTTCCATCATCAGCAGGTTGTGGAATCCTCATCACAGTTGACATAAAATCATCTTTTCTCTACCCAGCCTCGATTTCCGATCATCCAATGTTGGGATTCAGACCGGAGTCACTCCGCTTGGACATGCCTCTTCTATTCTCCCAACAATGTGGATTGTCAGACATGAAGATCAGAGCCATCTTTTCTGGACAATGTCGAGCTTTGGATACAGGTCTGGATGCCCTGCTCTGCTGCCAACTGTCTGCCTATGGAATCCAAGGCCACTCGCACGCTTGAAATTCCTGATTTCCTCCACTCTCGTAGACAAGTATGGTCTCAGGGAACCCTTCACCCTCATCACCCTGTCAAAGCTGGAGAAGCGCAAGGCAGTGTTATTGCCATATTATTCCTAATTTCATTAATAGATCTCACCGACATCGAGAAAATCCTCTTTTATCTCTCTTTGGGCTGGACTCACTCTCTGCATGACATCTCTCTTCTGCTGCAGACAGCAGCAGCCTCTTTCCTCTCCTCAGACCTTGAAAAATCACAAACTGGTTCAAACACCATTTTGTGCACCTTATGCGTTCTCCTACCTCTCATGTTAGCTGCATTCCTTGCTTGTCCATCTCCGTCTACTTTCTCCCTCGCCTGTGATGGTGTTCCATTTCTCAAAGCTGTTCCTTTGTGAATGTTGTCTGATTTGTTTGCGTAATCCTCTTCCAAGCCTAGACCATGTTAAGACATAATATAATAATAATATAAAATTAAAAAAAAACATTGCCCGACATTTTGCGGCATATTTCAAACGTATCCCCATGAGTAGCCGGGTTACAGTATTTGTATGGAAAGGGGGAGGGGGGGTGGGGAGGGGGATTTCGCTGGATTGTTGAAGAATAGTAATGTCTTATGACCAGGATAGGTGGATTACCTTGTAACATGGTGAATCCCAGAGAAGTCATCTTGTTAAACGTGAGTATGAGAGGCAGTGTTAATTATAAAGGCAGATTAGAGTACGTTTTGTGTTTAAAACCCCTGTTTTTGAGTAAGGCCAGGTGGGAAGCACTTGGGGCACAAGGGCACAATGGAACGTGCATTGTGCTTTAGGAGGATCGGCGATAAGAAGTTTGGACCACCTGCACTGCAGGCTGTGGTAGGCAAGCTCAGCTGTGAGCTTGGAGAGGGGCGAATTCTTGTGTTAATTGGGCTGCCCTGTGGGGTGGGAAAGCTAGAAGAGGGCACCCCAAAGCAGTGGGTGGCCATTGATAAGGCTACGCCTGCATGAAGGCGATCCAAAAGTTACGAGGGCAGTGATTTCGTGCCACAGCATGTCATTTGTGATTGGAGTTGAAATTGCGTTGAGTTGGAAATCGACCTTGCAAAGGCAGCACCCTCTCGTTATCGCCATACTCTCCCATACTGCATCCTTCTCCTGTGCTGCAGCCCTTGCAAACGTCACCTCACATGGGCCATACTGGACCCACAACTAGTTTGTGCTCTCGCTCAGGCCTCGCTCATTCCATTGTTTGTGAGTGCCGGTATTATTGTGTTGGTGCCATAGTGGTTCGGCTTTGTCATTTTTCTCCTTGTACATAGGTTTTGCGTGCCCACATCCCTATCTCTGTCTGTGACTGCTTAGTTGTTCCGTGTTAATTGTTTAACATCTTGTCAAGCTTTCGTCCATATTCATTCATTTATTTAAATATACCCCATTGACTGAACATTTTCCCACCGTTTTTGCTCCACGAGTTTTGCGCACAAGTTCGGCTCGGATTGGAGCGATCTTTGTGAATAGTGGTATTTGAAGCGCAGTTTCTTCATCACGTTTCAAGACCTTTTGTGGGGGTATTTAACCGGCACAGGCGACCGTTGTTAACGGATCGTCTGACGTGCAACAATACCAGCCCGGTCAAAAAGTTTTAGAAATACGCCATTTTTTCAGTTTTTACTGAAACTTTAAGCAGTAAGTCCAGTGAATAACCTGAAGGTACAAAGCAAAGCGGAAAACTGCAGAGTTAAAAAAAGAAGTTTAGGGTTCGCAAAACTGAAAAAATAATGAAATTTCAAGTTGTTAAATAAAGGCCCTTTTCACAAAACTAATGGTTAGGCAACTGCAGCTGTTCTGCAGCAAATAGAAGTAAATTAGGCCTTGAAAGATTGTGTAAACAATTCCTCAGGTGTCTCCAACTTTTTGTTGATTAGTTTACAAACCTCGTCCTGTATAAAAGCAGTTTTTGGAACAGTCTGTGTTGCTACACCCTTGAACATTAATTGGACAATATATACACTGCAGGAGTGTAAATTTGCTGTATACATGGTGAGAGAAAGACATAAACAAGGAAGACAGACAGACTTATTATAACCTTAAAGTGGTAGGTCTTTCTTTTGAGAAATTGCAGAATCCAAGGTGTCAGGGAGTATTTCCTACACCCATCAAAAGCACTTGGAAACTGGAGGAAACTCGACAGAAAGAGGTCTGGACAGACCCAAGCCCACAACACAATTCAGAAGACAATTTCTGGGAGTCAACAGCTTGCGTGATAAGCAGCTCACAGCTTAACATGGTCAGTAGGAAGTCTCAGTTTCAACTGTGAAGAGAAGATTAAAGCTGCAGGTTTTGACAGGCGAGTGGCCGTAAGAAGCTCTTGCTAAGATGGCAAATAAGGAAAAGAGTTTGTCTGGGCCATAGACGCCAGTGGACCTGAAAACTGTATAGAAGGTATTATGACCGATGAATCAAAATTTGAAATTCTTTGGTTCATCAACCAGGGTTTTGTATGCCGTTCGAGTAGGCGATAAGGAATGGTTCTTAGTGTGTGACACCCACTGTCAACCATGGGGAAGCATGATGATATGGGGCCCTCTTTTGCTGGATCCAGAGTCATGACTTTGAACAGAGTGATGGCCACCTGAAACCAAAGGGCTACCACAGATTTTGCAGGCGCCAATGCCAATCCCTCGGTTAACGCCCTTGTTGGTCAGGTGGTTATCCTCAGCAAGATACGACACAAAACATACTCCACTATGTCAGAACACTTTGAAGAAAGAAGAAGACGGTAGGTTCAATCATTGGAATGCGCCAGCACAGTCCGCAGACTTAAACCCCATCGAGCTTGTTTGGGATGAACTGGACGAAGGGTGAAAAGCAAAGCAACCTACAAGTGCAACAAATTTGTGGGAACTGCTGCACATGTTGGGAAGAACTTTCCGAAGAATGGATTGATTTCATTGTAAAGGGGGGAGAATCCACAGCATGTTGGCTGTTATCTGCAAAAGGTGGCACTTTGATGAGTCAAGAATTTAAGATTAAATTTTGGTTCACAAAAACGATTCCATGATTCTTTTTTATTCCATTTAAACGCTTTAAATTTCAGTCAAACTGGAAAAATGGGGGTGTTCTAAAACTTTTGACCAGTGTGTATTTTTACCTGTTAACTAGCAATCCATCTGTAACCAAAGAGATCAGACCTAGTAATTCTGAGTTTTTGAAATGTTCACAAGTGTTTACTTTAAGTCAGTGTCTCGTACAAATCTTTTTATTTCCTAAAAATAAATTTTATTGGACGCAAAATTTTATTGATGCTGGATTCAACTAAGGTGAAACATTTTAGAACTCCTTTCCTTAATAAGTGGAAGCCAGCTGCGAGTTGCTGTGGATCACTGGAATTACGGTCCGTTTGAGTCATTGGGAGAATTTTCCGCTGTAATTCTACGCTTTTTTTCAAAGCAGTCTGGAGTTAAAATGGATCCAACAGCTGGACTCCACACTTCGCTCCACCCCCTTTTACAGCACTTTTGACTTCACTTTCAAGGTTTTGATCCTTTTACTCAATGGGAAAAACGTACTGTTTAATTTTTTATGTTAAAGCATTGTTCTGATGAACCTGCAGAACCACTAAGCAACGTGGAAGAGGATGCCCGGGTTACTCTTCCCTGCAATCCAATGGGCTTGTCTATGTATAAGCGACCCATGCCAGCGCTCTGGAGACTTTCAGTGCGCTGGCGCACCTAACATTTTGCCTCTGATGTTTGCTTAATCACATATGCTCTAGTAACACGGAATTGTGTCCTTTCTGTGTGCTACTGAAAAGTAATTTCCCACATTTTTATCATTGAGTGCCAAGGCTGGCCCCTTTTTGTGATTTTATCACATGTATCGGGGCTAGGCTTTGTTTACACATTGTGTTTTTATTCTTCGTTTTAGGTATCTTCACCGATTCGCAAATGAGGTCTTTCAGCAATAATTATTTGTTCGAGCTAAACTCGCTATATAAATAATACCTGTCAAGGAGCATAAAATGCAAGTTATGACAATTATGAATGACGATATAGTTGATCTTTGTTGAAGCTTCATCACATCACTTTGCAACTTTGAATTTTCAACATCAGTGATTTTACTTGTTTTTAAGAAGTGGTGTATAATCATTATGTAAACTGTTGATGGTGTCCGCTTAGTTATTGTTATGATTTTTGCCTGTTTTTGTATGTACAACTCTTCCTCATTTAATTTGTACAAATGTTTGCCTTTGTTGTCTGATTCTTGTGCACGATGATTCTGGAAATAAAGAGGAACAAACTCTCTCCCATTCTCTTTCTTTCCTTTCTCTCCTCTTTCTTTCTCTCTCTCTCCTTTCTCTCTCTTCTTTCTTCTCTTTCTCTCTCTTTCTTTCGTTTCTTTTCTCTCCTCTCGTCTCCCTGGTGCCAGTCGCTCTGTGTGTAAGTGTCATTGCGGGTGTTGGTGTGTGTTGTTAACTCTGTGTTGTCCCCTGTGCTCTCTGAACTTACCACTGTGCAGTGTTTTCTTCCCCCCCTCCTTGTTGCCCCCATTTCTTGTTCCCGGAGTAAGGGAGGAGAGAAGAGCATTTACAGCGGTATTCAGTACGTTTGTTGGTGTTTGGGCGGTGGTGTGCGATTACTGTTGTTGCCATTATTAGTTATCGCGTTTATTTATTTTATTTACTTACTTATTTTGGATTCTTATCTTTTCCTTTCGTTTAAATTATTCTTGTTTTCTCGGACCCGTTGAAGTTTGAACGGTGTTCGCCTATTTTTTTATATTATCCGGCTATTGAGATCATGGCGGGTGAAAGTTTGCGGTCGACTTCCTTGAACGCTAACCAGGAAACAATGGCTTGTTTGTATTCCTCCGTCGGAGACCACATGGAGAAGTTTAATTGTTGGTGTCCGTTAGATTATCCGGATTGAGATGTTAGGGCGGTTCGTAGACAAAAATATTGTTTTTTTTCGTTTTTCAGTGCCGATGGTTGCTAAGTCGCGAGCGCGGACTTTTTCTTTGATCGATATTATGTTCCGTTTTACCCTCTGATCTCAGCAAAAAAGTTGTGATTTAAATTTACCCACCCTTTCGTGTAAATGCGATCAGATTGTATTCCAGTTAAGAACGATACGGTAACGGTTGTGTCCCATTAACTAATGATTCCGTTCGTAGTCGACATGATAATTTGTAAACACATTATGTGTTTCGTCGAATTGTCTATACATGACTTTTAACGACAGGTGTTTCAGGGTTTCAGGCAATCCTTCCCTTTAAAATCGAGGAGACAACTTATTGGGATCGGACCAGAAATCTCACTTGGAGATATAGTTGGAATTCCATTTTATAACTTTTTTTCTCTTTAACTCATTTATACAATAACTTTGAACTTGGATGATTTATTCAGAGTTTAATGCACTGATTGACAAAATAGCAGTCAAAAGTTTACATACAAACACTCTAATATTATTATACTATGTTGCAGAGCCTTAACCTTTCGAACTTCATCAGTTTTGCAGGATAACATCAATCACTTCTACAATTCTCATGAAGGTATTTTAACATTTTTCTTGACAGTGTTGGTAGAGTCAGTCAAGTATTGGTGGTTGCCTCTTTTGCACTCTCTTTTTCAATTCCGTCACAATTCTCTCTTGATTTAGTCCGGGTTTGACTGGCATTCAAAACATAACCTTGTTCTGCGAGCATCCCACAACCAACTTGAAGTAATGCTTTGGGTCGTTGTCATGTTGGAAGTTCAGCGACTGAGGTTTACAGCTTTCCGAGCGGACTATTTCAGGTTCCCTTTTGATAATTCCAAGTCGTCTTTCTTTCATGGGCCATCTATCTTATACAGTGCTCTGGACCACTGGAGCATAACATCCCCATAGCATGATGCTGCACACATGCTTACTGTGGGTATTGTGTTCTTCCGGATTTGAAGGGTCTCCCTTCTCTCGCCAGACGTACTGTTGTCTGTGGCCGAAAAGTCATCTTGGTTTATAGACAAAGGACACTCGCGCAGAAGACCTCTATCTTGTCTAGTGCTTTCTTGCCTATTTAGCTGGCTTCGCATGGCGTTTTTTGGAAAGGAGGGCTTCCTTGTGCTCGCGCCTCTTAGTCCGTTTCGGTGCAGGAAACTCTGGACGGTGACAGTGACAACCTTCGTTCCTAGCCCCCAATTCTTGGCAGGTTTTTCTTGGTAGTGCTTGGGGGTTGAGAGGCGCACTTTTTTGGAAACTGCCTCTCATCGGTTTGGTTGTCAACTTGGACTTCGGCCTGATTTGGAAGGATCTTGGTTGTCCTCAGGTCCTATAATTCAACACAATGTACGAACAGAATGACCGTGGCACTTCTAGTTGCCGAGATATGGCCCATAGAGAAGTTCATTGACTTGTCTAATACATGGATAATGCTCCTTCCTGCAGGTCTCTGAGAGGTATTTTTTGCCTTCCCTGCTGCGCTCAAGTGGAAATAGGGCCTCGAAGGGACACCCTCGCCCTTTATACACAGCCATGGAGCACTAGCTGCGACCTATTACATAACATCTATAATCAGCAGCGAGTGGGGACACAATCAAGGTGATAGGAAGGCATCTCTCAGAACTTCTAGGCCTTTCGAAAGCCAATCATGGGCAGCAAGTCACTTGGTGTATATAAACTTTTTGACCCCGTATTTTTTGTGACTTCATGAATTAAACTGTGAATAAAATCATCCAAGTACAAAAGTTGCAGACCCTTGATAGAAACAGGGAGAATGGTGAAATTGTTCGTCGGATGGAAAAGAATTCATGATTATTGCAGAGAGAAAGGGATAAATGGAAGTCAACGTTGTATTCTGCTAAAGTGTATTAGCAAAACTCTTTGGGCCCCTTACAATGAGCGACAAAACTGTCTATTGATCGCCATGTATATGAGGGGAGAGAAATAGGAGAGGGAAGAGGACACCCTGAGATAGAAGGAGAGAATGGGGAATTAAGGGGAGAGGAGAACACACGAGAGGGTCCTAGTGCATGAGTGTAGAAGTAAGAGGATCGGCACATGTAAGAGATCGATGCGAGAAAAAGGAGAATGAAACGTGCCCCAAAGACATGCCGAATAAAACTGTTAATGAAGGCTCCTCATCCTCAACAACTCCCCGTCCCAGATAATGCTACCATTACAGAAGCAGAAGCTTCCCATGAAGCACCTGCTCCTACTCTGATTAATAAAAGTACAAAAAGATCTCTTCCCCTTTCTCAAACACCGACCGAGCCTGGATCGAAAATCCGACTGCTTCAGCGGTCCTCGCTCCTTTGCACAGGTTTGTGGGGACTGCCCACAACACAGGCCCATGTGTTTCGTTTTCACCAGTTGATTCCTCTGTCTGAACACCTGGTATCTCTAAAATGTCTTATAACGACGCTAATGCACCCTCCCCCTCCCTCTTTCTCCCTTCCTCCCCCTCCTCCCTTTGCTCTTCTCTCTCCCCCTCCCTTGCCCCTCCTGCTCTTTCTTCCTTCCTTCCTGCCCCCTCCCTCCTCCCTGGTTTGCAACCATTTGCAACCTCCAACTATTACTACCAGTCCCCCCCCCAGACTGGACTTACCACCTCCATACTCTCCGAGTCATCTCAGCCTTGTAGTGCTCCTGTTAAAGATAGCGCCATCGCCATCACGATCGTTAATGACACACCCAAGGATGTAACCACTGAGAGTGTTCCTCTTTGGTCCCTCCTCCTGAATTAACTATGGAGATTGAGCAAATGGCTGAAGGCCCTGAGGAAAATGAGGAATATGATTCAGACGGTTGCTCTTCTCTGGGTTGCTCTTCTCTGACGTCGAGTGCTTTTGGCGAGGAGCTCCCCCCAGAT
>CM068952.1:108631782-108649288 GCA_035128595.1 Eptatretus atami | reverse complement strand
ACGCTGGCGTACGCTGAACTATTGATGTTTTTTTTCAGTTTTGGGCGTATTCATAACGAGTTGGACGTATGCATAACGTATTAGTAACGTACACAGAACGTTTCGATAACTTATACCAACGAATGCTTAGCGTGTTGTCGCGTTCACACCTATGCCCAACGATAGTCTAACTTATGCATAGCGTGGCAGCGTAATCGCCGACGATCACGTGGCGTAGCTTATTAATAGGCTGCCGCTCAACGATTTAAAGGCCCTGTCACACCTTGACGATTTAGCCAGCGTATGCCGATGTATGAAAATTTGTCTGAAACGCTGGCACACGTCGAATACGTTATGGGTAAGTTTTGTATACATTAAGAGCACGCTGAAGCACGCTGGCATACGTCGTAGTACGCCGAGCTCGTCGACAAATTTTAAGCATGCTCAAAATTTTCTGAACATGCTCGGCGTAAGACTCACACGTTCCGCATACGCTGGCCATAAGTTGTAAGCACGTTATGCGATCGTTGACACACGTCGACACACGTTACTTGTAAGTTACTCAAAAGTCGAAATACGTCGAGGTAATGTTTAGCGTACCCGAAACTTATTTCTAACCTATGAGTAACGTGCTTTGAACCTATGAGTAACGTATCTCCAACACATATTGACGTATGTAGATGTATTTGACGTCTTCCGGACGACCACAGAACTTACTGAACGTGTTTCTAACTTACAGCTACCGTATAATGGCGTATTGGCAGCGTTTAGGGGAATTGGTATATAAAAATGGGCTTCACACAGGAGGAACCCGTCAGTGTTCCAGACTCCCATGTTGTTTTTTTTTTTCTTCGGATGACGGTGATGTTGACACTTTGATTTCTAGTGCGGTATATGATTTAAATCGTTGAGCGGCAGCCTATTAATTATATTATATTATAACCGCACTAGAAATCAAAGTGTCAACATCACCGTCATTCCGAAGAAAAAAACAAAACAAAAAAAACCATGGAGTCTGGAACACTGACGGGTTCCTCCTGTGTGACCCCATTTGTATATACCAATTCCCCTAAACGCTGCCAATACGCCATTATACGGTAGCTGTAAGTGAAACACATTCAGTAAGTTCTGTGGTCGTCCGGAAGACGTCAAATACGTCTACATACGTCAATATGCGTTGGAGTACGTTACTCATAGGTTCAAAGCACGTTACTCATAGGTTAGAAATAAGTTTCGGGTACGCTAATCATTACCTCGACGTGTTTCGACTTATGAGTAACTTACAGGTAACGTGTGTCGACGTGTGTCAACGATCGCGTAACGTGCCTACAACTTATGGCCAGCGTATGCGGAACGTGTGAGTCATACGCTGGCATACGTCAAAAAATTTGAGCATGTTAAAATTTGTCGACGAGCTCGGCGTACTACGACGTATGCCAGCGTGCGTCAGCGTGCTCTTAATGTATACAAAACTTACCCATAACGTATTCGACGTGTGCCAGCGTTTCAGACAAATTTTTCATACGTCGGCATACGCTGGCTAAATCGTCAAGGTGTGACAGCCCCTGTACATACTGATACATTCTCTGTTCTAGCTCTTCCATGAGCCCTGACTTTGTATACAAAAACAAACTGTGATCTTGGTGTTTCACAGGCAGGGGATTCATCAATGTGTGTGCTGTCCCTCGAATGGACGTAAACTGGGCGTCCCGTCTACTGACATTAGTTGGTGATGTTAAAGATCCCACGGTGTCTTTCACAATGTCTTAAAACAGTCACTGAACACTTCATAAGAGTTGGCGAGCTATCGCCATTACCATGGCGAAATTCCAAATTTCTGCCCCAACTACTGCTTGGAGAGGGATGGCAAACCACCCAGCATGACCCTGGCCTAAAACTGCTTTGGCAAACCATACAGAGTATGGTACATCATCCAGTCATATTGATCATGATGTTATTACTATTCTCTGTTTAAGCGGTTTGTGTATCTTTTCTCGAGATATGTATACTTGTGATATATTGTTTTGTATATTATGTATTCTTGTTCTTTTTCTTGGAAAATTGCATGGAGAGTAATGTAACAAGTAGAATTTCCATTATATGGAACTAATACATATTTGAATTGAATTGATTGAATTGAATCTTAGTGAAATAACTCTCAAGGACATTCCCTGGATGGCTAACAGCTGGTCACCAAAAAATTTAGGTCAGTTGTCTGAGTTATTGCCACAATATGAATAGATGTGCAGTTTCCTTTTAAAATATCTAGCTGGGCCGTGCAGCTCGGTTGACCTCAATCCCCAGTAAAAATGAAGTAGAGTACCTCCATATGCTATCTACCAATTACCACTGTTGTCCTTTTACTTTACAGTAATATTATGTTGAGGGAAGGTTTGAAACTCTTCCATTCACTGTATCTTTTTTTTTTAGGCTTCCAACCAGTATGGCTGAAAAAAAGCCAAGTCTTCGTGCTTGCTTTTTACCTCCGCCACCAAAGGTGGACGGAGGTTTTAATTCAACCCTGTCTGTTGTCTGTTTGTCTGTCTGTTTGTCTGTTCGTTTGTGTGCAGGATATCTCAAAACGTTGCGGACGGATCAGACAAAATTTGGTGCACAGGTTGGGTGTGTGACAAGGACGAATTGATTAGATTTTGGTGATGACCCGGATCCGGATACTAGAATTTTATATGTAACTAGCGAGGTACCCGTGCCGTGCACGGGAGGGAGCCAAATGCAAACAGACAATGTGGAAACAGCGAATGCCAAACCATGAACCAATAAGTTCCACATCATGTTGCACCTTCAGTCCCATGTCGGGCATGGACAGCCGGTTCATGAAGCACTTGGGCAAAAACTTACTGCAGCCGACCCCAACAGAAGTAAGGTGGGTAATATTTAAATGATGTCAATGGCAAAAACTGCAAATGCCAAATCTGCGAATGTCACTGGTGGAAACCCTCACATCATTTCTGATTCTCCTTTAAACTCAATCTCTCAATATTTTCATTCCAAACAGCATCATCCAACAACAAATTAATACCATACTGTGAATATAACAAAATACAGTGCTACAATACAAACACTCCTGAAGTAAACGAATATAAGCGCCATTCTGACGTTACATCCGGATAGGGAGCAGCTTCGTGCGGATCAAAACTCAAAATCATAATTGTATTGAGGTACAGTAGTCTCCGGATATTAAACCACCTCGGGCGGAGCGTTTCCTGGATTTAATATCCGGCGGATTTATTATCCGGTGACCCCAACTTCGGACCTGAAATTACTGTATCGTGCAATCACTTATCAGCAGAAAATAGCAAAAACAGTTTGATTTATATAAAAAAGAGGTTATTGATAAAAAACAGGAAAGAAACAACAGAATGCAAATTAGGCTACACCATCTTCCTTCGTCAGCCAGTTGGCAACGTCCTTTGTTTGAGAGGAAATGTCCTTCGAACGGAATCCTTTGAGCTCTCTGAAGTCAGGAACTGGGATATCATGTTGTCGTCTTGCCCGTTCTAGGACTTCAATAGCTCCTGACATCAGCTCCACTGACGACAGGCTCTTCCTCATTGTCATCGTCATCTTCGTCGTGGTCTTCCTGGTTCATCTTGTTGCTGGTCTGTCGCCTCTATGAACTCGACAAGGTTTTGCGAGAGTTCCCCCCGTTGTTTCATTGGCGACCTCGAGGTCTTCGTCAATGTCGACCCAGTGGTTGAATTCCTCATCAGAAAGAACCTGGCGGAGGTGGGGAAGTGGGACTTCGACGTGTTCTGCGTCACCTTGGCGCGGCTCTTTGCCATAAAAGGCTGCCTTCTTCCAACAGTTCACGATGGCTTTCCTGTTCTTCAACCTTCTGCCACGCTGAAGCCAGCATTTCCATCGCTTCAAAAGATGGAAATTTTTCTTGACGAGGTTGTTCGCTGTCAAAGTCTCGTCTTCAGGGCATCGTCAATTTCATCGATCAGCTTCTGGCGTAATTCATGTCGAAAATAAGCCTCAAGGTCCGAATGATGCCTTGGTCGCAGGGCTGGAGATGAGCGGTCGTGTGGGTGGCAGAAATCGATCGTGGATCGTCTGCAGCATCACGTTGACTGAGTTGGGCCTTTCAGTTCATCATAATGCTTTCAACTTTCCTAACTTCTCAGTTAAACAGATCCTGACGCGTCGTCGGTTGCCTCTTTTCGCTTCGGCATCACAAAGATATGTTGAAAAATCTGGGGAGTGAAACAAGATGTCTTTAATTTAGGCAACACAATTAACGTCAACACGATTCAGATCACTTCGGACACTGAATGAAAAATGGAACAGAAACGGACTAACAAGGCAACACAGAAACACTGTAAAGCCTTTGAGACATCAAGCGAGGTTTGATCTACGACCAGTTTCGCTAACCGGTTCCGACTGATGCTAAAAAAATCGCGTGAATCCTTCCGGGGAAAAACACAGGCAACGCGCCGATGAAGTGGCTTATATTAACCGTGCGATGGATATACACGGCGGAAAGTCTATATGTAAGGAATTCCGTACCCCTGGCGTTCCGGATTTTAATATACGGGCTGGATTTATTTATCCGTGGAATTTAATATCCGGAGGATACTGAGTATTTATGAAAACTGCCCACCCACCTTCGCGAACACTGGCTGCGGACGCCCAAACGTTCCACCAGAAGGTTTGTGGGGGTTCACCTAAAAACTGAGGGAGTGGTTCGGAGACAGACAAACACTCCTGCTTTATAATATAGATTCTTCACCATTGAGATAAGGCCAAAAATTATGATATAGCAATGATATCTCAAAAAGTTGTGGACATATTCTGACGAAACTTGGTGGGCCAGGTTGCGGTGCATGACAAGGAAGAATGCTTTCGCTTTTGTGGAACATTCCGGATCGGATCTGATAATTTTTCACTGATTCATCACCCATTGAGTGAGAGGGCTAAAAATTGACTAAAAAATTACGAATCATCTCAAAAGTTGCAAATGGATGATGACAAACCTAGGTGGATGAGGTTGGGTTTGGTTGACAAGTAGAAGCCGATTAGAGCCTTTGGTTCAGTTCCGATGCAGATTCGGCCTATCAGCGGCGACACCAAACATAATTGTTTTACCCTGGCGAGGTCTGCTCTCTACCAAGTGCCGTTCCAAGTTTATCAGTCCTCCAAAATGTTCTGAGCATGTGCTGTCATTGGTATGGCATCTGCAACCTTTGGTACATGTAATCTCAGTCGTCTGCAGCTGTAAACATCATGCTTAATGCAGCCACTGGTGCACCCACACAACACGATCTCTGAATACGCTTTGGGAATCAAGTGGGACGGAGAGTAAGTGTGTCACCAAAGCTTCTCATTTTGTAGGTCCAGCCCATGTATAAACATTGGGATTAACATGGATAGAGAGAGTGGGATTGGTTCCAGACACTTGTTTGTTAGTGTGCACGCATAATGTGGAATTGTGCCGGCATTCAGATGTTGGAGGAGAATATTTCTTAGACCGCGCCCCATGCAGAATAACTTGACTGCATTCCTCGCCGCAACATCTTACATCTGGTACTCCCCATACACTTTACAGATGAAACACTCGGATGATTTGATTGAACACAAATTGCGTAATTTCTCCTTTGCCTAAACTGTTTGACAGTGTGCGGTGTTTCTGAACACTGGACAAGCAGATCGACTTAGCTGTGGACTAAAAAATTGAGACACAATGTTCACACCCCATAACGAATTGAGAGGCCAAGTATTGGTTCAAACTTGAGGGCTGTCAAGTGCTTTCAGACATCTGTGCACTGGGAAACCATTTGGAGGTCTTCGCAGTGCCAGATTTCATGCACAAATATGAACGTGGCATTTGCACATAATAGGCCAGAAAATAGCCAGCCAGCACATCAAGTGTTGCACACTGACGACGAACTGCTGAGTCAACATTGGCATGAAGGCAGTGGGGCAGAAGACGGATATGAGCGTCGTCGTGGTCCACTTCAAAGTGCTGCCAACATCAAAGCTCCAGATCTCAAGTTCTTCACCGTTGTTAGTTCTTGTAAATCTACAGAACCACAACAATTTGTTTTGTAGGGATGTATCAATATGGTCAGATCAGGTCAGGTATGGGAGCATGCGCCGGAGCAGCACCGTCGCTGCATCCACTTTCCACCGGTTACTCCAGGGGCCTCCGTCTGGGCATCCCCCAGGCAGATGCCTGGGCGCCATCCCCCATCTCCTTGAAATGTTGATCAAACTGTTGCAACCACAAGCACATAGTTGGCCCCTTGGCCTCCT
This sequence comes from Eptatretus atami, assembly GCA_035128595.1. NCBI lineage: Eukaryota > Metazoa > Chordata > Myxini > Myxiniformes > Myxinidae > Eptatretus > Eptatretus atami. Next base: position 108,643,033 of record CM068952.1, on the reverse strand, counting down.
CAACTCACAAGACTCCCTCGCTGAGAGAATTCTGTGAGGCAGGATCAGGCGTCAGCAAAATGAGCCACAAGTCCATACAGCCACAGCGGATGCTCACGGACTATGCAGGTAAACAAAATCTCATTTGAGTTTCTCTCAGCAACCGCTCGTTCGACACAAAGTGCCGACCTGTGATAGCGGAGGATTCTCCAAAGAGACCTGGTACGCCAAAGGAAGTAAGTCTCCGTCTCAGATCCCCTGCGTCAGAGTCCAGGCTCACATCGTAGGGCAAGGACTCAAAGCAGCCAAGGACCTGAAAGACTCGGACTTTCGCCCTCCTGCACAGGTGCCGGACAGTGCCACACCCAGGCTCCAGTGAATACAACGACCCCCAGCGCCTGACCCAGACATCTATTGACCTCTGACTCACAGCCAGCAGAGACATGAATATCACTATCAAGGGAAGTGATCTCTCCGTGACCTCAACATCCTCACACCCAAAAACAGGTACAGACAAATAGCAGCATCCATGATGTCATTGAAAGCCTGGATCTTAACTTTGACCCAGGAAACCGCATAATCCCAGCGGCTCCGACTCTCATCCAGCACCGTTCGAGGGCCCCCAAGGATATCCAGAGTCTCCTGCAAAGATGACTGCATCATCTGGCGAAATCAAAAGTCAGAGATCTTGACATTACCAAATGACGCACCGCAGCTTATCTCTCCGACATCTCTCCCAGAAATGCCAGTCCATACAAGTGCTGAAAAGTTTGGGGGCCAGTACACATCCCTGACAAACTCAGTAAACAACTGGTAATAAGTCAGAGATTGGTACCACCACATCTCACAGCCTTTCAGTACCGAGAGTAGAGTTCAGACATCAGATTGATCAAGTTTTGTGTGGCAACATCCACAAAGACAAGAATCTCCAGAGGGTATCCCGATTTTCACTGAAATCAAACGCTTTACAAAGAATCAACATAGGGCTGAAAGCAGCCCCATGCTGAATCTCTCGTCTGCGATCGATGAGGACCCGCAAAGAGCAATTGAACGGTCATCGTTTGACCTCTAGTGTAAAGCTAACTAATTTGGGCACTGGTGCCTCAAGCACGATGGTGGCGAACCCCCATCCAATAATTATCACGAGCAAAGAACTTGCCCAGCACTAGAGCAGTGTCACCGCCCCGCGCTAGTTGTTGCAGTCCCTTGCGATCACCTTCCCTTGTCCAGAGAGCGCGAAACAAAGGCCCCTCTTACAAGCCAGTTGGGATGATGCCTGTGGTCCAGGCAGAGCACAGAACTGCATGCAATGACTTGAGTAGCAAGCATTTTCCACAGCCTTTTAGAAGTTCAGCATGGATGCCACAGAATCCTGGAGCTTACCCCCATTTCGCTGTTACACCGCAGGCCTGTGTTTCCACAAACGAAGGTGGATAAATAGTTGATTGAGGCGTCAGCAAATGGCAGAATAGTAAACACCCCTGACATCCAACTCAACATCTGGTGGGACCAGCCTGGAAACAGCCGCTCAAAAGTACTCCGGTCCAGCGGGGCTTCACTTCGGACTCCTCTGTCAAGAACCACACACCCTCCACTCTAGACTGCAGTACAATCCCAAGGGATGGGCTTAGAGGAACGTAATGCCCGAATTCCCCTTGTTAAGCAGGCTGAGAATCAAGCTTTGCGGCCCACAAGGTTGACGCTCTACCCCTCACAGATTCCTTGCACATCGGCCCTCCTTGTCCACCCTCAGCACATGTGAAGTTTTTACGCCTCAACTCCCTGACAAAGCTCAGCTTTAGCCATTAAGCCTGGCTGGTGCGACTCTGGTCAATTGGTCATAAAGGTCGTAACAAGTGTGTTTCTACCCTCAAGAGCAGCCAGAAACAACATCTTTCTTTAGAACAAGTCTGAACTCTCAAACCTGTCTCCCTCCTCCAAATCCTGGTGGCGTCTAATCAATCTGTTTTGGTGTATGTTCCCCCTCCATCCCCTCCCTTACCTTAAAATGGCGCACTGCTGATACCAACGTGAAAAGCTGAATGCCTTACTCGGTGTTGCATCAAAATCTGTGTCCAAAACCCATCGCTTTCTGTACCCTTACCTTACCCAGTCGCACCCAACTGTCCCTGAACTCTGTGTCCTTTTCTCCCGACAAGGTAGAGAGCTTGCTGTCAAACCTCGCTCAGATTCTGCAACCGGTCTCTAGACGGCATCAGCGTCACGTGTCCTAAAAACCTGCCCTCTGCTCTGCTCGCCCTTCTCTCTGTACTATTCACCCTCTCATTTGCTCAAGGTCATCTACCATCTGCTTGGAAATCAGCAAACATTATCTCCTGCATAAAAAAGGTGCAAAAACAGATCCCTGCAACTTACAAGACCCAATCATCCTTCTCCCAATCACAGCAAGGTGATGGAATCCATCATCGCTTCAGACATTAAATTCTTCCTCTTCTCCAATGGCCTTCATTTCCGATCATCAATATGGATTCAGAAACAGGTCACTCTACCCTGGATATACTGATTCTGCTCTCGGAACAATGGATGGAGGTCCTCAATGCCAGACGGGAAATCAGAGCCATCTCCCGAGACATATCGCGTGCCTTCGATATGGTCTGTACCCTGCCCTTGCTCACCAAACTCGCCTTCTATGGGTATCCAAGGACGTCTCCACTCATGGCTTGCAGATTTCCTTCTTCCTATCGGAGCCAACATTGTGGCCCTTATGGAGTTCTCTCATCCCCTTCTTCCTGTCCAGGCTGGAGTTCCTCAAGGCAGTGTTCTGGCTTTTCATAAATGATCTCTCTGCACTCTCCTGGAATAGAACCTCTTTACTCTCTTTGCTGATGACTGCACCCTCTGCCAGTACTATCTTGTCATCCTCAGTGACGCAACGCAGCGCTCTTCTCTTCCTGCAGATCTGGTAACATCACAAGATGGGTCCAACACGGTGGAACCATGTCTCAATCCGACAAACTCCAACACTCCACTATGATCTCTCCAAAAGGACCGTTTGGAACCGACCCCCCCATCTACTTTCTCAACCAATCTTTGGAAGAAGTCCTTTCAATTCAAGCTTCGTACGCGTCTCACTATTGCCATGATTTTTCCTGGGAAACAAATTTCAACAACGGGGCCTTCCAAAGCCAGTCGCCACGACTTGGGAATCCTCCGTCGTCGAAAGTCCTTCCTTGCGCCTACCTGAGCCCTGACACATACAAAGCTTTCGCTCCGCAGCCTGATGGATGTACTTGCTCTCCCTTTGGAGCTGGCTCCTGCCATCTTCCACCTTTTCTCGGACTTTCAACGCGTGAGAAACCAAGGCATTTGGATTTTGTCATCTCTCGCGTGATGAGTATGTCTTTGGGCTTCTCACTCTCTCTCACCGCAGGCACGGGTCGTCTGGTCTTTCTGTCTTCTACCGTTCTCCTCTCTCCGGCCTTCTCGCCCCCTCTGCCGCTGTCTGGATTTGCCCCCACCACTTATTTCCACAGGTGGCTCAAGGTCCGCCCAACAACCCTCTCTTGTAAACTTACAAAACTCCAAATCACTGCTCACCTTCACTCTTCATTCCTCTTTTTTCACCCGCCTTTGGAATAAACTCCCCATCTCGTTCAATCCACATCTTTCCCTCCAGGCTTCAAAACAGCTTTCACCACACCTCTTATTCACCCCTATCCAAATCCTCGATCTTTTCTACCCCCATTCATCACCTCCAAACCCACCTCCTTCAAATTCCCTGCTTTCCTTCCTGAAAGTCCTGTCATGTCCACTTGTTACCCACTGTATCCCTGCCTTCATCCCTCTCCCTTCCACAGATCTCCTCTGTTTCTCTGTTCGCACTGGATTTTCTTGTCCCTCCCCCCACTCCTGCCCCTCTTGTCTCACGCTCCCCCTTGTTGAGCATATGTTGTATTGTTTCCAACGCAGCCTCACAAGGTATACAAAAAAAGGTTATCCAGTGTCCCTTGAGAGACCAAAAATTCTTCTTTGCCCCGACGGTGAGTTCCAAGACATCAGACAAAACAGCTCTAAGTGTTGCTGTTTTAGGAAGCTATGATAAATTGCTCATCCACTGGTTTTAATTTTTGCTCTTCTTTGATCTGTATTGTACACATTTGTAAGTCTCGCCCGAAAGGGTGTGAGACTATTGTAATGCATGTGTCTGGTCCAATCTGTCTGTCTGTGTATATGTGTGTCCACGTCATATATTTTTCGCTGTTAAGAATTTTTTCTCTGCCAATTTTTTCTTGTCTGATCGATGCCAAAAACTTTAAACAAAGGAGGCGACTCCCCAAATGGAGAATATTTTATTGATAAACTCTGGCCATCATAGGTTACATGGTATGGCAACCATATTGGATAAGGAAAAAATTTGGACATCATCTTCTCCAAAAAACTGCTCAACGAAAAAAATTGAAACTTGGCATGACTGTTCATCAATTCCCCATATAGTTATATAGGGTTCAAACAATGACCTCATTGGGGTTGAATGGTATTCCAGTCATAATTGCGTTGAATTGAAATCCTTATCTGAAAAATTTTAAAACTCATATATCTGGTCAACGACCCAATGTGAGTGAAGAATTAATTTATGATATCATCAGTCACATTGGTCAGGTTGGCCATATTGGATTGAAGACAAAAACGTTAAAAAAAAATCCTTCTCCAGAACTGCTTAACAGATCGTTGTTGAAACTTTGTCATGCTTGATCAACTGGCTATGAAGAATATAGTTTTTGAAAAATTAACATCATAGCGTCACATGGCTCTGGCAAACCATGTTGGATTGCAAGGTAAAAACTTTAATTAAACCTTTAAAAAAACATTCTTCTCTCAAACCACTGAACCAATGGATCCCAACTATCCTGGATCCCAAACTTTAAATATATAATCAACTACCCAATGGGCATTACCAAAGGAGATAACAAAATGTCCTCGGGCCATGTCGTTTTGCAGCCATCTTTGACTGAATGAAAACCTTAAAATACTTCTACTGCCTGAAACAGATTGAAGCAAAACTTATAGCGTGATTGACTACCCAGTGAATAACGTTTGATAACAATAAACGACATCTTATCGGTGATGTCGCATGGCTGCCATATTGTACTTTGAAGCGAAACAACCTTTAAATATCTTCTTCTCTGAAAAAACCACAGAACCAATGATGAGCAACTTTAAAATTACAATGTGTCCAATCAAAGCAACATTGTATCAAACGCATGATGTCTTGGGGCCCCGGGCCATAACTGCTCGCATTGTTTAAATCTTGCTTCGAGTTGTTTTTGGGATCTATAAGTCAAAGGTCAACGTCATTCGCAATGTGAAAAACATTTATGGGACATAACTTTTGAACATATAATTGTAGAACTTTAAACTTGGTGCCAAAATGTTCCTCGTCTATTATCTTTTCAGAAATGTTGCTGTCAGATGTGACCTTTTTTTGTGATACATCTGTAGAGGCTCGTATAAGAAGCCTAACACATCTAACATATGACAGAAAAAGAGCTCAATCAGAGATTGCAGACCCTCACGGGAACTTGCTTTGTGTGGTTGTTTATTTTATGTGGCCGTTGTGTCCTGTTGTGTTACATAATTAAGAGACATAATTAGAACTGCCCTTTTATTTACTGCTGGCAGTGATGACTGGTTCAGCTATTTTAGAGAAGAAGATTTTTGAAGGTTTAAAAAAAATATATATATATGCTGCTGAATCACTTGACTGATTGATGTCATCAAAAAAAATTTGATGTACCCATTTTATCCCTAGATGACCCTCAAAAATGTTCATACTGATCGGATGCTTAGCATTCTACATATGCAATAATGACGTCATTAATGAAGGCACCTATGGACCGTAATAAAAATCACAACTCATTCCCCAAGGGAGAAGTACTTGCTATGCCAAGTTTCAATTTTTTCCTTTTGAGTGCGGTTTCGGAGATAAGTCCAAAGTTTTTCCGTTTTTCCACACCAAATGTGCCACACCACATGACCTATGATGATCATAATTATCATTGAAACATTTTACATGAATAGTCACATCAATGGTGAAAATTTTGTCTCAATCCGACAAGCGGTTGCGGAAAAAACACGAAAGTTCTTGCGGACAAACAAACGGACCCAAAAGCAATACCCTCTCTCCTTTCAGCGAGATAACAAGGGAGCAGGATACAAGAGGGGCTGGAGAGAGAAGCACAAAACAGTTGTGGAACAGAGACATGAGGAGATCTGTGGAAGGGATGGGGTGGGGTGCACGGGGTAAACAAGATGGGACACTCAGGCGACTTTCAGGAAGAAAGCAGGAATCTGAAGGAATGGTTTGGGGTGGCATTAACAGTAGACCTCTACGTGTTATATTTCACCTTCATTGATGCAATTTATCCTTAATATGCACAAATGTGGGTCGTTAAATAATCCTTCATAATCAATCAGTAATATCCAACAATCTCTCTCTACCTATGCCCAACGATAGTCTAACTTATGCATAGCGTGGCAGCGTATCGCCGACGATCACGTGGCGTAGCTTATTAATAGGCTGCCGCTCAACGATTTAAAGGCCCTGTCACACCTTGACGATTTAGCCAGCGTATGCCGATGTATGAAAATTTGTCTGAAACGCTGGCACACGTCGAATACGTTATGGGTAAGTTTTGTATACATTAAGGCACGCTGAAGCACGCTGGCTACGTCGTAGTACGCCGAGCTCGTCGACAAATTTTAAGCATGCTCAAAATTTTCTGAACATGCTCGGCGTAAGACTCACACTTCCGCATACGCTGGCCATAAGTTGTAAGCACGTTATGCGATCGTTGACACACGTCGACACACGTTACTTGTAAGTTACTCAAAAGTCGAAATACGTCGAGGTAATGTTTAGCGTACCCGAAACTTATTTCTAACCTATGAGTAACGTGCTTTGAACCTATGAGTAACGTATCTCCAACACATATTGACGTATGTAGATGTATTTGAAGTCTTCCGGACGACCACAGAACTTACTGAACGTGTTTCTAACTTACAGCTACCGTAAATGGCGTATTGGCAGCGTTAGGGAATTGGTATATAAAAATGGGCTTCACACAGGAGGAACCCGTCAGTGTTCAGACTCCCATGTTTTTTTGTTTTGTTTTTTTCTTCGGATGACGGTGATGTTGACACTTTGATTTCTAGTGCGGTTATGATTTAAATCGTTGAGGCAGCCTATATAATTATATTATATTATAACCGCACTAGAAATCAAGTGTCAACATCACCGTCATTCGAAGAAAAAAACAAACAAAAAAAACCATGGAGTCTGGAACACTGACGGGTTCCTCCTGTGTGAACCCCATTGTGTATATACCAATTCCCTAAACGCTGCCAATACGCCATTATACGGTAGCTGTAAGTTAGAACACATTCAGTAAGTTCTGTGGTCGTCCGGAAGACGTCAAATACGTCTACATACGTCAATATGCGTGGAGATACGTTACTCATAGGTTCAAAGCACGTTACTCATAGGTTAGAAATAAGTTTCGGGTACGCTAATCATTACCTCGACGTTTTCGACTTATGAGTAACTTACAGGTAACGTGTGTCGACGTGTGTCAAGATCGCGTAACGTGCCTACAACTTATGGCCAGCGTATGCGGAACGTGTGAGTCATACGCTGGCATACGTCAAAAAATTTGAGCATGTTAAAATTTGTCGACGAGCTCGGCGTACTACGACGTATGCCAGCGTGCGTCAGCGTGCTCTTAATGTATACAAAACTTACCCATAACGTATTCGACGTGTGCCAGCGTTTCAGACAAATTTTTCATACGTCGGCATACGCTGGCTAAATCGTCAAGGTGTGACAGCCCCTGTACATACTGATACATTCTCTGTTCTAGCTCTTCCATGAGCCCTGACTTTGTATACAAAAACAAACTGTGATCTTGGTGTTTCACAGGCAGGGTGATTCATCAATGTGTGTGCTGTCCCTCGAATGGACGTTAAACTGGGCGTCCCGTCTACTGACATTAGTTGGTGGATGTTAAAGATCCCACGGTGTCTTTCACAATGTCTTAAAACAGTCACTGAACACTTCATAAGAGTTGGCGAGCTATCGCCATTACCATGGCGAAATTCCAAATTTCTGCCCCAACTACTGCTTGGAGAGGGATGGCAAACCACCCAGCATGACCCTGGCCTAAAACTGCTTTGGCAGAACCATTACAGAGTATGGTACATCATCCAGTCATATTGATCATGATGTTATTACTATTCTCTGTTTAAGCGGTTGTGTATCTTTTCTCGAGATATGTATACTTGTGATTATATTGTTTTGTATATTATGTATTCTTGTTCTTTTTCTTGGAAAATTGCATGGAGAGTAATGTAACCAAGTAGAATTTCCATTATATGGAACTAATACATATTTGAATTGAATTGATTGAATTGAATCTTGAGTGAAATAACTCTCAAGGACATTCCCTGGATGGCTAACAGCTGGTCACCAATAAAATTTAGGTCAGTTGTCTGAGTTATTGCCACAATATGAATAGATGTGCAGTTTCCTTTTAAAATATCTAGCTGGGGCCGTGCAGCTCGGTTGACCTCAATCCCCAGTAAAAATGAAGTAGAGTACCTCCATATGCTATCTACCAATTACCACTGTTGTCCTTTTACTTTACAGTAATATTATGTTGAGGGAAGGTTTGAAACTCTTCCATTCACTGTATCTTTTTTTTTTTTAGGCTTCCAAGCCAGTATGGCTGAAAAAAGCCAAGTCTTCGTGCTTGGCTTTTTACCTCCGCCACCAAAGGTGGACGGAGGTTTTAATTCAACCCTGTCTGTTTGTCTGTTTGTCTGTCTGTTTGTCTGTTCGTTTGTGTGCAGGATATCTCAAAACGTTGCGGACGGATTCAGACAAAATTTGGTGCACAGGTTGGGTGTGTGACAAGGACGAATTGATTAGATTTTGGTGATGACCCGGATCCGGATACTAGAATTTTATATGTAACTAGCGAGGTACCCGTGCCGTGCACGGGAGGGAGCCCAAATGCAAACAGACAATGTGGAAACAGCGAATGCCAAACCATGAACCAATAAGTTCCACATTCATGTTGCACCTTCAGTCCCATGTCGGGCATGGACAGCCGGTTCATGAAGCACTTGGGCAAAAAACTTACTGCAGCCGACCCCAACAGAAGTAAGGTGGGTAATATTTAAATGATGTCAATGGCAAAACTGCAAATGCCAAATCTGCGAATGTCACTGGTGGAAACCCTCACATCATTTCCTGATTCTCCTTTAAACTCAATCTCTCAATATTTTCATTCCAAACAGCATCATTCCAACAACAAATTAATACCATACTGTGAATATAACAAAATACAGTGCTACAATACAAACACTCCTGAAGTAAACGAATATAAGCGCCATTCTGACGTTACATCCGGATAGGGAGCAGCTTCGTGCGGATCAAAACTCAAAATCATAATTGTATTGAGGTATTTATGAAAACTCCCACCCACCTTCGGACACTGGCTGGGACCCCAAAACGTTCCACAGAAGGTTTGGTGGGGCTACCCTAAAACTGAGGGAGTGGTTCGGAGGACAGACAAACACTCCTGCTTTATAATATAGATTCTTCACCATTGAGATAAGGCCAAAAATTATATATAGCATGATATCTCAAAAAAGTTGTGGACATATTCTGACGAAACTTGGTGGGCAGGTTGGGTGCATGACAAGGAAGAATTGTTTCGCTTTTGGTGAACATCCGGATCCGGATCTGATAATTTTTTCACTGATTCATCACCATTGAGTGAGAGGGCTAAAAATGATAAAAATACGATATCTCAAAAAGTTGCAAATGGATGATGACAAAACTAGGTGGATGAGTTGGTTTGGTGACAAGTAGAAGCCGATTAGACTTTGGTTCAGTTCCAGATGCAGATTCGGCCTATCAGCGGGACACCAAACATAAATTGTTTACCCTGGCGAGGTCTGCTCTCTACCAAGTGCCGTTCCAGTTTATCAGTCCTCCAAAATGTTCTGACATGTGCTGTCTTGGCTATGGCATCTGCAACCTTTGGTCCATGGTAATCTCAGTCGTCTGCAGCTGTAACATATGCTAATGCAGCCACTGGTGCACCCACACAACACGATCTCTGAATACGCTTTGGGAATCAGTGGGACGGAGAGTAAGTGTGTCACCAGCTTCTCATTTTTGTAGGTCCAGCCCATGTATATAACATGGGATACATGGATAGAGAGAGTGGGATTGGTTCCAGACACTTGTTTGTTAGTGTGCACGCATAATGTGGAATTGTGCGGCATCAGATGTTGGAGGTAGAATTTCTTGAGACCGCCCCATGCAGAATAACTTGACTCATTCCTCGTCGCAACTATCTACATCTGGTACTCCATACACTTTACAGATGAAAACCTCGGATGATTTGATGACGCAATTGGTAATTTCTCCTTTGCCTAAACTGTTTGACAGGTTGCGGTGTTTCTTGAACACTGACCAAGCAGTCGACTTGCTGTGACTAAAAAATTGAGACACAATGTCACACCCCATTAACGAATGAAAGCCAAGTATTGTGTCAACTTGAGGGGCTGTCAAGTGCTTTCAGACATCGTGCACTGGAAACCATTTGGAGGTCTTCGCAGTGCCAGATTTCATCCACAAATATGAACGTGGCATTTTGACATAATAGGCCAGCAATAGCACCAGCACATCAGTGTTGCACACTGACACGACTGTTGAGTCAACATTGGCATGAAGACAGTGGGGCAGAAGACGGGAATGAGCGTCATCGTGGTCCACTTCAAGTGCTGTCACATCAAGCTCCAGATCTCAAGTCTTCACCGTTGTTAGTTCTGTAAATCCTACAGACCACAACAATTTTGTTTGTAGGGATGTATTCAATATGGTCAGATCAGGTCAGGTATGGGAGCATGCGCCGGAGCAGCACGTCGCTGCATCCACTTTCCACCGGTACTCCAGGGGCCTCCGTCTGGCCATCCCCCAGGCAGATGCCTGGCCCATCCCCATCTCCTTGAAATGTTGATCAAACTGTTGCAACCACAAGGCACATGGTTGGCCCCTTGGCCTCCTCAACTCACAAGACTCCCTCGCTGAGAGAATCTGGTGAGCAGGATCAGCGTCAGCAAAATGAGCCACAAGTCCATACAGCCACAGCGGATGCTCACGGACTATGCAGGTAACAAATCTCATTTGAGTTTCTCTCAGCAACCGCTCGTCGGACACAAAGTCCGACCTGTGATAGCGGAG
>CM068952.1:108605170-108628794 GCA_035128595.1 Eptatretus atami | reverse complement strand
CCCGCCTTTGGAATAAACTCCCTCATTCTGTTCAATCCAATTCTTCCCTCCAGGCCTTCAAAACAGCTTTTCACCACCACCTCTTATCATCCCCTATCCAATTCCTCGATCTTTTCTACCCCCGTTAATCTACCCCAAACCCACCTCCTTCAAATTCCCTGCTTTCCTTCCTGAAAGTCCCTGTAATGTCCATCTTGTATACCCCGTGTTCCCCGCCCCATCCCTCTCCCTTCCACAGATCTCCTAGTGTCTCTGTTCCCCACTGTTTTGTCCTTCCCACTCCTGCCCCTCTTGTCTCACGCCCCCCTTGCTGTGCGTTGTGTGTTTGCTCTCATACGAGCCTCAACAAGGTATACAAAAAAAATGGTATCCAGTGTCCCTTGAGAGACAAAATTCTTCTTTGCCCGACGGTGAGTTCCAAGACATCCAAGACAAGACAGCTCTAAGTGTTGCTGTTTAGAAGCTATGATAATTGCTCTCCACTGGTTTTATTTTGCTCTTCTTTGATCTGTAAGTTACACATTTGTAAGTCTCGCCCGAAAGGGTTGTGAGACTATTGTAATGCCTGTGTCTGTCCATCTGTCTGTCTGTGTATATGTGTGTCCACGTCTATATATTTTCGCTGAAGAATTTTTTCTCTGCAATTTTTTCTTGTCTGATCGATGCAAAACTTTAAACAAAGGAGGGACTCCCCATGGAGAATATTAGGTTACATGGTATGGCAACCATATTGGATTAAAGGAAAAAAATTTGGACATCATCTTCTCCAAAACTGCTCAACGAAAAAAAATTGAAACTTGGCATGTGTCATCAATTCCCCATAGGGTTTATAGGGTGTCAACAATGACCTCATTGGTGAAGTGGTATTCCAGTCATAATTGGTTGAATTGAAATCCTTATCTGAAAAATTTAAAACTTCATATATCTGGTCAACGACCCAATGTGAGTGAAGAATTAAATTTATGATATCATCAGTCACATGGTCAGGTGGCCATATTGGATTGAAGACAAAAACGTTAAAAAAAAATCTTCTCCAGAACTGCTTAACAGATCGTTGTGAAACTTTGTACATGTGATCAACTGGCTATGAAGAATATAGTTTGAAAAATTAAACATCATAGGTCACATGGTCTGGCAACCATGTTGGATTGAAGGTAAAACCTTTATAAAACCTTTAAAAAAACATCTTCTCTCAAACCACTGAACCAATGGATCCCAAACTTCCAATGGATCCCAAACTTTAAATATATAATCAACTACCCAATGGGATACAAAGGAGATAACAAAAATGTCCTCGGCCATGTCGTTTTGCAGCCATCTTTGACTGAATGAAAACCTTAAAAAATCTTCTCTGAAACCACTGAACAGATTGAAGCAAAACTTTATATGCGTGATTGACTACCCATGTGGAATAACGTTTGATAACAATGACATCTTCGGTGATGTCGCATGGCTGCCATATTGTACTGAAGCGAAAAACCTTTAAATATCTTCTTCTCTGAAACCACAGAACCAATTGATGAGCAACTTTAAATTACAATGTGTCCAATCAAAGCAACATTGTATCAACGCATGATGTCTTGGGCCCCGGCCATAACTGCTCGCATTTGTAAATCTTGCTTCGAGTTGTTTTTGGGATCCTATAAGTCAAAGTTCAACGTCATCGCAAATGTGAAAAACACATTTATGGCCATAACTTTTGAACATATAATTGTAGAGACTTAAAACTGGTGCCAAAATGTTCCTCGTCTAATTATCTTTCAGAAATGTGCTGTCAGATATGACCTTTTTTTGTGTATACATTGTAGAGGCTCGTATAAGACCTAACACATCTAACATATGACAAGAAAAAGAGCAATCAGAGATTGCAGACCCTCACCGGAACTTGTTTTGTGTGGCGTTTGTGTCCTGTTGTGTTACATAATTAAGAGACATAATTAGAACTGCCACTTTATTTACTGCTGGCAGTGATGACTGGTTCAGCTATTTTAGAGAAGAAGATTTTTGAAGGTTTAAAAATATATATATATATGGCTGCTGAATCACGTGACTGATGATGTCATCAAAAAAATTTTGTGTACCATTTTATCCCTGGATGACCCTCAAAAATGTTCATACTGATCGGATGTAGCATTCTACATATGCAATAATGACGTCATAATGAAGGCACCTATGACCGTAAAAAATCACACTCATTCCCCAAGAGGAGTACTTGCTATGCCAAGTTACAATTTTTTCCTTGGTGCGGTTTCGGAGATAAAGGTCCAAAGTTTTTCCGTTTTTCCACACCAAATGTGCCACACCACATGACCTATGATGTCATAATTATCATTGAAACATTCTACATGAATAGTCACATCAATGGTGAAAATTTTGTCTCAATCCGACAAGCGGTTGCGGAGAAAAACACGAAAGTTCTTTGCGGACAAACAAACGGACCCAAAAGCAATACCCTCTCCTTCAGCGAGAGTAACAAGGGGAGCAGGAGACAAGAGGGGCTGGAGAGAGAAGCACAAAACAGTGTGGAACAGAGACATGAGGAGATCTGTGGAAGGGATGGGGTGGGGTGCACGGGGTAAACAAGATGGACACTCCAGGGACTTTCAGGAAGGAAAGCAGGGAATCTGAAGGAAGTGGGTTTGGGGTGGATTAACAGTGACCTCTAGTTTCATATTCACCTTCATTGATGCAATTTAGCCTTAATATGCACAAAAGTGGTCGTTAAATATCCTCATAATCAATCAGTAATAATCAACAAAGCTATGGATAATGGCAAAGTATGTGACATAATAGGGTGCATGGACGATACTGGTATATGGGCCATAATATCAGTGGGCCATAATAGTAGTGTGTTCAGTTAACGATAGTATTTTTGTTCAGAATATGCAGGCGAGGAGAGACTATGCGTTCCACGAATGCAATTAGTAGTGAATTTGAATTTTGCGCATTTTATAATTAGTTCAGGCATTTTATATTATGACATTGTTTGCACCCTTGAATTTGGTTGTCGTTCCAAATATTTTGTTGTTATTTTACTTTAATTTTTTTTTAACCCTTTTTCTTTTGATTTGTTACTCTGTCATCAAGAAATCTCCATTGTTGCTCATAAATATGCCATCCACTCTCAAATCCATTTCATCAATTGTGAATTTGGACATCATTTGACAATCCATTTATTTTAACTTGCAAATATTGACACCATTTACAGTGAATAAATACTTCCACTTCTTCTCTTGCTTCCTCTTCTACCTCATCTCCATCTTCTTCTTTCTACTCAAACTTATTCATACTCTTTTAGTTTGAATAGCATATTCATTGCCACAACATCTCTGCATGCAAGCTCTAATTTAAACAAATACAAGCCATCCAGTTTACAAGTTATAATAAGACTGGGGAGTTTAATGAACAGCCCTCAATTTCATACATTATCATTAAAAACTATGCAAAGACTTCAGCTGAGATGCAATATGACAGCTGCAGAAGCATTCTACTCATTAACAAAGTCAGATATTAAAACAAGTAAAGAAAAAAAGAAACTACAAACAGGCAGGAACAGTAAGGGGGGAGGACAAAATGAGTTTTTATTATTCAGAAGAGAATCAGGTGTGTGCTTTTGGACCCAAACAGCATTTGTCAGCTTGACTGAGAACAAGGCTTTGACATTATGCGCAGTAAATAGCAAATTATTCCATTGACAGATGCAGTAAAATATAAAATAGAATAACCAAAAAGAGAGAAAAGATGACAAAATGGACAACTTATTTAATGCCATTGATGTATCTCAAATAGGGATACCCAGAGACTGAGTATAAAGAATCCTTGCACTTAGAATCATCACATTAGAAGAATATCAAGTAGATGCCAATGCTGGACAAATGAGCATTATATATTTTTTACTTGTGTATGTGTGGGCAGCCCAGCCAGACGGTGATGCCCGGACAGGCGATGAGAGTCAGTGTGGGATCACCAATACCATGTGGAGCTGATGCTGTCGTCCCTATGGAGAACACAGAACTCCTGAAAGAATCAGATGATGTATGGAGCTCAGAACTATGTTGCTGTAACAGTGTCCTCACACTACTACACCTCTCATGCTACTCATTTGTCTCTTATATGAAGACATTTACATTAGTGCTGTTTCTTCTCAACAGATTCTCACAAGCCACATTCCTCTACACTGTAAACATTGTTTCAACACACATCATAAAGTTTTTTTTTAATGGACATTTTTTATATCATTCGTGTCATTATGATTGTTGCTTATTTTAACTTGTGAAATGTATTTCTGTAATCTCAGCACTTCCTTTTAAAAGTAACCTTCTTAGAGGAGTTAAAGAAATAATAATTCACTGACTCATTGTCGGACTGACAGGAAGTTCAATAACATGTCTGTTTCACCTGGTTTGGTATACAAGTGACAGATCACACAATAGAGTTGACTCTTCATGCACTCAGCGTTCCATGAAATGTGCACTAAAATGATGCCTGTGACATGGCAGCACCGACAAAAGTCTCCCGAACTGCACAAAAACGTTTACTCTCTCTCTCCCTGCCACAATTTTTACAGGTATTTACAGTGCCTTCAAAAAGTTTTCACACCCCTTGACTTTTTCACATTTTGTTGTGTTACATCCTGAATTTAAGGTTGATTAAATTTCAATTTTTTGTGAAAATACCCCATAATGACAAAGTGAAAACATGTTTTTAGAAATTCTTACAAATTTATGAAAAATGAAAAGCTGAAATATCATGTGTCAATAAGTAAACCCCCTGAATCAATACTTTGTGGAAGCACCTTTGGCAGCGATTCCAGCTTCGAGTCTTCTTGGATATGTTTGTATCAGCGTTGAACATCTGGATTTGGGGATTTTCTCCCATTCTTCCTTTCATATTTGCTCAAGCTCTGTCAAATTGCATGGGGAGCGTCAGTGAACAGCAATCTTCAAGTCTTTCCACAGATTATCAATGGGATTCAAGTCCGGGCTTTGGCTGGGCCACTCAAGGGCTCTCACGTTCTTGTTCTGACGCCATTCCACTGTTTCTTTGTCTGTATGCTTGGGGTCGTTGTCCTGTTGGAACGTACATCTTTGCTGCAGTGTAAGGTCTTTTTCACTCTGAAGCAGGTTCTCCCCAAAGATTTCCCTGTATTTGGCTCCATTCATTGCTCCCTCTGTCCTTACAAGTCTCCCAGTCCCTGTCGCTGAAAAGCATCCCCATAACATGATGCTGCCACCAGCATGCTTCACAGTAGGGATGGTGTTAGATGGGTGATGAGCTGTGCTCAGTTTCTGCCAGACATAGTGTTTTGCATTCAGGCCAAAGAGTTCAATTTTCATCTCAGCAGACCACAAAATCTTTTGTCTCATGCTCTCAGAATCTTTCACGTGCCTTTTTGCAAACTCCAGGCGTGCTGTCATGTGCCTTTTTCTCAGGAGTGGCTTCCATCTGGCCACTCTTCCATAAAACCTCAAATTGTGAAGTGCTTCAGAGTGTTGTCTTTCCGGCAGGTTCTCCCATCTCAGCCAAGGAACTCTGTAGTTCTGTCAGTGTGGTCATTGGTTTTTAATCACCTCCCTGACCAAGGTCCTTATTGCCCGGTTTCTCAGTTTTGTCGGATGGCCAGCTCTAGGAAGAGTCTGGGTAAGTTCCATGTTCTTTCAATTTCCTAATGATGGAGCTCACTGTGTTCTTGGGGGCTTTCAACACTCTAGAAATTGTTTTATATCCTTCCCCAGATCTATGCCTCCTCACAATTCTATCTCTGATTTCTGCAGACAGTTCCTTGGACTTAATAGTGGAGTTTCTGCTCTAACATGCACTGTCAACTGTGGGATATTATATAGAAAGGTGTATTTCTTTCTAAACCATGTCCAATCAATTGAATTGGCCACAGGTGGACTCCAATCAAGTTGTAGAGACATCTCAAGGATGATCAAAGGAAATTTGATGCACCTGAGCTCAAGTTGGAGTGTCAGCACAGGGGTTGAATACTTATTGACAAAAGACATTTCATCTTATCATTTTTTATTAATTTGTAAAAAAAATTCAAAACATGTTTTCACTTTGTCATTTTTGGGTATTATGTGTAGATCTGTGACAAAAATATTAAATATAATCCATTTTAAATTCAGGCTGTAGCACTACAAAATGTGACAAAAGTCGAGGGGTCTGAATACTTTCTGAAGGCAGTGTACATTTGGCTTAATTCTACTACAGCGTAGATCACATTTCAAACACTGGCGAGAAAAAACTTAATTTGGCTAAACTTGGGATCCTGAAAATATACCTGGTTTGTGGCGATTGTGGGCCCACGGCGGTTAAACCCTTTAGGATTCCAACCCCCACATGTCTCCTACCACATGTTCTGCCATCTCCACCACTCATCTCTCATCCCCTGCCCACCCCCCCTCCCCAGTCCACATCAAGCCACCCACAACGTGCTCCCCTCCCCCTGACTTGCACTCGTATTCCTGCTCCCATTGTAAGTCAGGTGAATTTTACCCCACTGAGACATATTGCCCTTGACAGCAACTCAAAGCAATACAAGAAGAACATGTGAGTCAGAAAATTGACTGTTTTTCACACCTGAGAATGTGGAGAAAGCTTTGTCCAGCCTCTCTCTCTGTCAGTTTTTGTTATCCATCTCGGTTATGCAACTGTGCACATGCTGCTAATTGAAGGCTCTACATCTCAAACAAAAGGTCAAGAACATCTCCCTGGACATACATCAAGCATTTGACACAGTCTGGCATCTTGTTGTGCTTGCCAAGCTTCCTGATTGTTCCTTCTTCACACCTGGTTTTCTGACTTACTCCACTTGTGCAGTCAAGCCATTTCTATCAGTAGAACATTCTTCTCTCCTCTCCTATCAGAGGCTGGAGTGCCCTGTGGCAGTTTGGGACCCATTCTTGTTCCTCATCTCCAGAAACACCCTCTCCGATGCTCTGGAAAACCCTGCCTTCCACTTTGCAGATGACCCCAGATTGGGTTATACAATACACTATCCAACTGACAGAAAGACAGCATCTGTTTCACTCTCTGCTGATCCAGAATTAGAATTGATTAGATGTTGGTCTGACAAAGGGAAGATGTCTTTCAATCCTGGTAAGTCTCACAGTCTCACACTGTTGCTCAGGAAGGATCATCAAACAAAACCTGCACCCATATACACTCAGTGTACAAAACATGAGGAAAGCCTGCTCTTTCCATGAAATAGACTGATCAGGTGGATCCAGGTGAAAGCTATGATCCCTTATTGATTGCACCTGTTAAATCCACTTCAATCAGTGTAGGTGAAGGGAAGGAGACAAGTTAAATAAGGATTTTTAAGCCTTGAGATGATTAAGACATGGATTGTGTACGTGTACCATTCAGAGGGTGAATGGGAAAGACAAAAGGTTTAAGTGCTTTTGAACGGAATGCGGTGTGGTGGTAGGTGCCAGGCACACTGGCTTGAGTGTGTCAAGAACTGGAATGCTACTGGATTTTTCACACTCAACAGTTTCCTATGTGTATCAAGAATAGTCCACCACCCAAAAGACATCCAGCCAACGGCAGGCCAGTGGTCGAAAACAACTCAATGATGAAAGAAGCCAAAGGAAGCTGAGACGAATTGTGCAGAGCTGCAGATGGGCTACAGTTAGTCCACTGACAGTTCAGTACAACATTGGTGCCAAAAGACCCCCAAAAAAAAGGAACAACTCGTTGTACTTCGACACGAATGGGGTATGGCAGTCGACAACCGCACAGAGTTTCACCAAAGAAACAAGAACCTGTGGTTGCAGTGGGTTAAGGAACAAACACACTGGACACTGGAGGATTGGAAAAACTGGTCTTATGAATCCCGGTTCTTGCTGTTTCACAGTGATGGGAGGATTAGGGTATGGAGAAAACCACATGAGTACATGCATCCATCATGCCTTGTGTCAACATTGTAGGCTGGTGGTGGTGGGGTATGTTTTCATGATGGCATACATTGGGCCCTTTGATAAAAGTAGAGCAACATTTGAATGCCACAGGATATCTGAACATCGTTGCCAATCAGGTGCATCCCTTCATGGCAGCAGTGTATCCATCTGTGAATGGATTTCTTCAGCAGGATAATGCCCCATGCCACAAGGCTGGGATTGTCCAGGAATGGTCTCATGAACATGACAGTTTAATTCAGCTTACTGCAGTGGCAGGCCTAGTCACCAGATCTCAATCCATTTGAGCATCTGTGGGATGAGATTGAATGATCTATTAAGAGTAGAGATCCACTGCCAGCCAACTTGACACAACTGTGGGAAGCATTGCAGTCAACATGGGCCAACATCCCTATGGAACGCTTTCAACACATTGTCGAGTCCATGCCCTGACAAACAGGCTGTTCTGAGGGCAAAAGGGGATGCAACTCAATATTAGGAAGGTGTTCCTAATATTTTGTACACTAAGTGTGCATCAATAGTCAGCAACTGGAATAGGTTCAGTTTCTTGAACTTCCAGGCCTCACCAGCAATTACCTCTCCTGGGCTGACCATCTAGTAAAGCTAACATTCTGAAACATAACACTCATTCTCCCATTAACCCACTCCTGGTTAAATCCCAAAATCGAGATCTACCATCCACCTGCTCTTTTTGTTCCTCTATTTTCTGTTTTTTCTCACTGCCTTATTGAGGCTGTTCAATCCCACTCTTCACTCTTGGGCTTCAAGCAAGCCAGTGGTGCACCACTACCCCATATCATCCTCCATTGCTACCTGCACTTTTTTCTCCCTCCACTAACCAAGCTGTTATCCCAACCCTCTTGCAGGTTATTGTGTTTCCTACCCTCCTCTCTCCTCTTTTCCTGTTTGTTGATTCCCTTGCTTGTTTTGTCAACATGTGTTCCCTCTGCCCCAATTCTAGATCTGAGTCTTGATCTTGTATAAAAGCCCTATTTTCCATATCGGAATGTTGTGAGCAATATTCCAAAATGCCAACAGTGTTTCACACAGGTAAAAAGGCATTTAATAAAACGCCTGGTGTTGGCTTAGTGGTTCGGGTGGCTGGCTTGAGATCTTAGTGTCCTGAGTTTGAGCCCCTGTTGGCTGCTCAATTAACATCAGGTGGGGTTAACTCAGCCTGTCATGTTTATGAGGTTGGCAAAATGAATACCAGGGCACAGCATCAGTGGCATAGTTGTGCCCCAACAAAATGATAGCTACCTGGCAGCCAAGCTGCCATATGCAAGAAGAAAATTGAATAAAACTGTGATTGGCCTTGTTTGGGAATATTTAATGTCATGAAGTGTATTTCTCTGATTAGAATGAAGAGTTAGTCTTGCTGGTGAATGCTCGTGTCCTTTTTTTATTTTTACTTGCATCAATTTTCAAAGTTGCTTTAGTTTATTTATTTCATCTTTACTCCTTGTTTTTTCCCTATTATTTTCACTTTTCACCCAGTCCCAGTACCCTTGACTTTTAATCATTTTAACTGAAACCTGACCCTCAACCCCCCCACCCCCCATTTAAAATCAGTTATTCTCACCTCCATGTGCTAAAGACTTCAAAACCCTAGTGACCAGTTGGGTTATGTGGCACGATGTCATCGGCTAAACAAGCTGGAATGCTGAAAAAGCCTATCAACAGCAAGCTGCTCACGGAGATCTATAAAAAGAGGCAAGCACAAAGCAATAGAATAAAAGGGAAACACACACAAGTACACATCTGCCTGAATCAGAACAGGGCACAGCATGGATAATGATGGAATGGCTGTAATACAAATAAGCAAGGAACCTGATCTGTCTAGCTTTGGTGAGCACCTGTTGTCAGCTGTCAGACAGAACACCTGTTCCAGCTCATATACAGAGTGGCTCAGAAGCAAATGGTTATTAATGTGGATGTTGTTTTCACTAAATACGATCCAGAGAAATCTGTTAAAGCCTTTGGATGAGCATGATGACAGAAAGTCACATTCAGATTTGAGGCGAACATTTTGAGCTATCAAACAAACACCACTTCCTTTACAGTGGGATAAATACATGAGTAATCCCAAGAACAAGCCATATTTGACTGTCTTTCTAAGCAAGAACTGGGTTGAACTACTGAGCACAAATCTACATCCTGGTCAGGTTTTTGATGGGTGGAGGCTTTGAAGATAAAGAAGAAGCACAGATGGTGAGGAATGAAAGAGTAAAGTTTCACAGCTGCAAGAAAACCATGAAGCAGACACATGATTGATCTTACTTGCTGCAAATGCAACGTACAAATAATTATTTGCATGATTTTTCATACAATTTGGTTGCCATACTTTGCATCGACCTCAGCTCTTACCTTAAAGGAGAACTGTGTTTGCAAACAGGTTTCAAGGAGAGATCAAAACTAAGCCATGTGAGCAAGATGTCTGAGACCCTGTTCGAAATTGTGTCAATTGTTACTCCCAGTCTATGTATTCAGTGGTTGTGAGTAGAAAGAGCAAGACAAAGGAAATTGTTGTGCAGGACCCTAACAAACACACAGCACTGAATGATGTAAG
This sequence comes from Eptatretus atami, assembly GCA_035128595.1. Classification (NCBI taxonomy): domain Eukaryota; kingdom Metazoa; phylum Chordata; class Myxini; order Myxiniformes; family Myxinidae; genus Eptatretus; species Eptatretus atami. The sequence goes on along the minus strand of CM068952.1, from coordinate 108,618,300 downwards.
AATGAGCTTTGTGTCAGAAATTAACTTGAGGAAAGAGTTGAATCATTTATAGCTGCACTCTATGCCAACAACCCTGAAGAGTGAATGTCCTTACCGATTGCTTGTTATGCCAGAAGCAGGGAAGAAATTCTTCTCTTTCACCAACAAAGAACCATAAGGGTAGCAAAATATCAAACGTACCTATGGAGAAATGCTTTCGTGCCAGAAATTTCATCACCCTTTGGCAATGGGTGGCATAATGATCATGGGGTGATGCTGCCCACACTCATGACAGTCCCCCGCTCCTCATTTGTTATTGGTGTTTACAAGGTGTCGCTGCACAAATGGCTGCAAAAGAAACTAAATATGCTGTGCATGCCCAAAGGCAAGACAGTTTACTGCTGGAGATTATTTTCAGAAACCACACAAGACAGCCAATGAAGATGAAGGTGATGATGATGATAGCTAGGTAATTAGTGCAAACCATGGGCATTAAACTTAATATTGACTCTTACATACAACTGCATAGTTTCTGGACAAACATTGCATGCAAAAACACATTGGTGCATCCTTAATAAAAGTGCAATGCTTCTGAATTAAAATCTAAATTTTAGCAATATGTTGTACTTTGTTAGATGTACAAACTTGCAGGAAACATCTTTAGAACTTTATGATACAGCTTTCAAGAATCCAACCTCATTGTTCGATCCATTTTTTGGAATAGTAACAGTTCTCAAACCGATAACACACTATTTAATATCTCCCTTTATTGTAGAGTAAAACCCAATTATTACATCTGCCACCGAAGGTGGATGGAGGTTATGTTTTCACCTCTGTCTGTCTGTCTGTTTATTTGTCTGTGAGCAGGATATCTCAAAAGGTTATGGACAAATTCAGACGAAACTTGGTGGACAGGTTGGGTGTATGACGATGACAAATTGTTTAGCTTCTGGTGAAGATCTAGATCCAGATCCAGATACTAATACTTCTAAAGTGATTCTTCAGCATTGAGAGATTGGGCCAAAAACGATATTCAGTATAGCATGATATTTCAAAAAGTTGTAAATGGATTAAAACAAAACTTGATGGATGAGTTGGTAAGGTGACATGAACAAGCCGATTAGATTTTGGTTCAGGTTCAGATCCAGATCAGGCCCATCAGTGGGATACAAAATGTAAACTGTTCAGCCTGGTGGAGGTATACACTCTACCAAGTGCTGTTCTAGTTCTGTATGTTTTCGTAAAGCAGCCGTCCCTCCCAATTTATACCATAGGTTAATGTTAATGTTTATTTTCCTGTATCCAAATGAAAGGGAGCTTTGCAACTACCTCTTACTCCTTAGTTGCTCTTGTTTGGAGCCAATATGTGGGCTGCACTATGGTTAAACAAGTTCTTGCTTCAGGCCTTATATACATCAATAGATCACCACACCCCTTCTAGGATTTACTAGGAAAACACATGTCAAATAAAATTATCTGGATAGGGTGTTGGTGGTGGCTGTGTACTGCAGGATAATACTATTCCAGGATTGTCTCCTGGATGATAGTTTTGAAATTTCAGGAGATATGTTTGAAGAACCTATTCTCAGGCACAGAGCGAGGTTATTTAATTAGTTTATAGACTAATGAAATGTCATTACCCCACGCATGCGAAGCGAAAAGTGGGGTTAAGCAATTGGTTCTTGTCCATCCGTCCATCTGTCTGTAAACATCAGTTTATGATCGAGAAATAACTTATTTAAATCGAATGTAATATTTTGAACTCAAATCGGAAAACAAACCTGTCGTCTTACAGTACTTTGTCTGAATTTGTCCCGATTGTGCATGCGTAGAGAGGAGTGAGATAATATTTTTATTGTGCCTGTCTGGCAGTCAAACAAAATTGAAAATCATTCCAAACAGGAAACTTACTGTTTTTAAGGATGTCATAAAGGACACAAACAACAGGCATGAATAACTAATGTAACGAGTTTGATAGGGTGGTGTAATAGACACTGCGTAAACAGCGGTAAATTCCAGAATTAATTAATTTTACGACTTTTACAATCTTTATTTTCTTTAAATTGAATTATATACTTGAACACCGTAGAACACAAATTGCTTTCTTTGCACTTTCAAAACCATTCTGTTTGGCAGTACTTGAACATGTGAAGTAAGGTGGTGTATAATGGTGATATATATGACTGCTTCAATAGTGCTAAACTTCCGGAATTTTTAAACGATCTTTTAAATCATTGTTTTATTAAAATTGATGTACAGTATGTACAAAACACTGCGTGGGGTAACATGTTCTATGAACTCTCTCGTTGTCATTCGTTTATAGACTACAGAGTTTATATATTTCACTGGTTTATATTTGTTATTCAGAGGTTGGCCTTTTTTGTGTTCCCTCGTGAACCTACACCTGTTGGTGAGAAACCAGGTTCAATTCCGTAAAATTTGTTGATTTGTCCATTATCTACTAATGTCCTTGCAATTCCTGTAAGTGTGCACTGGTGTTTATTAATGGCCTTGCCATGCATGTGATATATCTTCAAAGTCAGCTTCCAGCCTCCAAGCCAGACCTGGAGGCTGGACAAAATATCTGGAGCATGCTTTTCAAGCATCTTCTTGTCATTGTTATTGTTGTTTTGTATCGATCTGCGTTGATTTTAGTTACTCGTGCAGGAGCATATGAGATTGCCATAAAATAATAATAAAAAAATTAATAAAAAACAGCGGAATGCTGTCAATCAGGCCACCATTTTTTCTATGTGGTGCAAACTTAACTTTTATCAACTTACAAGGCCTTCGTCTTCAGCTGATTGGAGTACTGCACATCTCTCACATTTTGGCTGGTGCCCCTGCCTCACATCTAGCACTGCTTGATGGAGTAGAAACCAAGGCCCTCAAAATCATTGGTATCTCCCACAATGAAATCGAGTCTCTGGGCCTGTTACTCTTGCATTGCGGACAGGTTGGTGGCTTGTCCGTCTTCTACCGCCTCCTTATTAGTCTTCCACCCTCCGCCCTTTCCTTGCTGTCACCCACCCCTCCACCCAGGTTTTTGCTGTGTGCACATGGCCTGCCAGTAACCCACTTCTGGTGAAACTCCCAAAATCCAGGCTCACTGCTCATCTCCACTCATTCATTCCTCTTATTTCCCCGCCTGTGAAACCAACTTCCTCAGTCTGTTCAGTCTCATTCTTCCCTTCGAGGCTTCAAGACAGCTGTTCACCACCACAGGTCATCCCCCATCCATACTCATGATCATTTGTTCCATCCTCAGTTTTCACTTCCTTTTCTTGCTGTGTTTGAGCTTGTATCTCGCTTGTTCACCCTGTGTGTCCTCCTCCGCCTCCCCATGATCTCATTCTCCCATTTGCCAATAATTGTTCCAAGGATTCCTCTGTTGTGCCCCTTTACCCTGCTGTTGGTATGTTTCCTCCCTTTCCACTATGTTTTTCTTGTTCTATTATGTTCTTATCCGTTCTTTGTTTTATCTCTTCAACGAGCCTCAACTTTGCATACAAGAAAAGGTCATTTTTCCATATAGAGCATAGTATGCTTTATTTCATCATTAAAAAAAACGATTAGAAACATGTGCATGCTTTCAACCAGGACAGCATTTTTTGTCATGTAGAGCAAGGTGCACAATGTTTACTTTAAAAGGGGAGATAGCTCTTCTGTTGTCACACAATTGCAGCTCCTACATCTGCTGCAACTACTACATCATGCTTGCACCTGACCTCCACAGTTTTTTTTTTCTCTTTTGCTGTTGACCCTCTGATATGAAATTTATTTCCACTTAAAATGAGATAGGTTCTCCACACCTTTCTTCAATTCACACTGCAAAACCTCATATAACTTGCAACACAAAATTTTGCACAGCTCACTAATGCATATGCCATTTTTACATCCCCCTTTGAATGTGATTGTGCCCTGGCAGGGCACAGAAGAACTGGAAGTACGTGTTCTCATCCAAGCCAGACCTGGACAAGATATCCGGTACAAGTTTTGCCTGCTGTTTATTAACATTATTGTTGGGGTTGTTGTTATGTATTGTTCAGAATTGAAGTTAGTATCTGGTGCATTTCATTGAAGTCATTTGAGATCACATGAGGCCCAGTTCCTAACAGCCGTAGGGCGGCGTTCATGGGGCTGCCTCTCAGGTGCATCGGTCATGATATAAAACGTGGAGAGTGCGTTTTAGCTAAAGGAACGCACATGGGACCTTCAGAAGTTGGTCTACTCGCCACACTGGGTGCTATTGATGTGGACGTGCACAAATTCCCTGTCATTGCTGTCATGGCCACAGGAAATGAGGTGAGGCATTGGGCCTTCTCAGGTCAGGCCTGCATTTCCTATATATATATATATATGGATTTCATAGCCTCATATCGTTTCTGTTTGTAACCCTCTTTGTTTTAACTTTCACTACCACACTGCCTCTCCCCTTCTCAGCTATTGCCACCCGAGGAAAGTTTGCAGCCAGGAAAGGTGCGGGACAGCAGCCGTGCCACACTTCTTTCTGTCATCCAGGAGCATGGGTACCCAACTATAGACCTTGGCATCGTCGGTGACAAGTGAGGGTCCAGGAACAGTGATAAGCTGTCCCAGTTCTCTTTTATTGCACATGGGATTTTTTTAAAGACAGTTGTTTAACAGCGGTATTTATTTGTCCCCAAACTGAAGCCTTGGTTCTGAGGACACAAATTTCACTCCATTTGTGAAACCAAAGAAGCTGTTACTGGGGATTATATTTTTCAATATTTTTTTCCCCTTTTTTATATACAGAAATCTAGACTAGGGGAGGAGCTAAACGACAAATGGCAGCACGCTCCCAAATTGACAGAAAGCAAAGGGGAACAGGACGGGAATGCATTACACGACACATAAATGTCAGAAAAAAAGGGAGTGAGGGGGGATGTACTCGGTGAGAGTAGAAAGCATAGTCGTTTGCATGTGAAAAAGTACGAGATGATCATGGGCAGCACTTTGAAGGATTGGAGGGAGGTGTACGAGACAATAGACTCAGGAAGTCCATTGAATACATGAGAGAATAGAAGGATAATAATATAATGTTCCCTTTCAAAGACTTTTACAAAGGAGGAGGCCATTCGACCTGCACTATGGTTACCAATGGATGCTTATTTGTCCATGCTTTATCCCTTTTTAAATGCTGAATGTCAAGCAAGGAAGCAGCACATATAATTTTTTTAAGTCTTTGTTATGACTCAGCCACGGTTCAAACCACTGCCCTCCGAGAGTCAGAGCAGACACTCCAACCATTACGCCACCAAATCTGGTAAAGGAATGGAGGTGATTCACCTTAGAATTGGACAAGGTTACCAGGTTGTGGGATTCTGGAAGGATACATGTGATCTGAGTGGGTTTGGGGGGGACAGAGAGATGAAGAGGTGACAGTAGCAAAGCCAGAAGTGAGGCAATAAAATATAAAAATGGGAGTCCACCAACCTACTGTGGTGTGCAAGAAGCAGTTGTCCTGTCGAGATATCTATATTAAAAAAAGGAGCCATGTCTGTCTGTTTCTTTGTTGTTCTGTAACTTCAGAACGGATAAAGGGATTTCGATGAAACCAATGACAGTGGATTCAGGGAACTCCCAGGAAGGTTTGTGATGCAAAAAAAAATTTAAAAAATGAAGGAAGGTTTGTGTATGAATACATGGGCACACTTTGTGAAACTGCAATTGCCATCTTGCATTGCTGGATATCCCTGCACGGAGTGCAGGATCTCTCAGGAATCCCTTTTTATTCTTGCCCCACAGATTAGCCATCGCCACTCTGCCTAGGAAATGGAAAGCCCAAATTGGAAGGAGTGCTTGAGATGCAAGGTGCAAATGCCAACTTGTGATGCTGGATATTTCCTGCATGGAGTGCAGGATCTCTCGGAATCCCTTTTCATTCTTGCCCATAGATCAGCCATCACCGCTATGCCTAGGAAATGGAAAGCCCAAATTGGAAGGAGTGCTTGAGATGCAAGGTGCAAATGCCAACTTGTGATGCTGGATATTCCTGCATGGAGTGCAGGATCTCTCGGGAATCCCTTTTCATTCTTGCCCCATAGATCAGCCATCACCGCTATGCCTAGGAAATGGAAAGCCCAAATTGGAAGGAGTACTCGAGATACGAGGAGTCAGAGAGCATGCAGAGATGAGGAGTACCGCTCTCAATGAGTTGAACAGTAACAACAGCATCAGGCCTCTGCTAGGGAAAGAGAAGCTGCAGAGCACCGCTCTAAACGAGTTGACCAAGACTGGTAGCATCACGCCTCTGCAAGAGAAGAGGAAATTGAGGCGCACCTGCTCCCAAAGACAGCGTCTTGATACTGGCCAGCACGCAAAGATTGGTATTCCCGTCACCGAAGCAACGGGCCTATATGCTCGTGCCAATAGCTTGGAGAGCCTTGAACTCAATTGCCTTCAGGGTGTAAAATGATTAGTAACTGCACCAGCCCAGAGTGGTGAGTCATACCCCATGACACTTTGTATTAAAGCCTAATACATGATAATGAGCTCTGAACAGCTAAGAATGGACATAGCTCGAAGGAGAATACCGAGGTGTCGAACTCCTTAGAAGCCAGTTTGGTGATGTGGTCTGACAAAGACAGGTTATTCCCATCAATTGGGTTTGCCTTTTAGATGGAAATCTAGCCACTAATACACATTTCTTTTAAGCCATTTGAGGACCACCCATGACAAATATAATTAAATTGGTCCTCGACCTATTTTTTTTCACTTTCAGTCAGAGGACACAAATGCCAGTTGTGTAGGGGTAGGTTTGAACCCCTTCTATTCTTTCCAGAAAAACGACCTCCAACTTCTTTGCATGTGAGACAGAAGTATATGCAAAGTCAGAGGACCAATAATGGATTGAAATGCAAAATATTTTCAGTTTTTGAATGTCTTAGAAATTGCCATCTTAGCAAAAATAGTTGTCATATTGAGGATATCAATGAAAAATACAAATCCATAGAATTACAAAGAGATTTTTAAACACTCTTAAGCCGCTGTCACACCTTGACGATTTAGCCAGCGTATGCCGATTTATGAAAAATTTGTCTAAAAGGCTGGCACACGTCGAATACGTTATGGGTACGTTTGTATACGTTAAGACCACGCTAGAAAACACTGCCATAAGTCGTAGTACGCTGGCTTTAAACGTTGTACTTTTGGGTTGTCCTCAAATTTTAGCATGCTTGAAATTTTACGACGTATGCGGCGTATGACTCACACGTTCCGCTATGCTGGCCATAAGTTGAGGCACGTTATGAGATCGTTGACACACGTCGACACACGTTACTTGTAAGTTACCATAAGTCGAAACACGTCGAGGTAATGTTTAGCGTACCCGAAACTTTTTCTAACCTATGAGTAACGTTTTTGTAAGCACGCTACACGAACGTTGTTCACACTTCGCAACACGTTACTTGAAAAAGACGTAGACATATTTGACGTCTTCAGGACGACAACAGAACTTAATGAACGCGTTTCTAACTTACAGATACCGTATAATGGCGTATTGGCAGCGATTAGGGGAATTGGTATATAAAAGGGTTCGCAGGAGGAACCCGTCTTTTTTTTAGACTTCGTGGCGAGTACATGTCCATGTCATTCCGAGAGATGGAGGATACGGCAACGCTGAGACGACAATACCTACCTGTCCTCGAGCATCAACATGACCTCATCGAGTTGACACTGCACCAGTTGCGTGCCAATAGAGCCGGGAGAAGAAGACGTGAACGGAGGAGAAGGAACTGGGTGAGACCATGGATCGGGAGGCGACGCCATTACGGCATATATGACCAGCTCATGGTGGAACTCCGGAACGAGGACATGCATCCTTCATCAACTTCCTGCGAATGCCTCCAGCGATGTTCGACGAGCTGCTAGCCAGAGTGGGTCCAAGGATAACCAAGCATTATTATTAAATCATTTCAATAGTCCAGTGGAAGCGATTTAACTCGTTCAATGGAAACGATTTCAATTGCCGAGCACCCAGCATCCAAAACAAATAGGCGAGTGACAGGCATTTATTAAAAGTGAAGTTGCAGCCTATGAATAGAAAACTCACGTAATCGTCGACGATACGCTGCCACGCTATGCATACGTTAGACTATCGTTGGGCATAGGTTGTGGACGCCTAAAACACGCTAATCAATCGTTGGTATAACTTATGTATAAGTTATCGAAGCGTTCTGTGTTCATTACTAGTACATTATGCATTTGTCCAAGTCGTTTTGAATACTTTTAAAAACTGAAACAAAAAAATAGTTCATCGTGGGAATGAGAAAAAAAAATTAGCCGAAAAGAACATCGAACAATGGTGCAAAGTAGTCTCCTATTCGTGGACGCAACGAGGATCCATCATCACCCACACCCTCCCCATCACGCTCACCTACTACTACTGACATGGACATACTACTACTACTACTGACATGCTCACCTACTACTACTACTACTATACTACTGATACTACTGACATTGACATCTACTCAACATGGAGTCTGGAACACTGACGGGTTCCTGTTGTGAAGCCCATTTGTATATACCAATTCCCCTAAACGCTGCCAATACGCCATTATACGGTAGATGTAAGTTAGAAACACGTTCAGTAAGTTCTGTGGTCGTCCGGAAGACGTCAATCAAATTCGTCTACATACGACAATGTGCGTTTGAGATACGTTACACATAGGTTCAAAGCACGTTACTCATAGGTTAAAAATTAAGTTTTCGGGTATGCTAAACATTACCTCGACGTGTTTCGACTTATGAGTAACTTACAAGTAACGTGTGTCCAATGTGTGTCAACGATCGCGGAGCGTGCAGAGAACTTATGCCAGCGTATGCGGAACTTGTGAGCCGTACGTCGAGTACGTCGTAAAATTTTCAGCATGCTAAATTTCACGACGTACTAGACGTACACGAAATATGACAGCGTACTTCCTCGTTTTCTCAGCTGCTCCTAACGTATACACAACTTACCCATACCGTATTCGACGTGTGCCAGCGTTTTACACACATTTTTCATAGGTCGGCATACGCTGGCTAAATCGTCAAGGTGTGACTGCGATGTTGACACTTCCAATTTCAGGCGGTTATGATTTAATCGGCCTGCGGCAGCCTTTTAACAGGCTACGCCACGAGTTCGTCGGCGATACGTGCAGCGCGCTATGCCTAAGTTAAACTATCGTTGGGCATAGGTTGTGAATGCCGACAACAGGCTAAGCATTCGTTGGTATAAGTTATCTATTAGACAACGAAACGTTCTGTGCCCATTACTAATATGTTATGCATATGACCAACACGTTATGAATACGACCAAAACTTAAAAAAAAAAACCTCAAAACTTCAGCGTACGCCAAACGTTTTACATACATTTATATACGTTGCCATTGCTGGCTAAAACGTCAAGGTGTGACAGCGCCTTTAAGGCAGATTATTTATATACAAGGGTCGTATCAAAAGTCATGAGCATCAATGGATTCCACATGTTTGTGCCAAATACAGTAGAACACAAGTTATTAGCGACATCTATCCATCTATCCACTGCAATATAAACACACGCTTGGCGCATGCACACCACTGGTGTTCCCACAATCCAGTGACAAAAATTGCTGTCAACGACTTATCACTTCGCCAACGTGCAGTGATTGAATTCCTATTGAAGGAGAACAACTCAGCTGCAGATATCTACGCCCGATGGAGTCAGGTGTACGGAGATGCCTGCATGAGCGCCTGCAGTGGCAAAAGGTGGGTTAGGGTTAGGGTGACACTTCAACCTCTCATGCTATTTTAGCCAAAGAAAGCTGCATAAAGCAACAATGAAAAGCTACACAAGGGAAGCCCTTTGCTGTTTAAAACTCTACTAGAGTTCCTCTACAACCGTAAAACATTCACAAGTAATGCATACATTAGAATCCAAATGCCACACACCCCCTCAGCCATGGGACTGGTTTATCACTTATTGGCGATTCATCAGCAACAGCGTTGACAGAAACACATACCACCGAGGCTTCTAAGCATGTACCATGTGCAATATGTCAATAGCAGTCAACATATAAATGAAAACAAGACCCAATCATGCCTCTCACCTGTAACTGGAGTGAATAACCAATCATCTCTCACCTAATCAATTACCCCAGGTGGCTAGGATTATAAACACATTGATTCCTCCCATGCTCCTACATCAACAACGGTGGTAAACTTCCGAAGAAAAAAATATTTCTACAACCTTTAAAATATTTATTTTATTTCAATTTCATTACATTCTTCAACTTCGTAGAATACTGATCACCTTATTGACACTTTCGAAAACCTTTTGTTTAGCAGTACAGTACTTGGACAAAATATTATGGCACTTCACATCATCTCGACCAATCAAAAAAAATGCCACCAATAGACCCCAACCATGTCCTTTTTTTCTCACCACTGCATGAGGTAAGGTGTTCTATGAACTTTCTAGTTCTCTAATTATCCAATAAATCAGAAAAGGCTGTGGAAGGTGAGGCCAGCTCTAACCACCTTACCTATTCTAACCTTAGCATTTTACTCATTTTCTTCCAGAATTCGAAATCCCCATTTGTACACAAACCAAAACAATTTCCCACATATACAACCCACACATACATGATTTTCAATTTTCCGTACATACATCCCATTTAATTGAAATACCACATTCCTTAGTGAATGTCATCTGCTTCGGCTCGTCAGGTGAGCCAATACCCAATTTTGAATCTACTCTAACCAATTTTACAGGCTCCATGCTCTTCCTCACATGGCTGGAGATGCATGTGACTGAGTGGAACCTTCATTTCGACCACAATAAGCAACATATGCAATATCCTTAGCAAGGCCATGGCATTTCCTTTCCCTAAATGGTGATCAACTAACTGGCCAGCTGGGAGGTCCGAAAATGAGGTGGAGATGTGATAGTGTGTGGTGTCCACAGAGCAAAACAAAGTCCCAACTCGAGGGAAATCATGGGCTCCCTATGCATCTCACCTCAAAGCAATGCAACAGCTGATTTGCTGCGTCATCACCAGAGGGAGTCACCCGATGACCCTCCTTGGCCTTCTATGGTCATCAGGGGTTCTCCTACCCCATGGCCGACCGAAGCTGTTGGAGCAAAGAGAGGAGAGACATGGTGGAGGTTCACATTCCACACTCTCCTTGAGAGCCCAATCCACCTCCAACTATGCACACAACCTACCCACCCACAATCCTTACATCACATTTCTCCATTCCCGGCTGCCAATTGCTGCCACTACCACCTGCCACACAAGGTATGCATGTTCCTAACTGCCATGACCTACTTGCACGTTAAATTGAGCACAAGAATGATATTATTCTTTATTTCACACACATTGCATTTCATTGATGACATTTTTATTCCACACATTTTTGCCCTTTCCACTCGGTCCATGTGCGGGCCTTCATGGCCAATCTTGCCCATCAACCATACCAATTCCCCGACTCACCTACATTCTCCCAAAGCAAAGAATGGTGAGTCAGGGTAGTGGGAAAAGGTAAATTTTGCTTCCATTTTCCCAAATCACGAGAGAGGTTGATCAATCCCAGTAGCGCATGTTGCAGCCATTCTTCCCTAGTCCACCGAGCCAATGAATCCCAGGGCCCTTGCCCCAAACTGAGGGCCTAATAAATCACAGTGGATGATCTGTGGAAGATTATGTGGGCTCATCTTGGCCTTACCCAATCATGCTGTCAATTTTGCAATATAACATTGCACAGATGCTATGGTTGGTCCTCCAGTAGCATTCACCACACCCGGTCCTCACGAGTGACCCACGTCTATTGATAGCCTAGCACTGTGGGTCGCCACATGCTGGGCTGTCCCAGAGCCTCAGAGAGAGACTGCTGAACCACCTGCCTGGGTGGTCATCTCAGGCCCTTACTGGCCCTCGTCAATACTGCCACAAAGGTGCAGCCCAGCTTAACCTGACCTTCGTAGTCCTTCCAGCCACACCTATCACAGTTGAACAGGAGGGACCACCTCGGAACCCTGCCCCAGGGGACTAACCCCCCATTGTGGTCCAGTGACCCAATGAGCCCAAGAACATAACTCAGTCTGCACCTCCAAGGAATTGGGGTGCCCCACAGCACCACCACTAGACTCCCCATGGGGATGTCCAAATCCAAACTCGTGGTCGGACCCCTTGGCTACCTGACATATCGCGATTTACCAGGGGGGTATTTTCCCTGAAGCTGGCCAAACTAGCCCACCTTGGTCCAAATTCAGCCTGGGGACAATGTCCCTCCAAGGCCATTCCAAAAACATTTAAATGTCTGAAGTACCCGATTACGGCTGCGGGCATTGGTCACAAGTTTTATCGGGCCCTTGTCCCCATCACCGTAGCCACTGCTGGTCATCAGCCTCCTGCTTTTCTCTCCACTTCTGATTACCAGGTGGATGCCATACATGCATGTGGAGCACACCAATGAAACCCAGGTATACTGCGGTGATTCCCCACCAATCGCTGGCCTTCATGGAGTGGCCCAGCCACAGAGGCTCAGTCTTGCCGCCATGACACCCTGACTTTGATCTGGACCCGAACCAGCCTTAGACGATGGGCAGCATCAGACAAGACGTTTTTAACCTCTAGAACCACTAAATTTGTACAACTCCATCCCACCAGCATTGGCACAAAGGATGTCACACTAAACATTGACCAACGAGGCTGCTGCCTTTCTGTCAGAAGGATGAAAGATGTCACGGCAGAGAGTGGAGTCATCAGCAAAGAGACAGAGGATTTTCCAGAATCAGTGAGATCATTGATGAAGATTTGGAATAATATGGGGCCTAGAACACTGCCTTGGGGAACTCCAGCCTTGACAGGGAGAGGAGATGAAAGGGTTCAGTTGAGAGCCACATGTTCACTACGAGAGTCGACTTAGTCAGTAATCCAAGAGTGGAGTTGGCCTTGGATTCCATAAGCAGACAGTTTGGAGAGCAAGGCAGGATGGCAGACTGTATCAAAAGCTCGAGATATGTTCAGAGGACGGCCCTGATCTCATGTCTGATATTGAGGGCCTCCACCATGATTGTTGGGAGAATAGAAGCAGCATGTCCAAGGTCGAGTGACTAGGTCAGAATCCAAATTGATGATCTGAGATGAGGCTGTTGGAGAAAA
>CM068952.1:108557000-108590410 GCA_035128595.1 Eptatretus atami | reverse complement strand
CAGAAATTGGTATTTTGATTATTAGATTAGTTGCTAGAATAAGTTACATACTGTGACCTTCATTTATTTTGCCAAAAAATAAAAAAAATAAAAATTAGGTAATTTCATTGAAAACTTGCAAAACCATCAGAATAGGTACCCCTTCTTCGAAGTATCATATTTCGGTGTATATATATATATATATATATGTAATTATACGGTTTTTTGTTCTGAACTCATTTAGACTTACACTTTCAGGAAAATGTAGTGAGAAGGCAATGGAACAAACTTCATTTTTTGACATTTTTGAAACAGAGTGGTAACCACTTACATGCGCTTAGCCTGGTGCCAGTAGCTGAGATGAAGCCACCAAACCCTGGAACAAGTTGCTTCTCTCCACTGCTCTCCACCACCCGTGCAAGTGACCAAACATGATACTCTTGGATGCACTTTGAGTACACTTCACTGTTTACGGTGGGTGGAGTGAACACAGCTCCCTCCAGAAATTTGGGCCCGACTCGATTATAAATGTGGACAGGGGCCAGGGTCTTGGGCGTATCCACCTTCAGGGAACGCATCTTGTTCCGCTTGTGGAGAGGGTGCGTCCGATCTTTGTTGGTGGCATCAAACCCTGGTTTTACCTCCTATATCATGATTCCACTCGCGCTGTTCACCACTTTTGAGCCATGGATGTTTGTCGTTATTTTCTTCATATTGTCCACTCAAGATGGAACACGTCATTGCCCTCGCCAGTAATAATCTGGGGAGTGAGGGAGGTGCAAACCTCATCGAGAGCCTTGGCCAGCACCGTCTCACGTTCCAAGCCGAAGTCACAAGTCTCACAGTGACCCAACCTACTGAGGCTAGTGGTGAGTTGTTTACTGTGGTGGAGGTGCCGTATGGTGGTGCAGAGGAGTGTGTGTTTTGACAACTTCCACTCTCCCTTTGTCACAGCATGGCAAATGTGCTGGAACAGTAAAGAGAGCGATTAGCATTATAGCATTAGAGCAACAAGCATAATGTAAAGATATTCCTACAAAATTTGACAGACCTGTTATTACTCAAAAAAAAGCTCAGCACATGTCAGGGTGGAGGGATACCTGGCCTATAGAGAGCATGACGCATCTAGTCTTCTCACACTTCTCCACATCTGCATCACCAGAGATGACAAAGTTTAGGAACTTCACGAGGTCAGGCAGGAGGAGTTCATCTGATGACTTGACCGCAAGGTCCTCAGCTGTAGGAGGCCAGGGAAGTGACTTTAACTCATTGAATGCCTGCTGGATTATACTACGAAGGAGCAGGTCCACTTCCTCTTACTTGTCTTTGGACCCCAGCTTATATGCATAGGCCACCGCATCTGCAACGGAGATGCTGGCACTGTGGACCAGGTTATAGGTGATGCAGCCTTTGTCACCTGGGATTGACCTTGGCAAAGGCGATCCACTCATGAATATCATGGTTCTCAAGTTGGGCCTTCAGCTTCTCATTTCTGTACTCTGGATTGGCGAAGCCATTTCTCTCCAACTCTTGGATGTTGAGAAGATGCAGCAATGCAAGTTGCGCAACGCCATTAGCAGGAAGATGGGGTTCCCATGCATCCGGTTGATATATTTTTTCTAGCTTACTTTTTTTGTAATCCTTAAGGTGTCCAGTAAATGACTTTGTATGTTCCCATCTTGAAAAACAAGCCTGGTGTTGGCTTAGTGGTTAGCGTGGTGGCTTGGGATCCCAGAGTCCTGAGTTCAAGCCCCGTTGGCTGCTGAATTAACACCAGGGGGTTGGACTCAGCCTGTCATCCTTCCGAGGTCAGCGAAATGAGTACCAGTGTAGTGGTCCCGGTGTATGCCCCGGTTAGAATAGGTGTACCATATCCCTGTGTGTCGTAAGAGGTGACCAGGGTGTGGCGTCAGGAAGGGCATCTGGCCAAAAACATTGCCTCAAGAAAAGCTATCCCCTTGCACAGCAGGGAAAAATGGCTGTAAAAACGGTCATTTTGTTCCCATCTTGAAAAATAATGAGGTATAAATGGATTACTTTTGATTGAGGATGACAACCACTCTTTTTCCTCATCTGAGACAATTCAGGAAGCTTGCCATATGGGTGCATTTTTAAATATTTGTGCGAATTGAGACATAAGAACCCTCTGAATCATGAAAAAAAACCTCATCAATCGATTCCTTATGCCAAAATTATACTGAAAAATGGGGTAATTTGTCTCTGTATAATGTCTAGTTCAAAAGTGATATCGATTTTCGTCGGAAATCTAAGATTACCAGCAAGATGACTGCCAAACGGACCCCTTGGGACAATATTTTATGATGGGAACATGAAAATTCATTTACTAGACATCTTGAGGATTACAAAAAAGTAAGTTAGAAAAATATATCAACCGGGTGCATTGGGACCCCATCTTCTTGCTATACTAAATTAAGAAGTTTAAATTTTGAAGCCTGGTTTTGACTTAGTGGTTAGGGTGGCGGAGTGGGATCCTAGGGTCCTGAGTTCAAGCCCCGTTGGCCGCTGAATTAAAAACACACCAGGAGGTTGACTCAGCCTGTCATGCTTCCGAGGTCGGCAAAATGAGCACCAGTGTAACTGGTAAGGGGGACACTGCATCAGCGGCATAGCCGCGTCCCCACCAATGATGCAACCAGCAGCCACAGGCTGCGAGATGGATAGATAGATAGATAGATAGATAGATAGATAGATAGAAATAGATAGATTAAATTTTGAAATTTGACTCATTCTAGAGGTTATCGCATTTGTAAAAATGAAATAAAACCACCAACTGGCATCTCCGGGTGTTTACAAGCATTGCAATGTATCAAGTGATTCGTACGTAAGTATGAAGATGAGGCATTTGACAATGAATGAGGAAAGTGAAAAAATAAACTTTTTTGAGCACTTTATCGTTAAACCGTAGCAGCCTGTTCCAAGTCAAGGCATTGTTGAGCAGACCAAACATAATGGTGAATTAAGACCCCAGCAAGCTGACTGAGGGCTGACCAAGGATGATGCCTTGATAAAGGATAATTAAATAAGGCCGTTAATTATCATCAAAAGGGGTGTTTAAATTAACACAAACACCCAATTTTCAATCATGCACTACCTTGGGAGTTCCCTTAGTATGCATGCAAAGTTTTGGTCTGACAGGTTTCATGGTTTTGGAGTTATGGAATTGATGGACTAACACACACACACTGACATTTATTATTATATATTTCTTGTGGTGCCTCTTCTGACTTTGAAATCAATGCAGAGTCATCTGCGTATCTCAAGTTGTTAATGTTCTAAACACCAACGTTGCAACCTGGTAGAACAACAGTATGCGGTGGCAAAGAATAAAACAAACTGAAGCTATAGTCTGAAGTTTGATGGCCAACACTGTCATCAATTTTGAATGTGAAATTGGCTCACAACCAGAACAACATGGTCCCTGATATTGGTTCCAGCCATCAAAGCAGCTATAAAGCTACATGGGAGTACAACAAAAAAAACACCCAAACTGAACAAATGTTCTTTCTTGACACTAAGTTTGGTGCAATTGAACTCTGACATTTTTAAATTCACCTGAAAAATATGTGCATATGGCATCATGAAAGTGTTGCATTATTTTTGTTATTTCTGTTTGGTCACACTAGTTTTCCTTAACTGGGAAAAGTTGCACTCCTGTACATTTTTCCTGGAAAATGAAGATTTTTGGTTCAGAAAACTGTGTTCGATGTGTATCTGAGCCTCGAAAGACCATCCCTCCAGGGGCTGTGGGCCTAGGCAACCCCCAAACTCCTGGCCTCATAGGCTTTCTCAAAAAAACTTTTCTGGTTCCAACTTGGCAGCTCTGCACATCATACTTGTGCTAAATCCTACACATTAAAGCTTTCATGCTATATTTTTGCAATCATGGCCCATTAAGCTGATCTCAGTCATATTTTAATTCTAAACAGAGGTTTGAGAGACTATTGAGGCGATGGGAAACCGCAGAATATGAGATGTACAAACAGACAATTTCAGCAACATTCTGCACATTAAAAGTCTCTCGAGTATTTCTTTTTTCTCTCTTTGTAGTGCAGGCACGAGTAGCTGAAATATTTTTTGTCAGTCTAAATATTTACAAGCACAGTCAACAATGATGATATCGAGTAAGGTGGGGTAAGATGTAGAAAGTGTTGGACATTGTCCCTCCCCTCCCCTCCCCTCTCTCCACCTACCCCCACACCCTTTGTGAAACTTCTGACATATCTAACATATCAATAAGAAATAGAACAGCACTCGGTAGAGCGCATACCTCCGCCAGGCTGAACAGTTTACGTTTTGTATCCCACTGATCGGCCGGATCTGCATCCGGGCCTAAATCAAAATCGAATCGGCTTGTTCTTCTCACATATCCAACTCATGCATCAAGTTTTGTCATAATCCGTCCACAACTTTTTGAAATATCACTTTATATTGTGTTGTTGGCCACATCTTTCAGTGGTGAAGAATCGCTTTTAAAAAATTATCGGATCCGGATCTTCACCAAAATCGAAACAATCCGTCCTTGTCACACACCCAACCTGTCCACCAAGTTTCGTCCAAATCCGTCCATAACTTTTTGAGATATCCTGGTCAAAGACAGACAAACAGATAAACAAGCCGGTAGGCGGCGATGGGTCGCCGAGCATGGAAACTATAATATGTAGAGCAAAATGGATGTCATATAGCGGATAGGGAATCACCTGAAGATTATGCATATCAAATCTCATCCAGTTCCATCTACTGATAACTACTCGGTATCCATTTGAATGAAAAGTACCGAAAATACGGTTTGAAATCGGAAATCCCCAAAGTTCGAGGGGTTGCCTTGGGTGAACAAAGATCTAAATCGAAAATCCGGCTCGATCGTTTGTGCACAATGTATTCCAGACGATTAGTGTGAATTTTCATGACCATCCGACCATAACCCTAGGAGGAGTAGCATTTGGCGCGAAGGCACCTCCAGCTCTCGCATATTATCGATTTTTGCACTAATTGACCTTTGACCCCTGACCTAAGCGAAATCGGTCAATATGTCCTGAGGCAAAGTTGTAGTACTCATTGAGTACCATGAGCCTGCAAAGTTTCATTCGTATCGATGCACTCACCTGGTCGCTAGGGGGCCTTCAATTTTCGCCAATTTTCGCGCATACCCTAATTGTTGGGGGCGCTGCGGGTAAAGTATTCCATATATCACAAAAACCGGAATATATTTGATAGAGCATCACCTGTAGATCATTCGTGCCAAATTTCATAACCCTACGTGGGATAATGGCTTTCGGAATTGATTTCGCGTGAACGGTACAGATTTTGAAGGTTTTTCGGTTGTTGCTAGGGAACCAAAGCGCCCCTGGCAACCATCACAATTTCCAAAGCACTAGGTCATAAGATGTACCTACTACCCGAGTTTGGTCAAAATCGGCCCACGTTTACTACCAATTAGCTGATGACAAACGAACAAACATCCAAACAAGCAGTCATAGACTGGTATTTAAGAATCGTCAACTTGACCTCTGACCTTGTCTAATAAAAGCTGTCTCTAGAGAAGGTAGCGACGCAAACCAGAAGTTTCTACGATGATTCTGCACCAAACTATCAAAAATCGAATGTTTGGATGTTTGACCTCACTGTGACCTTGACCTTTGACCGATTTTGACCAAAATCTAATCAGCGCTAGCCATCACCCTCCTGAATCACGTGGTGTAATTTGACATTGGTAGCTTCTTCCGTTCTCGAGTTATCGTGCCTACAAACCACACAAACACACAAACAGTCTGGAAGTATCAATATACTTACGAAATCTTTAGATTTCGTAAGTAACAAACAGACAGAATTACTGACAATAAGGGTCACCTACTTCGGCGACCCAACAGACAGGGGTGAAAGCATAACCTCTGTCCACCTTCAGCAGCGAAGGAAAAGAGGGACGACTTGCCCCACCTTTTCCGACAAGAGCATCCTGCCTCACCTTACTCTACATGTTTTGTTTTTTTAATTGTATCAACATGACTTGTTTATTGTAGATTCTATTACTCTGCACCCTTTTCAATACTATCAAATCATTATTTACTGCAGTAAAGTAATACAAAAATAGTCTATAACTTTATTGGTCAGATGGCTATTTAATCCAATTAAACTTACTTAACCTAACCCTTTTACTTTCAGGTTGCTATTTCCTCCCCTCCTCTTTCCCCTCTTTTTCTGTTTATTCATTCCCTTGCTCGTTTTGGCCATATGTAGCCCCACTGCTCTACTTCTTTTGTACCCTCTGCCACTTCACTATTCCATGAGCCCCGTTCTTGTATAAAAATAAATAAATAAACAAGCAGTCATACACTGGTACTTACGAAATCGTCAACTTGACCTCTGACCTTGTCTAATAAAAGCTGTCTCTAGAGAAGGTAGCGACGCAAACCAGAAGTTTCTACCATGTTTCTTTACCAAACCATCAAAAATCGAATGTTTGACCTCACTGTGACCTTGACCTTTGACCGATTTTGACCAAAATCTAATCAGCGCTAGCCATCACGCTCCTGAATCACGTGGTGTAATTTGACATTGGTAGCTTCTTCCGTTCTCGAGTTATCGTACCTACAAACAAACAAACACACACAAGCAAACAAACACACAAACAGATGACGGAAGTCATCAATACACTTACGAAATCTTTAGATTTCGTAAGTAATAAATGTAGAACTTCAAAATCAATTAACAGCCTTGGAATAACTCAGTGTGAAACACTTATTGAACATGAGCCTTGGTTCAACAATACCTCTTGATGTTTGTCATGTCAACCATGATGAGTTTGACTTTTTTTAATGCTGATTAATTTCATTGTTACTGGGCATGCCTACCCATTGCTTCGCTGATGGGTTTAATCAAAAGACAGCATGTTGTAATTCACAAACATGTTGCAGTTCTATCTGTGTGTGTGCCAATGGGGATGTAAGATAAAGTAAAATATGCGAAAAAGGATCTTTTATAACACGTAATTGGTGGTGTGGCTGTGGTTGTTTGTGTGCTAATTCCGTGTAGTTTCATATATTTTTCTTTTGCTTCCAGAAGTATTACTATTACAAATAAGTATAAAATTTTGTGTGATCCTCCCATGTCCTTCTAAAGCATTGGTTCTTAATCTTTTTGGGCCACGACCCAAATCCAGACCAATGGATATGCAAGTGACCCATGGCCTAAAAATCAAAATAAAAAAGTGAACAAATCTATAATAATAAATGTCAGTGTGTGTCCTTTAGTCCATCTGTCAGTCCGTCCGTTCGTCTCCTCCATAACTCAAACACCATGAAACCTAGCGGCCCCAAACTTTGCATGCACACTAAGGGAACTTCAAGGTGGTGCATGAATGAAAATTGGGTGTTTGGGTTAATTTAAACACCACTTTTGAAGATAATTTCAGGGGTGCTCACCACAAAAAACTAAAATAAGCCCAACCAAGGTGATTGCGGCACCATCTTGGTCAGTCCTCTGTCAGCTCGCAAGAGTCTGAAGCCACCATTTATTTTTATTTTTGGCCTGGTCAACAAAGCCTTGGCTTGGAACAGGCCGCAACAATTTCTTCATGATAAAGTTTTTTTTTTCACTTTCCTCACATATCATTGAATGCCTGATCATCATACCTACAAATTGCTGGATGCATTGCAACGCTTATGAACGCTCGGAGACACCAGCGTTCATGGCTTTATTTCATTTCTGAACGAACGTACCATAAGCTCTAGAATCTCTTAAACAAAGCCAAATTACAAAAATTAAACTTCTTTATTGACTTCATCAGTAGTTCTGACTGCTAAAAAAAAGTGTTCATTTTTCCAATTCGTACATTGCTTGGGCATTTCCAAGTGCATGGGTTTTATATGACTCATCGGTAATTGCTTGCCAAGCCAGCTGTTCCATTGGAGTACATGCTTGAGTGTTTAAGCCACTTGGCGAGTGCACACCAAGCTGCTTGGTTGTTCATTTCAAAGCCACCAGAAGCGACCCGTCGCTTTGCTGATGGAAATTCCAATCTGCATGATTGCTAAAAAAAAAATTTTAAGGGAATAAAAATTAACTTTCACCCTTTAAAAATCTGTGAATAAATTCTTGACATATCGGCTGCTTTTTCCAATGCTTCTCTCACCCGTGTTGTAAGTAAAGTGACCTGCTTTTTGATGCTTTAAATGAGCATTTTCATGCCCTTTAAATTGATCTGAGCAGTTTATCCTTTTCCCACCTGTGTTGCAAGTAGAGCTCCCTGCTTTGTGATGCTTTAAAAGACGGTGTATAATATCAGCGTTTTCTGAATCTAATCAATATGAGAAACGGGAATGAATGAGACTCACCTTAATAGAAGTGAACTTCCCCTCCGCTCATGCTGCCTTCCCCTCCCCTCACGCGGCCTTCCCCTCCCCTCACGCTGCTTTCCCCTCTCCTTCATGCTGCTCTCCCTCTCCTCACGCTGCTCTCCCTCTCCTCACGCTGCTCTCCCCTCTCCTCACGCTGCCTTCCCTCTCCTCACGCTGCTCTCCCCTCCCTCACGCTGCCTTCCCCTCCTCTCACGCTGCTCTCCCCTCCCCTCACGCTGCCTTCCCTCCTCTCACGCTGCCTTCCCCTCCGCTCACGCTGCCTTCCCCTCCGCTCACGCTGCTTCCCCTCCCACTCGCGCTGCCTCCCTCCCCTCGCGCTGCTTTCCCTCCCTCGTGCTGCTTTCCCTCTCCACACTGCTTTCCCCTCTCCTCATGCTGCTCTCCCTCCCCTCCCCTCTCACTGTCTCCCTTCCCTCCCCTCATGCTGCCTTCCCTTCCCCTCCCCTCATGCTGTCCTTCTCCCAAACCCCCTCCACCACTGCACAACTCTCCGGAGGTTGCGGAGAGGAAAGAGTGTCAAAGAATGTGCAAATTGGACAAATGAAAGCTGTATTTTTTTAGCAGTCCGAACTGCTGCTCAGATGAATTCCGCACTTCGTCTTAGGTTAAGAGATTCCAGAGCTTATCGTATGTGTGAAAAAATTAAAGAAACCACGAACACTGGTGCGGCTTTTTTGATGATTGAAAGAAAATGCCCTTTCTTCCCTTCCCCTTCCCCTTCCCTCATGCTTACCTCGTCCCAAAGCCCCGTCACCTCCCATGGACATCTTTGGGCAATATCCAGGCATTGTTTGGTATGAACTGTTTGAACATGCCGTTTTAACGTAACCAATTTCATTAAATCCTGTACTCATGCCGGCATAAGGGGACCATGCCACCCACTCCCTCCCCCAGCTTTCCTTCAAGTTGCCCTATCAAAAGCATGGCCAGAAACACCCACTTCTCCTCTACCGTTTCTCTCACCCATCCTCCTCGCTCCTTCCCCTCTCCCAGAGTGTATAATGACAGGTTGTGAGGCCCTGCTCTCCCCCCCCTTCCTCCGAATCTGCCCCTTTCTCGCTCACCCCACTTTACTCGCTCCCCCCCCTTATTCGCTCCTCCACCCCTCCTCGCTCCCCTTCCTCCATACCGACCACCCTCCACCGTCTTAATATTCCCATCAGCGAAGCAACAGGTTGTTTTTGCTAGTTTTGTTGATAATTAACAGCATCAACCAGTGTTACTGCGAACTACATAATGCATTAATGAACTGGATAATTTTGCTTAGCTGTTGCTAAATCTTTGAAGTGTGGCTTCATCGTGGACAGGCTGCAGCACAGATCGTGTTCAGGCTGCAACCTGTTTCAAAGCTTCTTCTTCGTCACAGTCAGTGCTGAAAAACCTGCCTCACAAAGATATGTGGTCACGAATGGCAGGAAGACTTTCACAGCTTCTGCCCCAATAACAGCCTTTTCTGCATGGATATTTACCCAGAAGGCGCTGAGGAACTCCGTTTGCATGCTGAAATTGTAGTGCAGTGCTTCATCATACTGGGTTTCAAAAAACTGTTCCTGCAGTCCGACGGTTGTTGCAATGTCCTCAGGCAAATTTTCTGCATCCACATGGAAAGGGTTCCACACCCAGCTGTATTTCTTGACATCGTCAGTGGCATATATTGTTCAAATTATTCGCTCAGCTTCTCCAAGTGCTCCACACAGATGTAATGGATATTGTCGAATGACGCTGTTTCGTCTTCCTGAAAGTCTTCTCGAAGTTGATTCATGGACTGGAAGGCAGCAGTCCTCCCTCGCTCATTTTACCCTTTCCACAGCTTCAATTTCCATCTGAATGACGACAGCTTTTCTGTCAGTCCGATGAGTGTGTGGTCACGGCCTTGCATGGAAGTGTTCAACTGGTTGACTTCACTGAAGATGTCTGCGAGGTAAGCAACTTGGAGCAACCATTTCGGCTCGGAGAACCTTCTAGATAGACCATGTTTCTTCTCGTGCAAAAATAATTTGAGCTCAGTCCGCAAGACCACAATTTACTGAAATACCTTTCCCCACGAAAGCCACCTGACTTCAGAATGGTAAAGGAAGTGCATGTGTTCCGATCGGAAGTCTGAACACATACATTGGAACAGCCTCGTGACCCACTCAAAACAGCTCGGTGACCCAGCTTTGGGTCACGATCCAGGGTTTAAGAAACGCTGTTCTAAATGATTCCTGATGTCATAGCATAATGTTAACGTTGGAACCGCTACCTGAAGCTCCCATTACATCTTCTTCCTCTGTCCCAGAGAGGGGCTTTTAAGATGAGAGGGGTCTTCAAACTTTGTGATTTAAAAGGACACAATTTTTTGTTCCAAGTAACACATGGATACACACACACAGAGGACTTTTAAAAGTCAGGACCGCTACTTTGAAGCTCGAGGTTCTGCTTCTTCTTCCTGAATCCAGAAACAAAGGCTTTCAAAACAGGCACCTTTGTGATTAAACTGACAAATTTTGTTCCAATTAAATCGATTATTAGCTTTCCAATGGTACAGTTTTTACGATTCTATGACAACAGGAAACATTTAGAAAGAATGACATTTGACATATGAACAAACACATGGACAGGTGGACGGTTTTCCTTTTACTCAGATTAAAATGATGACATCATTTTCATCGTGCTATAATAAAGATCATGTTGAAAACTAAAAATCGAAATCAGGTAAAGGATAAACTAACATAATGATTCTCGAATAAAGAAACAAATTCTTAAATAAAGGGCACCAAATAAGATGTGTGATCTGAGTATTCAACCTGGAATTTCCGATATTGTCCTAAAAGATGGATTGGTCTTCAAAAAGCACTCATTACTCCAGTATGGCTCTACATAACAATCACTATCATCTCATGTCCAGCTCGAATCTGAGTGAATTACTCACTTATACCACAGAAGA
Organism: Eptatretus atami; assembly: GCA_035128595.1. Lineage (NCBI taxonomy): Eukaryota > Metazoa > Chordata > Myxini > Myxiniformes > Myxinidae > Eptatretus > Eptatretus atami. The sequence goes on along the minus strand of CM068952.1, from coordinate 108,579,130 downwards.
CTTGAGAAATGAGCAAGGGAAGACGATTTCATAAATGACAGCATGGGGACAAAGGTGTGGAGGTGAGTGGAAAACTTGTCATGACATTTAAGATGTTGACAGACTATTAGTTTGAGGGAGAACCTGTGTGAGTTAGTGGAGTATGTAAAGAAGATGATTGGTTGGAAGGAAATTAATTGCAAGGCCAGAAGGGAAACAGTAGAAGATTGAGAAGCCGTCGCCTTGTCTGTGACGTAAAGGAAGTAGTCCCTGATCCTGAATTTCCTGATGAAAGATTCCAGTGATTTTTGAAGTCTTCAAACTCTGCAACCTAGTGGGATATCTGATGGGTTTGAGGTATGCCAGCCCACATTGGAGAAGTATATTGCATTGCACTTCAGATGAAAGTCTTGTACAACATTAGACATTTACTTTCGAGAAAAAAAATATATATATTGTCAGTTCAGGATGCTTCGGCTGTGACCACCTTTGAAAACTAGCTTTGGCAATGTCATTAGGACAAGTAAAGTTGTGAATACACTTTTGAACTGTACCTCTTCTAATGTTTGATCAAAGGAGAGAATTGATAGGCTTTCATAACAATCTTGCCTGAGATGTAAGATAAGAACAAAATACTTGCCTGGATCGAAGGCCTTGTTCCAAAAGCATGTCCAGTTATTGATCTTCTCCATATCAGAAGCCACCGAATGAGGTTCAGTTTCTTGAACTTCTCACAATGAAAATCAGCCATGACCTTTGTTGGACTGACCATATAGCTGAGCTGGCCTCCAAAGCCAGCCACAGATTGGGCATTCTCCATCATTTCAATGAATTCCTTGAAAAATCAGATAGTTCATTGGAATACTACTCTCATGCGCCAGCATCAGATCTGCATCTCATAGAATCTGTAGCTCTCAACATTAATGGCATTACCCACAATGAGGAAGAAGCACAAAGCCTGTTATTCTCATATCAGAGTGGACTTTTCATTTTTTTACCACCTCTACTCCATGAGTCTGTCTCTGTCTCTGTCTCTGTCTCTCCCCCCCCCCTCCTTGAAGCCTCTGGCCCTCCCCAGATACTCCAGGATATATACATTCCTCCAGTAACCTCCTTCTGTAGTGAAACTCCCTTAATACAAGCTAAACGCCATCCTCCCCTCCTTTGTTCCACTTTCTCCTCTCTCTCTCTCCATCTACCACCTAGAGGTGGTTCAATTGTATTCTTCATTCCTGGGGTTAAAGCAGGTAGTGCACCACTATCTTGTGTAATCCTCCAAACTTGTATGTGATATTTTTTACCCCCATTAACACTCTTACTTTCACATAACTATACTTCTTACCCCCCATCCCTCCCTACCTCCCCTCTTTTCCTGTTCATTTTTCCCTCACTTGTTCTGTCCATATGTGTTCTCACTGCCACCACTGTTTTTTCACCATATTTAACCTCATTCTTCCATAACCCCACTGATGTCCATATATGTGAAACTAAGTCATGGCCTCCATTGTGGATTTTTACTGCAAGTGGTGAGAAAATGAAGTAATACGATTCTAATCCCTCAGACCACCTGCTGACACTTGACCTAAAATTTGTAGAGTTATATGTTGTGCACTGTTTTAAGGAAGCAGATTAACACCTTTTTAAGGAAGCACATTCACAGTGGTATTGTCTTCTATTATCATTTCCTAAATTGTAAGAACGTATTTTTCTTGGATACGGTAATTATGCTCTTCTTTTCTCCTTCGTTATGCAAAACACTAATGACTTCAATAAGGTTGAAATGGCGCGTGCTTCCCTGTGCCAGGGCAGGGCAGAATCATTGTCTACAATTGGGGACGGGTCAGAGCCAGGCGTGGACAGAGACGACACAGGGGTAAGAACGTGAATAGTAACTTGTTTGGCGTTATGCAAGCAAAACCATAAACCAAAGTGGGAATTGGGTATTTTTAGTGCAAGTCACTTCTACAAACTGTACAGTATAGATGGGACCTCAACAAATGTGTCAATAAAAATCACAATTAATTGTTAAGCATAAGAACAATGAAGGGGAGCTGGGAAATTGATAAAATTGCACGAGGGGCATTTAAAAAGTTGTCGGAACAAAATACAATAGCCCAAGAAAGGCCATTTTATTTTTTTTTGTGTTTGTTTTTGTAATAAGTAAGGAAAGTATTACACTTTTATATATCTGTGGTGGTGTGCCCAAATGGCATGTATAGTGCTACGAATGCAGCCTCACAGCAAGGATGGCACTAAGTGGTTTGTCGTTTCCTTCTCAGGAGTAGGCATGACAGGATTTTGAAATTTGATCAGGGTGCCTGGCAATATTTCACTTACTCTTCACAAATGACACTGTGGGATCTACAACATCCACGACCAGCTAATGCCATGAAACGGGACAAGTTTAACGTCTGTCCAAGAGATGGTGCATTTTGTGATGCAATGCCTTACCTGTCTGTGAAGCAACGATCTGACAGTTTTTCGTCGACTTGGGAATCAAACCCAGACTAAACAGCTTATAGACAAGTGCGCTACCCCTGCACTATTCTGTCAGACATATACAGTATGTACTTATACGTGTATTGAAAATGGGGAAAAAGTAGCATTTCTTGGACTGTTGTGAGGAACTCGTTCCGATAGCTTTTTGAACGCCCCACTTACTTCATGTTATTATCAACTGGAATTGTGTGAAAGGTAAATTATGCATTTGCCAAAAAGGTTTTACAATGTTAATTGAAATTCAAGCAATACCGATTAATGCATAATTACAATATGATGTTTTGTCAACATTTGGACATTTTGTAGCAAAAATAATGTTTTCGTAAAAACCATTTTATCAACAATATACAAAAATTATAGATAAGGAAATTTTGGAAGACGCCATTCAAAAAATCAGACTGGTGTCATATCTAACTAACCTGATCCAATCTAATATTCATACTCTTTGCAGAGCTTCGGTGCTGCCAAAGCAGACTAATGGCAAGGAGGAGTATACTGTGTGGTTTGTCATTGCTTTCCCAGTATCAGGGCAGGAATTTGGACAGAGTACTGGAACACAATGACTGACTCTTGTGAAATACACCATGGGATCTTTAACGTCCATCAGTGATTTGTAGAGGACTTGAGAATCTCAGGTCAACACCTGTGGGATAGCCCAATCATTGATCCAACCTCCCTGCTTGTGAACCACTAGGGTGGCAGTTTAGAGTCAGCTGAGGAATCAGTCGTACTAGCCAACTGAAAGGCAAGTGCGCAACCTCTGAGCTGATGTTATATCCACATATCATTTAGTTTTCATTCCTTTCTGCTCAAAAGAACAACAAGACCCATGAATTAATACTTATGTTGTGTATATATTCAAAATAAAATGTTTAGGCAACCTGAAAAATGTGCAAAACATTAAATCCTAGCAGGGGTGCCCGCCGTTGCTCAGCAATGCCGGGAAACTCGTCCCACCCCTTTTCCTCCCTCCTCCCACTCCTTTTCCTCCCTCCTCCCATCCTTCCCCTCCCTCATCCCACCCCCCCCCCGGACTCCCACCCATCCCTCGCGACGCACACCTCCCCTTCCCTGTCTCTCCTGATAGTGGAGGTTAGCTTTGGGGCTTTCCTCTCTCTACGGATGTGGACAGTGCAAAAATGCGAGTTATCTCCACAAATAGCTTTTAATACCCTCTTCCACCACCACGAGGTGGCGATACAAGATAACCATTTACATAGAGAATTTTCGTTGACATTCCCTCCCAAACCCCCATGACTACAGATGAAACCAAATAGCCCATATCACCATGAGGTCAAACTTTGTCCATGTGCCAAGTTTGGAGGCAATTTGCCCAGTAGTTTTGGTGTGATTGGTGTTATACACAGACAGATAGAAAATGACATTTATTTATGAGATAGTCATGAACAACACCATGATGAAACAAAATGCCATTTCATTTGTATTGAATGGATGTGAAAACAAAAGTTGCTTTTCAGTTACTAGTCTAGAATACCCTCATTTGGCATCAATACATACCGCTTATGGCATCTTGTGCTCCAAATGATCCATCTGTTTCAGTCTTGTGGGATGTTTTGCTGATCCTCTGTGAATGCAATATGAAGGTTGACATAAACGTTCCACCCATTTGTTTGTACCATGTATGTTCGGTGAGTGCAAAGTCTGGTGAATTTGTAGGCAATTGCATTCTCACAATATCCTACGCCTGAAGAAACTAGTTGACAGCTAAGCTTTGTATGGATGAACATTGTCTTTCTGAAAAATACCTCGATTCCATGAGTTTCTTATGCAAGGCATTACAACTGACTTCAAAATCTCATTTCTACATGCCGCACTGAATACCTGTCAAGTTGCCATTGACGACCACAAACAGTTTCTGACCCAATTATCCCACACCATTACTACTGCCACCTTCTTAGTGGTCACATCATCAGGATGTTGATGTCGCTGTCACTGTATCATTCCCAAATTTCCACGAATTTACTCCTTTGAGGCCTTGCTGGCAATTCCTCTGTTGGAGGTAATATTCGAATGGTCGAAGCAGATAGACTGATGCCATTAACGTTTGAAAAATATGAACTGAGGTTTTTTGTAAGAAATATCTGACACTGTTGTATTGGTCTTCTTGTGGTGCATCTCCATGTTATTCTTTTCGCTGGGAATTGGTGAGGGAAGTGGGAGGGATCAAGGGGAGCAGGGTTGATGCTGCCTTTTTAGGCAGCAAGTTGCTCTGAGGGCATTTAAGAGACAATCATAAAGTATGGAGTGGACCACATGTAGACCATAACATGTGAGCCAGGCAGATTATCTCCTCTCAGAAGTTCATTAGTGGGCCAGTTGTTTTTTCATCAACAATTTCAGAAGTTTCGTTTCAAAGTCCTTAATATTGATGCCTTCAGCTAGATGTGTCCTTCCTTTACCAGATCACTATATCTACATATTACGGCTTGTCACGCACAGAATTTGTGAGTGAAAGATGGTCCAGCAGTTGTTCAGACATTGACCAACTTCCTGTTGTGATTGAACAGCATCCAGTCACATCATAGCCGACACACACTCTACTGCAGGGAGGTGTCTATCTAAACATGCCTTTTGTAATAGTAATAATCCAGGAATGTGTGCTAGTGCATATTACATGAAAGTGAAAAAAAAGTCTGCACACAATTTACTCAATCACATTATTTTGGCATCACGTGCACCTCACATCTCGTGAAAATGTTCACATCGTGTCATTTGCAGATTTGTTACCATTAATCCACTCATAATTTAATATACCAGATGTGAGAGGAAAACATTTCATTGTGAGTGGACACCGTGAGTATTTTGATGAAATGGTTGTCGGTAAATTTATCTCAAAATATGTGGGCATCAACTTATTTTGAGCAGCATCTTAAATGTACAGTACGTCCCATTTTTACTTCACCTAACAGCACCTGCCACATTTGATTTAACCTTTTGCAAGGATCCATACTTCTTGTACTGATGCAAAGGTCTACTTAAATTTTAAAGATTACTTGGAATCTCCTACATCCATGTGATATACATATATAATTTGTTATAGATATATATATATAATATGTATATATATGTTATAATATATATATATATAAATATGTATAGATATATATTGGGTGGTCGATCGAGTCGAAAAAAAAACATTTTTTCCAAAAAAATTTTTTGGACATTTGTTCTACCCTTATTATATATCAGTATTTAAAATGGCGATTTCAGTTAATACAATGGCGATTTCGATGAAACTTGGTTGGTAGGTTCATACCATGACCGAGTTGTGTGCAAATGAAACCGTTGCTATGGACACCACCGTTGCCTAGCAACGGGACTTTGAAATTTTTGAAAAATCAAAAAAAAATTATTTCTTCGAAAATCAAAAATCGGGCCATGAGCGACTGTGGGCAGTACATTCAGCCATATGTCAAAAATTTCCAGCTGGATCCTATGAAAACTGTCGGAGAAGATAGACTTTGAATGAACCCTGGTCAAAAACAATAAAAAAAACGAAGTTCGTTATATCTCAGAGACTATGAGTCAGATATACATGAAACTGGTATGGTAGGTTCATGGTATATCCTAGTTATGTGTGAGAAAGAACCGTTGCTATGGACCCCTCCGTTGCCTAGCAACGGCCAAAAAACCTCAATGTGGGGGTATTTTAATGAAAAACGATCTGCAGCATTAACCCTTGAAGCTAGAATCATGAATTTTCTTGTGCTTAATCCTCAGTCATTCCCCATCGAACGGGCCCATCACGTCAGGTTCTATTGGGTATAGACTACCCATGTCTGCCTACCGCTTGTATGTATATATATATATATATATATATATGTATATATATAATATTAAATATGTATAGATATATATTGTTACGAATTTGGGAATTTGATTGCACACAACATTCAGGTTCCTTTAGTCAGTTATGTCGATAAGTGCGTGTTCCCTAGATAGTTCACCTTCCATTGTTGATGGGCAGAAATCGATTAAGTGCGCTGCGCGATTCAATTTAATAGTTAGGGAGCGATCATAACACAATGGAGACGCCCCTCCCTCTTCTGCGAAGAGGAAGAAGAGCCCTCCGTCCCGTGATTCATGACGTCAACAACTCCCTCCCACCCGTGATTGACGGGGGATGGATCACGAGGGCATGATCACGCCGTGAGCGGGGGAGGGGGCGGATAGGATAAAAAAAGATACTCTGCTTTGTTCGGGCGGGCTTTTAGTAGTAGACCTTCGGGTTCTGCTTGGCTCGGAGTTCTTGGTCCTCGCTTTGTTCATCGGAAGAGAGTTGAGCTGGTTGCTCGGCTCGAGCTGCTGGTGGTGGCTTCTTGCTCTTGGTTCGTGTTGTGAGAGGCTTTGTTCATCGGAAGAGAGTTCAGTTGGTTGCTCGGCTGGCTCTTCTTGGTTCGTGGAGCTCTTTGTTCTCCGCTTGTTCCCGGCTTGGTGCGACTCATCGGCCTCATCTTGGAGGTGGTTCTTTGAGATAGTGACGCATCGACGGGAAGGATCGGCGCCTTGTCTCACCAGAATGTGTTCGGAAGCGCGAGAGGATTCGCTGGAGCTCGGGAAGGATCGCGGCTCACGGCGATTGGATCCAGCTCGCTCTCGCGGGAGCCTGGGTCCGAACAGCTTGAAGACACAACGACGTGGAGAGGTTCGAGATAGGTTCTGGTTTCAGCTCATCTGTCCCTCCGAGCTGCAGTCCGTTATTAAAGGCATCAGACACCATTTCTTGGTGTGTGTGCGTGCGTACGTGTGTCCGTGGCCCGTCTAATAAGTAGAGAATCGTTAAGTGCTTTGTGTGCTGTAAATGATTGTATTGCATTTCGTATAGTCGGTTTAGTTCTGCTCTTACGTGCTTCCCTAGTGCCCATTATTATTAATAATACCGCAATTGTTAAATGTTTTCAGCTCGTCGCGTCGATTCTTTCATTGACTGAGCATTTCGTTGTGTTGGTAGTTAGCCGTTGATTTGCCGTAAAAGGGGGACATTTGGACCGACTGTTCTCGGCGATTAAGCCGCTCGGAATCGCGCACGGGACAGGCTCGCTTAACGGCTTGTTCCGTACGAGTTCCGTCGAGGGTGGAATACCCCGGTAGTTGGATCACGTGGGTATTTAGGTAAATTGAAGATTGCAATCGACCCTACCCACGTGGTCTGCCCATTGGCGTATTTCGTTCTTGCACAAGGACCCGTCAGCCTCGGATTATCCAGGCGGCGATCTATATTCCGGGCGATCGGTCGGGCCGACTCGACTTGCGGCTCCGTAACAATATATATAATATATATATATATATATATATATAATGTACATATATTATGTATGATAATGTATATATATATATATATATATATATATATGTATGTAGGTAGGTGACATGGTGATCGCTACATAATTGCATACTAGTCATAGTTTTTGACGGATCGGCTGAAAATTTTTGAGAAAGAGGTTGATTATAGTGCGCATAAAAGCCTCGAAGCCGATTTTTGAAAAAATTAATTTTTTAGGATTTTTCAAAAATTTCAAAGTCCCGTTGCTAGGCAACAGTGGTGTCCATAGCAACACTGCTCAAAAGCATAGAACTAGATCCTGAATGAACCTACCTGTCAAGTTTCATCAAAATCGGTTGACTCCTCTGGCCTCCATAGCTGTCCATTACATACAGACATACAGACAGATGGAAAAACTGAGAATAAGGGTAGTCTAGTGGTCACCCAATATGTACATGTATATGCATATGTATATATATATATATATATATATATATATATATATATATATATATATGTATATGTATATATAATTTGTATATTTTGCAAGGATAATTTTTTCCATGTTGACATTATATAGTGTATATATAAAAAGTCAACATGGAAAAAATTATCCTTGCAAAATATATACATATTATATATACATACATATACATACATAATATACATACATAATATATATATATATATATATATATTATATATATATATATTATAAAGTTGAAAAGTGTGTCTGTGTGTTTTTCTGTGACCTATGCACGCGAAAAGTACTGGACTGATCCTCACCAAACTTCACATGCTGACAGAACATGTACCCGGAGTGTCCCGATGTAAAAGAATTGTACTTCTGACTTCCGGTTTCCGAATTATGACGTCATCACCTGATTGTAACGTTAATTTTTCAAGTTCAGCGCCATTGATATGGGGCAACGCCATTTGCAATAGAATGAAAAAAATAATGCTACGGTCAATTGAAGACAATGTCTTCCGACTTCCCGGTTTCCGAATTATGACGTCATCACCTGATTTAACGTTAATTTTTCAAGTTCAGCCGATTGACATGGGGCCAACGCCATATACAATATATCTAACATATGATTTTAAGCGTTTGTTTGTCTGCACGTGCTAATCTCCTGAAAGGTGAAAGATAGGAGCTAACCACTGAAACAAAAAATGTCGGATGGGCCCGGGAAGGTTATAGGCTATGTGGCAAGCCCCTCGGCCGGGGGGGGGGGGGGAGTGGTGTGTTTCCCCCTCACCAACCCCTTAGCCTATGACTGCCATGGCCCAATAGGAACTGATACTGTGCTCGCTCAGACATATGTATAGAAGATTAAATTCATTCAAAAAGAACCCGGGCACCGCCGGGTGCATTCACCTAGTATATATAACATACATATATATATTATATATTAGTATATATAATATACATATAATACATATATAATAAATAGATATATACATAATATATACATATATATATACATATATACATATATATAAATACATATATATGCATATATACACACATATACATATATAAACATATATATACATATATATATACATATATATATACACATATACATATATATACATATACATATATACATATATATAATACATACATATATACATATATATGTTACGCCGGTGCGTTGGCCTTGAGCCGACTGCTCTGACGGAGCCGCAAGTCGAGTTGGCCCGACCGATCCCCGGAATATAGATGCCGCCCGGATAACTCCGAGGCCGACGGTCCTTGTGCAAGAACCGAAATACGCCAATGGGCAGACCATGTGGGTAGGGTCGATTGCCAATCTTCAATTTACCTAAATACCCACGTGATCCAACTACCGGGGTATTCCACCCTCGACGGAACTCGTACGGAACAAGCCGCTAAGCGAGCCTGTCCCCTGCGCGATTCCGAGCGGCTTAATCGCCGAGAACCTCGGTCCGAATGTCCCCTTTTACGGCAAACCAACGGCTTTCTAACTCCCAACACACGAAATGCTCAGTCAATGAAAGAATCGACGCGACGAGCTGAAAACATTTAACAATTGGGTATTTATTAATAATAATGGAACTAGGAAGCACGTAAGAGCAGAACTATACCGACTATACGAAATGCAATACAATCATTTACAGCACACAAGCACTTAACATTTCCTACTTATTAGACGGGCCCACGGACACAACACACACACACACACACACACACACACACACACACAAGAAATGGTGGCTGATGCCTTTAATAACTGACTCCAGCTCGGAGACAGATGAGCTAAACCCAGAACCTATCTCGAACCTCTCCACCTCGTGTGGTCTTCAAGCTGTTCGGACCCGGGCTCCAGCGAAGCGAGCTGGATCCAATCGCCATGAGCTGCGTCTTCCCGAGCTCCAGCGAATCTCTCGCGCTTCCGAACACGTGCTGGTGAGACAAGCGCCGATCCTTCCCGTCGATGCGTTGCTATCTCGAAGAACCGCCTCCAAGATGAGGCCGATAAGTCGCACCAAGCCGGAACCAAGCGGAGAACAAAGAGCTCCACGAACCAAGAAGAGCCAGCAGAGCAACCAGCTCAACTCTCTTCCGATGAACAAAGCGAGGACCAAGAACTCCGAGCCGAGCAGAACCCGAAGGCCTGCTGAAAAGCCAGGCCGAAGCAAAAAGCTCTCCAAAAAGCCTCAACCCTAGCCAAGCAGAAGCCGAAGCTCTACTAAAAGCCAAGCCAAAGCAGAAAGCTTTCAAAAAGCCTCCAAAGCAGAAAACCTTCAAAAAGCCTCCTCCCTAACCCAAGCCAAGCAGAACCCGAAGGCCTACTACTGAAAAGCCCGAATAAAGCAGAGGATCTCTTCTTTATTCTTATCCCCCCTCCCCCGCTCCCGACGTGACTCATACCTCGTGCTCCATTCCCCGCTCAACCACGGGTGGGAGGAGTTGTTGACGTCATGAATCACGGGACGGGAGGGCTCTTCTTCCTCTTCGCAGAAGAGGGGGAGGGGCGTCTCCATTGTGTTATGATCGCTCCCTAACTATTAATTGAATCTCGCAGCGCACTTAATCGATTTCTGCCCATTAAACAATGGAAGGTGAACTATCTCGGAACAAGCACTTATCGACATAACTGACTAAAGGAACCTGAATGTTGTGTGCAATCGAATTCCCAAATTCGTAAACAATATATATACATATATATATATAGTCCATGGCCCAAGCCAGAAATTCCACTTGGCGTACCATCTAAGGAAACCAATCCTAGTTATGATTTTTGAATTGGTGTATATATATAGATCATATTTTGGTGATAACCATTGCAGACTGGCAGCTTATTGGTAGTTATCATCTCGGAATGTACCCACCCTCCGCATAATGAAAGCAAAAAGGCAAACTCAGAAACACTCACTAATGATGCAATTGCTGTTTCCACATGGGGCTAGAATGAACTGCAAACCACAAATACATGTCTGAAATGCTTTATTTATACCATCCGAATAATCCTTTCTGTCATTCCTGAAGCAGAATTTGTTTTATGGCAGAAAGGGTGAACAATAGGGCCTATCAAAATGTTGCTGATTAGTGATTTTCAGTACATTTTAATTTATAATATTGTCATACAAATCCCTGGGTAGTGCTACTGAACGCAGTACCTACAACATGCACATTTTGTATGAGAAAACATTTATGAACATTTTACAAGTTTTTACCACAGTTAAAGGAATTGCCTTCCCCTACCCTAGTTCCAACAAGCGTCCAAAATGTGAAATTTACGGATAACCCAAATTTCACCACGCTACTGTGGCATGTTTATGTACGATGTTTTACTCATGCATATTTGTAGCCATGAATGTCCTTGTGATTGTGCCAAAACATTCACACCATGGATCAGTAGTCTAGTCTTCATCACTGTTATCAGCATCAGAGTCCTCGAGTCTACAACCTCTTCCTCGACATCAGCGGGCTGGTTGCTGCAGGTTCGCAACTTGCACATGTCAGTGCACTTTAGGCTATTGGCAAGGCACGTGCAGTCTGGGAGTTTGCACGACCGTCCACACTTGCAGGAAAGCAGTTGCAACATGCATCCGGTGCTGGAGAACCCTGCATCCACTCGATGGCCAGCTTCCTGTCATCATCAGTGGTCCATCCACAACCCTTGGGACTTGAACATAGGGTTGGCATTGCAGACAGCGCCTCCAAATAGCAGCCTGGTAGTTTGCACGGAGGACGTGCATGAAGAGGCAGTCTTCACATGGTGGAAGCTGACTGGACTCTATCTCTCCCCGTCTGGCACAGAAGAGTTGATGTCGGAGTTCATTGACTTTCGTGGTGTTGGTAGACGGCACGTACATGTGGCAGTGACCTCTTGCAGCTTCTGAAGAGCTGGATACTTCCCATGAATGACCGAGCTGACTGAAGCCTCTTGGTAGGTCTTATCCGACTTCATTTGCTTCAAGCGCCCATCTTTCCCCAGCCTGCAAAGGCACTGACTGTATCACAACGGAGAACACGTGCAGTCCAACCAGGGCATCACAGACACTGTCTCCCATCGATCTAGCAAGCTTGTCAATGTCTAGGAACCGTGTGCGGGTTTGCGTACCACACTTCTGATACACGGGGCATGGATGTCCTTATTGAAGGCAAGACACAGCACGAGGACATCTGTATCTTCGGCAGTGACACCACAGCCTTGTACCCAGCCTTTGCTGCATGCAGAGCATGCAGAAGAATTCGGGTGTCTGCTCCTCCTGCGTGGACTTCAGCTCTGCCACTTCCTCCCAGTGGTCCTTGTTTTTTTTGATTTCCCCAAAACGTCAATATCTCAGAATGGTAAAATGGTAAAAATGAAAATACATACACTAAGCTGCTCTTCTGGAACGGTTATCGCATATTGAATAATCATATAGTCCCTACAATAACTTAGTAGCCCTAAAGATTGGTTTCCTCAGATGTACCGATATATGCCTGGGCACATGGACTAATACACATATATATATATATATACATATAAATATAATATACATAAAAATATATAATACATATATACTGAAACGCAAAAAAACTTACCACTTGTTTGAAATGTAATAAAATTCTAACAGTTCAAAATGAAACAAACCAACAATTGCTAATTGAAACATTGGCATTTTATTGATGACATGTAAAGTTTTGACCAAGATACACCATTCATAAGTTTGTTCTACAGTACAGAACAGCACAGGTGTAATGTCAGTCCCCTTTCAATAGCGTGTGTGGCCACCATTGTTTTGGATACAGGCAGTGCATCGTCGGCGCATACTGCCTACCAGTCTTTGGATGGATTGCTGCTGGATTCTGTCCCACTCAGTCCTCAATGTCTGAAGCCATCTGACTTAGGACCATCTGCCTGTCCTGCCTTGCAGTGGGACTCTTGGCCTCCCTGATCGAGGTCTGTCATCTGCAGAGTTGTGGAGGGTGTCTCTGTCCACCAGGGCCGATATCGTCTGTGTGAACAGCCAAGGCGACGTGCCACCTCACGGTGCTCAATCCGCCTTGCAGTATGCCCAAGGCACACTGCCGTTGATCCTGACAATCGTGGCATGTGATTGAAATGCCATTTTGCACTGGCCTTTTTAAAGCCAATATCAAGACATCACGTGCAGCTTATTAAAATCATCCCGTACCCTTGGCTAATCACTGACAGTCAAAACGGCTGTTCAACAGCTGTGTTATGAAGTGACCATTGAAGGTTCAAGTGACCATCCATGACCGTTTTGTCTGACAGTGGGACACTATTGTCCACAATAAGTTCACACATTTACTACACGCAGTTTATTGTTGATATTTGAAGGTTTAAAAGGTGGTAAGTTTCTTTTGCGTTTCAGTATATATAACATATACATAATATACATATTACATATATATACACATATATTATATATATACAATATAATATATACATATATAATTATATATAATATAATACATATATAATATATATATATATATATCAGATATATATATATATATATATATATATAATATCAATATATTATATATATATATATAACAGTATATATATATATATATATGCAGATATAATTATATATATACAATATATATATATAAGCAGAATATAATTATATATATATAATATACAGTATATATATATATATATATATGCAGATATAATTATATATATATACAGATATATATATATATATGCAGATATAATTATATATACAGTATATATATATATATAATATATATATATATATATGCAGATATAATTATATAATATACAGTTATATAATATATAATATATATATATATATATATATAAATATATATATATATACATACATATATACATATATGTAACAATTTATATATATACATACATATATACACATATATATGTATATATATTGATATATATATAAAAATATATATATATATATATATTGTTACGGCTGTGAAATTCGCAGAACACCATAAAGGTCCGTAGTTCAGTTAGATCGATAAGTCTGTGTTCAGTTAGATTTCCCCACCTTGTTTAATGGGAATTATTCGTGTCACAGGGCTGTGATCCTTTGAGGTAGGTTTTTTTTTTCTATCGTTATTTTAACCACCCCATCTCCACCACCATTACAACAACCAACATCGCTCCCCTTAACCACAACACCAACCACACCACACCTGCCTCTCAACAACCACGCCATCCTCACCACTCCGCCAGCAACGTCAACATCTCCACGCCACAAACATCGCCTCACCTTCGTCTCCGAAACAACGCCATCTTTGCACCAGCCGCGGCGAGTCCCAGCGAACAGCGTCGCTGCAAACCACGTGGAGGTTTCGTTTTGAGCGCAAGTCTGGTGATTTCTACCACGTCCGCTCTGTGTGAAGCTTCGCTCTCGGAGAATCGATCCAGAAGGCCGGTGATTTCTACCACATCTGCTTTCTGAGCAGAGGTCAGAGGTGAGAGGGCGGAGATCAGATCTCGTCTCACCAGCCCTATAAAAAGGCCGCGCAGAGCGCCAGTTCAACGAGTCAGTCGGGAGGAGAGTCAAGTCGGAGGAGAGTACAGTCGAGAGTCAAGTCTGGTCTGGAGAGTGTCTGTCTGGAGCGGTCGGGGAGCTGCGCGGAAGTCGAGCCTGCGCTTGGAGCCTTCAGTCGGTGAAGAGGTCGGACGCCAGGAGGAGACGCGAGCTGGAGCGCAGCCCCCCTGCTCTTGCCGCGCAGACCTGCGCCTCGAGTACGGGCCGGAGAGGACTCGCCAACCAGCTCCGAACGGTCCGAGGTGATCAGGCTTCATGACAGTCCGGGCAGCGCGAGGGACGAGGGCTCTTAACGAGAGCATCAACTCGGAAAGAGCGAAGGCCTGTTCTTCCTCTGACGTTGCCGGCTGGGCCTGAATCACCGGGCCGTCGGACGAGGCCTGCCGACCGCAGCTACGCTAGCTGCCGTGGAAAGGAGCGTTGTGGGTGCCCCAGCAAGGAAGGTAACCTGCGCGGCCTCGTGGCCCTTTCGGTCAGCCAAGTCCAAGCCATAAAGGCCCACGGGCCCAGTCTGACTCCCCCTGCTGTGGGGGTGGTCTTTTCTTTTCTTTTGAGTGCATGTTGTGCGCCGTGTCCATAAGTAAAACTGTTAAGTGACTGTACATTAATAATAATCATATTCGGTCGTTGTGCTTTCCCTTGCTTTTGTTGCCTGTATACGTGTTGGCTGTACATACGTGTAATTGAAAATAAATGTGCTTTGTTAAATGTACCCGTTCGTTGCGTCTTCCCCTATTGAAAAGCCATCTTGCATCGCGGAATAAATAGTGTGGTTTTAAATACCCGTTCAATAGAATTGGATCCGGCGAGGTCGGCGATAATACCCGCTCGGTTATCGCTGCAGAACGGAATGGACCGCTTAAGCGGTTCGTGCCCAAGCCACCTGCGTCGAGCGGTCGCCCGTAGGCTACCCGCGCATACTTAGGTATATCGAGATTCGCGGATTGACCCTATTTTGCGCCGGTAGAAAATTGGCTCGGCCGTGGTGGGGTTGAAAACCACCCGTGACAGGGTTCGGCGTTGTTCCGGAAGGTCACGACTGAATTGTCCGTCCGGTGGGCGAGCTGCTACTATTAGTGGAAAGGGCAGTTCGCACGCCGGCGGGCGCGAATTCTAACAATATACAAATGAGTATATAAATAATATATTATATATATATATATATATATATATATATATATATATATATATAATAATAGATAGATAGATAGATAGATATCACATGGATGTAGGAGATTCCAAGTAATCTTTAAAATTTATGTGTGTACATGGGGGTGTACATTGGGGTTTATACTCGAATCCCATGACAAATACACAGACACAGTAACTCAAAATGAACTCGGTATTTAATGACAATAGGAATATTCACAAGGGTAATTATAAATGTAATAATTATAAATACGTGAGGTAGATTAAACTCTAAGTCGAGGCGCCTCAACACACAGACTTAAATACAAACAAGGGAAAACGAAACAAAAGCAAAGCAAATCCTCTCTTTATTCTGGCACTTAGCTTCATCCAGAGATGGTCTTTATGGAACTTGGAATTGAGGCACTTCGTAGACGCGCCCAAAAATGGCTCCAAGCCGCTCTCTCGCAGTGGGAACGTTCGACAGGCAATTCGTGAGCGGTATTCAACACCAGGGCTCAGAGACCCCGTGCAGCTGCTTCATCTATCACGCCTGCCAATACGCTCTTCGCAGAATGGCTGCTGTCCCCTTCAGTTACATTCACGAGGCTTGGGGTCCATTCCTCATGACCCAACCAAGAACCAAAGGCCAGCGTCTTGCTTCACCACGCGAGCCAAAATCGCCTCAGCACGAATACGAGAATCGTGCAGTCTTTTTCATGCCCCGAAGGAAAGCCATTTTGTTGTGCCCTGATCTTTCACGTCATCTCCTAATTACGTTCTCATCTCTCGACCGCGTGCGTCCTTTACTGTGCATTCAACCGCTCTTCACACTAACCTCATGCATGTGCTCCCAATCTCTCGCGATTAATGTGCAACCAACCCTTCTTCTTCGACGTCACGCCAAACCACTGTTTCCTCTCCGGGGCATGGCTTTCATGCACTCTTCTTCCTTCTCATGTCACACCCATCAACCATCAGCGTTGGGGGAGTGACATCACCCTTGGAGGCGGGGATTCTGCCTGCTCGGCACATTATAAAAATGCAATTCTTCCATTGTTTGTAACACAAAAACATTGGGAAAAGTCACAGGGGGCAATTACATACTGGGGGAACTTATTCTTAATCCCTCTGTAATTAACACCACACCACCCCCCATGTGTTGGCACATAACACCCAAGCTCACATTTTCCCTACTCAATTGCATTGAGATGCGTCTCCTACACGTTCAGCCGTCCACGGACCAAACAACTCTATTCACTCCTAATTTTCCTATTAAATTCCTCCATCTACACCCACAACCGTAACACAGCCCCCCCCTCCCCACACACACCGGAATCGTAGCTCCTGTAAGGTTCAATGCAAGTGTTACCATTCCAGCCTTACCACTTGCCAACTCACACCTATTTAGCCTATGAAAATAAATTAGGAGGGCTGTTGGAAGCGAGCCGTAGCTAACTTACCTATTCTTCTTAACATGCCATACCACTTAAACACAATAATTGAAATATTTACAAACTCTTGGTTCTTCGCTCTGAACTCCTGGGGCAGTTAGGAAATGTCAGAGAACACACAAACCTACTATAAGAGACAATAACCAAAAAAAAAAAAAAACTTTTCAACGTTTATACAACCCCCTTCTAAAGGCTGCGTTTATCGGTGGATGCCACGATGCCCAATGTTACCTGCGGAGCCATCCCAATTTACCTATTTCAAATTTCCCAAGCCCTGTCTCTCTGGTACAGGTTAGTGATATGGATTAAGTGAACCTTCCCTCACACACTCATACATAAACCCGAGATAAATCATTATTTCCAACCCTGCAAGACCATGGCTTAAATTTCATGACACACGTGTGATCCTCAACTGGCAGCAGGGAGGTACCATACAACAATAATGGTGGGGCACTTCCGGTTGTGGTGTCCGCAGTCCAAAACCAAGTCGCCCAACTTATGACTTCTTCTGCCAACCCCCTCCCCCCCCCCTCCTCCCCTTCAACCATTCGTCCCTGAAAGCCAAACAGCTCTTTTGCTGTACGCCTCGCCGGGAGGGCCTCAACACATCCAGGCTCTCACGCAGCCTCATACGGTTCGCCAGGGGTTTCCTTACTGCTGGTCGCCCAAATCAGAGACTGTGGAGAAATGAGACCCATCAGAGAGGAGGTCATCCAGGCTCTCTTGCAGCCTCAGACATTACCAGCTGCCAGGGACAAATTACCTCAGGGGGAGCCACAGTCACCGCTCCTCCATAGCTTGATCCATTCCTGCAGACCCACATATCTTCCCCACCCACACAATCCAATATCTCATTTTTATCCCCGCTGTCATTCAATTCTCAAACAATGCAATGCAAAATGGTGATTGTGTTCCTATAATGCCATGGCCTGCTTACATGTTATAATTCACATTCATTCTCCAAAAACAACTCAATTCTTTCCACATAACAAACATCAACGCCACAAGACAATTCTGGTTTCCAAAGCAATCCCTTTACAGACCATTGAGTCACTCTCGCTCTCTCTCTCTCTCTCATCCTAATTACCCATGTCCCAATTTCTAGCAAAACTGAACCCTTATGACAGAAGCATCAAAGCACCTTACCCTAAGTGTAAGTCGTCGCAGGTTGGTCGGGTTAAAAGTGACATCCACCACTTCCAAATTTTCTTTGCACCCTTTTAATCCACCCCTGTAGATTCGATGCTTTCAAGCTCCCTGGATTCCATACTTTTTATTTATTTATTTATCTTTAAATTTGTCTGTCACTCCAAAATCTTGTAGATCACCCTGGCTAGTGATTGGGTGCTATTGTAGACTTTAAGCACACCCTCGATGAGGTGTCAAAGAATCAGATCAACCACAGGAACTGTGTCTACCAACATTCTTGCAAGAGGCAGCAGGATCGATGCCTACACCCCCCTCCAGGATCTGGAAGACCCAAATTTCTCTCATTCGTTGCTTCGTCGTTCTCTCATGGAAGACTTGCTACAGGTATCATTTAAACCTGTACTGACCTGTTCCACAGTTGGGTTGTTGGCGACTAAACCATCTCCCCCACCAGGTTTTCTGGTGAGGAGGGTGTTTGGATATGGACACCCAGCAGGATTAAAAACAAAACCTGTCAAAGGGCGGACGAACTCCTTGTGAGCCAACGGCCATCCATATCTAGTGCCCAACTGTCTGCGGACGTCCTCCTGCAGTTGGCTTACTTCTTATGAGGAGGTTGGTGGCAGGATTTGCACTTCGGCCACCGTGAAACCCTTCGTTCCGCAAAATATTCTCAAAGCATTAAAAAATCTGAAAACCCACTCCGTGGGAGTGCATCCTGTGCAGCTTCCCTTCGCAGAGCAGCTCACCGGATGACGGGATTGGGACAAAGCCTTCGAGGCCCACAATCTTTGATGATAGGAGGGAAACTACGGGGTAACATTCCCCGGTCAGATTGCGGGAGTGTGTCAGAGTGGTGCTGAGGTGTCGTCCACCAGACGGCATCTCCTTGGGTTAACCTGAGGTGGTCCCTTCGAGTGGGTGCCTGGAATGTCCTATCCCAAAGAGAGGATGATCACCTGTCTCTGTTATCATCTGATTGCTTGCTTGTTGTTCGTTTCCCCTTTTTTGTATTTAAGTCTTGTATTGAGGCGCCTCGACTTAGAGTTTAATTTATCCTCACGTATTTATAATATACATCTATATATTACCCTTGTATAATTCCTTTATTCTCATTATTAAATACCGTGTCATTTTATGTTGCTGTGTCCGTGTATTTGTCGTGGGGTTCGACAATAAGCCCGCTGTGTGCATCCATTTCTATGTCCCTGTTGCACTTCTTTGCGCTCCACCCTTCCCGCATGCGTTATAATCTTCCGAGGATCAATGTGTCCGCTCTTACTATGAAGACGCTCGACCATCTGGGCTCGCGGTGTTACGCCGCGGTCACCACAATTGGGTTGGGGGATTAACCTGGACCACCAACGCCACGACATTTGGTTCAGGTAGTGGATTTGAACCTGATCGACATTTCACAGGGTATGCGAAATTGTTGATCAGATGAATTGGGTCAGCAGAAAAGAACGCTTTTCAATTTAAGGGAAAGGTAATATATATATACAGTGGGAGACAAGTATTTGATACACTGCCGATTTTGCAGGTTTTCCCACTTACAAAGCACGTAAGCGTCTGTAATTTTTATCATAGGACACTTCAACTGTGAAAGACTGAATCTAAAACAAAAATCCTGAAGATCACATTTTATGATTTTTAAATAATTAATTTGCATTTTATTGCATAGAAATAAGTATTTAACATCAGAAAACAGAACTATATTTGGTACAGAAACTTTGTTTGCAATTACAGAGATACATTTCCTGTATTCTTACCAGGTTTGCACAGACAGCAGCAGGTATTTTGCCCACTCCTCCATACAGATCTTCTCCAGATCCTTCAGGTGTTCGGGGCTGTCGCTGGGCAACACAGACTTTCAGCTTCCTCCAAGATTTTCCTATTGGTTCAGTGTCTGGAGACTGGCTAGGCCACTCCAGGACCTTGAGATGCTTCTTACGGAGCCACTCCTTATGTTGCCCTGGCTGTGTGTTTCGGTCGTTGTCATGCTGGACCCAGCCACGCCCCATCTTCAATGCTCTTGTTGAGGGAAGGAGGTTGTTGCCAGATCTCCGATACATGGCCCATCCATCCTCCCCTCAATACGGTGCAGTCGTTCCTGTCCCCTTTGCAGA
Organism: Eptatretus atami; assembly: GCA_035128595.1. Classification (NCBI taxonomy): domain Eukaryota; kingdom Metazoa; phylum Chordata; class Myxini; order Myxiniformes; family Myxinidae; genus Eptatretus; species Eptatretus atami. Next base: position 108,558,479 of record CM068952.1, on the reverse strand, counting down.
AAAGCACCCAAAGAATGATGTTTCCACCTCCATGCTTCACGGTTGGGATGGTGTTCTTGGGGTTGTACTCATCCTTCTTCTTCCTCCAAACACGGCGAGTGGAGTTTAAACCAAAAACTCTATTTTGGTCTCATCAGACCACATGACCTTCTCCCATTCCTCTCTGGATCATCCAGATGGTCATTGGCAAACTTCAGACGGGTCTGGCAAGTCGGCTGCTTGAGCAAGGGACCTTGCAGTGCGCTGCAGGTTTTAATCCATTGACTGCGTAGTGTGTTACTATGGTTTCTTTTGATACTGTTGGGTCCCAGCTCTCTTCAGGCATTGACCAGGCCTGCCGTGTAGTTTGGGCTGATCCCTCACCTTCTCATGATCATTGAGCTCCACGAGTGATGATCTTGCATGGAGCCCCAGACCGAGGGAGATTGACTGTTATCTTGAACTTCTTCCATTTTCTAATAATTGCGCCAACAGTTGTTGCTTCTCACCAAGCTGCTTGCCTATTGTCCTGTAGCCCATCCCAGCTTGTGCAAGTCTACAATTTTGTCCCTGATGTCCTTAGACAGCTCTCTGGTCTTGCCCTTTTGGAGAGGTTGGAGTCTGATTGATTGAGTGTGGACAGCTGTCTTTTATGCAGATAACGAGTTCAAAAGGTGCAGTTAATACAGGTAATGAGTGGAGAATGGGAGGGCTTCTTAAAGACAAAACTAACAGGTCTGTGAGAGCCGGAATTCTTACTGGTTGGTAGGTGATCAAATACTTATTTCAAGCAATAAATGCAAATTAATTATTTAAAAATCTACAATGTGATTTTCAGAGATTTTTGTTTTAGATTCCGTCTTTCACAGTTGAATGTACCTATTGATAAAATTACAGACCTCTACGTGCTTTGTAAGTGGGAAAACCTGCAAAATCGCAGTGTATCAAATACTTGTTCTCCCCGCTGTATATATATATATATATATGTATATATTTTTTTTTTGAAGAAACTATGAACTGGCCACCCTATAGTCCATGACTTCTTGCAAAGTCAAGGATATCTATTCATTATTACAGTTAGACCCATGGGGACCAACACACGTTCTATAACCATCCTATCAGTTCAGTCGATTGCAATTAATCCCAAGACTAGAAGTGTATCTCATCTGGGGCACTCATCAACCACAGACTCGAGCATGGCAGAGAATGCGTCCTTCACGGTGAGATCACACGCCTCAGTCGGAGCATAAACAGAGACCACGGAAATGACACCTAAGGAATGAAAATCCTTCGTCTCATAATTTGCTTGTTGATCGGTGTTACCTCATTATCATTGGAGTCAGCTTATTGGACACCTATACAAACTCTCTTGGGCATGGTAACCATCAGAGCGAACAGACCAATACTAGGTGTGACTACCCGCCTATGACTTCGCCGCAATCCAATCTCCAAACCTCAGAGAGTGCTCGCAATACCAATGCCAAACGCTTGAGCTCAGAT
>CM068952.1:108532072-108547237 GCA_035128595.1 Eptatretus atami | reverse complement strand
AAAAGAGAGAGATGCCACACCTGCCTCTCACAACGACACGCCATCCTCCCACTCCGCCAGCAACGGTCAACATTCCACGCCCAAACATCGCCTCACCTTGTCTCCGAAAACAAACGCCATCTTTGCACCAGCCCGCGGCGAGTCCAGCGAACAGCGTCGCTGCAAACGCGAACAGGGAGGTTTCGTTGTGAGCGCAAGTCTGGTGATTCTACCACGTCCGCTCTGTGTGGAAGCTTCGCTCTCGGAGAATCGGATCCAGAGGCCGGTGATTTCTACCACATCTGCTTTTCTGAGCAGAGGTTCAGAGGGAGAGGGCGGAGATTCAAGATTCTCGTCTCCCAGCCCTATAAAAGGCCGCGCAGAGCGCCAAGTTTCAACGAGTCAAGTCGGGAGGAGAGTCAATCGGGAGGAGAGTACAGTCGAGAGTCAAGTTCTGGTCTGGAGAGTGTCTGTCTGGAGCGGTCCGGGGAGCTGCGCGGAGCGGGAGCTGGCGGCTTGAGCCATTCAGTCGGTGAAGAGGGTCGGACGCCAGGAGGAGACAGCGAGCTGGGAGCGCAGCCCGCCGGCCTGCTCTGCGCGGCGACCTGCGCGCTCGAGTAGTCGGGCCGGAGAGGACTCCCACCAGCTCCGAACGGTCCGAGGTGGATAGGCTTTGCGTGACAGTCCGGGCAGCGCGAGGGACGAGCGGGCTCTTAACGAGAGGCATCAACTTCGGAAAAGAGCGAAGGCCTGTTCATTCCTCTGGAGGCGTTTGCCGCTGGGCCTGAATCACCGGGCCGTCGGACGAGGCCCTGGGCCGGACCGGCAGCTATACGCTTTAGCTGCCGGGAAAGGAGCGTTGTGGGTCGCCCCAAGCAAGGAAGGTAAACTGCGGCGGGCCTCGTGGGGCCCTCGTCAGCCAAGTTCCGACAGCCATAAAGGCCCACGGGCCCAGTCTTGACTCCCCTGTCTGTGGGGGTGGTATTCTTTTCTTTTGAGTGCATGTTGTGGCGCGTGTCCATAAGTAAAAACTGTTTTAAGTGACTGTACATTAATAATAATCATAATTCGGTCGTGTGTCCTTTCCCTTGCTTTTTGTTTGCCTGTATACGTGCTTGGCTGTACATACGTAGTAATTGAAAATAAATGTCTTGTTAAAATGTACCCCCGTTCGTATGCGTCTTCCCCCTATTGAAAGGCCAGCTTTGCCATCGCGGAATAATATAGTTGGGTTTTAAATACCCGTTCAATAGAATGGATCCGGCGAGGTCGGTGGCGATAATACCGCTCGGTTATCGCTGCAAAACGGAAGGACGCGCTTAAGCGGTTCGTGTCCCAAGCCAACCTGCGTCGAGGACGTCTGCCCGGTAGGCTAACCCGCGCAGGTATTTAGGTATATCGAGGATTCGCGATTGAACGTCCTATTTTGCGCCGGTAGAAAAATTTGGCTGGCGCTGGTGGGGTTGAAGATCCACCCGCTGACAGGGTTCGGCACGTTGTTACCGGAATGGTCACGACTAATTGTCCGTCGGTGTGGCAGCTGCTTACTATTAGTGGAAAGCGGCATTCGCACGGCCGGCGGTGCGCGAATTCTAACAATATACAAATGAGTATTATAATAATATATATATATATATATATATATATATATATATATATATATATATAAATAATAATAATAGATAGGATAAAGATAGATATCACATGGATGTAGGAGATTCCAAGTAATCTTAAAATTTATGTGTGTACATGGGGTTGTACATTGGGGTTTATACTCGAATGCCATGACAAATACACAGACACAGTAACTAAAATGAACTCGGTTTTTAATGACAATAGGAATTTCACAAAGGGTAATTATAAATGTAATAATTATAAATACGTGAGGTAGATTAAAACTCAGTCGAGGCGCCTCAACACACAGACTTAAATACAAACAAGGGAAAACGAAACAAAAGCAAAGCAAATCCTCTCTTTATTCTGGCACTTAGCTTCATCCAGAGATGGTCTTTATGGAACTTGAATTGAGGCACTTCGTAGACGCGCCAAAAATGGCTCCAAGCCGCTCTCTCTGCAGTGGGAACGTTCGACAGCAATTAGTGAGCGTATTCAAACACCAGGGCTCAGAGACCCCGTGCAGCTGCTTCATCTATCACGCCTGCCAATACGCTCTTCGCAGATGGCTGCTGTCCCCTTCAGTTACATTCACGAGGCTGGGGTCCATTCCTCATGACCCAACCAAGAACCAAAGGCCAGCGTCTTGCTTCACCACGCGAGCCAAAATCGCCTCAGCACGAATACGAGAATCGTGCAGTCTTTTTCATGCCCCGAAGGAAGCCATTTTGTTGTGCCACTGATCTTTCACGTCATCTCTAATTACGTTCTCATCTCTCGACCGCGTGCGTCCTTTACTGTGCATTCAACCGCTCTTCACACTAACCTCTGCATGTGCTCCAATCTCTCACGCGATTAATGTGCAACGCAACCCTTCTTCTTCGACGTCACGCAAACACTGTTTCCCTCTCCGGGCAATGCTTTCATGCACTCTTCTCGCTTCTCATGTCAACATCACCTCAAATCAAGCGGTAACAGGGCACTTATATTCTCCTGGTCGATTGATTCTAAATTCTGTCAGTCTGATTGCTAAAAAAAGGATCTACAGTGGCGTGATTAATAATTATAATTCAATACCCCCATTCTCCATGTGTTTCGGCAGCACTAACACATCTAACTCAATTCTTATCGTACTCAATTGTCTAATGGTTGAGTATGCGCATGTCACGTTAGGCCTTGGACGGGATTCTGCCTGCTCGGCACATTATAAAAATGCAATTCTTCCATTGTTTGAACACAAAAACATGAAAATCACAGGGGGCATACATATGGGGAACTTATTCTTAATCCCTCTGTAATTAACACCACACCACCCCCCATTGTTGGCACATAACACCCAACTCACATTTTCCCTAAACTCAATTGCATGAGATGCGTCTCTACAGTTCACCGTACACGGACCAAACAACTCTATCACTCCTAATTTTCCTATTAAATTCCTCCACTACACCCACAACCGTAACACAGCCCCCCCTCCCCCACACAACCGGAATCGTAGCTCCTGTAAGGTTCAATGCAAGTGTACCATTCCAGCCTTACCACTTGCCAATCTCAACACCTATTTAGCCTATGAAATAATTAGGAAGGGCTGTTGGAAGCGAGCCGTAGCTAACTTACCTATTCTTCTTAACATGCCATACCACTTAAACACAATAATTGAAATATTTAGCAAAACTCTTGGTTCTTCGCTCTGAAATCTCCTGGGGCAGTTAGGAAATGTCAGAGAACACACAAACCTACTATAAGAGACAATAACCAAAAAAAAAAAAAACTTTTCAACGTTTATACAACCCCCTTCTAAAGCTGCGTTTATCGGTGGATGCACGATGCCCAATGTTACCTGCGGAGCCATCCCAATTTACCTATTTCAAATTTCCCAAGCCCTGTCTCTCTGGTACAGGTTAGTGATATGGATTAAGTGAACCTCCCTCACACACTCATACATAAACCCGAGATAAATCATTATTTCCAACCCTGCAAGACCATGGCTTAAATTTCATGACACACGTGTGATCCTCAACTGGCAGCAGGGAGGTACCATACAACAATAATGGTGGGCACTTCCGGTTGTGGTTCGCAGTCCAAAAACCAAGTCGCCCAACTTATGACTTCTTTGCCACCCCCTCCCCCCCCCCCTCCTCCCCTTCAACCATATCGGTCCCTGAAAGCCAAACAGCTCTTTTGCTGTACGCCTGCCGGGGGAGGGCCTCAACACATCCAGGCTCTCACGCAGCCTCATACGGTTCGCCAGGGGTTTCCTTACTGCTGGTCACCCCCAAATCAGACTGTGGAGAAAATGAGACCCATCAGAGAGGAGGTCATCCAGGCCTCTTGCAGCCTCAGACATTACCAGCTGCCAGGACAAATTACCTCAGGGAGCCACAGTCACCGCTCCTCCATAGCTTGATCCATTCTGCAGACCCACATATCTTCCCCACACCACACAATCCAATATCTCATTTTTCTCCCGCTGTCATTCAATTCTCAAACAATGCAATGCAAAATGGTGATTGTGTTCCTTAATGCCATGGCCTGCTACATGTTATAATTCACATTCATTCTCCAAAAACAATCAATTCTTTCACATAAGCAACATCAACGCCACAAGACAATTCGGTTCCAAAGCAATCCCCTTTACAGACCATTGAGTCACTTCTCGCTCTCTCTCTCTCATCCTAATTACCCATGTCCCAATTTCTAGCAAAAACTGAACCCTTAGACAGGAAGCATCAAAGCACCTTACCCTAAGTGTAGTCGTCGCAGTGTTGGTCGGGTTAAAAGTGACATCCACCCCTTCCAAATTTCTTTTGCACCCTTTTAATCCAACCCCTGTAATTCGATGCTTTCAAGCTCCCTGGATTCCATACTTTTATTTATTTATCTTTAAATTTGTCTGTCACTCCAAAATCTTTAGATCACCCTGGCTAGTGATTGGGTGCTATTGTAGACTTTAAGCACACCCTCGATGAGGTGTCAAAGAATCAGATCAACCACAGGAACTGTGTCTACCCAACATTCTTGCAAGGCAGCAGGATCGATGCCTGCACCCCCTCAGGATCTGAGAAGACCCAAATTTCTCTCATTCGTTGCTTCGTCTGTTCTCTTCATGGAAGACTTGCTACAGGTATCATTTAAAACCTGTACTGACCTGTTCCACAGTTGGTTGTTGCGACTAAACCATCTCCCCCACCAGGTTTCTGGTGAGGAGGGTGTTTGGATATGGACACCCCAGCAGGATTAAAAAACAAAACCTTGTCAAAAGGGCGGACGAACTCCTTGTGAGCCAACGCCCATCCATATCTAGTGCCCAACTGTCTGCGGACGTCCTCCTGCAGTTGGCTTACTTCTTATGAGGAGGTTGGTGGCAGGATTTGCACTTCGGCCACCGTGAAACCCTTCGTTCCGCAAAATTTCTCAAAGCATTAAAAAATCTGAAAACCCCACTCCGTGGGAGTGCATCCTGTGCAGCTTCCCTTCGCAGAGCAGCTCACCGATGACGGGATTGGGACAAAGCTTCGAGGCCCACAATCTTTGATGATAGGAAGGAAACTACGGGTAACATTCCCGGTCAGATTGCGGGAGTTGTCAGATGGTGCTGAGGGTGTCGTCCAACCAGACGGCATCTCTTGGTTAACCTGAGGTTGGTCCCTTTTCGAGTGGGTGCCTGGATGTCCTATCCCAAAGAGAGGATGATCACCTGTCTCTGTATCAATCTGAGCTCAAGCGTTTGGACATTGTATTGCAGCACTCTCTGAGGTTTTGAGATTGGATTGCGGCGAGATCATGGCGGTAGTCACACTAGTATTGGTCTGGTCGCTCTGATGGTTACCATGCCCAAGGAGTTGCTGTAGCTGTGTCCAATAAGCTGACTCCAATGATAATTGAGGTAACACCGATCAACAAGCAAATTATGAGACGAAGGATTTCATTCCTTAGGTTGTCATTTCCGTGTCTCTGTTTATGCTCCGACTGAGGCGTGTGATCTCACCGTGAAGGAACGCATTCTCTGCCATGTCTCGAAGTCTGTGGTTGATGAGTGCCCCAGATTGAGATACACTTCTAGTCTTGGGGATTGAATTGCATCGACTGAACTGATAGGATGGTTATGAGACGTGTGTTGGTCCCCATGGGTCTGGAACTGTGAACCTGAATAGCACTAAGTTCCTTGACTTTGCAAAGAAGTCATGGACTTAGGGTGGCCAGTTCAATAGTTTCTTCAAAAAAAAAATATATATCATACTATATATATATAAATTAATAATATATATTATATTATACATATATATATATACAGCGGGGAGAACAAGTATTTGATACACTGCCGATTTTGCAGGTTTCCCACTTACAAAGCACGTAGAGTCTGTAATTTTTATCATAGGTACACTTCAACTGTGAAAGACGGAATCTAAAAACAAAAATTCTGAAAATCACATGTATGATTTTTAATAATTAATTTGCATTTTATGCTTGAAATAAGTATTTGGATCACCTACCAACCAGTAAGAATTCCGGCTCTCACAGACCTGTTAGTTTTGTCTTAAGAAGCCCTCCCATTCTCCACTCATTACCTGTATTAACTGCACCTGTTTGAACTCGTTATCTGCATAAAAGACAGCTGTCCACACTCAATCAATCAGACTCCAACCTCTCCACAATGGGCAAGACCAGAGAGCTGTCTAAGGACATCAGGGACAAAATTGTAGACTTGCACAAGGCTGGGATGGGCTACAGGACAATAGGCAAGCAGCTTGGTGAGAAGGCAACAACTGTTGGCGCAATTATTAGAAATGGAAGAAGTTCAAGATAACAGTCAATCTCCCTCGGTCTGGGGCTCCATGCAAGATCTCACCTCGTGGAGCCTCAATGATCATGAGAAAGGTGAGGGATCAGCCCAGAACTACACGGCAGACCTGGTCAATGACCTGAAGAGAGCTGGGACACAGTATCAAAGAAAACCATAAGTAACACACCTCCGCAGTCATGGATTAAAATCCTGCAGCGCATGCAAGGTCCTCTGCTCAAACCAGCGCTTGTCCAGGCCCGTCTGAAGTTTGCCAATGACCATCTGGATGATCCAGAGGAGGAATGGGAGAAGGTCATGTGGTCTGATGAGACCAATATAGAGTTTTTTGGTTTAAACTCCACTCGCCGTGTTTGGAGGAAGAAGAAGGATGAGTACAACCCAAGAACACCATCCCAACCGTGAAGCATGGAGGTGAACATCATTCTTTGGGGATGCTTTTCTGCAAAGGGGACAGGACGACTGCACCGTATTGAGGGGAGGATGGATGGGGCCATGTATCGTGAGATCTTGGCCAACAACCTCCTTCCCTCAACAAGAGCATTGAAGATGGGGCGTGGCTGGGTCCAGCATGACAACGACCCGAAACACACAGCCAGGGCAACTAAGGAGTGCTCCGTAAGAAGCATCTCAAGGTCCTGGAGTGGCCTAGCAGTCTCCAGACCTGAACCCAATAGAAAATCTTTGAGTGAGCTGAAAGTCTTGTTGCCCAGCGACAGCCCGAAACCTGAAGGATCTGGAGAAGATCTGTATGAGGAGTGGGCCAAAATCCCTGCTGCTGTCTGTGCAAACCTGGTTAAGAATACAGGAAATGTCTGATCTCTGTAATTGCAAACAAAGGTTTCTGTACCAAATATTAAGTTCTGTTTTTCTGATGTATAAATACTTATTTCATGCAATAAAATGCAAATTAATTATTTAAAAATCATACAATGTGATCTTCAGGATTTTTGTTTTAGATTCCGTCTTTCACAAGTTGAAGTGTACCTATGATAAAAATTACAGACTCTACGTGCTTTGTAAGTGGAAAACCTGCAAAATCGGCGTGTATCAAATACTTGTTCTCCCACTGTAATATATATATTCCTTTCCTAAATTGAAAGCGTTCTTTCTCCTGACACCAATTATCGTGATCAACAATTTCGCTACCCTGTGAAATGTCGATCAGGGTTCAAATCCCACTACCTGATCACCAAATGTCGTGGCGTTGGTGTCCAGGTTAATCCCCCAACCAAATTGTGGTGACCGGCGTTAACACGCGAGCCCAATGGTCGAGCGTCTTCCATAGTAAGAGGCGGACACATTGATCCTCGGAGATTATAAAGCATGCGGGAAGGGTGGAGCGCAAAGGCAGTGCAACAGGACATAGAAATGGATGCATCACGGCTTATTGTCGAACCCCACGACAAATACACGGACACAGAACATAAATGAACACGGTATTTAATGAGAATAGGAATATTTACAGAGGGTAAATTATAGATGTAATATTATAAAATACGTGAGTGTAAATTAAACTCTAAGTCGAGGCGCCTCAAATAACAGACTTAATACAAACAAGGGGAAACGAAACAAAAGCAAAGCAAATCCTCCCTTTATTCTGGCACTTAGCTTCGTCCAGAGATGGTCTTTCTGGAACTTGGAATCGAGGCGCTTCGTAGATGGACCGCAAAAATTCACCAAGCCACTCTCTCACAGTGGAACGTTCATGAGCGTATTCAACACCAGGGCTCAGTGACCCCGTGCAACTGCTTCGTCTATACTCTATCGTGCCTGCCGATACGCTCTTTGCAGAATGGCTGCCGTCCCTTCGGTTACATACACGAGTCTCGGGTCCGTCTCCTCATGACCCAACCAAGAACCAAAGGCCAGTGTCTTGCTTCAACACGGAGTCAAATCGCCCTCAGCACGAATACGAGAATCATGCTGTCCTTCTTCATGCGTCGAAGGAAAGCCATTTCGTCATGCCCTGATCTCTCACGCCATCTCCTAGCTACATTCTCGTCTCTCGACCACATGCGTCCTTCACTCCGCACTCAACCCCTCTCACACTGACGTCATGTATGCGCTCCCAATTTTTCATGATTAATGCGCAACCAACCCTTCTTATTCGACGTCACGTCGAACCACCATTTCCTCTCCAGGGCGTGGCTTGCACACACTCGTCTTCCTCCTATTCACGTCACGCCCACCAATCATCAGCCTCAGGGCGTGACTTTTCCCACTATCGCCCTTGTGGCGGGCTTCTGCCTGCTCGGCACATTATAAAAACGCAATTCTTCCATGGTTTGATATACAAAAAATAGGGAAAGTCACAGGTGGGCAATTACAATACTGGGGGAACTTATTCTTAATCCATATGTAATTAACACTGCACCACCCCCATGTGGTGACACATAACACTTAAGCTCACAATCTCCTGACTTAATTACATTGAGATGTCTCCTACACGTCCACAGACCAAAAAACTATTCAATCCTAACTTTCCTATTAAATTCCTCCATCTTCCCCACAACCAAAACAATATATATGTATATATATATATATATATATATATATATATATATATATTTATTAATATGTTACGGAAATGGCCCTTATGGGACTACTAAGTATAGGATTGCTCAGATCCCCATTAAATGCCTGTTAGATAGGTTGTTTGTATAAGGGACGATATGTGTGTCGGGAGATGTAAAAGACTTTATGTCATACGGGTGTGAAACGAGAGATGATTCTTCTAACTCTCCTGTACGAACGAGAGAGGAGTGGCCTAGGGAGAGAGGTGTGGCCTGGAGAGGAAGTGACACGAGGGGCGGAGCCTTTTGGTCACTGAGTCGCCTGGAGAGGGGTTGTAAAAAGGAAACGAAAGAAAAAGGAGTTCTCAGTTGGAAGAGAGAGTTTCCGAACGAAAGGGAAGAGGAGAAACAAAAGACCGGGGTGTGAAAACAACCGCTCTCGAGGCGCGACGTGTGTCGAAGGAGAGACGCTGAACCGACGCTGCACTTCAGTTGATTCGACCGAGAGAGGCACAGAGGACGAAGCGGGAGCGGGGTCGAGGCGGGAAGCCGGAGAGGACGCCGGAATTGGGACGTCCTTGCTCACCTCACGGCTCGTCACGTTTGCCGATCCGCCTGTGGAACTCGGACCTCGACTTGGGCCTTGTATGGAGAACAGGCCAGGCCGGGATTCGTGTGCTAAACCCTGGAGAGAGATCGGTGATCTCGCATCGTCGACGTTGCGCGGAGCCAGAACGCGCTGAGAGGAAGTGCGCACGCGGTGACTAACAAGAGGCAACGGGATTGCTGCGCCGCGATTACTTGCCACGCAGGACGTTCGAGTGGGAGTTTCGAATCCATGGACACCCGCTTGTTTGTTACGAGCGACATTCGTGCTTTTGGAAACAGTCCTCTCGTCCATGAGCCATCACCAAGTACTTTGTCTTGTCCTGCATACATGCATGCTGTTTGTTTGAATGTGTTGTATATAGGCATATTTCGTAGAATCCCGCGAAACCTTTAGCCGTGGTCCCCTAGTTAAGAACGGGTTGATTGTTAATAAAACCATTGTTGTGTATATTGCTTGTGTTTGTGATCCTGATGTCCCCAATAAATCTGGTTAATTCGTATGCAGTTGCCGCTATGGATTAATGCGTGTCGCGTCGAGGACGATCTGTTCGATTGGCATATAACCAAAAAGTGGTTACAGACTGGTAGACTCCGCTCGGTCTCTGAACAAAGCCAGTCTGTAACTAGGGTTCTTATCTCCCAACTGGTAAGGTACAGGATTACGTTGGTATCGCGATTGAAGACGCGTGACCCGAGCCCTGTGCCGAGCCGGCCGGCGTTATAGACTCCCGGAGACGGCGGTGGCGAGGCTGGCCCTAGGACCGGGTCAGATTCCCGCCACAATATATATATATATATATATATATATATATATAATATATATATATATATATATATATATATATATATATACACATATTATATACACGAGGTCCGTCTAAAAAGTAACGGAACTGACTTCACAGAAATTTTATTCCACAAATATATTGAAATCACAGCTTTGTCCCCTTCAAAATAGTTTCCCCTCTAGTCTCACACACTTGTCCATCCTCTTCTCCACACTTCGATGCACCCCTGGAAGGCACCTTCTGGAATCCTCCAGAGCTCTGTCGTCACAGCCCTTTTGATGGCCTCCACATCAGGAAATCGGGTCCCCTTGATCACCCCCTTGAGCTTGGGAATAGTAAAAAATCACAAGTGGCCAAGTCTGGCGAATACGGGGTTGCTCCAGAGTTGCACATTCCTCTCCAGCAGAAACTGTCGGATGCTCAGGCTCAGGGCACTGTGAGCAGGGGCGTTGTCATGGTGGAGCACCCAGGCATTGTTCTCCCACAGATCCTCCTCTGCCTTTGATCTGATCTTCTCATGATGCTTTCAGAGTATTTCTCCTTTGTACACGTATTGTATCACTGTTTGCATGTGGTATGATAATCACTCGAAGTGACCAATGCTCTGATTGTCAAACGCGATGAGCATTCACCTTGACCGATTCGATCGTCCTTGCTTTCTTTGGTCTTGGTGATGTTGGACTTTTCCACTAACGGACTCTGCCGTTTGGTCTCGGGATCGATTTGAATATCGCATGATTCATGCGCCAGTAATGACTCTCGAGCAGGTCTGGATCGTCCTCGAGAGGCGCTGGCGCTCGTTAATGTCTTGACAGACAGTGAATCTTTGCTGTTTCTGGTCCTCAGACAACAGCTTGGGGACCATCTTTGCGCAACACCTTGCGCATTTCGAGATTTTCAGTGATGATGCTCCAGACAGTGTCTTTGTTGATGGAAAGTTCCTCAGCAATCATCCGCACCGTGAGTCGACGATCTGCGCGCACCATCTGCTTCACACGCTCGATGTTGGCTGCCGTTCTGCTCGTTGAACGTCTTCCAGACCATGGATCGTCTTCAACCTCCTTCCGTCCCTCTCGGAACCTCTTGTGCCATTCAAATGCACGTGTACATGACATCGTTTCTTCCCCGTAGACTTGCTGCAGCATTGGGAAGGATTCGGAAGGTGTTTTGCCAAGCTTGGCAAGAAACTTCAGATTGGCTCTCTGCTCACGACGACTCAGACTAGACAACGTATAAAGCATAACCTGTAAAAAATCACACAATGAGCGCAGTCAACCATCACCAATCATATACATTGCTGGAATGTTGTGAAAGACTGTGACGCAACCCGTTCATTCAAGTTGTGTAAGTGGAGGACACAGCAGGCTCAGTCCCGTTACTTTTTAGACTGACCTCGTATATACATCTACATATACATTTTTTTTATTATTATTATTATTATTATTATTATTATTATTAGTATGAGGGTGATTTGGGCAGAGCTCTTCTTGGCAGCTTATTGATGCCCATTTCAAGAACTTGCTTTGATGGAATTTAAAGAGTGCCACCACATGTAAACCAGTACCATTCTCCGGTCATTTGTGAGCCTGCTGGGTTTTTTGTGACGATCTAATGGTGACAAAGTACTTTTCCTGAGAGAGGCTTGAGTTGCAGCAGCTTATAATTGAGGAATGAATCTTCAATATATGGAATGCCAGTCCAGTGTCCTCACCACTAGGCTACCATTGCATATGTGACAGCATGCTTCACAATGCAGCTCCTTCTGTTGTTAGTGCAACAAACTATAGTTTTAGCCAAATTTGATTCTGACAGGATACAATACCAGAATTATGTCTCTTATACAAATCAAGCTGCACCAAACAAATTTGTGACCGACGTACATGTTTACCGACCCACCAATGGCTTGAGTGTTGGTGTTTGTTTCCTGCAGGATTATTTCAAGCAAGTGCTTGACATCGATCTCAATGCTCAAATCCACTTTGGCCGGGTGTTTATGAAGCCTGGGTGAGACTGTTTATTCACTTATACTACTGTCTCATTGGAAGGCACGGTATAACTCTAACCCTAAACTGTAATAACTACAAATGTGTCAGACTTCCACCAACTGACAGATTTCAGTTTTTTATTTACACGTTAAGCTGTGTTTATGTTCAGGCCGTCCTCACCCCCACTCCTCCCACTTGATGATGCATGGTTTTTATATGAAGTCCATTTATACGAATTTTATTTATTTTCATTATTATTCCATCTGCACCAGCAAGTCTGATCACATCATTTTGATTTTGCTCCAGTTTGCCCACGACATTTGCCACGCTTGATATGCATGGTATGAGGAAGATAATCTTTTCTTTACCAGGTGAGAACTTGATAAAAGTACTGTATTTGGGATGGCAAAAATTAGTGTGATTGAAGGAAATGTGGTGGTATCTTCATTGGTGCAAGGGTAAAGTAATGTCGGAAAAGAAAGCAATGTGAATCCACTGTATATTTTCCCTTCATTAACCATCAAATTCCTGTTTCCCATAAATTGGTCCTCAACCAATCCTGGTTTTCCCAAGATCAGCTTCTGGGGGTCAGTTCAAGATCAGCTCATTTATTTTCAATCTTATTACATTCGTGCTCTTTTGGACTTTTTCCAACATTTTCACTGGAACCTTCCCCAAGTCTCAGTGGGGGCAGTTTTCACTGGAACTTCATTTTGTTTCCAACAGCTCTCATTGAGACCCTATTTCATTCAAGATCAGTCCTGACTCATGGGACTGTATTCTTTGTGCCAAACTGCACTAAGAGCCTATTTCTTTCGATTAGTCACAATAGTTATGTATCCATCTTGTCCACCTCTTGCGTTCTCCCCTAACCCTCATCATTACCTGCATCCCTTGTTTGTCCATCTACCTTCTCCCTCTGTCCTGATATTGTTGTTTCCCCTTTCTCCTGCTGTTCACTTTATGTTGTGTCCTGATCTGTTCTGTGTGCGAGCTCTCTCTTACGAGCCTAGACCATGTTGTTGCACTTCTGTTTTCACCAAAAAGAAAAAAAAAGTAGAGATCCCACTACTACCAAAAATAGAGGAAAAAAAAAAAAAAGAGTACATTTTGATAACCCAGGCAATAATAACATTCCTTTTCTGTTGTAATTCTATGCAGACTACTGTAGTATATGAGAGTACAACTCTCATATACGATAGTTCTCACTAACATTTTTGCCTGGGAGGTCTTCACTGGAATCCCATATCCTGAACTGAATCAGCTTTGACACTGATTGACTGCATCATGATCTTTTTCACAGGAAATCCAATATCAAGCATCATTACCAGCAACCTCTTTGTAATTCCTGCTCTTCGCAAAATGCAGGGCATCATCGACCCACGGCCGACGATTCTTAAAGCTCGGGTTGGTTGTGAATTGAAATGTGTACTTCCTGATAACCAAGGAACATGCAAGTTAAATACTGTAGAGTCTCGTTAAGAGGAATTGCCTTCCAGACAATTTTTTCTGACCTACGAGTAGCAAAAAAGTAGAAAAAGATTTATTAAATTACAGTAAGTTCTCCTTCAACGTCATTAATGTGTCCCTAAAAAGTGCGACATTGTAGGAAACTACATTGTTGAAACAAATTTTCCCATTTAAGGCCTGTCACATTTGCTACGGCAGCCTTGGGGTCTCCAAAATCTACGGTCACTAGCAATTATAGGCGGTCGCAGATTTTCCAGGTCACACAAATGTAAAGTCACATATGTTTTTATTTTCGGGAGCCGCACCGGCTATTTAGAAATTTGTGAGACCGAAAACGTGGGTTGCCGTACGGTCTTTGATTTGATGTCGCACTGGTGACCTTAAGGGGCCCTGCGGTGGCCATAGAATTTCAAGGCAGACGCAAGTAGCCTCAAGGTGCCCGCAAGCGACCGCAGGGGGGGGGGCTAAGCAACGTCGCAGCCAGACGGACAGTAACGAGTGGGTTCATTTTTTTTTTTTTCCTTTTTTTTTAACCAGTTTTTATTTTTTCGCTTGTCGAATTGCTACGGCGAACGTAGAAATAAAAAAGTTATAACCGGCGTTATAATTCATGGCGACCCCTACGGCCTGTAAAAAGATAGCCAACACGGCGTAGGCCACCCTAGGCCACCGCAGAAACTCTGGCGCCGCCGCACGTTTCTGTCAATTCAGAGGGCGTACGGCCACCGTATCCTCGCCGTAGAGCAAATGTGACTTGGGCCTAAATAACGTAAATAAGATTTGTATCCCAAATAAAAAATAAATTGCACTAAAACCCCCTTTAACGAGTCCAAAAAAAAGCATATTTTTGTACATGTACATTCAATAACATCCTAATCATAAAATAAAACATCTAATAAGCAAATTAAATTAATAAAACCATGATATAAATTAAAAAAAAGTAACATGTAAAGTAACATACTGTACTCACTGACGATGGTCGAGGATCGAGTTTGTGGAGGTGGAGTGTGAGGGGAAAATGGTGGGGGAGTTGGTTATTGCGAAGAGAAGGATGGAACAGAATCCACCTCCCCAAATGCCTTGACGTCATGATGTTTAGGGGAAATTCACTTCCAAAAAGAGTGTTACTTCACCCGGTATGCTGAACAAAGACTAAGTTAGCAAAATCACTTCAAAATTAGAGCAAAAGTTCACGGGCTGATGCTAAGAAAGCCAAGATTAGCGAAATTCACTTCAAATTAGAGCACAAGTCACTGGGTGGATGCTGAACAAAGACCGAGGTTTAGCAGAAATTCACTTCAAAATTAGAGCACAAGTTCAGGGGTGGATGCTGATAGTACACCAGCCAACATGTATTTTTTTAACTTTGGGGTGCATTTTTTGTTAATAGCAGGCATCCATGC
>CM068952.1:108498042-108521491 GCA_035128595.1 Eptatretus atami | reverse complement strand
GGTGTTCTTCAGTAACTGAGAACAAAGTTAGCTGATAGAACTGATTTGCCAGAATTTGATTGACGTTAGTCAACAGAGAAAGCAGAGTCAACACAGGCTCGTCATTACGGGACAGGAGTCTACCCCAGTGGAAATACACCACGGAGCCAAAGGTGTTGCACTGATTGAAGACGACGCATGAGGAGGCAGATGTCATCATGATTCAGCAAGTCGCTAAAGTTGCCGAAGATGGCGCAAAATGCATCACAGTCATCTGTGATGATACTGATGTGTTCATCTTGCTTGTGTATCACCCGCAGAACTTCATCTGCAATGCTGCGTAACAATGGAAGCAACATGTCCTGGCCGATCGTTGATCGACATTGGGCCACTGCCAGAAAGCATGCAGGATGGTGCAAGACCTACTAGCTTTACACGCACTGACAGGTTGCGACACCGTTGCCCAGATGTATGGTAGAGGTAAACTGACTGGCAAGAAGACACTCGCAGCAGCCATTCACTTCAAAAACTTGGGAATGTGGATGCATCTATTGACGATGTCATTGCCGAAGCCACTGTGTTCATGGCTGTTGCTATGGTTGCAAGGAGAGAAGCAACATGTCTGATGTTCGCAAAGAGGTGTGGTCTATGAAGATGGCGAAACAAATTCCATCAAAGCACCAGACCTAAAGGCTCTGCCACCAATTAGAGTCCTTTGAACAAAACGTGCGACACGCTCATCCAGACAGCATAGGAAGTCAGCTGCTGAGCTGCAGCCACACCTTGGATCCCACTCAGTCCGGATGGAAACGTGATGAGGCATCAAGATCATTACTTCCAATTATGCTGCTGCCAACGTCGCTTTGCACCACCAGAGATCTTGGAGCTAATACGATATGGATGTTCCTCCGACAAGCAATGCTACACAGCTCAATGCGCTGCACAGCAGCCAAGTTACCATGCACAGTTTTCTGTGCATGCCATGGAGATACTGGCTGCAGGAATGAGCGCACCAAGACAGCTGCTGCATTTTCCCTTGATGATGACTCTGACACTGAATGAGACACAAGCACTGAAGTAGCCTTCATTTGTTCATGTTGTTAGCTGCTTTCATTGCATACTGTCGAATTGTTGAATCTGTATGAATAATAAAGTGATCTATATTCACAAAGACTGAAGTGTTTTTTTTCTATTATATGTTAATTTATCTACATTTTCAATATGTCGACTGCTAATTTGAATATAATGAGCTAAATTTCAATGTTATCAAATTGAAGTGGGTTTTCATGACCAGTGACCCTAAAAACATGGTGTAGACACCTCAACCAGGCTATTTGGATGCTTACTTTTGGAGATATTAGGAAAAATAGTAATTTCGACAATAGCCACCGCTAATTTGCATATTAATGTCAGGTCAGGTATGGGAGCATGTGCCAGAACAGCGCGTCGCTGCGTCCACTTTCCACGGTACTCCAGGGCCTCCGTCTGGCAATCCCACAGGCAGATGCCAGGCCCATCCCATCTCCTTGAGATGCCGGTCAACCTGCCTCAACCACGAGGCACGTGGCGGCCCATTGCCTCCTCCACTCACGAGACTCCCTCGCTGAGAAATCTGGTGAGCAGGATCAGCGTCAGGAAAACGAGCCACATGTCCATACAGCCGCAGCTGACGCTCACGGACTATGCAGGTAACAAATCTCATCCGAGCTCTCTTCAGCAACACTCGTTGGACACAAAATCCGACCAGCGATAGCCAAGGATTCTCCTAAGAGACCTGGTACCAAAGGAATTAAGTCTCCGTCTCAGATCCTTGGTCAGAGTCCAAGTCTCGCATCCATAGAGCAAGACTGGAAGCACCAAGGACCTGAAGACTCAGACTTTCGTCCTCCTGCACAGGTACCGGCAGCGCCACACCCCATGATCCAGTGAATCCATGACTCCCCAGGCCGACCTAGATGTCTATTGACCTCTGACTCACAGCCAGCAGAGACATGAATATCACTGCCAAGGTAAGTGAATCTCTCCAAGACCTCAACATCCTCACCACAAACAGACACAGACAGGACAGCAGCATCCAAGATGTCATTGAAAGCCTGGATCTTAGTTTTGACCCAAGAAACCCGTAATCCCAGCGGCTCCGACTCCTCATTCAGCACTCTAGGCCCCCAAAAGGATATCTAAGTCTCCGCACAGATGACTGCATCATCTGCGAAATCAAGGTCCGAGATCTTGACATTCCCAAACGAGCACCACAACTTGATCTCTCCGACATCCTCCCTAGAATGCAGTCCATACAAGTGCTGAAAAGTGTGGGGGCCAGTATACACCCCGATGAACCCAGTAACTGTAAATAAGTCAGAGATGGTCCACCACATTTCACAGCACTCTCAGTACCAGAGTAGAGTTCAGACATCAGATCGATCAGTTTTGGTGGCACCCACGAAGACCAAGAATCCTCCAGAGGGCATCCTGATTCACTGAATCAAACGCTTTACAGAGATCAACATAGGCTGCAAGCAGCCCCTGCCGAAACTCTCGTCTGCATTCAGTGAGGACCCGAAGAGCAAGGATACGGTCAATCGTTGACCTCTTTGGTGTAAAGCCTGACTGCTCTGGACGCTGGTGCTAAGCAGATGGTGGCGAACCCTATCAAGAATTATCCGAGCAAAGACCTTGCCTGGCACTGAGAGCAGCGTCACCCTCGGTAGTTCTTGCAGTCTGGCGATCACCCTTCCTTTCCAGAGAGGGACAACAAGGCCCCTCTTCCAATCAGTTGGGATGATTCCTGTGTTCCAGGCAGAGCACAAAACTGCATGCAACGACATGAGTGCAGCATTTCCACCATAGTCCGGCAGATATGTGAAATATTCTGGTAGTTTTGTGCCTTTGATGATACAAGCATGAAATTTGGTACACAGTTATAGCATACCCATAGGAAACATTTTGGATATAGGGACATTCCAGATTACCCCTAGGGTCAAAATGGTGGCCATTTTACAAAATGGCTGCCACGGAATAACAAATTCTGCCTACAAGGTCAGCAAAGTCATATGTGCTTGGTGCAAAACACAATGTAGTGAATATAATATGATTATTATCAACTAGTATGCACATGCTTCATTATCTACTTCATATTTGACTAAAAAATTCATCTACGGTTGGTCTATGATCATGCATGTGAATGTTACCTGAATATTGTTTCTGGAAATATAAATAGATCAAAATCAAATTTGTGTGAAAGAACTTAGACTCCATGAATATTTCCATTATTAAACATACTGGTAGCTGGCAATGTCGCGATTAAAAGCATAAATTTGCGAAATCGATATTGAGTGTATCACTGTATTAATTTTCATGATTGCATAATAGAAATGTTCAAACTGCAATGGTGTGTTCATATTGATTTTGGTTAACATGGTCCTGTCCAGCGCAAAGAAATAATGTATGGTGGCCTATTGGGACATCGAGTGACAATCACCCAAGATCGCCATTGTGTATATATGCATCTCCTCTGGCTGGGGTTCGTAGTTGAAAACATTTTAACTCTGCTATTCTGTTTTCAGGTGATAACTCCACTGGAGTGTACCCAAAGACTAATCCCCTGCTTGGTGGTGGTTCTTCCCAATTTTACAGTGACTGATTGGTGTGGTTCAAGACAAGGCCAAGCATTTCAAACTATTAGACCCCCAGCAGCGAGGGCCAAGTACATCTGTTACATCAATTAACCAGACACACTGGAACCTATGTGTGCTGTGTCAGATGGACACCACTGAGCCTCTTCATTGTCCAGCTGACTCCAAGCGAAGCACAGGAGGGTCTGGATACCAGACTCTGGCAGACAACCTCCTCAGGTTCAGTGAGATCGACTGCTTGCCAATCTCTCGACATGTCCCGCTTGGACGATGGTGAGGATTGAGTCCACCTTCCAGCACCACAGGGCTAAGTGGCATGATTCGTGCAGACTACAATACAACAAAACTCAATTGATTCGGGCAGAGAAGAGGAAAACAACCAGTGGGATACCGAAGGCGTGACACGAAAGTATACCCGTCAGAGTGTGGACCGCACAGAGTCACTGCTCGAAACGTGTTTCTTTTGTGACAAGCCAGCAGTAACGAGTCTTTGCGCAAAGCTTCTACCTTTGACCTGGACAGACGAGTCAGGAAATGTGCTCTGAAACTAGAAGACAACCACTTATTGCTAAACTGAGTGCGGAGATATGATGGCGCAAGATGCCCTGTACCATGTGAAGTGTCTGGTTTCCCTCTATAACAAAGCAAGGGACACAAAGAGAACCTTGGATGACCAGGATGATATCAATCATGGCATAGCTCTCGGAGAACTGGTGTCCTACATCGATGATGCCCGCATGGACGCTCTTGTGGCACCAGTGTTCAAGCTGGCAGACCTAACAAGTCTGTACAACAACCGGCTGAAACAGCTTGGAACAGTCTTGACTGGACGTGTTCACTCGACCAAACTCAAGCACCGGATCATGACATATTTTCCGGACATGGACGAGCACAAGCCTGGCCGAGATGTTCTGCTAGCTTTCAACGAGGACATCGGATCAGCCCTTCACAAGGCCTGTGAACACGATGCTGATAGTGATGGTGTTCATCTTGCTAGAGCCGCGAACATAGTCCGAAGAGACATGTTGAAGATGAAGACAGCCTTTAGTGGTTCATTTGACGCCCTCTGCCAAGAACAATCCGTGCCAAATTCTCTCGTGGCACTAGTTGCTATGATCCTGAATGGTCCCACGATCCAAGAGCAGTCAAGCCACTCATCTGTATCAACACCCACTCTTTCAATCTCACAGCTCCTCATGTTCAACAGCTACGCACGCCGCCGACAGAGTACGAGTATTGAGTCTACCAAGCACGGCCACAATCGGGAGACCCCGTGCCTTGTACCTGGGAATGCTGATGCACACAAAGACTCGCAAACGAGACCTGGTTGACACTCTGTTCCACTTGGGTCTCTCCGTCTCCTATGATAGGGTGCTGAGCATCTCCACGGACTTGGGAACAGTATCTGCCGCTTCTTCCAGCAGGAGGGTGCAGTTTGCCCACCTGAACTGAAGAGTGGTCTGTTCACGACTGGCGCAGTGGATAACATCGCCACAATCCCAGCTCAACTAGTGCTCAAGACTCGTTCCACGGCACTGCATCTCGCTGTTCCAGCACCCGATAGTGAAGTGCGTGGAGTTCAACGGCTGCGGGTAGTAGTCTCAGATGATGTTACTACAACAGCAACCACTGCACACCTGCCAAGTCATACACCACTGTACATAGTAGACTCTGTTACCTGGATCTCGAGGTTCCACTGTATAATTTTGACTCTGTAAGTTGATGTTAGGATCAAACAGAAGCACTTCCTCTGAGTTCAAGAGTGTTAAATGAACAACAGTCATTCCATGGTGCTTGATAACAGTTTTTTGAAGAGTTTGTTGTAGAAAACCGTCTCAAAAGTGCAAAAATGCACCAAAAAATGACCAAATAAATGGTTTATTCACGCTTTGTCACCTTTATTTGCTATTTCTTATTTGCTAGAATCTATATTTAGTTAAATAAAACCACTGGTATGCTCTTAAATATAGTTGTATCCACATGTATCCTCCTTGTACAACACAAAATCGGCTATTTTGTAAAATGGCCGCCATTTTGCTCTGGAGAAATATGGAATGTCCCTATATCCAAAAATCTTTGTAAGATACTGCCCTAGCAGTGTGCCAAATTTCATGCTTGTATCACTAAAGGCACATTTTTTTCACATATCTGCCGGACTACCAGCTTTGAGAAGTTCAACATGGATGCCACAGATCCCTGGAGCTTTACCCTGTTTCAACCGGTTCACCGCAGCCCGTGTTTCCCAAGCGAAGGTGGACCACAGTTGATTGGAGGGTCAGCAACAGGGATTGTAACACCCTTGACGTCCAACTCGAAAGCTGGTGGATCAGCCTGGTACAACCACTAAAGTAACCGGCCCAGCGGGCCTTCACTTCAGACTCCTCTGTCAAGAGCCTACCACTCTCTGCTCTAACTGCAGTGCTCTGAGGGATGGGCTTGGATGAACGCAATGCGTGAATTTCCCTGTAAGCAGGACGAGAATCACCTGTCCACAGGTGATGCTCGACCCCCTCACAGATTCCTCGCACATAGGCCTCCTTGCCCACCCTTAGTGCACGTACAGTTTTACGTCAGCTCCCTGAACAGCTCAGCTCTGCCATTCAGCCTGGCCCTACGACTCTGGTCAATGGTATCCAGTGTCCCTGAGAGACAAAAATCTTCTTTGCCCTGCGGTGAGTTCCAAGACATCCACCGGCAACATCAAGGACGGTGGTCTTGAAGCACTCCACAACTCTTCAGGACCCCCCCCCCCAAAGCACCCAGACCCCCCAAATGTCCACTCAGCCTGTTCGCAAACTCCTCAGGTACCCTCTCATCCTTGAGCTTGCCAACATCCAGCCTTGGCTGGGATGGTACCATTCTCCCAGATTTAAGGTGCAGCTTTAGAGTTGCTACAACAAGCCGGTGGTCAGTATTGAGGAACTGAGCACTCCGGTAGACCCTGCAGTTCTGGATCATCCTCCAGCAACCATCAACAAGGACAGGGTCAGTCTCCTTTGCCACACCGCCAGCGTTGAATACCAAGTCCAGCGATGAGCTTGTGGGCGCTGAAACCATGATCCAGCCACCCGAAGTCCATGACTTTGCAAAGTCAAGGAACTTAGTGCTATTCTGGTTCATAGTTCCTGACCCATGGGACCAACACATGTCTCATAACCATCCCTATCAGTTCCAGTTGATGCATTGAAATCCCCCAAGACAAGAAGTGTATCACGTCTGGGGCACTGATCAACCACAGACTCGAGCGTGGCGTAGATGCATCCTTCACGGTGAGATCACTCGCCTCAGTCAGAGCATAGACAGAGACCAGGGAAATGACACCTAAGGAGTGACGAATCCTTTGTCTCTTAATACGCTCGTTGACCGGTGTTACCTCAATTATCATTGGGGTCAGCTTGTTGGACACAGCTACAGCAACTCCTAGAGTATGGTAACCATCAGAGCGACCAGACCAATAGTAGCTGTAACCACCCACCATTATCTCACCGCAATCCGGTCTCCGAACCTCAGAGAGTGCTGCAATACCGATGTTCAAACGCTTGAGCTCAGATAATAATGGAGACAGGTGATCATCCTCTCTTAAGGATCGGACATTCAGGCACCCACCCGAAGGGACCGCCTCAGGTTAACCCAAGGAGACCGACGTCTGGTGGACGACACCTCAGCACCACTCCGACACACTCTCCCGCAATCTGACCCGGGAATGTTACCCCGTGGTTTCCCTCCTATCATCAAAGATTGGGGGTCCCGAAGGCTTTGCCCCAATCCCGTCATCCAGTGAGCTGCCCTGCGAAGGGAAGCTGCACAGGAGGTACTCCCACGGAGTGTGGTTTCAGATTTTTTTGTGTTTTGCGGAATGAAGGGTTTTACGGTGGCCGGAGTGCAAATCCTGCAACCAACCTCCTAATAAAAAGTAACCCAACTGCAGGAGGACGTCCGCAGACACAGTTGGGCACTAGATATGGGGCCGTTGGCTCACAAGGAGCTCCTCCACCCTTTGACAGGTTTTGTTTTTAATCCTGCTGGGTGTCCATATCCAAACACCCTCCTCACCAAAAAACCTGGTGGGGAGACGGTTTAGACGCGACAACCCGACCATGGAACAGGTTAGTACAGGTTTACATGGTACCTGTAGCAGGTCATAGATCTAACCTGACCTGACCTGACCTATTAATGGGTTTCTAAAAAAATTCTCAAGGGTGCCAGAGTGGCATCGATCGGAATATTCATTCAGATGGTCTGGTGATCACAAAAATGCAGAAAAACATTGTGCAGACCCTAATGCAAGGTCATCTTGAAAAATGGTGTTTGACATCCGGACTATATTGGTTAGCAACATTATAGCGAAATGACATTGTTCGAAGCGCCGGTGCAGGAGAACTTACTGTAAAACTTATTCCAGATTATCAGTATATATTTATCTATTATTTTATATTTCTTTGCAGTTGTGTAATATTTTTATCTCAAAGACCATTCACCTTAACATGACTTTTCTCTTGTTTTTTTTTGTTTATATGTTTGTTTTTTTCCAAAATGAACACGGGTTCCACCTGGCTGTCGTTCCCAGCTCGCCTGTGATGTTAAGCTGGACCCACGTCCCGAGTATCATCGCTGCATCTTGACTTGGCATCACCAAGAGCCCCTTCCCTGGGCACAGAGCACAGGTAATGCATAGCAAACGGAGTACTTTTCTGCATAAGGATTTTGACTTTGCTGATGGAGTTTTAAACAATAATAATAATGCCTCCACAGCTGAAGGCTGGGGGAATTGTGTTTTTGGGTGGTCAGTCTGGCTGTCTGTTTGTCCATCCATCCATCCATCGACTGTTTGTTTGTTTTTTTGTTACCACGATAACTTGTGAACCACTGAAGAGATTTCAACCAAACTTGGCACAAGTCTAGACTGTAAAACAAAGATGAGCTGATTCAATTTTGGGTCCAACCAGTCATACCTCAAGGGTCATGTGCTCTTTGAAAATCATTTTTCAGACCATAAGTCTAGTTCGAAGCATCTGATGTCACCTGTTTTTTTTCTATTTTTGTATACAATGTCCAGGCTCGGGATGAACTATAACATATAATGGATCAGGGCATAACAGTACAAAAGGAGCAGCACAAAAAGAGGAGGGAAACCCACCAACAGCAGGGATGATTCACAAAACAGAGGAAGACTTGAAGAAATGATGCATGTGGGGAAGAATGATGATGGCAAGAGGACACAGGGAGTGGAAAAGATGGATACTTCTGCAAATTATCAGGCATGAAAAACTGGAAACTTGGAAAAAGGTTGACTTGGGGAGGGTTGACATGGGTGGAAAAGATCATGGTTTTGGATGTAATCCGACGTGGTGTTGGACAGCTGTCTTGAAGCCCTGGAGGGAAGAATGATATTGAAGACAAATGTGAAAGTTGGTTCCACAGGCGGGGAAAAAAAGAGGAATAGATGAGTGCAGGTGAGCAGTGATTCTGGATTTGGGGAATTTCACCAGAAGGGGATTGCTGGCAGGTTTCACCCTGCAGAAACATGGGGGAGACAGAGTATGGAAAGAGCAGAGGGTGCAAGACTAGACAAGAGGCAGTAGAAGACAGAGACCACCAACCTGTCTGTGAAGTGAAACTAACCAGGACTTGGAAGGGTAATCTATTTAACTGCTTTAATTTATCATGACTGAACTTTAAGGACAGTGTTGGCCCCACGGGGAGTAGAATAGAGGGGGTGGGGGGAGGTGCAGTTTTGTGGAAGGGGGTAGTGTTAGTTGTCTTGAGAACAGTGGGGTGTAGCACATGGACCCCTCTCCCCTCCCTCTAATGTTTGACACTTGTATTTCTTAATCAATAGTCACCACCACTCCTGCTGGACTGACAGAGTAGCTCATAGGTGGTGCACTTACTTTTGAGCTGCATCTGGGTTTGTTACCCAGCTTGAATACAAGCTCTCGTCCTGGTACTTTGCTGGCAGATAGGACCCCCAGCTTAACATCTCATCCGAGGGATGGCATACTCAACGATGTAACGCCCTGGCTGTGAAGCACCAGTCCCGGCAGTTTATAGTCAGGTTGGGAATCATACCCAGAGTAGGAGACACCAGGACGGCAGCCCGAGTAGACGGCTCAAAGGAGTTACCTATGAGCTTTCTTGCCGGTCCTACGTACACAAACATTATATTGTCCCAAGATTTAAAGAAACATTTGCAAGATTTTTGGTTGTGGAAAAGGGAATGGGCATGGAAACATTGAGCCTTGCTTACAACAACAGGTGCTTGGTGATGCTTTTCCACAACCATGAGAGCCATCCAATCATTCCATTCATGCTTACTAACAGTACAATTAACGGTTGAACATTATCCCATGTTTGTGATATACAGTAATCTCTGCATAATGTCTGCTCGATGTGGTTTCGATGCAACATGGCACTTGGGTTCTATAAATCACAACTTCAGGACACCTGGGTTCTCTCACCAAGTGATTATCCCAAATAGGGTTGGAAACTACTACTTTGGGATAACAAAACTATTTCTGTGATTAAATGCAATGAAGAAACTTGATGATCATGTTCAAGACGCAACAACACAAGCGAACTGCATTACGCTCTGAGCACTTTTCGCCATCAAATAACCACATACTCCATTCAACTTCATATTCAAAACTGAAAAACAAACCCATACATTCTTTTCTGATATGATAAAGATTATTATCCTGATTCTGTTACTGAGCACAATTCAGAATAGGGTTTAATCTTTATAGTCTGTTGAGTATATCCTTGTCTGACACGTGATATCTGTACAACTTCATCATTGAACATTAAGAATTTTCCCTTGAATTGTCTGATCAAATTTGTTTTAGTTCGAGTAGTATCCAAATGTAATGTTTGCATTAATACCCCACGCACACGAAGCTAAAGGCAGGGTTAAGCAATTGGTTCACTTCTGTCTGTCTGCAAATGGCAGTTTATGATCGAGGTACAACTTAATTTGAATTGAAGGTTATATTTTGAACACGAAACAGGAAATAAACCTGTAGTTTAGCAGTATCAGTATACATTGCCTTTGAATTCAGCCCAATTGTCTTGTGATGTATGCACGTATGCGCAGAGAGGAGTGAGATAATTTACTCTACCTGCAGTCAAACAAAATTGAAAATCATTCCAAACAGGAAACTTGTGGATTTTTTTTAAGAACGTCATAAAGGATACAAACAACGGATGTAACGTTTTAAATAAGGTGGTGTAAAAGAGGCGCCTTTGGCGTCTTGAATGGGATGCTACATCAACGGCATCAATTTCTACAACCTTTAAAATCTTTATTTTATTTCAATTTAATTATACACTGGAACGCTGTAGAACACAAATTGTCTTTTTGGAACTTTCAAAACCTTCTGTTTCGCAGGACTTGGACAAAATATTGCATAATTTTACGTCATCATAACCAATCAAATTTCCGCTCGTACACCCTGCCCATGTCCTTGTTTCTCAAGACAGTGTGGGGTAAGGTGTTCTATGAACTCTCTAGTTGAAATACGTCTCACTGGGGGAGGGGAGGGGTGTCCTCGTAATGAGGGTACAGATAGAATAAGTAAATGTGATAGATATTGTTACAGTTGTGGAAATTCACAGAACACCATACAGGTCCTTTAGATCAGTTATGTCGAGAAGTCTGTGTTCAGGTAGATTTCCCCACCGTCGTCTAGCGGGAATTTTTCGTGTAACAGGGCTGTGATCTTTGAGGTAGTGTTTTTCTTTTGCTATCTTTATTTTGGACTAACCGCCTTCACAACAACCACCTATACCACAACCGCCCAACCACACCACCATCGCGACCACCACAAAACGCCAGCCAACCACCACCATTACGACAACCACAACCACCACCGCGTTTCCACCTCAGCACACGGTTGCCAGAAGCCTGGCATTCATCGAGGGAGAACGGACGATGGCCTCACCCCCTCCCCCAAAAATAACCCTGCGAGAGGAACAAAAAGCAAGAAAGCTATTGAAAAGGCAAAAGAAAGGCCCCGATCCAGGAGAAACAAAGAAGGAATAACGAATACGGCGCAGCGGCGAGGGAACGGCCCGATTTGGGGGGGAAAACGCTTCCTTCAGAAGTTTCTCGTGCGCGCTGGAAGAAGGGGCGAGAGGCGAAAGGGGGCGGGGCTTGGCTATAAAAAGACGTGCTGAGGAGAATCGCGTTTTTCTCTCTCTCTGGGCTCTGCATCGCGCGCGCTCGCTGGATCGCGCCTGGATCCGCTCGCTGATCGCGCTCGCTGGATCGCGCGCGCTCTCGCGTTCTTGGACGCGTGGATTGGGTCGGTGGTCGTGAGGAGTCACTTTGGATCGTGTGCGGAGTCGGATCGTGGAGGACACGAGCTCGGGGAACTCACCACACGGTCACGTTTTCTCTTTCTTTCCTTTTCTGGGTTTTTGTGTGTGTGTTCATGCCCAGTCCCATAAGTAAAACTGCATAAGTGACTGTACATAAAAACTATAGACAACGGTTGTAGTCTCTTTTCTGCTCGTGTCCTGTTCCCTTACCCCCCCCCCACCCCCCCCATTGCTTGCATACGTGCTTAGTAATAAATGCCCTTGTGTGAATGTTGACCTGTTCGTTGCGTCCTTTCCTGTCATTGACTGCCATTATTACGTACGGGATTTTAGCTGGCTTTTTAATAGCCGATAAAGTAATAGGATCTGGCGGGGCTTGGCGATATACACCGCTCGGCAAATCGCAAACGGAGCGAGCTGCTTAGCGGCTCGTTTCCAAGCAGGTCCCGTCGAGTGTAAACCCGGCATTTCTGTCTGCGCGCATAATTAGGTAAATCGACAATTCGGCGATCGGACCCTGTCGCGCGCGGACAGAATAGCTGGCTGATTTTCGGTGTGATTAAAGATACACCCGCAGCTGGATTTCGGCGTTGATCCGAAAGCTGCGACTAGGTTTGTCCGTTCGGTGAGCGAGAGCGGCCGCCATTGGCTAGAAGCGGTCGCCCGCACGCCGACGGGCAGGAAACCACAATATATTATAACAGATAAGATGAGACAATCCACCTTTTCCTGTGTCTTAAACTTTGCCGTTTATCCTTGAAAACTTCACGTAAATTTGTTTTTGTTTTCAGGAAACCAAATGAGTTGTCGGGTCCTCAGTATGCGGAGCGCAAATGGCTTGCTGATGCTGCCACCCAAAACTGAACAGTACCTGGAGCTGCACAAGGGAGAGGTGGTCGACGTCATGGTCATTGGAAAACTCTGACCTCACAAGAACCATGAACTCATCTGCACCACCAATCATTCTTGCTTTCCTCCTCTTCATCTCCATCCAATGTCCTGCGTTATTCATGCTCACATTTAACTTGAAACCACTTGAGCTCATGTACCCCAGTCCCGCAACTCTGTTTCTACTGTCATCTCCATCCCGATCCCTAAACTGATAAAATACTTAGCATAACATGTCTTATTACAGAGCAGGGGATCTCATCTCATGTATATTAAATATGGTGGAATGGAGTCAGTCGGGAAGAAATACGGCTCTGCCTGTTTTGCTGGCGGATTTTAAGCGAGTGGCGGAGTGTACCATGCTGCCCATAATCCTGCCATGCCAATCGTCATCTGAGAATTCATTCATTCGCTTGTTTACCTATTTCTTTCCGCAAAGGCAAACTGCCTCATCGCAGCCCAAGAGGACTTGCTGGAAATGTAAAACTAAGCACCTCAGAGTTGTATATTTTCCTACTTTATTTTAGGTTTATTTGTGTCTCTAAAAATCTATATTTTTCACAAAAACACAATGTACACTTCCATAGGCACAGTTCAGTCAAAGCGCGGAGTGTTATCTACTCTCGGTACATTGCTAAACCTGTGATCGGGTTTGTTAAGTTACTCGTGATGCTGGCCTCAATACTCACTGACTTGTCAGATTACTGACAAAATCGATCTCCACTCATGCACACACAAACTGATGGAGCCAGGTAGCCTAGTTACTTGCTGGCTTTTTCAGTATGTTCTCAGTACCGATCTAGTCACTTATTAGCAAACCACGTGACCAGTTTGAGGCCAAAGCTTTGCAGAATTGTCAAGACTTTTTCAGTGTCAATGGTGCTGATATTGGACAGACTGATAAAATGTAACAGCATACATGTAAACACGGCAATGTGAAGCGATCAAGGTAATGCTGAAATTTCTGCCATGACCAGTCGACAGAGGAAAAAAAAAAAACGAAGCAAAACAAAGTCAATGGACATGGATCTCAAATGTTCCCTTTAACGTGCTGCCCCATTACCTGCAAGTCGTGCTGTGACGGGGCACTTTATGGGACATAAGTACTGAAAATGACGTACAGCATATCCATAAAATGCTCTTTCCATGAGCTGACTGTTAAAAGGAATGCACTGTGGTGACAAACTTAAAATTGATGGTTTTTGAAAATGAATTTTGCTTTCAAAACTCAAGCAGACAATGGAGGCCTTTCAAGGCCTTAACCGGTGCTCTCCGAGCATGACACTTGCTCCGTAAGAGAACACCTCAAAGCAATACATGAGGTTTCGGAAAGCTCTCAGCACAACTTGCGGGTGGTAATGCAGCGGAAGGTTACCGATTCTAAACACCTTTGTATCAACAGGACAAAAAGGCTATTTGAAATGGAAAACTTTTCACACCGATGCATATCTTACTTGCTAATTGCACTGGTATGGTGGTGTTATAGCGAGAGCCACGTTGTGTTCTACAGGGACGGTGACAAACGATTACATGATAGAGGTTTACTCCAAAGTTTACTGCCCCTCGATTACACTCACCTTCACTTTTCCCTGTGGTATGGATGGATGTTTTTATACATCACTTTTACTATGATACATCAGACAAAATGTTAAAAGAAATAGTGCCATTATTCACCGTTTCACATATCCACCAGAATAAGAAGCAACCGAACCCAGAGCTCCTGTTATGATAGGTAATAATTGCAGCAGCAACCATACTATTTACCTTAATCACAATTAATGAATGATAGAGACGTTTTGTGTAATAAATACAAAGAACCATAACAGAGCACTTTCCTCGGTTTTGTAAATTTTCAATATGGACCTGTTGTGGAGGCAGAGTTTTCCACCATTGGGTGTAACCACTCGAAATGCCACAGCTACTTTCAATTAAGACTTCATCGGAGATCAACTCTTCATCGGTTGGCGATGCCATCGCATCGCCTTTGGCCTCTGTTATCTGCATCTTGCCGTGACTGTGAGGGAGAGCGGCTCGGCATGATCCTGACCGATGTCGTTCCGTAGATTCACCCCACCCCCCACCCCCCACCCCCACCCGACGCAACCCTCATCCTTGAGGCAGCAGAAACTGTTGCATTGTACAGAGTAGTTCTCAGCTAAGACCTAGTCCTTAGCCACATTAATAATTTTAAGAATTTGTGTAATACGCGAAAATATATTATATATAATCGGAATAAATCTTATATTAACATCACGGGTGCATGATGTTGGTTGACATCGTACTTTGATAAGGAATTGCCTTCGTCATCTTCTGGGCAGGATGGGCCTTCATCTCCTGAATCGAAGTCTTTTCAGTCGAGGCAATGAAACCCCAGGCTTATCTAATATGTATCTCACCTGACCCCCTTGCCCACAATCCATCCCAATCTCTTGAATCTCTCTTCTAAACCCATCTTTCTCATTTGCCTGCTCTGTTGCCAGATCACGTAAAGCGTAATCTCTGCCTCTCTGTCACCCATCACCTTGTAAGGCAGGAAGGTTGAACAACCTCGTTCTTTTCAAAACCATTGTTAAACTCTTCCATCCTGTAACTCCCTCCCCTTTTCTTCCTTTGGATCCATTACCGTTTGTTTCCAAAAATGCAAAAAATAATCATAATAAATGAGCCAACAGGCTCTATGGATGTACAATGAGACTAATGTTATTTTACACTGTTTAATTGTTCAACGTTTGCGCTCTGATAATGCCCAGGTACAGCATCCTCATTCGTAAACTCACTCTACTACAACGGACAGCTTTTCATATCCTATGTTCAGAAATCCAAACTGCAAGTAAATTGCTTACATGCAATTGTAATTGTTAGTCGTCTCTCTCCTCTCTCTCCGTCAGTCTCTCTCCTCGCTCTCCTCTCCCCCTCTCTCTCTCCTCTCCCCCCTCTTCTCTCCCTCTCCCCTACTCCCCCCCTCTCTCCCCTCTCTCTCGAACTATGCTAGATTATACAATTCACTCCAGAGCATTCAGGCATTCTTCCTGGATGTGGTTATTGCCGTGGTTTTGTAATCCACCCACCCAGAAGGATCAAGTAGAGTTTTACAGTTAAAACTACACATCATCATTAAAGAGCTATTGATACAAGCTTGGGTACAATTCCCACAAAAAAAAAGTTTATTTACATGTGAATAAAGTGTGAACATCTTTGTAACCCTTCCTTCAATGGGATATCCACAGGGTGTTTCCATGATGAGCTAATGGACTGGATACAGCACAATCTTTCCTCCAAGAGGTCCTTCAATCTGTGTGTGTGTGTGTGTGACATCACCATTTTTTTGTCTGGGCAATGATTTCCTGTTAGTAATGGAAAAGCAGTGCTGACTGACTTTTTTTCTGGATACATATATAATCGAGCATCGTGGAAGAACTAGAACAGAATAGAAGTGAACAAAATGGAAAGCGGGAAACACCAACAGCAGAGTCGAAGTGAGAGTCTGATCAAGGGGAGAAGGATACATAGGGGTGGGAAATTGGGGATGAAACAGAAAAGGAACAAACCAACAAATTAAAAGACGTGAGGGAAGGAGGGATAAAATCCCAATAACCTGGAAAAGGGAGTGCTCCCCAGGAGGAGGGGAGAAGAAGGGAAGTGTGAATGAATGAGGAAAGAAGACATTTGTTGGGCTAAAGTAGGGATAGTGTACAGGAAAAAAGAGAAGGGTGGCAGAGTAAAGGAAAGATAGGGGGTTAGTCTGCAAATGCACAATGAGATATTACAAACAACACCAGACAAAGGATGCGAACCAGGAATAGCAGGATGACACAAGAGAAAAATAGGACCACTGGACCTGCAGCTTATTTGGGCCCTGACCTAATGTTGTAACCCAAATTTGGTAGCATTTTGACTGGTGGGTCTGGAGAAGAAGATTTTTGAAAGAATTTATTTGATTTCCCCAAACATTACAAAGACCTACTATTTTGCACTTCCAGCCATGTGAATCGGCATGACCTCCGCGATTTAACATCACGACTGTGTCCTAATGTTGGAACCCAAATTTGGTAGGATTCTGACTGGTGAGTCTGGAGAAGAAGATTTTTGAAGGAATTTATGCGATTTAACCAAGAATTGACTGTCAGCCATTTTTACACACTTCCAGTCATGTGATCGGCATGACTCCGCGATTTAACATCACGACTGTGTCCTAATGTTGGAACCCAAATTTGGTAGGATTCTGACTGTGGAGTCTGGAGAAGAAGATTTTTGAAGGAATTTATGCGATTTAACCAAGAATTGACTGTCAGCCATTTTTACACACTTCCAGTCATGTGATCGCATGACCTCGACAATTTAACATTCCTGGCCTAACGTTGCAACCCAAATTTGGTAGCATTCTGACTGGTGTTTTTAAAGATTGTGAAGGAATTTACTAAGTCTGCCCTTTTGACCTACTAAAGCCACGTGGCGCAATGAGCTTTGCAAGCCCCATCACCAGCCAGGAGCGGAACCTTGCTGCCAAATTTTAGCCTGATCGGCCCAACGGTTTGGCCGGAGAAGTCGAAATAGGAGATGGATAGATGGACGATGCACATTATCAATATCTTATCTGGAATTCCAATTAGTGGATGGATGGGTTGAATGGGTTGGGGAAAGTACCAATGAAACAAAACTAGTGGATGGGTTTGAGAGAGAGGGTGATCCTCAGGAATAGCATGGTGGTGAGAACACACACATATCTATTCACTTGTATGAAAAGGAAACAAAGACAGACCATGAATGGTACAGGATGTGAGAGGACAGCACTTGGAGAAAATTTGATAAATTTTGAGGCGATAGTGGAATGCACGCAAGAAAGTGGTCTCCTCAAACTCGGGAATATTTGTTCTGCACGCTCACGAATTAGAATAGCAATCTGTTCCAGAGATTGTTCAAATTTGCAAAAGTTCAAATTGTTTCCTTGTTGGTCTCACAATGACGATGGACATACAAACACAAAATTGATCACGATAGAATGAATGACATTTTTTTTAACCTGCAAATTAAAATTTTACAAAACAACTCTGTGGGTATTGACAGAAAGCCATTATGGAGGATGGCTTTTGTTATTGTTTCGTGTACAGCCTATGGCCATTTGGCTGCATGATTTTCTGGAGGTACAGCTGTGCTGCTTACACAATACCCCCCCCCTCCCCCGTTACCAGTAAGTTGGTACTCATTTTTGCCAATTTCAGAAGGATGACAGGCTGAGTCAACCCACCTGGTGTTATTTCAACACGTGACGAGGGTTCAAACTCAAGACCTTAAGATCTTAAGCCAGCCAGCTTAACCGTAATGCCAACACCAGGCTTATGGAGGATGGCAACGGAGAGATATCTCCATAGTGTATTTCCACGAGTAAGAACTTCACCAATCTTGCTTTGTCTCCGTTGGTCCATATTGACCTCACAGCTTTCTGCACTTGTAGTACATCCCACTATTGTAAAACTGTAGCCGCATAGAATCTGTCCAAAGAAATAAAGCAAATCTGGGTCAAGGGACAGGAAGTTTTGAGTGCCATCCATATGATTGGGTGCCAGTACTGTACGTTATTTTGTGTCCAGAGGAGTTCGTAGAAGGTCATGCAACGTCTCATCAATGCTCACTTTTTCAATGTCAGTTCAATGTTCACCGAGTGCCAAGCATGGAGTGGTAAACATTTGGTGGGCCAAGATGGCGAAAGAGTGTGTTGTGCCGTGGTTTACTAATGAGCTCTATACAAATTAACTGTGCATGGGACAAAGCATCACTTCCATTATCACACTATCAAACATCCTTGGTATCTACTCTGCATAATATTTGGTGCACACTTTAAAGATCGCATTGTATTTCTGTTTTAAAAAGAGTGGGTCGAAGATACTGATATCATAGAACACGAATCTATAACAATAAATGTGTGTGTGTGTGTGTGTGTGTGTGTGTGTGTGTGTGTGTGTGTGTGTGTGTGTGTGTGTGTGTGTGTGTGTGTGTGTGTGTGTGTGTGTGTGTGTGTGTCCTCCACAGCCCCAAAACCATGAAACCTAACAGCCCGAAACTTTGCATGCATACCAAGGGAAGTCAAAGGGAGTGCATGAGTGAAAATTGGGCGTTTGGGTAAATTTATACAATCCTTTTGAAAATAATTAACGGTCAAACCAGAAACATGCTTACCTTTGGTCAGCCTGCATTCAGCTCGATCACCTTGGGGTCTTAATGTGCCATTTTGTCTGCTCAGCTCAAAAATGCCTTGCCTTATTGGTTGGTTTCTGGATGATAAAGCTTCCTAACTGAATTGCTGGATACATCAAAATGCTAATAAACAGCCGGAGACACCAGTGTTCAAGGCTTTATTTAATTTACACACATGCGATAAGCTTGAGAATCTCTTAACCTGAGCTGAATTTCAAAGTTTATACTGCAGAATTGACCTTAGCAGCTGTTCCGACTGCTAATAACTGTTCGTTTGTTCAATTCAGACATTGTTTGACACTCCGGACGTCTCCCGGTGGTGTTTAGTATGACTGACCGCTAATAGCTTGCCAAGAAGCCACCCGTTCCTTATCAACTGTTTTGTTGGAGTGCTTGCTCGAGTGCTTAAATCACCGGGCAAGTGCCCGATATGCTTTGGTTGCAGTGCGCGAGTTTCGCAGGCACGAATTCTGAAGTCGAACTCGAACTCCACATGTACGTACGCATTCTGAACATCTTTTCGTGGGATGAGTACACGCTATATAGTCGGGTCAATTTATGACAAACAACCACCAAACCCACAACAAATTGCAACAAAAGGTTTCTCACTGGTTTTTTTTCATTCCTACTGAGATAACTGATCAATAGAAAAAAAGTCTACCTAAATCTGACATCCAGAATGGGTTAAAACAGTCATTTTCAAGATGGCCGCCACCGGGCTTTGAAATAACTAAAACAGCTATAACTCTTCAATAATTGTGATAAAAACATAATTGTTGGTTCTGGTCCATGTTTTAATGTATCAGCAATCCACTGGTGTCAATAAAATTTAGATCTGATCAGTATTTAACCTGAAATCAAGATGGCGGCAAAAAATGAAGGGTGTAAAATCAATAAATTGTCTCTATATAATCAAACCTCTGTTAGGCAATCACCCAACATTTATCAAATTCTAAAAAAAGGGTTTCAGTCTTCTCGTGGGAAGTTTCAAAATGGCTTCCATGTGATCCGGCTAACAAACCAGTTTTGGGCAGGCCTCAGCTGTGATCTAGTCATCGAACAAACACTCATGAGATCACTAAAGAGCACCGGTGGCTTGACTCATGGCAGTAAATGACAGAGGAACACCTAGCATTGTGGACAATGTCAGCCCCCTTAACATCTGAGGTCAACGTCGCCATGCAGGACTTTCAATGATCTCACATACGCAACAAGCGAACAGCATAAAGAAGCAACTGGTGCCAGAATTGAAAGACATGCATTCGACCTCTCGAAGATAAGCACAAAGCTGAATGCATTTTCCACTTTCTCCTCTGATCCTACATTGAGAAATATCATAAATGGTATCGTGGCAAGCGAAGACATCAACGTGCATGAATATGAAGCTGTTGGGAACAAAATCATCGAGAGAATGATTGGAACACCTGTGTTTTCCTTCTCCATCAAGAGGACAGAGAAGCAAAGACCCTGGGAAATTCTAATGCTCTCCAGGTTGCTCCTCACAGAACCATTGACTCCAGTGTGCTATCCAGCGATTCCTGGTGGTATCCCAGATAGGTGATTTGTCACTTGAGGACGTGATGATTGAGCTCAGTCCATACCCTCCATCCCTCTTTGAGGACAACAAGATCTTGAGGAAGGCCGACAAACCTCAACTCGCCAAGCCGTCAATGACCACTGTACCAAGGCACTGGCATGTGAAGGAGTACCTGACACCACACCTTCAGCACACCTTAAGACTGAAAGGTATGTTCTTGATGGTGGATCCTTGCTGCACAAGCTCAAGTGGAAGAAGGGAGATACATATGGCAAAATAGCCAGAGCATATGCGGACTTCACAACAAAACACTATGGGACAGCAACTGTTCTTTGATGGCTATGGTGCAGGCCCTTCGATAAAGGATAACACTCAGCAGAGACGGGGACAAGCCAACAGCTATCCGATCTGAACTTCACCGGAGAAACTGAATTTGACGGAAAGAGAAATGAATTCCTACTTGTCGGCAGTAACAAGCAACAGCTGATCACCTTAATAGGAATCAGCTGAAGAAAGTGGGCTGCACAGTTATTCAGGCAGAAGGGGACGCTGATGTGGACATTGCCAAGACAGCCGTAAACAGCACAATTCTGCATTCCACCACACTAATCGGAGAGGACACAGATTTGTTGATGCTTTGCTCCATTACTGTATACCAGATGGAAAACCACTATATTTCAGATCAGACAACCAGTCAAGAAGCAATCTGAAAGTATATCACATCAATCGGATGAAGCATTATTCTTGGGAATAAGTTGTGCACTCAACTATTATTCCTGCACGCTCACAGGATGTGATTCAACATCTCGTGTGTATGATTGGGAAAAATCAGTCTTTCATAAACTCGTGGAAGATGATCAAGGCCTCCAGTTGTGTGCAGATACATTCACTTCGAGAGGCGTCAGCCACGCTGAAATAAAGAAACTTGGCAGCCAAGCGATGGCCGTTATATTTGGTGGGGAGAGCACAAGTTCTCTGGCAGCCATGCGTTACAAGATATTCACAAAGAAGGTCGCTGCTGCAAAGTCTTTCGTTACACCTGAACGTCTTCCCCAACGGAATCTGCCACCAAGTTTCATTGTCTCCGAGTGTACTACCAGGTCATGGTTTGTATGGGGATGGAGGGTGACCTCGATCTCTGGACTGGGGCTGGGGACTTGAAGACAATCGATTTGTACCTATCATGACTGCCATGAATGCTGCACCAGACACTCTTCTGAAGATGATACACTGCAATGCACCACAGCTTGTGACACACCCCGTTCAGCTGCATAAAGAATGGCTTCCGTGTACGTCTGCATGTGGATCATGCCAAGTGACGTTTTGTGACAATCACTAAATCAAGCCTCTGAGGAACTAGAGGACAGTGATGAGGACTGAAATTGTAACTAAACTGCCATTATGTAATGTTCACAAATAAATGTTTCAGTGGCACCAGTGTTCATGATTTGGTTCAGATGGAAAATTTATGATTTTTGCACTCTTGAATTTTGCCGCCATCTTGGATTTCATGTTAAATACTGATCAGATCTAAATTTTATTGACACCAGTGGATTTCTGATCCATTAAAACCATGGACCAGAACCAACAATTATGTTTTATCACAATTATTGAAGAAGTATAGCTGTTTTAGTTATTTCAAAGCCCAGTGGCGCCATCTTGAAAATGACTGTTTTAAATACATTCCGGATGTCAGATTTTGGTAGACTTTTTTTCTGTTGATCAGTGTATCCAGTAGGAATGAAAAAACCACTGAAAAACCTTTTGTTGCAATTTGTTGTGGGTCAGGTGGTATTTTGACCCGACTAATACGGATATTGTGATGAGGAAATGACTTCAGCATCCATGGAGCGATCTGAAGGTGTCTCACAACGAGCCATGTGCCATTGCATATACCATTCGGAGCATTATAATACAGGCAGGCTTTTATTTTATTTTTCTTTACAATGTCAATGCTCATATAAGAGCCAACACACAGAACGTATAACAAGGGGAGCAGGAGACAAGAGGCATTGGAGAATGAAGCACAAAACAATGGGGAACAGACATTAGGGGAGATCTGTGTAAGGGAGAGGAAATGGTGGCGGGATCACGGGATAAAGTCAAGAGGGAACAACTACTAGGGACTTCAGGAAGGAAAGCAGGGGAATATGAAGGAGGGTTGGTTTGGGGTGGATTCACTGTGGGTAGAAAAGATCATGGTTTTGGAATGGGGTGAAGAAAAGAGATGGTTGTGAAACGGGTGCTTTGAAGGCCTGGGGAAGAGTGGGACTGAAGAGAGCGTGGGAGTTTGTTCCAAAGGTAGGGGAAAAAAAGACGAATGAAAGAGTGAAGGTGAGCGGTGATTCTTGATTTTGGTAGTTTTACCAGAAGTGGGTTGCTGGCAGACCTCAAGCGCCCTGCGGAAATATTGGGGGACAGACAGAGCAAGGGGGGCGAGGCCGGAGAGGAAACAGTCGAAG
Organism: Eptatretus atami; assembly: GCA_035128595.1. Taxonomy (NCBI): domain Eukaryota; kingdom Metazoa; phylum Chordata; class Myxini; order Myxiniformes; family Myxinidae; genus Eptatretus; species Eptatretus atami. The sequence goes on along the minus strand of CM068952.1, from coordinate 108,498,485 downwards.
ACAGAAAGACCACCGACCTGCTTACAGTGAGAGAGTGAAAGACCCAGAGACTCAGCCTCATCACGGGAGACACCAATGATCCTAAAGGCCTTGGTTTCCACAGCGTGAAGCCGAGAAAGGTGAGAGGCAGGAGCACCAGCCCAGAGAGGAGAGCAGCACTCAACCAGGCTGCGGATGAAAGCTTTGTATGTGGTCAGGAGCTCAGGTGTGCCAAGGAAGGACTTTGCACAATGGAGGATGCCCAGTCGGTGACTAGCTCTGGAGGCCAGCTTGGAAATGTGGCTTTCCCAGGAAAGATCAGGCAGGTAGTGAGACCCAGAAGTTTGAATAAAAGGACTTCAAGAGAATTGTTGAGAAAGTAGATGAGGGAAGGGGGTTCCAGACAGTCCTTTCGGAGAGACATAGTGAGAGTGTGAGATTTGTCTGGATTGAAAGACATGTTC
>CM068952.1:108482078-108497815 GCA_035128595.1 Eptatretus atami | reverse complement strand
AGAGAGAGACTGTGAAAAGCTGCTGCTTGCCAAATCTGAGAGATGACAGAGGTCAGGCAGAAGGGTGAGTTCATCAGCAAAAGAGGCCTAGCAGCTAAATGTTTTGGCATACCTGACAGTGTACAGGCTGGCTGTTTCAGAACTCCCAATGGGTAAAGTTTAGCTTCTTCCTGATTGTCTAAGTACTTTACTCAAACAGACAAAGGTAGCAGCGCAGCTCCGGAAGTTTGTCCCAATATTCAGTCATCATTTGCAAAAGTAAGTGCCATTTTTGGGTGCCCAAAATAAACTGTCAGCAGATCTTCTGTTACATCAGGATAAATAGCATGAAACTATGTCCATCTGTATACTATATATATATATAATATATAATATATACATATATATATATTATTATATTATTCCATATTCTATTTCATATAATACATATATTCATATATATACATATACCACTAACGCAGCAAATACAACCCATCAATTCGCTGATGGATATTAAGAGGGGGGATAGAAGCAAGGGAGAGAGGAGGGAGGTACAAGGGGAGGAAGATGAGACACGGGGTGGTCGGGAGCGAGGAAGGCAGCGGCGAGGACGTGGGGATAGGAAGGAGGGAAACGAGGAGGGGTGTGACGAAGGAGCAGCATGAGGGTGAGAGCAAGGGAAGCAGCGTGAGGGAGAGGCAAGGACAGGCAGTGTGAGGGGAGGGTCCATCTGAGCAATAAACCACCCACCGTCTGCGACATGTCTGGAATTATCACCTTCCGGACGACAGATATACTATAGGGGAGGGGAGAGAGAGGGGTAGAGGAGCGAGGAGGTAGGAAAACTGAGGAGGGGTGAGGGAGCGTAGAAGCAGGGAGGAGTGAGGACAGGCAAAAAAGCAGTAAACATGCATAAATAAATCATATAACAAATAAAAACATTAAAAGGTATTGCTTGTGGCAGGCGGTCCGGTTGAGGGTGAAGGCTCAGAAGATGAAATAGAGGCTGATTCACTTGGGATTTTTTTGAAGAATTTCATAATGGAGACTTGAGTGGCTGCCTTCATTTTCTGTTTGTATATCTCCTTGTAACATTTCAGGACATTCTCCATCTCCCTCCGCACCTTGGAACTTCTCATGCAGTCGGAATTATGCTCATCACGAATGACTCACTCATCATGTCAGAGGATGAACAACTCGCGCAGAATGATGAGGACAAACGACTCGCTCAGAATGACATACACATGAATACATACATACATACATGGGGCGCATGCGCTACAGCGTGTCGCTGCGTCCACTTTCCGCCAGTACTTCAGGTGCCTCTGTCTGGCCATGTCCCAGGCAGATGCCTAGCCCATCTCCATCTCTTTGGGATAGGACATTCCAAGCACCCAACCGAAGGGACCACCTCAGGTTAACCTGAGGAGACTACCGTCTAATGGACAACACCTCAGCACCACCCTGCCACACACCACTTGGCATGTTTTTGCGGAGTGAAATGTTTTTATGGTTACCAGAGTGCAAATCCTGCAACCAACCTCTGAGGAAAGGTTACCCACTGCAGGAGAATGTTCACAGATGCAGTTAGGCACCAGATATGGATGGCTGTTGTCTCAGAAGGAACTCCTCCGCCATTTGACAGGTTTTGTTTTTAGTCCTGCTGTGTGTCCATAATCCAATACTCTCAGCCACCAAGAGAACCCTAGTGGCTGGGGACTACCGGTTTCATCAATATGTGTGTGTGTGTTGTGTGTGTGTGTGTGTGGTGGTGGTGTGTGTGTGGTGTTGTTGTCCTTCATAACTCCAAAACAAAACCTATCCAAGACTGAACTTTGCAGTATACTAGGGAACTCCAAGGAAGTACAAGAGTGAAAAATGGTGGTTTTGGGTTAATTTAAAACCCCATTTGAAGATGATTAACAGCCTTATTTAATTATATCCTTTATCAGGCGCATCTTCAGCCACCTTGCTCTATGTGGGGTCTTAAGGCGTTTCCTGTGTTACCTGCTGGGGTCTGAAGCCACCATGTTTATTTTTAATTTTTTTCCCACTTTCCTCACTCATATTACCGAATGCCTATTCATCATAGCTATGAATCACTGGGTACACTGCAATGCTTATAAACGCCAGGAGATACACCAGCGTTCGTGGCCTTTATTTTATTTCCGCACATGTCATAACCTCGAGAATCTCTTAAATGAAGCCAAATTACAAAATTTAAGCTCCAGAATCGAACTTACAAGCTGTTCTGACTCTTGTAAAAAGTGTTCATTTGTACAATTCGGACATTGCTTGGGCGTTTCCGGGTGCACGGGTTTATATGACCGACGGCAATAGGTAATCGCTTGCCAAGCCAGGTATTCTGTTGTGAGTGCTTGCTTGAATACTTAAGCTGCTTGGTTGTTTGTTTCAAAACCACAAGAAGTAAGACCCGGCACTTTGCTGATGGAAATACCAATCTTTGTGTCATTTCTAAAAAATATATTTAAAAAAACAATATCATTAACTTTCAGCTTAATTTTTTTCTCCTGTTTGGACGATTGTATTAAGTGAAGAAAAGATTAAGTCGTACAAGTTACACAGTCTATGACTGTCTTGTTTGTTTTGTTGTGTTGTTTAGGCACGTCGATTAACCGAGAACGTGAAAAGAAGCTCCAATGTCAAATTACACACGTGATTCAGGAGGGTTTGATGGCTAGTGCCTGATTAGATTTTGGTTCAAATCGGTCAAAGGTCAAGGGTCACAGTAAGAGGTCAAATTATTCGATTTTGATAGGTTGGTACCAGATAACCAAGAACGGAAAGAAGCCCAATGTCAAAATTACCAGCCACGTGAATTCAGGAGGGTGATGGCTTAGTGCTGATTAGATTTATGGTCAAAATCGTGCCAAAGCTCAAGGTCACAAGTGAGGTCAACATTCCAAAAAAAATGATTAACTCGAGGAACGGGAAGAAGAAGCTTTGCAATGTCAAATTTACACAGCGTGATTTCAGAGGGTGATGGCTACGCTGTATAGATTTTGGCCAAAATCGGTTCTCAAAAGGCAGTCACAGCTGAGCGGTCAAACATGCCAAAAACATATCGAATATTTTTTTGATGGTTGGTACAGAAACATCGTAGGAAACTTCTGTGGTTGCGTCGCCTACCTTCTCTAGAGACCAGCTTTTTATTAGGGAACCAAGTCAGATGTCAGTTGACGATTTCGTAATAAAATACCAGTCGACCCTGCTGTTATATCGTTTATTATTGGATTTGTTATATTGTAGTTGTTATAATCAATAAAAATACGTTTGTGTGCACGTGCACGTTTTGTTTTTCATGTCTTGTAGACCTACTTTTGCAGCCCCATATATATATATTTATATATCATATATATATAATATATATATATTATTATATATGTATATATGTATATTGTGGCGTTTAAAACCGCATCCAAATTGAAATTGCATGCAGCAAGTACCTCTTACAAAGTTATTTCCGTGATGTACATTAGAATAGCGCCTTCCGTGGGGGTTATTATGTAATTAAATTGTATTGGGTTGAAGTTAGCACCCCCTCTTAAACCCCATTGGATAAATTATAGAGGCCATCAGTGCTAATACGTGTGCCGTGACGCTCTCATCCGTGGGTGCATTGTTTAACTTGCCATCGCGTTCATGTGTTGGGAATAACACCAGCGTATCTGGAACCTTTACCGAAGCATGGCCTTTTAGAAAGCGCATGCGCAAATTTCGCCATTTATTGTTGAAGTCCCCACAAAGTCCCTTGTTTAATCTATGTCCGTATGGACAGTCTACACTGTAATTTGTTAATTTTATTGCAGTCTACCCCTGACTTTGTTATTTGGTTTCCCCTAATCCCCGTTTATTCCCCTCCACCTGGACAAACGACAGTAAATGGACCAGGACACAACACTAGCCCCCTGCAATAAATGCCCCATTCCCTGGCTTTGTGCCGTGGACATTTTTGGATGTGTGGGGGGGGTTTTTCATCCCGAGTGGCAGGGAGTGGAAGGCATTTCCCCACTTAAGTGCGGAGCTCCGCTCCTGAGGGTGACAGACGGGAAGGGCCCAAATGACTGCATATCCGGCGGGCAGCCGCCCGTATTTAATGGGGCGGGCTCTGTGGGGGGGATCCCCCAATGGCTTGGCATAGGGCCAGCTTGTAAAGATCTGATGAAGTGGTCTATTTGGCCCCGCCTGCCCAGGGCTTCTATAAAGCTGCTGTCGATTGCTCTGCCTTTTTTTTTTTTTTCTCGTTCTGGTTCCACATTTGCAATTGTTTTCCTCCTCTGCCCCTGTTTTCGTCGCACTCTCTCTGCCCTGGTTTTGCGCATCGCTCTCTGCCCCAGTCGTTTGTTTTTTGCAAATCTCGCTCTCTCTGCCGTGTGTCATCTCGACTCCGGCTCCTTCCTGCCCCCGTTCGTCGCACTCGCTCATCTCGTGCCCCGGTCGTTCGCAAACTCGCCTCTTTCTCTGCCCCGGTCGTGCACCGTCTCCTGCCCCGGATCGTTCCCACTCGCCTCTTGCCCCACAGCGTGCACGTCGCACTCGCTCTCTCTGCCCTGGTCAGTCACACTCGTTCTCTCTTGTCCCCTGTCGTCCGTTCGTAACTCGCTCTCTTTGCCCGGTCGTCGCACTCGCTCTCTCTGCCCCGGTTCGTCCACACTCGCTCTCTCTGCCCTGTCTGTCGCACTCGGTTTGCTCTCTTGCCCTGGTTGTCACACTCGCCTCTTGCCCTGGTGGTTGCCTCAATCTCTCTCTCCCTGGTCCAGACGCGTCTGCATCGCCCTCATCTTCCCAGGTCCCGGACGCTTGGCAAGAAGATCTGTGGCACTCGTGGCTGTTCGGCGCTCTCCCGACGAAACTCCTGTACACTCGGTGTGGAGTCAGGTGTTGGGGCCATTCCAGGAGAGCGGCAGGTGGAGAGCGGGTATCGGCCTGGGAGGTGACGGTCGACGTTTACGGTTGGCTGAGGCCACCCTGTCCCCTCCCAATCTCTCCCAGTGGTGTTTGTGGTCTTCTGATGTTACCCTGTCATGTTATCTGGTGCGCGGTAAGAATAGGTTAACTAAGTCTGATAACTTGTTGCATTTTCTCTCTTTTTGTAATACACACCTTGATTTGCTCCTCTCATGCGTTTCCCCTTTCCTATCCCGGTGCCCATTGACTCCATTAAAGCCTTTTGAGTTCTCTTCCCTCATTCCGTACCTTCACCATTGTTTTATTGCAAATAAATTATTCTTGTTTGAATTGTTTTTCCAATTTGCCAGGTGGTTGTCTTTCTTCCATTCGGTTCCAGCAATATCCGCATTGTAGGATTAGCCGGGGAGATTTATAATTTCCCCAACTCATTTGGCTCTCTCGATTAGTCCGGCATTGTGTTTGCTGTCAGCTCGGCCCCCTTAATCAGATTCACAAATATAAGAAGCAGCACAACGCTGAGGCACAATTCCTCGATCAGAGACTGCGTGTACCACAGTTAAATGGTAAGTTCAGACGGAGGACCACTGGGTCACATGGTTAAATTGTTGGCGTTCGCGGTCGATTATATAGCGATTCCAGCTTGCAACACGGACTTATTCGTGTGCATGTTGGCAGCCTCTATTCCGGGGACCATGACCTTGAGTCAACAACTTATATACGTGGGGGAGAACAAGTATTTGATCCACTGCCGATTTTGCAGGTTTTCCACTTACAAAGCACGTAGAGGTCTGTAATTTTTATCATAGGTACATTCAACTGTGAAAACGGGAATCTAAAACAAAAATTCCTGAACCACATTGTATGATTTTTTAAATAATTAATTTTGCATTTTTATTGCATGAAAGAAGTATTTATGACACCTACCAACAGTTAAGAATTCCGGCTCTCAAAGAGTGTTAGTTTTTGTCTTTAAGAGCCCTCCCATTCTTTCACTCATTACGTGTATTAACGCACCTGTTTGAACTCGTTATCTGCATAAAAGGACAGTGTCCCACGACTCAATCAATCAGACTCAACCTCTCCACAATGGGCGAAGGACCAGGAGCTGTCTAAGGACATCAGGGAAAAATGTATACTTTTCACAGGCTGGGATGGGCTACAGGCAATAGGCAAGGCAGCTTGTGTGAGGAAGGCAACAACTTGTTGGCGCAATTCAATTTAGAAAAATGGGAAGAGTTCAAGATAACAAGTCAATCTCCCTCGGTCTGGGGCTCCATGCAAGATCTCACCTCGTGGACCTCAAAGATCATGAGAAAGGTGAGGGATCAGACCCAGAAACTACCATGGCAGGACCTGGTCAATGACCTGAAGAGAAGCTGCGGACCACAGTATCAAAGGAAAACCATAAGTAACACACTACGCCGTCATTGGATATAAAATTCCTGCACCGCACGCAAGGTCCTTCTGCTCAGCCAGCGCATGTCCAGGCCCATCTAATGTTTGCAATGACCATTCTGGGATGCATCCAGAGAGGAAATGGGAGAAAGGTCATTGTGGTCTGATGAGACCAAATAGAGATTTTGGTTTTAAACTCCACTCGCCGTGGTTTGGGAGGACGAAGAAGATGAGTACAACCCCAAGAACACCATCCCAACGTGGAAGCATGGAGGAGGAAACATCATTTCTTGGGGCTTTTCGCAAAGGGACAGGACACTGCCACCATATTGAGGGGAGGATGGATGGGGCCATGTTATCGCGAGATCTTGGCCAACAACTGCCTTCGGCTCAACAAGAGCATTGCAAGATGGGGCCGTGCTGGGTCTCCACATGACAACGACCCGAAACACAGAGCCAGGGCACTAAAGGAGTGGCTCCGTAGGAAGCATCTCAAGGTCCTGGGAGTGGCCTAGCCAGTCTCCAGACTTGAACCCAATCAGAAAATCTTTGGATTGAGCTGAAAGTCTGTGTTGGCCCAGTGACAGCCCTGGAAACCTGAAGGATCTGGAGAAGATCTGTATGGAGGAGTGGGCCAAAACCTGCTGCAGTCTGTGCAAACCTGGTTAAGAACCTATAGGAAACGTTCTCTGGATCTCTGTAATTGCAAACAAAGGTTTGTACCAAATATTATTTTTAAGTTCTGCTTTTTTCTGATGTCAAATATTATTTCAAATGCAATTAAAATGCAAATTAAATTATTTTAAAATCATACAAAGTGATTTTTCAGGATTTTTGGTTTAGATTCCGTCTTTCACAGTTTGAAGTTGTACCTATGGATAAAAATTACGACCCTACGTGCTTTGTAAGTGGGAAAAACTGCAAAATCGGCAGTGTTATCAAAATACTTTGTTCTCCCACTGTATATACATTATACATACATATATATATATATATATATATATATATATATATATATTATATATATATATATTATGACAGCCAATATATATACGTTTGTCCGATTGGTTTTATAAACTCCTACAAAAAACCCTTATCGAACACTGATGAAACACTTTGATGTCCACACAAAGTCCTTCCTTGTGAAACAATTTATTTCTAATTATACACTATACACTCTTCACCCTTTTACAATGAACTTAAGAATCCCATTTGATTGCAATTATTTGGTTCTTTCCATTTATTCTTTACTTTTAGTTAACATTACACCAACCCGATTCAATTTACTTCTACATTACATCAACAGTTTTATTCTAACTTGGTACTTGGTCAAGGTCCCAAGGAGTAACAAGCCACTGAGATTTGCATACATCCTCAAGTGCTTACACTGAATAATTTTACCATTTTCAAAGCATTTTTTATACTTTCATATGCGAGAGGTTGGGGAATATTTCACCCAGACTGTAGACGTGTCCTTTTAGACGAAAAGCCACCGTATATTTCTAAGCAAAGGTTCATTTATCAGCTCGGTCACTGCTCCAGACAACACATTTCTTATCATTAGGCAAAAGTCTTTGGCCAGAATGACAGCCAATTTCAACTTGCACATAAAGTTACATTTTTCTTGAACCTTCCATTTGTTACAATTTTAAAATACATTAATATAAATTTTTCCCCCACAGGGGAGAGGAATGAGGCACTGTGGGGGAGGGAATAAGACAGGATGGGGAGTTGGGGAAGAGACAGCGTGGGGGGGGGGGGGGGGGGAGGGAAGATGGCAGCGCAAGGTGATGGCAGCAGAGGGCGAAGATGGTGAGTTGAAGCAACGTGGTGGGGGGGAAGGAAGGCAGGCGGGGGAGGGAAGATGGCACGTGAACGGAAGGGAGGTTTAGCAGAGTGAGGGGAGGTAAGGCAGTGTTGAGGAGAGGATAAGAAGCATGAGGGGGGTAAGGCAGTGTGAGGAGAGATAAGGAAGCATGGAGGGGAGGGGTAAGGCAGCTGAGGGGAGGGTGAGGGAAGCGTGAGGGGGGGGTTGAGGCAGTATTGAAGGTGAGGTGAGTTAGCGTGAGGGGAGGTTGAGAAACGCTGAGGGGGAGGGTGAGGCAGCGATGATGGGAGGGTGAGGCGGTGGGGGGGTGAGGGCGGCGTGAGGGGAGGGTGAGGCGTCGCGTGAGGTGAGGGTGAGGGTAAGGCAGCGTGAGGAGGGGTAAGCAGCTGAGGAGAGGGTTAAGGCAGGGTGAGGGAGGGTGAGGAGGCGTTGCGGGGAGGGTGGAAGCGTGAGGGAAGATGATGCAGCAGTGAGGAGGGTTGAGCAGTTGGAGGTGAGGTGGAGGTAGCGTGAGGGAGGTGAGGGGAGGGTGAGGCAGCGTGATGGGGGAGGGTGAGGCGGCGAGAGACTGGCCGGAGGGAGGGTGAGGCGGCGTGGAGGGGAGGGTAGGCGGCGTGGGGGAGGGTAAGGCAGCGTGAGGGAGGGTAAGGCGCGTGAGGCGAGAGGATGGCAGCGTGAGGGTGAGGGTAAGGCAGCTTGAGGGGAGGGAATAAGGCAGGGGAGGGGAGGAGGGTGAGGAGGCGTGCGGCGGAGGGTGAGGAAAAGCGTGAGGGGAAGATGAGCAGTGAGGGAGGTGTGAGGAAGCTGTGAGGGGGGGTGAGGCCAGTATGAAGGTGAGGGTGAGGTAGGTGAGGGGAGGTTTTGAGGCAGCTGAGGAGAGGGTGACGGCAGCGTTGATGGAGGTTGAGGCGGCGTGAGGGGAGGGTGAGGCGGCGTGAGCGGGAGGGGTGAGGCGGCGTGAGCGGTGAGGGTTAAGGCGGCGTGAGGGGAGGGTAAGGCGCGTGAGTGAGGGAGGGTTAAGGCAGCGTGAGGAGAGGATAAGGCAGCCGTGAGGGAGGGTAAGCAGGATGAGGGAGGATGAGGCAGCGTTGGAGGGAGAGGGTGAGGCAGCGTGATGGGAGGGAGGCGGCGTGAGGGAGGGTGAGGCGGCTGAGGGGAGGGGACGCGGCCGTGAGGAGGTAAGCAGCCGTGAGGAGGGTAGGCAGCGTGAGAGGGGGGTAATGCAGCGTGGGGGGGTAAGCAGCGTGGGGAGGGTAATTGCGCGTTTGAAGGGAGTGTAATGCAGCGTGAGGGAGGTTAAGCAGTGACCGAGGCATTATCGGGGCGATAATATTACCCAAACAGCAACGTTTTATTTTTGACAGCCGTTGTGCCAATGTAAGTGGGGCTGGGACCATTTAAATTAACAACATTTGCTATCTACCTGATTGAAAGGGCCGTTTGCATTGCATTGTCCCATCCCATATGGCATTTCCTCCAAACTGTTCCGCATGCAGGCACACAAAAACCCCACAACGTCCAACCTCTGTGTTTGCGTTCCATGTACGTCTGTGTTTTCAGCCACTCCGACTCTTAATGATATTGCAGAAACTATGATGTATTTATGTTATTGTTTGTGGGGTAGTTGAGGAGTTTCATAGTAACAGGGGAAGGTTGATTGTTGTAGCATGGTCCGTGGCATGGACAAGGAATCTCAATGTCAACAAAGTGGGAAACTGTCAGCTTGAATTGTTAGTGTCATCACAAGCAGGTTGTGCTTGTGGTTGTAACTAGTAGGGTTTTAAGGCTAGTTCATATCCCAGTATGTGATTTGTGCCTGTGCCTTTTCCTGCATTTTTGAATTTACAAAGCCGGCTATAAAAAGGAACCACGTTCTTCCCAACAACAATACAGAGTTGAACGTTTCTGAGCAGCAAAAAAACCCTGCCTTCCTTGGCTTTGTACCAGCAGGCTACACCCCAGCTTGATGATTTGTCGGGTTGTCGTGATGTGAGGGAGGGCGGGAGGATGTGTTGGTGATGGCGGTCAGAACATTGGACCTCTCTGGCTTCTTCGACACAGTCAAAGGCAGCGCGCATTCTCGTTTGTGCTGGTGTGAATTGATTCAGCGTACTAAATAGATGCAACTATTGGACGTCTTTGGCTGGGTCGTGAAGTTGTACGTTTCTGAGAAGAGAAGGAGAAGAGCGCATCTCTTGGCCTTTGTCGAGGAGCCGCAGCACACTTGTTGTATGATCAAGGAGAAAGGCTGGTGCCATTTGGTGTATGTGGACCTGATTCAGAAGGGAATGGTGTGAAATAAAACTTTCAGTGGTTCGAGGCGCCCTGGCGTTGAAAGACAGATCCGTGCGAATTACCTCACGTACGTAACTGCGAGGAAGCAATTGGCACATTTTGCTGGCGTTTCCCACGTTGGTGGCTACGCGGTTTTAAGGATCACCGGCTCCTAAAAGATCATCTCAGACACGGTAGCTAGTGTCGGAACAAAGGGAGGATTTTTCTTATTACTTACGATCTTAAAAGATTTCGTAAGTATATTGATGACTTCCGGTCCCTCTGTTGTGTGTTTTGTTTTGTTTGTGTGTGTGTGTTGTTGTGTTGTGTGTGTGTGTTTGTGTGTTTGTTTGTAGGCACGATAACTCGATGAAGAAGAAGCTACCATGTCAAATTACATCACGTGATTAGGAGGGTGATGGCAGTGCTGATTAGTTTTGGTCAAAATCGGGTCAAAGGTCAAGGTCACAGGAGGTCAATATTCGATTTTTTTGATGGTTTGGTACAGATAATCGAGAACGGGGAAAGAAGCTACCATTGTTAAATTACACCACGTGATTCAGTGAGGGTGATGGCTAGCTGCTGATTAGATTCTGGTCCAAAATCGGTTTTCAACGGTTCAAGGTCCGGTGAGGTCAAACATTCTCGATTTTTGATGGTTTGGTACAGAATCATCGTATTAAACTTCTGGTTTGCGTCGCTACCTTCTCTAGAGACAGTTTTTATTAGACAAGGTCAGAGGTCAAGTTGACGATTTTCGTAAGTACCAGTCTATGACTGCTTGTTTGTTTGTTTGTGTGTGTGATTTGTGTGTTTGTTGTAGGCACGAAACCGTAACGGAAGAAGCTACCAATGTCAAATTACCACGTGATTCAGGAGGGTGATGGGCTAGCACTGATGTAGTTTTTGTCAAAATCGGTCAAAGTCTAAGGGTCACGTGAGGCAAACATTAATTCGCGTAAATTCATGTGGAGAAATGGAGTATTTTTGCTTCGCTTCGACGTTGGGAGTTCGTTTTAACTTCGATTTTTTAATTTTGTCATCGGTTTTTGCGATCGCTAGGACGCTTAAAACTCGGCTGTCGAATTCTGGTAAAAATCGGATGTTTTGGAGACGTTTTAAAGATTCCATAAAAAATTATTCACTCGCCACGTCACGGGTCCGCTCACGTTGATGCAGTTGCGGCTCGAAGCAGAGGCGTCGTTGATCACGTTACAGGTTTTTCGTGGTGCGCGCTGACGAGTTCGATAAAGATGGTTGTTTAAAAGTCATTTTATATCCCAATAAAGGCTTTATCGTCGCGATTTGCCTGACTCGCTAAAGCCGTCGGATTATGTTAAAGATTGTTTGGTGGGATTGGCGAATATTACGTGTTTTGTTGACTTTGATAAAATAATATTAAAATTGCGTGGAAGGAATGGAGATTTTGCTTCGCTCGACGTTACGAGCTTCGTTTTAACTTCGATATTAATTTTGTCTTCGGTTTTTGCGAACGCCTTTAGGACGCTTAAAAACTCGCGTTGTCGAAATTCTGGTAAAAATCGGTGTTTTGGAGACGTTTTTTAAAATTGAGAAAAAATATATTCACTCGCCGCGTCACGGGTCGTCACGTGGTGCAGTTTGCGGCTCGAGGCGAGCAGGCGTTGATTACTTAATGGTTCCGTTGTGCGCGCTGACGTGTTTTCGATAAAGATGGTGTTTAAAAGTCATTTTTTTATCCAATAAGGTTATTCGTCGCAGCCTGACTCGCTAAGCCGTCGGGATTATGTTAAAGATTGTTGCGTGGATGGTCCGAATATTTACGGTGTTTGAGACTTGATAAAATAATATAAAATAATTGCGTGGAGAAGATGGAGATTTTTCTTCGGTCGACTTACGATTTTTTGATGGTTTGGTACAGAATCATCTAGAAACTTCTGGTTTGCGTCGCTACCTTTCTAGAGACGCTTTTATTAGACAGGTCAGAGGCTAAGTGACGATTTCGTAAGTATCATCTATGACTGCTTGTTTGTTGTTGTGATGGTGTTTGTGTGTTTGTTGTAGGGCACGATAACTCTGAAGAACGGAAGAAGCTACAATTGTCAAATTTACCACGTGGACTCAGGAGGGTGATGGCTATGTGTTATAGATTTTGGTCAAAATCGGTTCAAGGTCAAAGGGTCACAGTTTGAGGTCAAACATTAGATTTTTGATTTGCGTACAGAATCATCGCTTTTAGAAAACTTCTGGTTTGCGTCGCTACCTTCTCTGGAGGACAGCTTTTATTAGACAAGGTCAGAGGCTCAAGTGACGATTTCGTAAGTACCAGTCATGACTTTGCTTGTTTTATCTGCTTCCCTTGCTGTTTTTGTGGATCTGAGTGGAGATGTCTCAAATTAGCGGTTTTAGTTACCTCACATTTCATTATCTTCATGCTTTGCATTTACTTTCTTTCACTCATTGAGTTATTTTCATTATGACATTGAATTATTTTTTTACTGAAAACGTCATTGGTTGGATCAACTGCGATTGTCTATCGTGGTTCGAGAATAAACCCGTGGCTTCCATTTCATGATGGCAGGCCGTTTTATTGCCCTTGCGCCGTCCACCCGCGCACGCCATAATCTCAAGGATCTTGGCTGTTCGCCTCTAAGTACAACCGTTGGCTGTCCGTTCCAGGTGAGTTTCTACCGGCAAGACAGGACAATATTATTTTTTTTTTTTCATGAAGCTGATCGCAACAAGACAGTTAAAAAGAAAACTGTGTACGGTAATTGGCTGAAAAAAGGACCCCCTGTCGACTCTGGTCAGTCATGGAATTTGGAAAGGCAGCGTTAGAGAGCAGGCATTGCGCCAAATGAGATTCCATTTTTGCACATTTTTTTAGTACAGCGGATAAGCACAATAATTTGTTGCGTTTTTATGAGAAAGGCATGAATTTTTCTGACATAGTTTGGTGAATACCATAAGGTTTATTTTCAGATTGGAGGGAAGTCAGATTTGACCTCTGAGGACCTGTGAGAGGTCAAATTCGAAGATGGCCGCCAGTCACCGGTCTAATGTTTCAAACGCGTTTAATTTTGCAACTAAACAGTGTAAAAAAAACTTTAAGGGTTCATTTCCACTAGTTTGGAATGCCATTCGTTTGGTTGATTTACTTTTGAGATCGCCAGGAGCCAAGGAAATGCATTTCGATCAAGGTCAAGGTCAAATACGTTTAAAAAACTTTTGGAACATTCTTTTTTGGTTAAAGACAATGGATTGGATCTATGCAATATACGAAACTTTCGCTTCCATTTTGACACTAATAGGGATAATAATACAAAAAAATTAACAGAATAGTCCATGATGCTAGTCTATTTTATCTTTATTAAATAGCAATTTGATGATTGTATAATGCGAGTGATCAAAATCTAACAGCTCCAGAACATGAAGCACAGTGCAGGCAACTTGAGCCGCAGCTTTGGCACACTTGCCCACCGTCAGTGCATCCTTTCTCCACAGCGACAGCGGATCAATTCATGGCACGATTTTGATGCTTCGGGGAGAGTTGTCCAAAAGCAAACTGCCACCCAGTTGTTCTTTGTCCAGCCCCAGTTCAGATGGCTTCTTGGCACTCTTGGATCCAGACCAATGCCTGGGTCTCCAACAGTTGGCCTGGTAGCAAGTGCGCTTGATGTGCTGTTTGAGTGCTGCCTGCGGTTGGAGGAATGTTCTCTAGAGTTTTCTTATGACTTCTGTGTGAAGAGCTGTTTCCTGGCATGATTCACTTCCGTGCTCTGCACTTGGGTTCGGTCGTACATTAGCACCACAAATCGCTCTAGCCAGTTAACATTGATCCTTCACTGACCTCACTTTGGCATGCCATTAGGAGTTCATTTGAAAGCATATTTACCTCTGGGAAAGACTTCCAAGTTTCCCAGGAGTCTTCTTTCCTTGCTGCCAGCGAATGCAGTAGTTGTTCACACCCGGTGAAGCGTGAAGGACTGGAGAGTCAGACACTTGTGTTTGATTCATTGTGGCAACCATTCGTGAACAAGCTATATAACGAAAGCTTGAACCCGACACCAAAGGCAACCCACAGCTCATTAGCGAGCTGTCTTGCTTGAATGAAGCTTCAGCATTTACATCAGTATCAACGGCACATATGGTCACCTTCTTACACCCTTTTGCACAGCATCTCCCATGCAGAAGTAGACGAGTGTCGCCTCTCCTGCGAACAATGGGCCAAGGCAGGGCCAAAATATGACTCAGCCGGAAGCAAAGGACTCCACTTCCATCTGTTGCATACATTTCCTTTGCCCTCTGCTAAGAGGAAGATGAACAACTACGCGTTGACAGGAAAGCAAAACAATTTCGGTTTTGTTATCATCGGCATTGAAGGAAGTCCTTTCCAGTTCTTTTGCATCACGTAGAAGGAGCCACTCTTTTTCTGTTGCCCTTTCCCCTCTTCTTCTTGTTGAGGGCTTTGAGGGCGGCGGTTAGGTATACCATCCCAGACAAGGTCGATGCGGCTGCTTTCTCAAGTTGACAGAGATGATGGTGCAAACACTCTTTCTCCCATACTTTTTTTTGAAATGTTTCTTTGATGCTCCCGCGATTTCGCATTTGACCACAGCTGCACCATCAATAATTGATGCATCAGCCATAGGCACACTAATTCTTTTTTCGAGCGATCTGATTTCCAGCAGCAGAAGTAGATCTGATTTAACCCCAAGTCCGAATTTTTCCCTCCAGTTGACAGAGCTTGGTGGGGCTTGCCTGGTTTTCATGGGAGAGAAAATTGTCCATGTCTCCGTCTTGTGTTTGACAGGAGAATGTACCAGCCTCGAAAAGAACCCAGTCACTGTTCAGTGCTGTGAGCTGCTGCCTTCTGTTTTTGACTTAATCTGGACCGGGGCCTACTGAACAGTGGCAACGAAATAACTTAAATTTCGCACAATAATACCACTCGGTATTCATTTGCAAATTTCAACTTGATTGCTTATGTTTTTTGATAATTTTTACCTTGACCCTTGACCTAAATTCATTCCTTGAATTCTGACATTCTTCAAAATTCTTAACAAGGTATCACCAAATGAATGGTGCATCCCCAATTTATTTGGAAAGACACCTAAATGTTTTTCCTGCGGCAGTCTGTTCCAAAAATTAAGGACGTTTGGAACATTAGACCCGGGTGACTAGCGGCCGACTCTTGGATTTGACCTCTCACTGTTCCCCTCAGAGGTCAAATCTGACTTCCCTCCCCATCCGAAAATAAACATTTAGGTATGACCTAACTATGTTAAGGAATTTTCATTGCTTTTCTATTAAAAATGCACATTTTGTTAAAATATGAGAGCTTATCCAC
>CM068952.1:108450569-108464931 GCA_035128595.1 Eptatretus atami | reverse complement strand
TAAGTATATTGTGAACAATGACACTGAGTTTATGTGTAATACAAATGTATTGTTTAAGGTAAATATGTACAAGATTCTTGTTTATGTGTACAACTGTACTTCTGAGGAAACAATGCACCAAATGATAACTGTTTTCTGTGCACAAATGTTACTTCTGAGGTAACGAGTCAAATGATACTTTGTTTATGTGTATAAAATGTACTTTGAGATCAAAATATGACAAATGATACTTCGATTACTGTACAAATTGTACTTTTAAGAAAATGATGTATCAAAATGATATTTCGTTTATATGTACAAGATGTACTTCTGAGTTAAATATGTACAAATGTACTTTTGAGGTAAATATGTACAAATGACACTTTGTTTCATGTGAAGCAAATTGACTTCTGAGGTAAATATGTACAAAATGATACAAATGAGGTAATATGTACAAATATTACTTCCTTTTGTGTACAAATGTACTTTTGAGGGTAAATATGAACAAATTGATACTTGTTATGTCACAAAGACTCTGAGTAACCTATTTCAAATGATACTTTGTTTATGTGTACAAATGACTTCGAGTAAATATTTTTACAATGATACTTAGTTTAATTAACAATGTACTTCTCCAAGTAAATATGTACAAATGTACTTCTTATGTTTTAACAAAATGACTTTTGAATCGGTAATATGGTACAAATGAACTTTGTTTACGATATAACAATCTACTTCTGAAGGTAAATATGTGCAAAACTCTCCTTTATTTACATGTACCAAATGTACTTGCCTGAGTAAATATGTACAATGATACTTCGTTTATTTACAAATGTGACTTTCTGAGGAGAATATGCTCAAACATTTTGTCTTATGTGAACACAAATGGGGTTTGGTAAATATGTACAAATATACAAATGACGGTAAATATGTACAATATGGACACTCATTGTATGTGTACAAATACTCTGAGGTAAATATGTACAAATGATACTACTCCTTATGTGACAAAAATGTACTTTATGAGGTAAATGTCAAAATGACACTTCGTTATGGTAGCATAGTACTCTGAAGTAATATAGACAAATGACACTTCTTTTATGTGTAAAATGTAACTTCTAGGTAAAATACTGTACAAAATCAATACTTTGTTTTACTGTGAACAAATGTACTTCTGAGTAAATATGTTCAAATGATCTTGTTTATTTACAAATTGTACTTTCTGAAGATAAATATGAACAAATGATACTTCGTTTACCTGACAAATTATTTTAAGAAAATATGTTACAAATATATTTCGTTTATATGTCACATGACTTTGAGTAAATTATTACAAGATGTACTTTGAGGAAATATGCACATAACACTTTTGTTTAGTGAACAAATGGATTCTGAGGTAAATACTGTACAAATATACAACGGAGGTAAATATGTAACAAATGATGACTTCCTTATTGGTACAAAGTACTTTTGAGGGTAAATATGAAAATGATACTTAGTTTAGTGAACAAGTACTTTCTCAGTAAATAAAATATACTTGTTACGTATACAAATGTTACTTCTGAGGTAAATATGTCAAACTCTCCTTTATTTAAGTGTACAATTACTTACTGAGGTAAATATTACAAATATACTAATGATGGTAAATAGCCACAAATGAATACTTCCTTAGGTGTACAAATAATTTCTGAGTAAATTATCCAAATTACTTCATTATTTCAATTACTCTTGAGAAATATGGTGCAAATGATACTTGTTTATGGTGTACAAATGTACTTCTGAGGTAAATATGTACAAAATTATACTTTGGTTTGTACAAATTACTTCTGAATAAATAGTACAAATATACTTCGTTTATGTGTACAGATTACTTCTGAGTAAAATATGTTCAATATGATACTTCGTTTAAGTGTACAAATTACTTGCTGAGAATAAATATGTACAAATGATACTTCGTTATGTGTACAAAGTACTTTCTAAGTAAATATATACAAATGACACTTCGTTATGGACAAAATTAATTTTTAGTCAATAGTACAAATATACTTCGTTATGGTAAAATGTACTTCTGATTAAATATGACAAATGATACTTGCATTTATGTGAACAAATGTACTTCGTGAGGAAATATGTACAAAGTATTTGAGAAAATATTAACAAAAGATTTTTGTTTTTGTGAACAAAGCCTTTGTGAGGCAAATATGTGCAAATAGATACTTAGTTTATGTATCCAAAATGTACTTCTGAGGTAAAATATGTGCAATATACTTGTTTATGTGTCCAAATTATCTTCTGAGGTAAATATGTACAAATATACTTAGTTTGTGTTACAAATATACTTCTGAGGTAAATATGGACAAATGATACTCATATAATATGAACAAATGACACTGAGTTATGTGTACAAATGTACTTTATGGTAAATATGCACAAATGACTTTGTTTATGTGTAAAATGTACTTCTGAGTAAATATGTACAAATGATACTTAGTTTGTGTGCACAAATGTACTTCTGAGGTAAAAATGTACAAATGATACTTAGTTTATGTGCACAAAAATGTATTTTCGATTAATACGTACAAAAGATACTAATGATAAATATGTACAATATAACTTCGTTGTTATAAATGTACTTTTGAGGAAATATGTACAAATGACAACTTCGTTTAATGTGTACAAATGTACTTCTGTGTAAATAGTACAAATGAACACTTAGTTATGTTACAAATGTACTTCTGAGTAATATATATACAAATGACATTCGTTTATGTTACAAAATTAAGTCTTAGGTTAATATGTACAAATGATACTTCGTTTATGTGTAAAAATGTATTTGAGGGAAATATGGACAAATGATTACTGCTTATGTGTATAAATGTACTTCTGACTAAATATTACAATATACTCATTTATGTGAACAAATGTACTCTGAGGTAATATGTACAAATGACACTTTGTTTATGTTTCAAATACTTCTAGTAAATATGTCCAAATGATACTATATGAGTAAATATGTACAAATGATACTAATGAGTAAATTGTACAAATGACTTCTGAGATTAAATATGTGCAAATGATACTGTTTACTGTGTACAAATGTACTTTTGAGAAATATGTACAAATGATTCTTTGTTTTGTGTACAAATGCACTCTTGAGGCAAATATGTGCAAATGATACTTAGTTTTATGGTATCAAATGTACTTCGAGGTAAATATGTGCAAATGATACTTGTTTATGTGTCCACATGTACTTCTGAGTTAATGTGTACAAATGATACTAGTTTGTGTGTACAAATGTACTTCTGTAAATATGACAAATGATACTCAGTATATGTGAAAATGATACTTAGTTTGTGTGTACAAATATACTTCTGAGGTAAAATGGACAAATGATACTCATAATGAACAAATGACACTGAGTTATACGTGTACAAATGTACTTTTTAAACGTAAATACGCACAAAATATAACTTGTGTTTATGTGTAAAACATGTACTTCTGGGTAAATATGTACAAATTGTACTTAGGTGTGTGCACAAATGTACTTCTGAGGGTAAAATGTACAAATATACTTATATTTATGTCAAAATGTATTTTGAGTAATATTACAAATGATACTCATGAGTAAATATGTACAAATGATACTTCGTTATGTTATAAATGTACTTTGAGATAATAGTAAAATATACTTAGTATGTGTACGATGAACTTTTGAATAAATTGTCAAATGATACTTCGTTTAGATTGTAACGAATGTACTTCTGAGATAAATAGAACAAATGATACTTCGTTTATGTTACAAATGTACTTCTGAGTAAAATATGTACAAATGACACTTAGTTATGTTTACAAATGTACTTCTGAAGTAATATATACAAAATGACACTTCGTTTATGTGTACCAAATTAATTCTTAGGTAAATATGTACAAATGATACTTCGTTATGTGTAAAAATATATTTGAGGAAATATTGTACAAATGATCCTTGTTTATGTGTACAAATGTACTTCTGAGTTAAATATGTACAATGAACTTCATTATGTGAACAAATGTACTTCTGAGAAATGTACAAATGACACTTTGTTATGTGTAAAATGTACTCTGAGTAAATATGGTCCAAATTGATACTCATGTGAGGTAAATATGTAAAATTATACTTCCTTTGTTGTCGTACAACGTACTTTGAGTAAATATTTCAAATGATGCTGTGTTTTGTGTACAAATTACTTCTGTGTAAATATGTACAAATGATCTTTGTTTTGTGTACCAATGTACTAATGCGGTAAATATGTACAAATATACTTCGTTTTGTGTTACAAATGTACCTCTGAGGTAATATTTCCAAATTATGAATTAGCTTTGTTTTGTGTATCAAATCACTTTTGAGGTACATATGTTCAAATGATACTTAGTTTAATAATGTCACAAATGTACTTCTGAATAAATTGAACAATATAATATTGGTTTAATGTGTTCAATGATGCTTAGTTTTGCGTACAAATTACTTCTGAGTAAGTATAAATTGCATATTTGCCTCTCCATGCATTGGTCGTCAAAGTATCTGCGGAGGAATCCGTGCAATCCCCCCCAGGACTATACAAACCAGCTTCCTTTTGTGTCCTGTTACACATTTGAGATGTTCACAAAATTTTTTTCCCTGCACTGCGATATTCAAATGCGTCCAAAATGCCACCAAAATGGGTAAAATCAATAGAATATGTATATAACATCTCAAAAATTGACAAATTGGAAAAATAATCATGGATTTGGTTCCTTTCATTAGTAACTAATTTCCGATGATTCGATTTTGTGCTATTTTTGAAATCCAAGATGGCGTCCAAAAAGGCACCAAAATATGCGAAATATCGTAAAATTATATATACAGCCAAAACCTGTGACAAAATTGTAAAATTAATCATTCGAATAAAATCTTCTTCTCATTCGTTACTCATATCTGTTATTCTAATTCAGTTGCTATTTTAATTGACAGTACTTATCATAGTATTTCACACCTTGTAATATCTGATGAAAGAATAATGGTACTAAAATGACATTTTATATACGATTGTCCACCGCTTATCAAACTAATGCTCGTAAACTTTCATTATTCAAGGAACACTTGTGATGATTCATACAATTGCCAGGACTTGGGCATGAATTCCACGCTCGAATACTGGTACAGCAAAAATACGACTGAAATGGACATTTTATATAGCGATGTCCACGCGCTTATCAAACTATGCTTGCAAACTTTCATATACAAGGAAACACTTGTGATGATTCATACAATGCCATTTTTTATGCATTCCACAGAGGACTATCTCCAAATTAATCTCTGTAACTACAGTTTGTCATCCGGTTTGACTCCTGCAGGAGTGTCAGAATCAGTCTTTGTCAGAATCGGAGTCTAGCCAGAGTAGTCGCATTCATCAGCATCTCTAAGTTCATCATCCGATGTGTCATCATCTCCAAGTTCACTGATATGCTTCACTGATTGCTTCACCAAGTGTGATTCGGTTGCTGTAGACCAGGTAAAATGCCAGGTGTTTCATCTGTTCTGCTTTGGTGAAGGCTGGCTTAGGCCCAAGAACAGGATGAGTTTCTAGTTTGCGTTTAAGTCTGCAGCACGATAGTTCGGATTGGGGAATTGCGTTCTCATCCAGCTTTGCAATGTGTGAGAAACGCAACGAAGATAGCTGTACTACGTTACGTCCAATGATTATTGCTCGTCTACGTACTTTGCCACATGATTGAAACATGCTTCATGTGCAGCTTCCAATGCTGCTTGTTGAGCAACCACCCTCCGGTTGCTCTCCTCACTGTGCAGGATGGCTGTATACTGTTCTGCATTTAGATGGTATTGGCCTCTGCGCAAACAAATCAAATCCTCAGATTCGCCTTAAGAGCCACTCATGATTGTTCTCTTCTGCTATTTTCCAGACTTTGTGCCATCCATCACATTCAAATGAAGAGTGCCCTTCCTTTTGTTGATGCCTGCCTTTTCACATGGATTCGCCTTCAGTATGCAGAAAAACAAATCGGTTCAAAAATGATCTTTACTGATGCTTTATTTGTGCTTTACCCTTCTTTCTTGCTATAATGGTCCAGGAGCTCAGGATCGTTAATGGTTTACTAGCTTAACCTAGTAGGTTCAGGGTAAATCTTGGTAACATCCTGGCTGATAGCCCTCGTTCTCTGGATCTCATCAGAATGCCCTGACAATATCTGTCATTCAGAATGAAGAACCTGTTGGTTCAGCTAAGCGACGATCCCGTATATTTTGAGAGTGCCAATCTATTCATTTGGATCGTCAAGTCTGAAAAAATATTGAACGATCCATGCTTTATTCCAGACATATGAATACACAATTCCCATTTGCATTTTCTTTCCATTTCAACAACTTTCTTATGACAATTACATTAAACTATTTCTTGCTTGCCTACATCTTATGAGCTTCAGTCTTGCCTTAAACTAACTAATCGAACCTGGAAAGAGAAAAAAAAATACACATAAAAAGATTATACACATAATACTGAGTGTATGTAAATATTCAAAGTGCTTCGGGGTGTATTTGTGTGGGTGTGTGTGGTGGGGTGTGTGTTCTGCTTTCAAAATTGTCGCCATCTTCAATTCCAGTCACGATAACAATAATAAACATCCTATAAGAATTACAAGACGAATATTCCATGTTCTGTCCCTCTATTTTTATACATTAATTGTTATTTGAAGCTGACATTATATTTACTATGATTTACCATTTAAAAACCATTTGAACTCTATCTGGATTCTATGGATGGCAACAAAACATAAATCACCAACATTGCCTATTAGTTTCTAATAATCAGGAACATATATTACAATGAAATCCAAATATTAATTTACTGTATTTATTCTTCATTTCAGGCTGTTTTCTACAATTTCTATGATTTGCCTATTTGGGTGCCATTTTGACCCATCTGGATTTTCAAAAATGCAACAAAGCCCAATTATCAAAACTAGTAACTAATGATCAGGAACCAAATCCCAATGATTATTTTCCAATTTGCCACATTTTTATGTTATATACCATATCTATTCTATATTTTATTCATTTTGGTGGCCATTTTGGACGCCATCTTGAAAATACACCAAGTGCCAGGGAATTTTTTTTGTAACATCTCAAATGTGTAATAGGATACTAAAAGGAACTAAAAAAAGTTGGTTTTTGGTAGAGCTTGGCGGGGGAGGAGGGGTCGCGCACGGATACCCTCCGTAATATCCCCAGTACATGGAGACGAATTTGGGGTTCGTGTGTACAATATTGATTGATTAATTGCATTAATTGTATAATTACAATAAATAATAATCGTAAAATAATTGATTAATAAATCAATTGCCTAATAGCATACCTAAACCCACTGCTGCTTCATCCGAATCTGTAACTTTTTGAAAATTAAAGTAATCAGTCAAAAAAATGAATATGTAATTGATAATCGAAAATCAAAAATACCCCTACACAAATCAATTTCACTGTCATGTCCAAATATCAGTTTCCAAGCTCAAAAGGTGCCCGCGAATATTTCCCAGATGAGAAACAAAATAAACAAGTGGTGCCAGGCACAACAAATCCTGCCATTAAGGCAATAAAGTTATTTGGATCAATTTAAATTTGATACATCCTTAACCTGAACTTGATTATAAGAATAGAATAAGGAATATTTAGTTATTTGAAGTCAATTAAATCATTTTTGACGAAGTTATGACCGTAAAATGATTTTGACCTTTCAAGGCCACGTAAGTTCAAAGTCATTGTGTCAAATGAAAGCCAATAAAGGACTTATATAGTCCCCATAAGAAACACGCATATTCCTAACCGTTTATCCCAACCCCCTCGGGGAGGAGCGGATATTGTAATCGTTCCGTTTGTTTGGCTGTTTGTTGTCTGTCTTCTTTAGCAACTTACGGCAAAACGCTTTAGCAAACACTAATCAAATTAATCCACAGTGGCAATGAACTTGGACACACCCATTAACTTTTGGGTCCAATTGGATCAAAGGTCAAGTCAAGGTCACGAAAAGATCAAAATCGTTTTTGCTCAGAACTTCGTCAAAAAATATCTGATTTACTTCAAACTAAGCTTATAGTAACCTTATTCTATTTGTCACTTATAATCCTACCCATTCCTCTAGTAAAAAATGCATATTTGTGAAGATCGGTAGGGCTGAAGTTTTGGGGTCATTGCCATCGGTCAAAATTACAATTTTCATTAAAAACAAAAACATGGTACGAAAATACAACTTACGGGAAAACGGCTTGCTCAAACACTTCAAATTGTATCCACAGATGGGTAATGGAAACCTCGGACGACCCCATAACTTTTGGGTCCAATTTAAGTAAATCAAGGCAGGTCACGAAAAGGTCAAAATCTTTCGCTCATAAACTTCGTGAAAAATGTTTAATTAACTTCAAACTAAGACTAAAAATATTCTTATTCTATTCCTTATAATCAACATTCAGGTTAAGATATATCAAATTTAAATTTGATCCCCAAAATAATTTTACGTCTCAAATGGGCGGGATTTGTTGTGCCTGCACCACTTGTTTGATTTATAATGGAAAATTTTAATTTGACGCGATGACATTACCCCAAAAACTCGGACCTGACCGATCTTCAAAATATGCATTTTCACTAGAGAATGGTAAGGATATAATGACAAATAGGAATATGGTTCACTATAAGCTTAGTTCAAGTAAATCAAAGCATTTTTGACGAAGTTATGAGCGAAAAACGATTTTGATCTTTTCTGACCTTGACCTTACCTTTACCAATGACCCAAAAGTTAAGGTCGTCCAAGTTCATGCCCACCTGTGATTAATTGATAGTGTTTGCTAAAGCCGTTTGCCGTAAAGTGCTAACAGACAGACAGACAGTACAGACAGACAAACAAACAAGCAGTCATAGACTTACTTACGAATCGTCAACTTGACCTCGACCTTGTCTAATAAAGCTGTCTCTAGAGAGGTAGCGACGCAAACCAGAAGTTTCTACGATGATTCTGTACCAAACCATCAAAAATCGTAACGTCGACCGAAGCAAAAATCTCCATTTCTCCACGCAATTATTTATATTATTTTAATCAAAGTAAAAAACCGTAATATTCGCCATCCACCAACAATCTTTACATAATCCGACGCTTACGAGTTCAGCATGCGACGATGACCTTATTGGGATAAAAAGACTTTTAAAACACCATCTTTATCGAAAACACCTCAGCGCGCACACGGAAAACCATTACGTGAATCAACGCCGCCTCTGCTCAAGTGCACTGCACCACGTGACGACCCGTGACGTGACGAGTGAAATATTTTTTATACAATCTTAAAAAAGTCTCCAAAACATCCATTTTACCAGAATTTTCGACAACCGAGTTTTAAGCGTCCTAAGCGATCGCAAAAACCGAAGACAAAATTAAAATCGAAGTTAAAACGAACTCGTAACGTCGAGCGAAGCAAAAATCTCCATTTCTCCACGCAATATTTTATATTATTTTATCAAATCACAAAACCGTAATATTCAACCATCCACCAACAATCTTTACATAATCCGACGGCTCAGCGAGTCAGGCATGCGAGAAACCTTTATTGGGATAAAAAAATGACTTTTAACACCATCTTATCGAAAACACCGTCAGCGCGCACGACGCAAAACCATACGTGACTCAACGACGCGTCTACTCGAGGCGCATCTGCATCACGTGACGCCCATGACGCGCGAGTGAAATATTTTTTATAAAATCTTAAAACGTCTCCAAAACATCCGATTTTTACCAGAATTTCGACAACCGATTTTAAGCGTCCTAAGCGATTGCAAAAACGAAGACAAAATTAAAATCGAAGTTAAAAACGAACTCTAACGTCGAGCGAAGCAAAATACTCCATTTCTCCACATGAATTTACGGATTGCACACTGCATCACTGACGACCCTGACGCGCAGGAAATATTTTTTATACAATCTTAAAACGCTCCAAAACATCTATTTTTACCAGAATTTCGACAACCGATTTTAAGCGTCCTAACGATCGCAAAAAACCGAAGACAAATTAAAATCAAAGTTGTCGAGCGAAGCAAAAATACTCATTTTCTCCACATGATTTGCGAATTATGTTTGACCTCACGTGACCTGACCTTTGACCGATTTTGACCAAAATCTAATCAGCGCTCGCCATCACCCTCCTGAATCACGTGGTTAATTTGACATTGGTAGTTCTTCCCTCTCGAGTTATCTGCCTACAAACAAACACACCAAACACACAAACACACAAACAAACACACAACAAACAACACACAAACAGAGACGGAATCATCAATATACTTACGAAATCTAAAATTTCGTAAGTAACAACATCATAACTGTACTACGAATCGTCAACTTACCTCTGACCTTGTCTAATAAAAGCTGTCTCAAGAAGTAGCACGCAAACCAGAAGTTTCTACGATGATCTTACCAAACCTCTCATAAAACATCCGAGTTTTACAGATATTCGCAACCGAGTGTTAAGCATACTTAACCGTTACCAAAATTGAAGACAGATTGAAATTGACTTTAAAACGACGCGTAATGCCATGTGTTACAATACCCCTCATTAGCATAATCTACAGTTAAGCCACAATACCACACCCGACATAAATTTCGTAAACATCCGATTTTACCAGACTTTCGACAACGAGTGTTAACATACTTTAGCCATTACCAAAAGTGAAAAACAGAATTGCGATCCGATTAAAACGAACTCGTAACGTCGACCATCAGCAAAAAATCCATTCTCCACCAATTATTAATATTATTTATCAAAGTCACAAAACTGTAATATTCGGCCATCCACCAACAATCTTTACATAATCCGACGCTTAGCAGTCAGCATGCGACATAACCTTATTGGATAAAAAATGACTTTTAAAACCATCTTTATCGAAACACCGTCAGCCGCCACACGCAAAACCTTTAAGTTACTCAACACGCGTCGCTCGAGCGCGCTGCAACGACGTACGAGCTGTGACCGGCCAGTGAATATTTTTTATACAATCTTAAAACGTCTCCAAAACATCCGATTTTTACCAGAATTCGAAAACCGAGTGTAAGCTCCTAACGATCGCAAAAACTGAAGACAAAATTAAAATCGAAGTTAAAAACGAACCGTAACGTCTGAGCGAAGCAAAAAACTCCTTTCTCCACATAATTACGGAATTATGTTTGACCTCACTGTGACCTTGACCTTTGACCCAATTTTGACCAAAATCTAATCACGCTAGCCATCACCTCCTGAATCACGTGGTGTAATTTGACATTGGTAGCTTCTTCC
Organism: Eptatretus atami; assembly: GCA_035128595.1. Classification (NCBI taxonomy): domain Eukaryota; kingdom Metazoa; phylum Chordata; class Myxini; order Myxiniformes; family Myxinidae; genus Eptatretus; species Eptatretus atami. The sequence continues at coordinate 108,453,612 of CM068952.1, read as the reverse complement.
GTTCTCGAGTTTCGTGCCTACAAACAAACACACAAACACACAAACACACCACACACAGATACAAACAAACAAACACACAACAGAGGACGAAGTCATTCAATATACTTACGAATCTTTAGATTTCATAATAACGAGCCAGTCATAGAAATGTACTTACGAAATCGTCACTTGACCTCTGACCTTGTCAATAAAAGCTTCTCTAAAGAAGTAGCGACGCAAACCAGAAGTTTCTTACGATGATTCTTACAAAACGATCAAAAATCTATGTTTGACCTCACTGTGACCTTGACCTTGTGACCGATTTTGACAAAATATAATCACGCTAGCATCACCCTCCTGAATCACGTGGTGTAATTTGCATTGGTAGCTTCTCGTTCTCGATTATCTGCCTACAAACAAACAAACACACACAAAAAATAAACACACAAACAGATATGGAATGTCATCATATACTTACGAAACCTTTAGATTTCGTAAGTAACAAGCAGTCATAGATGTACTACCGAAATCGTCAACTTGACCTCTGACCTTGTCTAATAAAGCACGTGTCTCTAGAGAAGATGCAACGCAAACCAGAAGTTCTACGATGTCTGTACAAAACCATCAAAAATCGAATGTTTGACCTCCACTGTACCTTGACTTTGACCGATTTTGACCAAAATCTAATCAGCGTAGCCATCACCCTCCTAATCACTTGGTGTAATTTGACAATGGTAGCTTCTTCCGTTCTCGAGTTATTGTGCCTACAAACAAACACACAAACAACACAACCACAACAGAGACGGAATCATCAATGTACTTACGAAATCTAAAATTCGTAAGTAACAAAGCATAAAAACTGAGTACTCCCTGCCTCGCACAGGCGATACGTCATGCATCACCTGCATACGGAATTGGCACGACGTGTACAAAATGAATGAAATGGGATACCATGAGTGGTTGATGCTTGAATGAACTCATTTCTCAAAGTTTATTATCAAGATTGTCAAGATCACCATGGAGCATTCATCACTTGGTCTCTATAAACCAGGCAACACGGTGTTTATTGTGGGCGCTATTTGCAGAATGTGGACGTCACGTGTCAAGCAAACTGAGAATGGAAAAGTATATAAACTTAAAATGTTTTTTTGAGAAATTTCGTTGTCTGAGAAATGTTATGTTTGATTATTCAATGTTGTCTTACTTGGAACCCCCTTATCATTCTGTTTAGTCAACAATCAAAATGGTTCTTGAACCGCACGTTGTAACACCTTTAACGTGCGCATTGTTTTTCGTCGCACGGTCCCTGTTGCTTGATAATTTTTATCAATAGGTTGATCAATTTCAAGGGTATTTGCAAAAAACAAACAATGGTAGTCCAGTTAGACAAATAATAAAACAAAAGAAAATAAGTTGTATTCAATTTTTAAAAATAAGTGCTCTGCAATCTGTGATCGCAGCACGCAAAAGTTAAAACCCACCCCAATTTTCGATCCTCCCGACCGTTTTTGTCGCCTTCAAATTGCATGTATGATTAATAATCATGTATGATGCTGTTGATATAATCAAAAATATTTGAATGATATTATAGAAATACATATGTATATCGATATTATATACAGCGGGCTGCAAAAGTAGGTATCAGTCAGGATTATACCAGTATTACCAAGTATTATAATAGGGTGCATTATATACCAGTATTAATATGTTTATTATTACTTACGAAATCTAAAAGAAAATCTAAAGATTTCTAAGTATATTGATGACTGGCCGTTCTCTGGTTGTTTTGTTGTTTGTTGTATTGATGTTTTTTGTTTGTTTGTAGCACTGATAACTTCGAGAACGGAAGAAGATACCAATGTAAATTACAACCATTGTGATTCAGGAGGGTGATTGTGTATTTGATAGATTTGTCAAAAGCTCGTCAACGGTCAATGGTCACGGTGAGGTCAAACATTCGATTTTATGTATTGTACAAAGTAAAAACGAAGACGGACAAGAAGCTACCAATGTCAAATTACACCACGTGATCAGCGAGGGTAAATGCTAGTGCTTGATTAGATTTTGTCAAACGGTCAACGGTCCAAGGTCACGTGAAGGCAATTCGATTTTTGATGGTGTACAGAATCATCGTAGAACTTCTGGTTTTGCGTCGCTACCGTTCTCTAAGAGCAGCTTTTATTAGACAACGGTCAGAGTCAAGTTGACGATTTCGTATAGTCATCATGACTGCTTGTTTGTTTTGTTTGTTTGTTTAGCAAACTCGAGAACGGAAGAAGCTACCAATGTTCAAATTACAGCCACGTGATTCAGAAGGTGAGGCTATCTTGATTAGTTTGTCAAAATCGTCAAAGTCAAGGTCACAGTGAGGTCAAATATTCGATTTTTGAATGTTGGTACAGATATACTCGAAGAACGGAAGATGCTACCAAGTCAAATACCCACTGATCAGGAGGTATGCTAGTGCTGATTGATTTTGCAAATCGGTCAAAAGCTCAAGGCAACAGTGAGGTCAAACATCCAAAAAAATGATACTCGAAACGAAGAAGTTGCCATGTCAAAAACCACGTATCAGGAGGTGATGGCCTACGCTGATTAGATTTTGGTCCAAAATCGTCTAAGGTCAAGGTCACGTGACGGTCAACATCCCAAAACATTCATTTTGATGTTTGGTACAGAATCATCCGTAAAACTTCTGGTTTGCGTCGCTAACCCTTCCTCCCTAGAAAAAAAAAGAACCCAGCTTTTATAGACAAGGTCCATAGGTCAAAGTTGACGAATTCGTAATTATCAGTCAGTATCATTTGTACATATTTACCGCATTAGTACATTGGTACACAAAAACAAAGTATCATTTGTACATATTTACCACAGAAGTACATTTGTACACAAAAACCAAGCATCACTTGAACATATTTACCTCAAAAGTACGTTTGTACACAAAAAGGAAGTATAATTTGTACATATTTACCTCACGAGTATCATTTGGACATATTTACCTCAGAGTACATTTCTACACATAAACAAAGTGTCATTTGTACATATTTCCCTCAGAAGTACATTT
>CM068952.1:108436381-108447489 GCA_035128595.1 Eptatretus atami | reverse complement strand
CCAAGAAGAGAGGATATCTCCGCTTCGTTCTCGTTGTGGGCGCTGGACCCACTTTGGGTTGAGATCGCTGAATCTGAGGAGACCATTCTGAGGCTTCATTGGGCCTCGACACAGGATGCTAGCTCTCCTCATTCCCTCCAGGAAGGAAGTAGGGGTGGGAGTAGGCTAGGAGACGATGGTTAGCGAACAAGGACGATAAAGGGGGTTAGGAGACGAGTTATAGAGGGGAAGTAAAAATAAAAATAAAACAAAAAAATAGTTGGGGCGAAATTGATCTTTTGCAAATTAAGGGGGTGGGTATGGACAGAGACAGGCAAAGGCGATAGGTTGGGAGGGAGACAGTAGGATAGGTCGAGCCCGCCTTCCGAGTGGCCAGCACCACGCACTCTCCACAACCTCCATTTCAAGGCAAAAGGCTGGCCAACTTCGTCTGCTGGCTGTTTGCTACGAGGCCTGTGCCGGCCACTTCACCTGCCGGCCGTTTTGCTACAACGGCCTTGTTTTGCCATGCCTTGCCTTGCCTGCCTGCCTTTGCCATGACCATGCCTGCTGCCTTCGTTCATCTTGCCCCGTTCTGTTTTGCATTCCCCCCCCCCCCTGTTCATTACCATGTGCACCAGGATCATCGCGCAATTGCAGGGACTGCCCTGATGGCAGCTGCACGCGCGGCCCGTGCACCGTATTCGTTGATCCACTGCACTCACTTAAGAAGGGGGAGGCCTTGGACTGCGTTTAAGCAGCCTGGCCCCCTGTTTGTGCTGTTGTTTCTTCCCGCAGAGTCATAGATCCTGGGCCATGGGGTAGTGTAAATTTATAAGTTAAGGATAAGTTGTAAATTGTAAATGGTTTTGCGCCCCGGCATGTGAGTCTTAGCGCGGCATGTTATTTAAGTCGTCTGTATGAGTGGGTTTGTTTAGTTAGTAACTCAGCCCGTAGGTTATTTATTTTGGGGACACGAATACACTGAATGTCGCATTCAGGGATCCGAAGGTAAAACGTACTAGGGGAGAACTTACACATGATGGCACACGAAAATCGACGACTCGGACGAGTCTGTAAAAAGGGGAGGGGGTAGTGTTACGGCTGTGAAATTCGCAACACACCATAAAGGTTCTTTAGATAAGCTATGCCGGTAAGTGAGTGTTCAGATAGGTTTCCCCACCGTTGTTTAGAGGGAATTCTTCGTGTTCACGCGACTGCGACTCTTTGAGATAGCCGTTTTTTCTTTACCTATCGTTATTTTGAGCCTACAACGCAAACAACAACCACCAGCAAGTACGCAGCATGCCAAGCACGCAACAAACTACACGCAAAACACAATTGCCACCAAGTACGCAGCAACGCCAAGCACGCAACAAACCTACACCAAACAACAACCGCCACCAAGTACGTCACAACGCCAACCACGCTACAATTTCCTCACAACAACTACCACCATCTTCGCACTACCCCGCTTCCGAACGCCATCCTCCACGGCCACGCTACGACGGTTTCCGCGTCGGGAACCGTCCGAGAACGCGGGCAGGATTGGCAGAACAAAAGCTCTTGCAGAGCCTGTGGGGTTTTCCGCCTATTTTCCCCGCGCTTGGTGTGAAGGGAAGGGGGCAGGGCAGCTCGCTGCCGATTGGTGGTGCACGGCGTGAGGCGGTCGAGTGAGGGAACGCCCTTTTCGGGAAGCTTCTCGAAGGGAGGCGGAGCCGAAAAGGGGAGGAGCGAAGGGCGGAGCCGCGCTATATAAGGCGGACCGCACGCGGGCTCTCGCTCTCTTGGTGGTCGAGGTCGAGTTCTCTCTCTTGGTGGTCGAGGTCGAGTTCGCTCTCTTGGTGGTCGAGGTCGAGCTCTCTCTTGGTGGTCGAGGTCGAGTTCTCTCTTCTCTTGGTGGTCGAGGTCGAGTTCGCTTGTCTTGGTGAACGTCGGGGTCGAGCTCTCTCTCTTGGTGGTCGAGGTCGAGTTCTCTCTCTCGTGGACGTCGGGTCGTGCTTCTCTCCCTCCCTCTCGTCTTGGCGCTGATTTCTTCCCTGTCTCCCGGTGGTCTTGTTGAGCGGGCTGGTGCGAGTCCGGGCGACGCAGACGGGAGGCGCAGCTCTGCGGCTGTGTGGTGCGAACCTGTGCGTTGGCGAGGAGCGCCGGAGAGAGCTTACCGCCCATCGTCGCAAGGCCCGGAGTCAGGCGCGGCCAAGCTAGCGGCCGTGGGGAGCAGATGTCGCGACCTGCCACCGAGACACCTCGAGGGTGCAGGTAACCTGCATGGTCTCGTGGGCCTTTTCGGTCATCCACGGCCCATGACCATAAAGGTCTCCGGACCCCGTCTACCCCTTGCCTGTGAGGAGGTCTTTCCATTTCTTTTGTTTTGTATGACTGCTGTGGCGCGTGTCCCTGTAAGTAGAACCTGCTAACGAACTGTGCTGTAAATACACCCCTGCTTATAGTCGGTGGTTTGCTTTTGTTTTCTATTTCTAGCCTGTACATTGCATTACTGCCTTGCTTGTGTTGTGTGTGTAATACGTGCTTAGTGAATAAATGTCTTGTGTGAAATGTATCCCATTCGTCGTGTCCTATTTCCCTTTGAAAGTGCCATCTTGCATCGTGGAATGAGTAGTGGGGTTTGAACGCCCGTAAAGAGAATCGGATCCGTCGAGGTCGGCGATAACACCGCGCGGTTATCACTGTAGTACGGAACGGACCGCTTAAGCGGTTCGTGTCCCAGGCCGACCTGCGGTGCGGTGGCAGCCCTCGGTAGGTTACCCGCGCGGTACTTAGGTATATCGACATTCGGCGATTCACCCTATTTCGCGCGGGTAGAATGCGGACTGGGCTGTGGTGAGGTTAAACCCCCACCCGTGACTGGTTCCTGGCGGTAGTTCCAGGAGGGTCACGACTGAATTGTCATCCGGTGGGCGACGCGGTTTGCGATTGGAGTTACGTGGCCGATCTCACGCCGCCGGGTGCGAATTCGTAACAATATGTACAAATGATACTTTTGTTTATGTGTACAAATGTACTTCTGAGAAAATATGGACAAATGATACTAAGTATTGTGAACAAATGACACTGAGTTTATGTGTACAAACGTACTTTTGAGGAAAAAATGTACAAATGATTTTTTGTTTTGTGTACAAATGCACTTTTAAGGTAAATACTGTATGTACAAATGATACTTTGTTTATGTGTAAAAATGTACTTCTGAGATAAATATGTACAAATGATACTTAGTTTGTGTGCACAAATGTACTTCTGAGGTAAATATGTACAAATGATACTTAGTTTATGTGCACAAATGTATTTTTGAGTTAAGAAGTACAAATGATACTAATGAGGTAAATATGTACAAATGATACTTCGTTTATGTTATAAATGTACTTCTGAGGTAAATATGTACAAATGACACTTCGTTTATGTGTACAAATGTACTTCTGAGGTAAATATGTACAAATGATACTTCGTTTACGTGTACAAATGTACTTCTGAGGTAAATATATACAAATGATACTAATGAGGTAAATATGTACAAATGAACTTCTGAGGGAAATAAGTACAAATGAGGTAAATATGTACAAATGATACTTCCTTTATGTATATAAATGTACTTTTGAGGGTAAATATGAACAAATGATACTTGTTTCTGTGCAAAATGTACTTCTGAGGTAACGATGTTCAAATGATACTTAGTTTATATGAACAATGTACTTCTGAGGTAAATATGTACAAATGATACTTCGTTTACGTGTACAAATGTACTTCTGAGGTAAATATCTCCAAATAATACTTCGTTGATGTGTACAAATGTACTTTTGAGGTAAATATGTACAAATGATACTTCGTTTGTGTACAAATGTACTTCTGAGGTAAATATGTAACAATGACACTTAGTTTTATGTGAACAAATGGACTTCTGAGGTAAATATCTCCAAATAATATTCGTTGTGAACAAATGTACTTTGAGGGAAATATGTACAAATTATACTTGTTTATGTGCACAAATGTACTTCTGAGGTAAATATGTACAAATGCTACTTCGTTTATGTGTGCAATCTACTTCTGAGGTAAATATGTACAAATGATACTTGGTTTGTGTGCACAAATGTACTTCTGAGGTAAATATGTACAAACAATACTTTATGTGTAAAAATGTACTTCTGAGGTAAATATGAACAAATGTTGCTTTGTTTTGTGTGTACAAATGTACTCTGGGGTAAATATGTACAAATGACACTTTGTTTATGTGTACAAATGGACTTCCGAGGTAAGTATATACAGATGATACTAATGAGGTAAATATGTACAAATGATACTTCGTTTATGTGTAAAAATGTACTTTTGAGATAAATTATTGCAAATGATCCTTTGTTTATGTGTACAAATGTACTTCTGAGGTAAATACGTACAAATGACACTTCGTTTATGTGTACAAATGTACTTTTGAGGTAAATATGTACAAATGATACTTTGTTTATGTGAACAAATGTACTTCTGAGATAAATATGTACAAATGATACGTTGTTTTGTGTGTACAAATGTACTTCTGAGGTAAAGATGTACAAATGATACTTAGTTTGTGTGTACAAATGTACTTCTGAGGTAAATATGTACAAAGGACACTTCGTTTATGTGTACAAATGTACTTCTGAGCGAAATATGTACAAATGACACTTAGTTTATGTGCACAAATGTTCTTCTGAGGTAATATGTACAAATGATACTTAGTTTGTGTGTACAAATGTACTTCTGAGGTAATATGTACAAATGATACATTGTTTGTGTGTACAAATGTACTTCTGAGGTAAAAATGTACAAATGATACTTAGTTTTGTGTGTACAAATGTGCTTCTGAGGTAAATATGTACAAAGGCACTTCGTTTATGTGTATAAATGTACTTCTGAGGTAAATATGTACAAATGACATTTAGTTTATGTGCAAAATGTACTTCTGAGGTAAAAAATGTACAAATGATACTTAGTTTGTGTGTACAAATGTACTTCTGAGGTAATATTGTACAAAGGACACTTCGTTTATGTGTACAAATGTACTTCTGAGGTAAATATGTACCAATCACACTTAGTTTTTGGGTAAAAATGTACTTTTGAGATAAATATGAACAAATGATACTTCGTTTATGTGTACAAATGTACTTTTAAGGTAAATTTGTACAAATGACACTTAGTTTATGTGGACAAATGTACTTCAGAGGTAAATATGAACAAATGATCTTTATTTTATATGTTCAAATGTACTTCTGAGGTAAATATGTACAAATGATACTTTGTTTATGTGTACAAATGTACTTCTGAGGTAAATATGTTCTAATGATACTTCGGTTATGTGTAAAAATGTAATTTTGAGTAAATATGTACAAAGGATACTTCGTTTATGCGTACAAATGTACTTCTGAGGTAAATACGTACAAATGACACTTCGTTTATGTGTACAAATGTACTTCTGAGATAAATATGAACAATGATACTTCGTTTACATGTACAAATGTACTTTTAGGAAAATATGTACAAATGATATTTCGTTTATATGTACAAATGTACTTCTGAGGAAATTGTACAAATGTACTTTTGAGGTAAATATGTACAAATGACACTTTGTTTATGTGTACAAATGTACTTTTGTGGGTAAATATGAAAAATGATACTTGTTTATGTGTACAAATGTACTTCTGGGTAACTATGTTCAAATTATACTTTGTTTATGTGTACAATATGTACTTGTGAGGTAAATATGTACAAATGATACTTTGTTTATGTGTACAAATGTACTTTTGTGGGTAAATATGAACAAATGATACTTGTTTATGTGTACAAATGTACTTCTGGGGTAACTATGTTCAAATTATACTTTGTTTATGTGTACAAATGTACTTGTGAGGTAAATATGTACAAATGATACTTTGTTTATGTGTACAAATGTACTTCTGACGTAAATATGTACAAATGATACTTCCTTTATGTGTGCAAATGATACTAATGAGGTAAATATGTACAAATGACACTTCTGAGGGAAATATGTACAAATGATACTTTGTTTACGTGAACAAATGTACTTCTGAGGTAAATATGTACGAATGATACTTAGTTGTGTGTACAAATATACTTCTGAGGTAGATATGTACAAATGACACTTAGTTTATGTGCACAAATGTTCTTCTGAGGTAAATATGTACCAATGACACTTCGTTTATATGTAAAAATGTACTTTTTGAGATAAATATGAACAAATGATACTTCGTTTATGGGTACAAATGTACTTATAAGGTAAATTTGTGCAAATGACACTTAGTTTATATGGACAAATGTACTTCTGAGGTAAATATGAACAAATTATCTTTGTTTATGTGTTCAATTGTACTTCTGAGGTAAATATGTAGAAATGATACTTTGTTTATGTGTACAAATGTACTTCTGAGGTAAATATGTATAAATGATACTTTGTTTATGTCTACAAATGTACTTCTGAGGTAAATATGTACAAATGATACTTCGTTTATGTGTACAAATGAACTTCTGAGGTAAATATCTTCAAATGACACTTCGTTTATGTGTAGAAATGTACTTCTGAGGGAATATGTACAAATGATACTTTGTTTACGTGAACAAATGTACTTCTGAGGTAAATATGTACGAATGATACTTAGTTTGTGTGTACAAATATACTTCTGAGGTAGATATGTACAAATGACACTTAGTTTATGTGCACAAATGTTCTTCTGAGGTAAATATGTACCAATGACACTTCGTTTATATGTAAAAATGTACTTTTGAGATAAATATGAACAAATGATACTTCGTTTATGGGTACAAATGTACTTATAAGGTAAATTTGTGCAAATGACACTTCGTTTATATGGACAAATGTACTTCTGAGGTAAATATGAACAATTTCTTTGTTTATGTGTTCAATTGTACTTCTGAGGTAAATATGTAGAAATGATACTTTGTTTATGTGTCAAATGTACTTCTGAGGTAAATATGTTCTAATGATACTTCGTTTATGTGTAAGAATGTACTTTTGAGATAATATATACAAATGATACTTCGTTTATGCGTACAAATGTACTTCTGAGGTAAATACGTACAAATGACACTTCGTTACATGTACAAATGTACTTCTGAGGTAAATATGAACAAATGATACTTCGTTTATGTGTAAAAATGTACTTTTGAGATAAATATGAACAAATGATACTTCGATTACTTGTACAAATGTACTTTTAAGGAAATATGTACAAATGATATTTCGTTTATATGTACAAATGTACTTCTGAGGTAAATATGTACAAATGTACTTTTGAGGTAATATGTACAAATGACAACTTGTTCATGTGAACAAATGGACTTCTGAGGTAAATATGTACAAATGGTACAAATGAATACTTCCTTTATGTGTACAAATGTACTTTTGAGGGTAAATATGAACAATGATACTTGTTTATGTGCACAAATGTACTTCTGAGGTAACTATGTTCAAATGATACTTTGTTTATGTGTACAAATGTACTTCTGAAGTAAATATGTGCAAACTCTCCTTTATTTAAGTGTACAAATGTACTGCTGAGGTAAATATGTACAAATGATACTTCGTTTATGTGTACAAATGTACTTCTGAGGGAAATATGCTCAAAGACACTTTGTTTATGTGAACAAATGGGGTTCTGGAGTAATATGTACAAATTATACAAATGAGTGTAAATTGTACAAATGACACTCTCATTTATGTGTACAAATGTACTTCTGAGGTAAATATGTACAAATGATACTTTCCTTTATGTGTACAAATGTACTTTTGAGGTAAATACGTATGTTCAAATGACACTTTGTTTATGTGTACAAATGTACTTCTGAAGTAAATATGTACAAATGATACTTTGTTTATGTGTACAAATGTACTTCTGAGGTAAATATGTACAAATGATACTTCGTTTATGTGTACAAATGCACTTCTGAGGTAAATATTTTCAAATGACACCTTTTTATGTGTAGAAATGTACTTCTGAGGTAAATATGTACAAATGATACTTTGTTTACGTGAACAAATGTACTTCTGAGGTAATATGTTCAAATGATACTTTGTTTATGTGTACAAATGTACTTCTGAGATAAATATGAACAAATGATACTTCGTTTACTTGTACAAATGTACTTTTAAGGAAAATATGTACAAATGATATTTCGTTAATAGTACAAATGTCTTCTGAGGTAAATATGTACAAATGTACTTTTGAGGTAAATATGTACAAATAACACTTTGTTTATGTGAACACAATGGACTTCTGAGGTAAATATGTACAAATGATACAAACGAGGTAAATATGTACAAATGATACTTCCTTTATGTGTACAAATGTACTTTGAGGGTAAATATGAACAATTGATACTTAGTTTATGTGAACAATGTACTTCTCAGGTAAATATGTACAAATGATACTTTGTTTACGTATACAAATGTACTTCTGAGGTAAATATGTGCAAACTCCCTTTATTTAAGTGTACAAATGTACTTCTGAGGTAAATATGTACAAATGATACTAATGAGGTAAATATGCAAAATGATACTTCCTTTATGTGTACAAATGTACTTCTGAGGTAAATTTCCAAATGATACTTCATGTATGTGTACAGATGTACTTCTGAGGTAAATATGTGCAAATGATACTTGTTTATGTGTACAAATGATACTAATGAGGTAAATATGTACAAATGACACTTCGTTTATGTGTACAAATGTACTTCTGAGGTAATATGTACAAATGATACTTCGTTCATGTGTAAAAATGTTACTTTTGACAGAAATATGTTCAAATGATACTTCGTTTATGTGTACGAATGTACTTCTGAGATAAATATGAAACAAATGATACTTCGTTTATTTGTAAAATGTACTTTTAAGGTAAATATTTACAAATGACACTTAGTTTTTGTGTACAAATGAACTTCTGATGTAAATATGTACAAATGACAGTTAGTTTATGTGTACAAATGTACTTCTGAGATAAAATATGTACAAATGATACTTCGTTTATGTGTACAAAGTACTTCTGAAGTAAATATATACAAATGACACTTCGTTTATGTGGACAAAATTAATTTATAGGTAAATATGTACAAATGATACTTCGTTGATTGTGTCCAAATGTACTTCTGAGTGAAATATGTACAAATGATACTAAGTATATGTGAAAAATGACACTGAGTTTATGTGTACAAATGTACTTTTAAGGTAAATATGTACAAATGATTCTTGTTTATGTGTACAACTGTACTTTCTGAGGGAAAATGCACCAATGATACTTGTTTCTGTGCACAAATGTACTTCTGAGGTAACGATTTCAAATGATACTTTGTTTATGTGTAAAAATGTACTTTTGAGATAAATATGAACAAATGATACTTCGATTACTTGTACAAATGTACTTTTAAGGAAAATATGTACAAATGAATATTTCGTTTATATGTACAAATGTACTTCTGAGGTAAATTGTACAAATGTACTTTTGAAGGTAAATATGTACAATGACACTTTGTTCATGTGAACAAATGGACTTCTGAGGTAAATATGTACAAATGATACAAGATGAGGTAAATATGTACAAATGATACTTCCTTTTTGTGTACAAATGTACTTTTGAGGGTAAATATGAACAAATGATACTTGTTTGTGCAAAAATGTACTTCTGAGGTAACTATGTTCAAATGATACTTTGTTTATGTTACAAATGTACTTCTGAGGTAAATATGTACAAATGATACTTAGTTTATGTGAACAATGTACTTCTCAGGTAAATATATACAAATGGTACTTCCTTTATGTGTACAAATGTACTTTTGAGGTAAATATGTACAAATGATACTTGTTTACGTAACAAATGTACTTCTGAGGTAAATATGTGCAAACTCTCCTTTATTTAGTGTACAAATGTACTGCTGAGGTAAATATGTACAAATGATACTTCGTTTATGTGTACAAATGTACTTCTGAGGGAAAATATGCTAAAGACACTTTGTTTATGTGAACAAATGGGGTTCTGAGGTAAATTATGTACAAATTATACATAATGAGTAAATATGTACAAATGACACTTCATTATGTGTACAAATGTACTTCTGAGGTAAATATGTACAAATGATACTTCCTTTATGTGTACAAATGTACTTTTGAGGTAAATATGTTCAAATGACACTTTGTTTATGTGTACAAATGTACTTCTGAAGTAAATATGTACAAATGACACTTCTTTTATGTGTAGAAATGTACTTCTGAGGTAAATATGTACAAATGATACTTTGTTTACGTGAACAAATGTACTTCTGAGGTAAATATGTTCAAATGATACTTTTTTATGTGTACAAATGTACTTCTGAGATAAATATGAACAAAATGATACTTCGTTTACTTGTACAAATGTACTTTTAAGGAAATATGTACAAATGATATTTCGTTTATAGTACAAATGTACTTCTGAGGTAAATATGTACAAAATGTTTGAGTAAATATGTACAAATAACACTTTGTTTTATGTGAACAAATGGACTTCTGAGTAAATATGTACAAATGATACAAACGAGGTAAATATGTACAAATGATACTTCCTTATGTGTACAAATGTACTTTTGAGGGTAAATATGAACATTGATACTTAGTTTATGTGAACAATGTACTTCTCAGGTAAATATGTACAAAGATACTTGTTTACGTATACAAATGTACTTTGACGGTAAATATGTGCAAACTCTCCTTTATTTAAGTGTACAAATGTACTTCTGAGGTAAATATGTACAAATTATACTTAGTTGTGTGTACAAATGTACTTCTGAGATAAATATGTACAAATGATACTTGTTTATGTGTACAGAATGTACTTCTGAGGTAAATATGTTCAAATGATACTTCGTTTAAGTGTACAAATGTACTTCTGAGATAAATATGTACAAATGATACTTCGTTTATGTGTACAAATGTACTTCTGAAGTAAATATATACAAATGATTTTTTGTTTTTGTGTACAAATGCACTTTTAAGGTAAATACTGTATGTACAAATGATACTTTGTTTATGTGTAAAAATGTACTTCTGAGATAAATATGTACAAATGATACTTAGTTTGTGT
>CM068952.1:108395517-108418171 GCA_035128595.1 Eptatretus atami | reverse complement strand
ACGTGGTGACAGCGTCCCGCATCATGACCTCACCCGTCTCCATTGCGGGACCGACACAATCCACACTCCCACTCGTTGGTCCGGTGTCTCCGCCACGTGGCACCGCCATTTTGTGCTCCACCATCCGCAATCGCCATTATGCCCGTCTACAGGCCTCACCCCATGCTCTGCATATTTTTATCCATCTTGTCTCCCATAACCTTTTTTAAGTTTTGTGCACTTTCTTTCATGTCGTCTTTCATTTCCTTTTTTAAGTTTTGCGCACTCGCATCCATTTTGTTTTCCATTAGTTGAATCATCCGCATCAACTGTTCGATGCCCTATGGCTATAGCAGGACCGATCCGCCGCGATCGGTCGTGGTTTCACTGGGGACCGGGGAGGGAATTTGACGGAGGTGTCAAAAGCCGCCGCCCCCGCCGCTGTGCCAATTTCGGACTGGGTTCGGTTGTGGGGAATAGTCAACCTGCATGGTGGTGTCCTGCATGGTGATCTCGTCCTGAGCCATAGATTCTACTAACTCGTACTCTAAACCACCCTGCCCCTGCTCGACTTGAGCCGCCATTCTGCGTATCGGGAATAAAAAATTTCAACGCCACATTTAATGAACCAGGAGGTCGCTTCGACACCCTTGACCGGTCCGTCAATTTCGTTTGGAGACGAAGGGGTTTAATCCCGCCTCTCAGACACCAGTTATGGTTTTTCCATCGCGTTCGCGTGCGTGGCACGACCGTTCTAGCCAAATCGCAGGTGCATGCCCACCGAAGGCCGCAATCCAGTCTGACTTCCGGACCAACCCCGAAATCCAGTCACGGAGCCTTAACGATCATAAACTAGTGAATATTCTGTCCCGCGCTACAGGTGGATCGCCGAATATCGATGTACCTATTTATTCACGCGACAAAATACCAGTTTATACTCGATCGACGGACTTGTACGAAAACGAGCCGCTTAAGCATGCCGTTTCGTGTGCGAAGCCGAGCGTTTTAAATCGCCAAAATTCGCTCGTGACCAAATGATCACTTTTATCTGCTTAATAGCCAGTTATTGACTCGATCCGGCAGTCGACTCACGGAAAGCGACCGCAACGACAGGAAGACCCGACGTCACGTCAACAAGGGGCATTATTTGCAGTAGGCATGCAGTCAATGAATGAGGTGGAGGGACAAGACACGAGCAAAAGCTACAGCCGAGTTTCTATTCGGAATGTACAACACTGTACTTACTCAACAATTCCACTTGAGACAAAGCGCCAAGACTTTCATACCAAAACCCAAGAAAAGAAAAGACACAGCTCAGTAAGCCTTTAATATTCCTCAGAGCCGGATGACCGAAAGGCTCCGAAGCCGGGACAGGTTACATGCCGCCCTGGTGCGACTTCGATGGTCTTCGATCGCGACCCCTGGTGTCTCCTTCGTCCGTGCGTCGCGAACGCGCCAGTCGCCCTTAGGCGGCTTGAACGACAGAGCTTTGTGCGGCTGCTTGGTGCCTCGCGGCCCGGCGTCAATGCGGCCCCTTTTTGGCGAGCCTGCCGCGACGCTTCGGAGGGCGAACGAGGGTCCCTTGCTCTTTCAGAGTTGATACTCTCTCCAACCAGTTCACTCCTCGCGTGCTCGCCCGACCTATCAGGGCTGTCTGGCCGCACCCCCCATCTGACTCCACTGCCGACTCAGTCTTCATCCAATCCACCGTGAACAACCCTATCACGACGAGCAACCACCTCCGCTCGCCAGCTCACCACCAACTGCTACTGGTCCGGCGTCCCTCGCCTTCTTTATAGCCCCGAGGAGAAGCCGCTGTAGGCTTCGCCACCCAACAATCCGCCTTCCCCCTTCACCTTTGAACCTTCACCCCAGCTGGCTCCGCCCCCTTCAGCTCTATTGCTGGCTTTTTCCACAGCAGAGCCCTTTTAATCCGTTATGCAAATCAGCCGTTCACGGGTGTCTGCACTCGGACGTTCCCGACGTGCGTTATTCCCAGCGCGAAAAGCCTCCTGCTCGCGGATTCCGTTTTATTGGCAACATCCCGCGAAGGATGGCGCGCACACGGAAGGCTGGAATGTGTTCTCCTGTTGCGCGCGCGGAGCTGCCCTCGTATGCTCGGCACTTTGCCGCTGCGCTCAGGCGGCGTTCATTTTCTGCTTGCGCGCTGTCGTGATGCCGTCGAGTGGGATACGCACCACTTGGTGGTTGAGCTCTTCTTGGGTGATGTCGTGTTTGCGCGATGGGAGTCCGCGAGACTGAGCCTTGCTTGCGAGGTACTTCGTTCGCTGCGTTTTGACATTGCGTGCGAACGACCCGTCGAGAAACTCGTCGTTCCCGTTCTGCGCAATTGGCGTTGCGTAGCAGTTAGTTAGGCGTTGTCGGTACGTACGACTCACGCGTGGCGGGAACTGCGTGTATGACGTTTTTGCGTTACGTTGTGCTGGACGAACGACCCCGGAACTCGTCGTTCGTTCTGCGGTGGCGCGAAGCTCCCTACCGAAGTAACTGTTGGGGCGAGGTATTCCGCGTTTTGTTTAAATAAGATATATGCAAAGAATAACGGCTAACTCAAAGGTTCACGAACGACCCCCGCCGACACTCCAAAGCCCTTTTCACTCGTGGATCCGTCACTATATCATTCCTGAGCTATGAAAAATGCCTGGCTCTCCATCCGAGGCGAACCATAAAACTCGTGTTCGCGTGAATTGCCGCAACCCGTGCGCTACCAACCCCCTCCCGTTATAACTCGTGCGTACTCGTTCGTTGCCCACGTCTTACTCAGCGACTGTGGAATCGATCCCCACTTCACTGGAATTCTCCCTAGTTCGTTCTGCGCGTCGATGCTGTCCTCGACCAACCCTGAGTAGCGAACATTCTTGAGTATCCCGTTGTGCTTATCGCAAAAAATAAAGCCATACTGGCTCTGCGGTAAATCATCCTACCTTTCTGACAAACTCATGCTTCCTTGCATAGACAGAACGACCCTCGCACTCTAAACAGATTCGTCCGCAGTCTCGACGCGTGAGCAACTGCGGGGCGCTCAACGGGGAACTTCATTAGTCGACTCCAGCGCATGCACTGAACCTGCGACAGTACCCGACACTCGTACACTGACCGCATTTGGGCCAACCGAATGGAGCTCCTGGGCTGACCGCATCGAAAAAAGCAGTCAGAGTCGCAGTTATCTTACATTCTTGCCGCAATGGCTGAGCTGACCCCGAGCCCAGCGGGAAACTCTTGAAGAGCGTTTGGCGCATATGTCTGCGTAACGACCCGGCTATCTTCCTCACTGGCTCTCTGCCAGCCTGCTGTCAGCTGAACCTTTCCTTTGTGCGACACACGTGAGCTCGCACCTGTACCCCACTCATCGGGTGCGTCCTTGGCGCTGTAGTCCATCCACAGGCTATTTGACAGAGGTACCCGGGACCTCCCGGAACTCTAGGTAGTATGCGCGTCTGCTGGCTCCCTATGCGAACGAGACACCCGGAAAACTGCGATTTAGGCCCTCTGGTGCACCGCCCTCAATCAACGACGCCAGAACTCTCGCCCCCTTGATTTTCGTATTGAAACACTGCAGCGTATCTGCGCGAACGACCACGGGAACCTCGTGTGCGTGTGCGCCTCCCAAATGCCACTCCAGCTGCTCCCACGCACCAATGCCGGAAACATCGGTCGCCCCGGTATTTTCTCACAAATTCAGTCCCAGGCATCCCCTCCGAAATGGACAGAGTTCCGCGAATCGACCCCGAAAATCGTCGTTCGTCTGCGCGTGCCCAATGCAGCGAAGGCTCCCCCGGCGGAAACCTAACTAGTGTGCCGCTTGTGCGCGTGCCGCGAACGACCCCGAGAACTGTCCTGCGTCTTTCGACCGTGCCCAGGCGACCCCCCGAAAATCTGAATATGTAACGTGAATGTATGCGCGTTCTATGAACGATGCCCAAGACACAGTGTACAGACGACCACTGGGGAACTGCGTCAATGCCGTGTTCCCCTTGGGCGTGTAGCTGCTGAAGTTCAGTTGTCGACACAAAACACCCCACTGGAGATACCTCGTCGCCTACGATTTTGCATAATGAATGACACAGGGCAAACGCAGCAACAAGGCTAGCAGCATATAGATGTCAAGCGCGAAAAGCACAGCCCCACCAGAGACACTCGTCCATGTCGTCTTGCGCAGCAACCGGCACAGCCGGGACGCAGCCGACCACGGAACTCGTGTTATCACGACAAAGGCCATGACCATAGTCGAAAGACGCATCCAGCCACCGGCGACCCTCGTCCTGCGTTTTGCTCATTCCTGCAGGTTTGGAGAGTGCGGTGTGCGGAGCACCTCCCGCGAAAGACTACGTCCTTGACGCTTATACCCTACTTCTGCCCCCCCCCCCAACCTATCGCTTTGCCTTCTTCTTGGCAATACCCCTCACCTGCGAACTGAAATCTTCGGCAATCGATCCGCATAAACCGTATAATCTGCTTAGCCCCATTCTTTCTATTTGCTGATCACGACCACTCTAGAGGGAACATCGCTCTCTGCTCGACGATCCCTCTGATCGATCATGTCGTCTGTCCAGGAACTATCTCAATTCCAGGCTGACCTACTCCCAACTCCTATACTCTCGCTTACATCTGCCGTCCTGCGTTTTGCACGTAATAAGGAGAGCTACATGCTCGCCTACGCGGTCATGAGCCCAAATGAAAGACCTCAGACTGGCTACGGGGCGCATCAAGCCATCCCGCCGTAAACTCGCTCGGTCTGACAGTCTTTCTCCACTGCCGCTGAATCCAGCGGGTCCCAGCCGCAAGAACCGGATCACAGGTGGGGAACTCGTGGATGGCATGGTGTGGAGGTACACTCCGCTATTTCCCCATTTTATTAGACTGACAACTACCCGGGGCTGCTCACACCGAACCCCGGCCATCCTTCTCATTCTGCTGTTTTTTGCAACCACAAATTCTCCATCGCCTGTTGTGCCCGCAATTTGGCTCGCCCTCCAAATGTCCCTCTGCGCGCAACTACCCCAACTGCGCTCGTGTTCCTGTTGCTGCTCCCGTCGGTGGGCCTCACTTGCAGGAACTACTCTCTGCCGAATCCCAACCATGCACCCCGGGCCCTGACTTCCGAAGTCTTACCGCTTCCTAATTAATCTGGGAGTGCCCTCTCTGGATACTCCCCACCAGACCACCGTCTCGTGGCGATGGTGGCTGGCTCACCGGCGGCCCCTTTTCCTTAGTGCGGTGCCCGTGCCCACGACGACTCCACACCCCCCAAATCGCCTGCGTCCTGGTTCCAGCCTCATGCGGCATCCACGCGCAGTACCAGGCCCCCTTTCGCCAATTAGCGTCGTCGTTACCTCGTTCGTTTGCGCGTAGCGAAACGACCACGGAACTCGTGGTGCTTTGTCGCATGCGCCCGACTCGGCCCCCCGAACTCGTCCTGGTTTTCGCGGATGCGTGCCAACTAGACGGAACGACCGCCGTCGCAAAACTCCCACTCGCTCCCGTCTCTTCGCTTGCGTAAAGGACTCCTGACCCCTCCACGGTTGGCTAACCGCGACCAACGCAACGATGCCCTCCCATTTAATTAGGGCTAACCCACAACTAACTTGACTCTGACCCTGAGCAGGTCACCGATCCAGCGGAGATCTCATCTGCGTCGCCTTCTCCGCCACTCAACGCACCATGCATACCACATCACTCTCACTTCACACGCGAACAGGAACCCCCGGAAGCCTTCCTATCTTCATGCCTCAAATTCAGTGTTCCTTTCAACGATACCGACCACGGTCCATTCACGTCGGTTGCGCGTTTTAAGCGCTATCGCAGTATACCGCACTCACTACCACCTCCGTACATCGACTCGGTGCCGTACACGTTTCCACGTACAGTCCTGCGATCGCCCCCAAAAACTCACGTCTTCTCCTTTCTTTAGCTCTGACGTAGCGCGTCAAGCCACATCCATCCCAGCGTTCTGGGCACTTAGTCTGACATCAGCGGCATGCCGAGTATCGAACAGTTTATGTCCTCGTAACTGCCGTCCTGCGTTGTTCACACCGTCATATACTCTGGCGGACGACCCACCTGTAAAGCTCTACGTCGTTTCGTGTAGCCGAGGCAAAAACACGTGGCACTGCTAGTTCGCTGGCTGACTTCACTCAGTCTCTACTGTACAGCGTGGTGGTCGTTCCTCAATTTTAACATGCTTGAATTTACATGCGCTATGCCAGCGACTGACTCACAGTTCGCTACTTGCAAAGTATGCTGCTAAGCACGACCCCGACAGCTCGATCGCTGCTGTCTAGACGTCTACGCCGTGTAAATCGACCCAACTTTAGTAACACTCAGTTCGATTCATTACCACGTCGCAGAGTACATGTAGCCGTACCCGAAACTACACTATCTAGGCGTGTGAGATCATCAATGTGGTGTAAGCGCTTAGCGCGTAATCCCGGCTCAAGATCTGGACCCCCACAGTACTCGCCTCGGCGTATGCGATTCCGTTAACCACGTCGGGCACGTTAGCTGAGATACTGACTCCCCACAAGCAGAACATCAGTCGTATCCGGTTCTGCGCCTGCTAGCTAGCGACACCGATACCCCAATCTATTGTGCGAAAACCTACGTTTGTAGCTTTGCGCCATGCAACGTTGCTTGCTGAACTATAGCGCACCTTCCTCCGAAACCGTCATTCTGTGGTATTATATGTTTAGCATACGTCTTCGTGCGCCACCACAAACACCCTGGAAACGCTGTTTCCAGTCTTCCGTCTATGTAATTGGCGCCGTATGCAGCGTTTAAAAAAAACAATAACTGTGCCCGCGTATTTACGGTCACGCCACGCGGTCGACTTCTGTAGCGTTGCTGCGCCTTCAAGTTGCTCTATTCGTATCGTTATCCCCCTCGTATCGTCCTGCGTATTTTCTGTTTTCATAGCGATATGCGACTACCGCTCCGAAAACTCAGATCAAGCTCAGTCCGCTGACTATATTTTACAGTCGATGTAGAGTACGACCAACAAAGGAAACTCTTGAATAAAGCAATCAACAAACATTCAGCACTTTGACTATTCGTCAGCGGTGCCTTCACCGGAGGCCAACGAGACACACCCGAGGAAAATGACCTGGATCCTCGATGTTGACATAATTTGCCGGCGAACGACCCCGAACTCTCTTCGTTCTGCTGGTGCTGTCAGATACGACCACCTGAAAACCGTTGGTACGCCGTTTTCGCGCCGTGTTTCGGAATGCGCGGAAGTAACGATCTCCCCGGAACTCGTGCCACTTGTGTCGACGTGCTTCATTGCGACTCAGGCACTTATCGTGCCTACAAGCGATTCCACCAGCGTAGCGCAGGAACTCGTTTCTGGTTCTTCTGCGCGCGGCCGTCGTAAATTTTCAGCATGCTTGAGACTGATCCAACGACGATACAGACAATCTACCCAATCTGACAGCAGTAGCTCTTTCATCGTTTCTTCAGCTTATCTCACTTCAGCGACGACCCCTCACGAACAACTCGTCCTGCGTCTCTTGCTAACGTATGCCGCTTCGCCCTAAGCCTCGCTCGCTGCCGATCAATTCTGTTTCTAAGGTCGGCTAGCTGCTCTGGTCGCAGATACACCGGGAACTCGTTGTTGACGCTCTGCTGGTTTTGCGATTTCGCATTTTCACGGTTATGATTTAGCGGCGTGCGGCAGTTGTTCGAGCCTACAGCCCCACCCGGAGAGCTCGTCCTGCGTTTTTCATGCTCGCGACACCCTGAACTCGTCTTCTTCTGCGCGTCCGCATAACGACGCCCACGCCGCTATGCCTTAGTAAACTATCTGGATAGTTGGTGAACGCCGACAAAGGCTAAGCATTCGTTGGTATTAATTATCTGGATACATCATCGACGCGTTATAACTTGCCGCGTGACCGTTACTATATCTGCATACGACCAAAACGTAGAATAAGACCAAAACTTTAAAAAAAAACATCAAACTTCAGCGCGAACGCTCCCCCGAAACTTCGTGCACGCATTTTTTTATACCAGTGCATTGTGGTAAATCGCAAGGTCTGAAGCGCCTTAAGCTACTACCCCACAGACTGATCTCAAGTCTGCGTAACGCAGCGCCCCGAAAAACTCGTCGTTTCTCCAAAATCTATCGTTCATCTAACTCTATACCTAAAAATCGCTCTAATAATCCATTCCAGGGCTCCAGACGAACAACGCGAGGTTCCCGACATACCACGGCCGAGGAGCTCTATACACTACGTCGTAGACGTCCATCCTCCGCCAACAGTGCTTCCTTGCTTGAGCAGGGTCTCCTAACCCCCGCCGCCCAGATTAATCCGTGTATACCACCCCGACGGAACTCGTCCTGCGTTTAATGCTAGCCGGAGGCTTGCTTCTCTCTTTTTTTTCTTTTTGCGCATGCGACGACAGCAGACTCCGCACCACGCTCCTTTCCTCCTGATCTGTCGACGCTGGCACTGTTTCTTGCGCTGACGCATCAGCCCTCCACCGAACTCTGCCTCGCGTTTGCGCATTTCGGCTGAACCATACCCCACAGGACTGCAGTCTCTCCGTTTTGCACCGGCCGGATTCCAACCATGCTAGACATGACGCACCCCTGCGAATCAAAGCAAGCTCCTTTCTAGGACTTCCCACTCGACGGCCCGAACGACCCCGAAAACTCGTCCGTTCGTTACTGCGCGTGCGCCAACGACCACGGACTCGTGAGTGCGTTGCGCATCGTGCCTGCTCGCACCGATCAAGCCCCCCGCCAAGCGTCAACTCTCGCGCTTTATTGGAGCTACTACCCGCACCCCGAACCTCGCCGCGGACACCACCCTCGAAACTCTCTCGTGCGCAAGCGTCGTTACGCGCCATCGGAGGCCGCTTTGCTGCTCACGCATCTGCGAACGACATGTGCGGCAGCACGGCCAACACGAGCGATCCTCTACACCGGGAACTCGTGGTGCGTCTGTCGCGCGACTCGTGCGAGAGACCGCGAACGACCCCCGCAACTCTCCTCGCCTATAATCACCATCCAGACCGCTGCGACATCATCGATCCCGCTCCCAAGCAGTCAGATTGATGCCAGTCATTCGTTCTGCGCTAGCGTCTCGACCGGACTGCGATTCAACCTTGACCTCACCGGGAAGCTCCCTGCGTGTGCGCTAGTGCCAATGCGGAACGACCCCCGGAACTGTCCTCGTTTTCACGGTGCTCGCGAACCCCCGAAAACTGGTCGTTCTTTGCGCTGCGCGAGCCTCTGCCGACCCAGCGGCACAACGCGCTGCTGCACTCTTCGAATGTGCGATGCATTGCGCGGCACCAAAATAGCGTCCAGGCGACCCGCCCACCGACTGCGTCCCTGCGTTTTGCAGCTCATCACTCGCGTCTGACGACCCCGCGTACTCCACAGTTTTCCGTTTCACTCGCGCTGCACACGTCGCCCGGCGATCAACGTAGCTACCACACCGACATCGTGATCGATTCGTTACTGACTTGTTGCATTTTCCCGCATACACCATGCCGTCCTTGCGCAAACGCCCTCCTAACCGATTCTCTCGCATCTGACTTCGTTCCTCTGCGTCCACATCGTACGGCCACCATTTTACTCATGCGCGCATGCCAACTACACACTGTGAATCGCGTAGATCGCGTTTACCGCTTCAGCAACATTTCAAACCACATCGACCATAGCCAACACAACCACGACCGGCCCCGATACTACGTTCGGTCCTATCCTGCGCGGGATTCGCGACTACCTCGTGCGCAAGCCCTGCAGGTCTACGACACCCGCGCAACTCGACTCCGTCGTTGTGCGTACGCACAGCACTCGATGCCGAACCACCACCCAACGCAACTCGTCCTCCTATAAGAGCACATGCTCTCGAACCGACCCCCAACCTCGCGTTCTCTGTACTCCCTCTGTCAGCGGGGGCAATGCATACCGACACCCTACGGCGCTAGAGCAGTAGCTATCGTCTGTGCGCATCGCTGCTCGCCCGGCACAGCACATTCCCAGGCCGCACATCTCTCACTACCCATCCGTGACCACTGTTCTTCCTACGCGTTTCTTTTGCACCCACCCTTCAATTGGAACCCCATTCCGGCGATCCTGTTTCTTGTCTTTGTTGTTCTTATTCTCTGTTATTACTATCCCTATCTCGCTCGTCGTCTCTGCGCCGTGCCACGTTTATATTAGTTTCACTCTCCACTGTATTATCCGCGTCTCGCTCGCCACTAGGCGTTTTGCCATGCGTCGTCGATCATCCATCCACGTGCTCCCTGGGTTCAAACTACACGCTTCCTGCGTTTGCAACATCGAACGTACCCCTGAAACTCGGTCACAGCTTCTCTCCGCAATCCTCTAGTCGCACGTCGCTTCACCCTCTCCATTCGGGACCGACCACAATCCACACTCCACTCGCTTGTCCGTGTCATCCGCACACGGACCATCGGAACTCTCCCCCCCCATCCCACCCATCCGCAATCCACCTGATGTGCGTTCTACAGCTCACCCCATGCTCTGCATTTAGCGCAAAAATTATAATTTTATCCATCTTGATCTCGCCATAACCTTTTTTAAGTATGCTAGAACGACCCCCGAACTCGTCCGCGTTGGCTACTGCAATGTCTCTTTCATGTCGTCTTCATTTCCGCTTCTGATCACTATTACACTCTCGTCACCCTATTTCTTTGCTTTGTCCTTAGTTGCTCATCCCATTTCCAACTGTTCAAATAGCCGATACCCGCGAACTCGTGGTGCGTATTGCAGGAGCGCCACTAGCGTCGCGACGCCCCGACCCCCGAACGCGCTGCTTTTGCACCGAATGCTCGGTCGTGGTTTCACATGGACCGGAGGATTCGAACGAGCACCCCGGAAATCTCGTCGTTCGTTCTGCGCGAGTGCGGAGCAAGATACTCACAAGCGAGACCTCCTCGCCCGCCTGTGCTCGCTAATTGTCGCGACTGCGGGCGTTTGTGGCATATCAGCCCAACGCACTCCTGGAAGCTCTTCCCTCGTCGTTTTGCACCTATTGCCTCGTCCTGAGCCATAGTTTACTAATCGTACTCTAAAACCACCCTGCCCGCGCTCAGACTTACGACCCGCCACTACACACTATCCTCTTCGTGTGCTAGCGTAAAAAATTTCCAGACGCCCGCCAATTTGATAGCAACCCGGAAGGTCGCTTCGCCACCCTTGATCCCTGTTCCGTTCAATTTCGTATGGATGCGCGATGATCACGACCCACGGCTCAACTTCTCGGGACTGCACCGTTTAGGCGCTTTGTCTCCATCGCGAATTCGCCCCCCGGAACTCTGTCCTGCGTTCTTGCCACGATCTCGCCTTCTAGCGCACGACTCCCAACTCGTCGGTTCGTTTCTTGCTGCCAGCCACCGAAGGCCGCAATCCACTGTGACTTCCGGTGCACCAACCGAACGCCCGACAGCAAGCTACCGTGAGAGGCCTTAACTGCGATCCCATTGCGACACTAAGTGTAATGCTATTCTGTCCCGCGCTACGGGGCGAAACTCGACCCCCCGCCACATACTCACTGTCGATTTGTCATAACGCGACGACTCCCCTAAAACTACGTTATCGTTTACTGTCAGACCTACGCGTGCAATACGCAGGAAACATCTCCCGTGGACACTCATGTACGCTCGTTGACCCGAGCCGCTTAAGCTGAGTCTCTTTCGTGGCGAAGCCGCGCGAGTATTACTACACTCCCCGAAATATCGCCGTCTCTCGCGATCTGCGCCCAAATTGATCACTTTTACTGCCATTGTCATGGCCAGTATAAATAATCCATACCTACAATGCACGTGTTCTTCTAGTCAATGCCAGGAACATGCGCGAGGACGACAACCCAGGCAGAAGCTCGGTTCACGTGCTGTTGCAACAATTTGCGCGAGATAAATTGCAGGTCATCAGCTCCCCAGTGAAAACATCGTCCTGATGCGGATCAGACATCTGCCACGAGCAAAAGTGCCTAACAGCCGAATCACCCCTGATATCTCATCTTCGGTTCAATTCTACGACGAGCCACGTAACTAACACAAATCGGGATCTCATCGTGAGCGTGACGTCCCCACGACTATCATACTGCGACAAACCCAAGAATACAGCAAAGAGAACCGCTCGTTACTCGCTCTTCATCATATTTCCTGCATCGAGCCGATGCCGCACGACACCCAAGCTACTCCGGATATGTGCGTTGCTGCGCGTCCGGGACAGTTACATGGCGCACGACACCTGGGAAACTCGTGGTGCCGTTTGCGCCATGTCGCGCGACTCCGACCGTGCTTTCGATACCTTGGCTCTGCGTCTTTGGCACTGCATGCCACGTACGACCCCCGGAGACTCGTCGTTCTTCTGCGCCGTGCGCTACGATCACGGACCGACTCCTCGTCGTCTGTTGCCGCGCTTGTGCACAGAGCAGCTTGTCACGGCTGACACAGCCCCCATGAGACTCCTCCTGCGTTCTTGTCAGCCCCTGGCTCATCGACGCTCCCGTTATAGCGAGCTTGCCGAACGCATCGCTCTCGTCGTTTCTGCGCAGGAGCGAAATGGGTCCCGTTGCTCTCAGAGTTGATACTCCACTCCAGACCCCTCACTCCCTGCTCTCCCGAGCGGCCGTATCACGGCTTACGCCCGGACCCCCACGCTCTGATCTGCCGCTTAGCCCCGACGACTCAACTCCACAGTGCAACGAACGCCATGCTAACCAATCGACCGAGCACACCTCCTCGCCAGCTCACCACCAACTCGTACTGCGCTCGCCCATCGCGCTTATAGCCCGCAGGGAAGAAGCCGCTGTCGTGCTTCGGCACACGACAAGCCGGCAGCCACTCTGCCTCGCTTGTCACTCGTTTAACCTTTTGCGACCCTCGACCTGGCTCCAACACCTCCAGGCTACTCGGATTGGCTGGGTCTTGTGAATCCATCGGCCGCCCACGCCTCGACTGCGATTATCGTCATATCTCTTACTCGCGCTGTTGCGCGAGCGTACCCTGACGGGACCGTGTGCGTCTGGCAGCGATTGCGATTGCTGCTCTGTTTCGCACACCCAGGACTCCGTGTCTCGCTGTATACGTTTATGTCATGCAGCGTGCCCGCGACACAACCCACTCGGAAACTCGTTAGTTGCCACTTACCGGAGTGACATGTAGTGTCGTCCTGGCGATGCAGCGACCGAGGTAAGCTCGATGGCTGCGTGCATGGTTCACTGCTGTCGCTCAGTCGGGTTAAGCGCAACGACCCCACAAACTCAGTTTTGTGCGTGTCTCCCGATGGTGCATGGCTTCTCTTGGTGGGATGGTGGGTTGAGTTGGTTGCTTGTGGTGGTTGGCATGGCTTAGAGTTGTGGCTTGTGGTCAGTGCGGGGTGTAGAGTGTTGCGTTATGTGGAGTGCGGGCTGTGAGTGTGTTGAGAGATTTGTTGTTTAAAAAAAGATAGAAAAGAATAACGGCTAACTCAACTTCACAGCCCAGACACGAATAATGCCTTTACACATCGTGGGATCCTATTACCTGAAACATTACTTATTGAAATAACTGATCTCTGGGGAACCTGAATGGTGTTCTGTGAATTTCCACCACCGTAACAATATTTACCTCAGAAGAGCATTTGTACACATTAACCAAGTATCATTTGTACATATTTACCTCAGAGGTACATTTGAACACATAAACAAAGTGTCATTTGAACATATTTACCTCAAAAGTACATTTGTACACAAAAAGGAAGTATCATTTGTACATATTTACCTCATTTTTACACCATAAACTAAGTATCATTTGGAAACATTACCTCAGAAGTACATTTTACACATAAACTAAGTATCAATTTGTACACATACCCAGAAGTACATTGTACCACATAATACAAGTATCATTGTACAATTACCTCAGAAGTACATTTGACACATAAAAAGTATCATTTGTACACATTTACCCAGAAGTACATTTGTACACATAAATAAGTATCATTTGTACAATTACCTCAGAAGTACATTTGTACACAAAAATAAGTACATTTTACAATTCACCTCAGAAGTACATTTGTACACATAAATATATCATTTGACACATAAACTCAAGTACATTTGTACACATAAATAAGTATCATTTGTACACTATTTACCTCAAAGTACATTTGTACACATAAATAAGTATCATTTGTACACATTACCTCAGAAGTACATTTGTACACATAAACTAAGTATCATTTTAACATATTACCCAGAAGTACATTTGTACACATAAATAAAGTGATCATTTGTACACATTCACCTCAGAAGTACATTTGTACACATAAATGAAGTTATCATTTGTACACATTACCAGAAGTACATTTTGACACATAAATAATTCATTTGTACCACATTCTATCATTTGCACATATTTACCTCAGAAGTACATTTGTTCACATAAACTGAGTGTCATTTATACATATTTAACCCAGAAGTACATTTGTACACATAAACAAGTATCATTTGTACATATTTCACTCAAAATACATTTTTACACATAAAGGAAGTATCATTTGTACATATTTACCCAAGAATTACTTTTCTACACATAAACGAAGTGTCATTTGTACATATTTATCTCAGAAGTACATTTGTACACATAAACGAAGTATCATTTGTACAGATTTACCTCAGAAGTACATTTGTTCACATAAACAAAGTATAATTTGAACATATTTACCTCAGAAGTACATTTGTACACATAAACCAAGTGTCATTTGTACATATTTACCTTAAAAGTACATTTGTACAAATAACCGAAGTATCATTTGTTCATATTTATCTCAGAAGCACATTTGTACAAGTAAACGAAGTATCATTTGCACATATTTATCTCAAAAGTACATTTTTACATGTAAACGAAGTATCATTTGTACATATTTACCTCAGAAGTAAATTTGTGCACACAAACTAAGTATCATTTGTACACATTTACCTCAGAAGTACATTTGTACACATAAATAAATTATCATTTGTACATATTTATCTCAGAGTTACATTTCTACACATAAACAAAGTATCATTTGTACATATTTCCCTCAAAATACATTTTTACACATAAACGAAGTACCATTTGTACATATTTACCTAAGAATTAATTTGTACACATAAAAGAAGTATCATTTATACATATTTCCCTCAGAAGTACATTTGTACACGTAAACAAAGTATCATTTGTACATATTTACTTCAGAAGTACATTTGCACACA
This sequence comes from Eptatretus atami, assembly GCA_035128595.1. Classification (NCBI taxonomy): domain Eukaryota; kingdom Metazoa; phylum Chordata; class Myxini; order Myxiniformes; family Myxinidae; genus Eptatretus; species Eptatretus atami. Next base: position 108,402,956 of record CM068952.1, on the reverse strand, counting down.
TAAACGAAGTATCATTTGCACATATTTACCTCAGAAGTCCATTTGTTCACATAAACAAAGTGTCTTTTGAACATATTTTCCTCATTAGTACATTTGTACACATAAACGAAGTATCATTTGTACATATTTACCTCAGAATTACATTTGTACACTTAAATAAAGTATCATTTGTACATATTTACCTCAGAAGTACATTTGTATACGTAAACAAAGTATCATTTGTTCATATTTACCTCAGAAGTACATTTGGATACATAAACAAAGTATCATTTGTACATATTTACCTCAAAAGTACATTTGTACATATTTACCTCATTCGTATCATTTGGACATATTTACCTCAGAAGTACATTTGTGCACATAAACAAGTATCATTTGTGCATTTTCCCTCAGAAGTACAGTTGTACACATAAACAAGTATCATTTGTTCATATTTACCAAAGAAGTACATTTGCACACATAAAAGAAGTATAATTTGTACATATTTACCTCAGAAGTACATTGTTCACAAAAACTAAGTATCATTTGTACATATTTACCTCAGAAGTACATTTGTACATATTTACCTCGTGAGTATCATTTGGACATATTTTCCTCATGAGTATCATTTGGACATATTTACCTCAGAAGTAAATTTGTGCACATAAACAAGTATCATTTGTGCATTTTCCCTCAGAAGTACAGTTGTACACAAACAGTTATATGTATAAATATACTTCTGACGGTGAATGTGACAAATGATAGTTTTATTTGTAACAAATATCTACGAGTGATTGGTACAATGAACATAGTTTTATGTGTATAAAATATACTTACTGAGGTGATTTGTACAAATGATAGTTTATTTTACAACATATAACTCTGAGGTGAATGTGACAAATGATAGTTTATGTGTACAAATATACTACTGAGGTGAATGGTACAAAATGATAGATTATGTGTACAAATATACTAGAGGTGATGTGGACCAATGATAGTTATGTGTACAATATACTACTGAGCTGAATGTTGTACAAATGATGTTTTATGTGTATAAATATACTATGAGTTGAGTGTTAAAATGATAGTTTATGTGTAAAATATACTACTGAGGTGAATGTGGACAAAGATAGTTTATTGTACAAATATTACTGAGGTGATTGTGTACAAATGATAGTTTATGTGTACAAATATCTGCTGAGGTGAATGTGGCATGATAGTTTATTGTACAGAATATATGACTGAGTGAATGTGTACAAATGATAGTTTATGTGTAAAAATATACTACTGAGGGTGACATGTGGTAGTCAAATTGATGATGTGTTGAATGTGTACAAATAACTACTGAGGTGAATGTGGACAAATGATAGTTTATGTGTACAAATATATCTGAGGTGAATGTGTACAATGATAGTTATGTGTACAATATACTACTGAGGTGAATGTGTGCAAATGATAGTTTATGTGTATAAATATACTACTGAGGTGATTGTATACAGAGTGATAGTTTTATGTGTACAAATATACTACTGAGATGAATGTGAACAATGATAGTTTGTGTACAAATATATCTACTGAGGTGAATTGTACAAATGATAGTTTATGTGTAAATGTACTAACTGAGGTGAATGTGGACAAAGATGGTTTAATGTGTACAAATATCTACTGAGGTGAATGTGTAACAAATGAGAGTTTATGTTACAAATATACACTGAGTGAATGTGTACAAATGATAGTTTATGTGTACAAATATACTACTGAGGTGAATGTGTACCAAATGATAGTTTATGTGTACAAATGATACTACTGAGGTGAATGTGGAAAATGGTAGTTTATGTGTACAAATATATTCTGAGGTGAATGTGGAACAATGATAGTTTAATTGTAAAAATATACTTCTGAGGTGAATGTGGACAAATGATAGTTTATTTGTACAAATATACTACTGAGGTGATTTGTGTACAAATGATAGTTTATGTGTATAAATATACTACTATGAGGATTGTGTACAAATGATAGTTTAATGTGTACAAATATAACTACTGAGGTGAATGTGGACAAATGATAGTTTATGTGTACAAATACTACTGAGGTGAATGTGTCAAATGATAGATTATGTGTACAAATATACGAAGAGTGAATGTGGAAAATGATAGTTTGTGACAAATATACTACTGAGCTGAATGTGTACAAATGATAGTTTATGTGTATAAAACTACTACTGAGTGTGAGTTGGTGTACAAATGATAGTTTAATGTGTATAAATATACATGAGGTGAATGTGGCAAATGATAGTTGTGTAAAATATACTACTGAGGTGAATGTGTACAAATGATAGTATATGTGTACAAATTACTACTGAGGTGAAATGTGGACAAATGATAGTTATGTGTAAAATATACTACTGAGGTAATGTGGACAAATGATAGTTTATGTGTACAAATGTACTACTGAGGTGAATGTGGACAAATGATAGTTTATGTGTACAAATATACTACTGAGGTGAATGGGGACAATGGAGTTTATGTGTAAATGATAGTTTTGTGTACAATGTACTACTGAGGTGAATGTGGACAAATGGTAGTTTATGTGTATAAATGATAGTTTATGTGTACAAATGTACTACTGAAGTGAATGTGGACAAATGATAGTTTATGTGTATAAATATACTACTGAGGTGAATGTGGAAAAATGATAGTTTAATGTGTACAAATATACTACTGAGGTGAATGTGTACAAATGGTAGTTTATGTGACAAATGTACTACTGAGGTGAATGTGGACAAATTGATAGTTTTATGTGTCATAATATACACTACTGAGGTGAATGTGTACAAATGATAGATTTATGTGTACAAATATACGAGAGGTGAATGCGGAAAATGATAGTTTATTGTACAAAATATACTACTGAGTGAATGTGTGACAAATGTAGTTATGTGTATAATATATACTGAGTTAGTGTGTACAAATGATAGTTTATGTGTATAAATATACTAATGAAGGTGAAATGATGTTGCAAATATACTAGTGTGATGTGTATAAATATACTACTGAGGTGAATGTGTACAAATGATAGTAATTATGTGTACAAATGTACTACTGAAGGTGAATGTGGAAAATGAAATAGTTTATGTGCTACTAAATATACTACTGAGGTGAATGTGGAACAAATGATAGTTTATGTGTACAAATGTACTACTGAGGTGAATGTGGAACAAATGATAGTTATGTTACAAATATACTACTGAGGTGAATGGGGACAAAATGTATTTAATGTGTAAAATGTACAACTACTGAGGTGAAATGTGGACAAATGGTATTTATGTGTATAATAATGATAGTTTAGTGTACAAATGTACTAACTGAAGGTGAAATGTGGAACAATGATAGTTTATGTGTATAAATATACTACTGAGGTGAATGTGGACAAATGATAGTTATGTGTACAAATATACTACTACTGAGGTGAAATGTGTACAAATAATACGTTTATGTGTACAAATATACCACTGAGGTGAATGTGTACAAATGGTAGTTTATGTGAACAAATGACTACTGAGGTTGGACATGTGGCCAAATATAGTTTATGTGTATAAATGATAGTTTATGTGTACAAATTTACTATGAGGTGAATGTGGAAAATGGATGTGGGAGTTTATGTGTACAAATGTACTACTGAGGTGAATGTGTGCAAATGATAGTTATGTGTATAATATACTACTGAGGTGATTGTGACAATGATAGTTTATGTGTACAAATATACTACTGAGCTGAATGTGGACAAATGATAGTTTATGTGTACAAATATACTACTGAGTGATGTGAAATGACTTATGTGTACAAAATGATAAGTTTTGTGTAACAAATAACGACTGAGGTGAATTGTGACAAATGATAGTTTTTGTACAAATGTTAGTTTATGTTCATAATATACTACTGAGGTGAATGTGTACAAATGATAGTTTATGTGTACAAATATACTACTGAGGTGAATGTGGACAAATGATATTTTATGTGTATAAATATACTACTGAGGTGAATGTGTACAAATGATAGTTTATGTGTACAAATATAATCTACTGAGGATGAATGTGTACAAATGATAGTTTATGTGTACAAATATACTACTGAGGTGAAATGTTGTACAAATGATAGTTTATGTGTACAAATATACTCTGAGGTGAATGTGTACAAATGATAGTTTATTGTGTACAAATACACTGAGGTAATGTGTACAAATGATAGTTTATCTGAACAATGTACTACTGAGGTGAATGTGTACAAATGATAGTTTATTGTACAAATGTACTACTGAGGTGAATTTGGACAAATGATAGTTTATGTGTACAATATACTACTGCGGTGAATGTGAAATATCTAAGGTAATACAATGATTTTATGTGTACAAATTACTACTGAGGTGAATGGTACAAATGATAGTTTTATGTGAACAAATGTACTGCTGAGGTGAATGTGGACAAATGATAGTTATGTTATAAAAATAATACTACTGAGGTGAATGTGACAAATGATAGTTTATGTGTACAAATATACTCTGAGATGAATGTGTACAAATGATAGTTTATGTGTAAAATTATACCACTGAGCGTGAATGTGTACAAATGATAGTTTAATGTGTACAAATATACTACTGAGTGAATGTGGCAAATGATAGTTTATGTGTATAATATACTACTGAGTGAGTGTGTACAAATGTAGTTTAGTGTATAATATACTACTGAGGTGAATGTGTCAAGATAGTTTATGTGTACAAATATACTACTGAGGTGAATGTGTACAAAATGAAGTATTATGTGTACAAATGTACTACTGAGTGAATTGGACAAATGATAGTTTATGTGTACAAATATACTACTGAGGTGAATGTGGAACAAATGATAGTTTATGTGTACAATGTACTACTGAGGTGAATGTGGACAAATGATAGTTTATGTGTACAAAATATACTACTGAGGTGAATGGGGACAAATGGTAGTTTATGTGTATAAATGATAGTTTATGTGTACAAATGTACTAAATGAGGTGAATGGGACAAATGGTATTTATGTGTATAAATGATAGTTTAATGTGTACAAATGTACTACTGAGTGAATGTGGACAAATGATAGTTATGTGTATAAATATACTACTGAGGTGAATGTGGACAAATGATAGTTTATGTGTACAAATATACTACTGAGGTGAATGTGTACAATGAATAGTTTATGTGTACAAATATAGCCACTGAGGTGAATGTGTACAAATGGTAGTTTATTGTGAACAAATGTACTACTGAGGTGAATGTGGGACAAATATAGTTTAATGTGTATAATATACTACTGAGGTGAATGTGTGACAAATGATAGATTTATGTGTACAAATATACGAGAGGTGAATGTGGAAAATGATAGTTATGTGTACAAATATACTACTGGTGAAATGTGTCAAATGATAGTTTATGTGATAAATATACTACTGAGTGAGTGTGTATAAATGAAGTTATGTGTATACAATACTACTGAGGTGAATGTGCAAAATGATAGTTTTATGTGTAAATACTAGGTGAATGTAGTAACAAATGATAGGTTTATGTGACAAAATATATACTGAGGTGAAATGTGTACAAATGATAGTTTATGTGTAAATATAACTGAGGTGATGTGTACAAAGATAGTTTTATTGAACAATGTACTACTGAGGTGAATGTGTACAAATGATAGTTTATTGACAAATTACTACTGAGGTGAATGTGTCAAATGATAGTTATCGTGACAAATGTACTACTGAGGTGAATTTGGACAAGATAGTTTATGTGTAAAATATACTACTGAGTGAATGTGGACATATGATGTTACATGACTTGAGGTGAAGTGACAAATGATAGTTTATGTGTACAAATATACTACTGAGGTGAATGGTAACAAAGAATATGTTTATGTGATACAAATGTACTCTGAGGTGAATGTGGACAAATGATAGTATATGTGTATCAATATACTACTGAGGTGAATGTGGACAAATGAAGTTTATGTGTACAAATATACTACTGAGGTGAATGTGTACAAAATGATAGTTTATGTTAAATATACCACACTGAGGTGAATGTGGACAAATGATAGTTATGTGTATAAATTACCTACTGAGGTGAATGTTGGACAAATGAATAGAGTTTATGTGAACAATATACGCACTGAGGTGAATGTGTACAAATGATCAAGTTGTAATCTGAACAAATGTACTACAGAGGTGAATTGGCAAATGATAGTTTATGTGTATAATATACTACTGAGTGAATGTGAAAATATACTACTTGAGGTGAAGTCAAATGATAGTTTTATGTGTACAAATATACTACTGAGTGAATGGTACAAATGTAGTTTATGTGACAAATGACATAAGGAATACATTATATATGTTATAAATAACTACTGAGGTGATGTGAACAATGATAGTTTATGTGTAACAAATATACTACTGAGGTGATGTGTACAAATGATAGTTTATGTGTTAAATATATTCTACTGAGGTGAATGTGTACAAATGATAGTTATGTGTACAATATACTACTGAGGTGAATGTGTACAATGATAGTTTATGTGTAAACTGAGGGATTTACTGACATACTTGAGGTGAATGTGCACAAATGATAGTTTATGTGTCAAATATACTACTGAGGTGAATGTGAACAAATGATGTTATGTGTACAAATATACTACTGAGTGATGATGATAACGCCGGCCCATAGGTGAGTGCCAGTATGTGCAGCCCTCTCTCGCCCCCCTCTCTCTCCCCCCTCTCTTGCCCCTGCGTCTCGCCTCCTCTCTCCCCTCCTCTCTCGCCCCCAACTCTCCATCCCCCCTCTCTCACCCCCCACTCTCACCCCCTCTCCGCCCCTCTCTCGCCCCCTCTCTCTCCCCCTCTCTTGCCCCCCCTCTATCCCCCAAGTCTCGCCTTCCTCTCTCCCCCTCCTCTCTCGCCCCCACTCTCATCCCCCCTCTTCTCCGTCCCTCTCTCTCGCAGATATTGGTCGACAGATAAATGGCCGTAACTTGGGAACTGCTCGTCCGATTAATATCAACTTGAAAAGGCACATCAGCGGGTCCCCGCAATATTCCTGGCAAGTTTCAATCCGATCGGACCGTCAATCGTGCAAATTAAAAAAAAAACATTAATTGTGACGTCAATTCCTGACGTCATAGCACGTGTACTGTCATTGGTCGATAGATAAATGGCCGTACTGGGAACCGCTTGTCCGATTAATATCAAACCTCGAAAAGGCACATCCGCGGGTCCCAGCAATATTCCTGGCAAGTTTCAATCAGATCGGACCGGCTGTCGTAAGAAACGGCGGTCGCACACACACACACACACAGAGGCACACAGACACACAAGAATTGCTGGAATTATAGATAGATACTACTGAGGTGAATGTGTGCAATGATAGTTTATGTGTAATAA
>CM068952.1:108384198-108395492 GCA_035128595.1 Eptatretus atami | reverse complement strand
TATGGTTTAGCCAGGTTTGTTCGAAATGGACGTTAATGTTGTGTCGGGAGGTGTAAGAGGCTTTGTTCATACAGTTGTGGTGGGACGAGAGGTTCTTTTCTTCCGTCCTTCTCTCGGACAATAGTCCTCGCCGTGCTCTGGGAGGGGGGAGTGGCTAGAGAGAAGTTGAACTGAAGGAGCCAGTCGGCTTTGGAGGCGATCGGCGCGGGAAGACCGTTGTGTGACTGATCACCGGTGTGGCGCGATCGACTGAATATAACTGAGCTGGTGAGTCGCAGTCGTTCGAGGCGAGCGGCGCCGCAAAGCAGTGGTTGGATCTGCCGGGAGAGAAACAAATGAACCTGAGCGCGCTGAGTCTGACCATTTGGCAGTTAGAGAACTCTGTGCGTCTAGCTCCTTTTTGGCAGTGGAGAGGCCGCCTGCCACATCGAGTCGGGCAATCGACTTTGTGGAGGAGTGGTTTTGGCGGCGGTTAGCCTCCTCGGCCTGGACCAGCCTGCGGAGGCCCAACACCTCGATTTGGCCTTGTCTGGTGAACAGGCCAGGCCTGGACTTGTATTGGACCTTGGGGAACCAGGGCTGAAACCACATCGATCTGACGGTCTTTGTGCCGTCGACATTACGCGGGGGCAGACGCCGGCTGAGCTGGCGTGTGCAAAGCGGTGCCGGGGAGGAGGACGGGCGCCATTTGCCACGCGTCGGTGTGAATTGGTGTCGAATCCGTTGGCATCGGCTTTGTCACGAGCACATTCGGGGCCTTTTACACTTTTCCTCTGTCATGAAGCATCACCAGTATCTGTGTCTTGTCTGCATGCTGTCCGTGCTTGTTGCATGTTGTCTAAGTGTTTTATCTTCGCTAGGGCTCCTTTCGAAACCCATAATCCATAGCTCCCTAGTAAGGGGCTGTCACACCTTGACGTTTAGCGACGTATGCCGTTTTTTTACAAATTTGCGATACGCTGCACACGTCGAATACGGTTATTGGTAAGTTTGTATAGTTTAGGATACCCTGAAAACACTGCCATAAGTTCGTATGTACGCGGCTTTTTAATCGTGACTTTTGTGGCTTGTTCTTCTTTTTTGATGCCTTAAATTTTACGGACGTACTCGGCGTTTGGTCACACGTTCCGCTAGCCAGCCATAGGTTTAGGCGTTTATGGCGTCGTTGACACACGTTAATTTGTATGTACTCTAAGTCGAAACACGTAGAGGTAACATTCGCGTACCCGATAACTTATTTCTAACCTATGAGTTAAGTTTTGTAAGCACGCGACACGAACGTTGTCACACTTCGCAACGACTTGAAAGTTCCTCATCCGTCGAAACACATCCAAGTAATGTTTCGGGTACCCGTGACTTATTTATAACCTATGATAACGTGCTTGGGAATTATTACGCATTATGCATCGGCTGGACTATCGTTGGCATAGGTTGTGGAGCCTAAACACGTAACATCGTTGGTTAACTTATGTATAGTTCTCGAAGCGTTTCTGTGTTCATACTAGTACATTATGCATTTGTCACAGTCGTTTTTAATACTTTAAAAGTCAAACAAGAATATTTTCATCGTGGGGAATAGAGGAAAAAATATAGCCGAAAAGAACATCGACAATGGTGCAAGTAGTCTCGTATTCGTGGACGATAAGGGATCCTAATCACCCACACCCTCCCCATCACGCTCACCTACTCTACTGACATGGACCGTACTACTACTACCAATCTACCAATACTTACTACTTCAACTACTACTACTTATATGAATTGACATACTATTATACTACTATAATTACTACTGACATAGCATACTACTACTATACTGACTGAATACTACTACTATACTACTACTACTACTGACATAGACTTTACACTACTATACTGATGTAGCTTCTACTCTACCATCTACTACTACAACTACTTACTACTATTTACTATGTCACGCACACCAATACTGTAATAGTATTACTACTACTGATACTACGATTGACATCTATTCAACATGGAGTCTGGAACAATGATGGGTTCCTCTTGTGAAGCCCATTTGTATGTCAATTCCCTAACGTTGCCAATACGTCAGTACACGTAGATGTAAGTTAGAACACACTTTCAGTAGTTCTGGGTTCGTCCGGGAAGACGGTCAATTTAATTCGTTCTACATTCGGACAATGTTGCGTTTACATTCGTTACAATAGGTTTATAGCGATGTTATTCATGGTTAAGATGCACGTTTTACTTAGGTCAAACATGCTCACATAGGTTAAACGGCACGTTACTCTTCGTTCATGAACGGTACCATTGGGTTCAAGGCGTTAAACTGTTTCAATGCACGTTACTCATACTTTCCAAGCACGTTAAACTAGGCCTAAGCTGCGTTACTCATTTGTTCAAAGCCGTTACTTCAACGGTTTATAATTGGGTTTCAAGTTGGTTGCCCATTAACTTGACGTCTGCTTCGACTTGGACTTACCTACAAGTAACGTGTGTTCGCCGTTTTACGTGCGGAACGTCAAGAGACAGATTGCCACGCATGCGAAACGTGTGCAGCCTACGTCGAGTACGTCTTAAAATTTTCGCATGCTTGAATTTCCGACGTACTCGAACGGATAGGTAATAGCCAGCGTTCTTCACTGATTTCGAGCATAATCTTAACGTATCTCAATTTCCTATGGTATTTTGACGTGGCCTAGACGTTTGTAAACCATTTTTCTTAGAATGGCATACGGGCAAATCGTCAGGTCTTGACTGCAATGTGACAATTCAAATCTCGGGCAGTTGTTGATTTTCAATCGTGCGTCCGGCGTTTCTCAACGGCTACGCCACGGAGTTCGCCGGCGATACTATAGCGCGCAAGGGTAAGTTAACTATCGTTGTCTTAGTTTGTGACGGCCGATCACAAGGTTAAGCATTCGTTGGTAAGTTATGTATAACACACCGAACGTTCTGTGCCCGTTATAATATGTTTTTATGCATAACACCCATAACACTTTATGCATAACGACCAAACTTAAACAAAAAACATCAAAATTTCGCAGTCACGCAAACATGTTTTACATACATTTTGTATCGTTGCCATTGCTGCTAAACGTCAAGTGTACGGGCCTTAAGAAGGGGTTAGGTAGATTGTTATAACATTGTCGTGCTGCTTGGTGTTGTGTTCCCGAGTGTCCCACTAAATCGGCTGATTCGTATTGGAAGTTGCCGCTTTTAATTAATTCGTGCCGTGCCGAGGAACGACCGCTTCGATTTAGAGTATAATACCATGGTTACGAATGCAGTATTCGCTCGGTCTCTGACAAACCGTCTGTAACCGGGGTATATTTCCAACTGGTAAGGTCCAGGGTACGTGAATATCGCGATTCGAGGCGCGTGACCCGAGGCCTGTGCGAACCAGCCGGCGTTATACCCGAGACTTGCGGTGGTTAAGTGACCGCGAATATTCAACTTGGCTGTCAAGAGTAGGGTCGAAAACCCAACTGGCTTCGGATTTGAGGCCGACTTGGGTGGCATTCGATTCCCCCCCACCATGGATCCTTAAAACTATGGGTCAAGAGTCGGGTGCGAGCCCTGCCACGCTGAATCCGTAACATTGTATGTGAAATAAATGGTAGTTTTATGTGTACAAATTATTACTGAATGAGTTAAATAGTGACAGATGAACGTTTATGTGTACAATAGTATTCTTAGGTAAATATGACACATGATATTGTAGGTGTTGTAAAAATGTACATCTGAGTAATAGTGTACAAATGATACTTATTTATGTGATACAATGTACTTCTGAGGGAATTGTGACAAAATGATCTTTTATGTGTACAAATGATATTATGAGGTAATATGTACAAATACATTTTTTATGTGTACAATGTACTCTGAGGTAAATAGTGTACAAATGTAATTAGTTTTGTGTACAATGTAAACTTCTGAGGGTAAATATGTGTCAAATGACATTCGTTTATGTGTACAAAATGTACTCTCTGAGGTAATATAATGCAAATATATACTTTAATGTTTATATGTAGCAAATGTACTTTAGAGGTAAATATGTACAAAATGATACTTTTTATTGTACATGTTACTAGTAAATAATGTTAGAAGAATACCTGTAATTTATGTGTACAAAGTACTTAAGGTAACTGCACAAATGACATTGTTTTATGTGCAACAAATGTACTTCTGAGATAATATGTACAAAGGATACTTAATTAATGTTGTCACAAATGTACTTTGGAGGTAATGACAAGAACTTAATTTATGTGTACAATGTACTCTGAGAAAGTACAATGTTTAATTTAATGTACAAAATGATACTTCTGGGTAATAGTAATGTACTTAATATATGTCAATGTACTTCTGAGGTAAATATGTACAATGACACTTCGTTTATAGTCGTATCCAGAAGTGTATTCTGACAGGTTTTGAAATACTGTAACAAATGCATAACTTATACAGTGTGCTGTGATTTCATTGAATCGTATCATTTTTCTGACCTGACATAAATAATGTACAAGTGATACCATTGTTTTTTCTTATACTATAAATGTTATATACTTAGAAGGTGAAGTAATGTACAAAGTGTCTCGTTTATTATTGTGTTACATATAGTGTTCAAATCTTATTTTTGAGATGTTCGTTGAATGTAATACTGTTTACTTTACACTTCGGCACTTTAAGTTGGATTTGATGTCACAATGTTACTTCTTGAGTACATAACTAGTGACAACATAAGGATCACTATTCAATTTGATGTGTCAAACAATTAGTTTACTTTTCATGTACATTTTAGTAAGTTACATTATGAAACATATACATATACAAATTGACCTCAGTTTATTGTGTGATCAAATCATTAGTAATTCTTGAGTGAGTCATAATTTAACCTCAGTTACAAGATGACATTTACTTTCTGGGATAGTTGTACGAAAATGATGATGATTTCTCTTGAGGGAAATATGTACAACTGCTAGCTATATTTTAGTTTCATAGAATGTCCAATACATTGTTTGTCACATTACTGAGAATTACTGAGATATGTAGTAATTCAGAATTACTATTCACTTATTATGTTGATAAACCAATGCATGACATTACTGCATGGTTTAGATTATACATCGTTATACAATAAGACTACTTCATTTATGTGGTTACAATACATTTGGTTTACTTACTGAATTTCGGACTCAAATAATATGCTTGTTCTATAAATGACCACTTTGTTTATGTGTACAATTTTGTCTTCTGAGTAAAATTAAGTGTGGACAATGAAACTTAGTTATGTGATAAGCGGAAAGTTGTTTTGCTTCTGAGCATAAATATATGTCCCAATGAAATTCGTTTATGTGATACAAACTGTACTCTCTGAGATAAATATGTACACGAAATTTTGTTATAACTTTTGTTTTGATGTGAAAAATTGGTATGTCTGAGGTAAACTATCGCTAACTAATCGGATACTTAGTTTGTGTGCGCAACGTATTTGGAGGTATATGTACAATGATACTTGAGTTTAGTGCACATGTATTTTGAGTTATTATGTACAAATGATACTAATTGAGGTAAATATGTACAATGATTTACTTTCGTTTATGTTTAATGTACTTCTGAGATGGACAAATTTGATACTTTGTTTTTGTGTAAAAATGTACTTTTGAGTAATGTGTAATGTAAGCTTCTGTTTACGTTGTGCAAATGGTACTTCTGAAGATATATATATTGTACACTAATATTAATATACTCTAGTCGATATGTACAATGTTGTGTACACACATTGGTAGTTACTGTTAAACGGGGATAATATGTAAAGATAACATCTTTAGTTTAGCAATGTCCTAAGTTTGATACTTCTGAACGTAAAATAGTACAATGACACTTCAGCGTTTGTTGTGTACCAAAAAGGTAAATTCTTAGGTGTTATAATAGTACAACATGATACTTCGTTTTTATTGGTGTAAAATATATTACTTTTAGCAGGGAAATAAGTACAATATTGTGTTTATGATGATACATATGTACTTCTGAAAGAAGGAAACTATAGTGCCAAATGATACTTCGTTTAATGTGCACAAAATGTACTTTTGAAGTTAATATTACAATTATGATATACTAATGATGTAAAATAATCGTCAAATGATAATTTCGTTTATGTTATAATGTATTCATGGAGATAAATGTACCAAATGACACTCGTTATATTTGTAATGTACTTTGAGGGAATATGTACTATGTACTGTTGTTTATGTGTACAAATGACTTCTGAGGTAAATACGTTCAAATGATACTTTGTTTATTGTGTAACACAATGTAACTTTTGGATAATGATATGATTACATTAATGTACTTCGTTTATGTTGTAAATGTATCCCTGAGTAATATGTACAAGTGAACTTATCGTTTATGTGCTACAAATTGTACTTCTGAGGTAATATGTACATGATACTTCGAATTAATGTGTAAAAATGTACTTATTGAGATAAAATATGTAAAATGATACTTCAGTTTATGATCTAGCAAATGTACTTTTAAATAAAATATTTGTAGAAAGTGACCTTACCAAGTATTATGTGATACAAATGTTACTTCTGAGGTAAATTAGTGTTACAAATGGATTACTTCGTTTATTGTTATAATTACTTCTGAGGTAAATAATGAAAAAATTGATAACCTTTGTTTATGTGTAATGAAATGTACTTCATGAGGTAAATCTTGTTCAAACGATTATACTTTGTTTTACGTGGACAATTTTACTTCTGAGAGTAATATGTACAAATTTGATACTTGTTTATGTGTAACATAATGTACTAATATTGGTAAATTATATTGTACAAATGACTCTTAGTTTTCAGGTAGTACTATAATAGTATTCCTTCTCGCAGATAGATACTGGTTGCGATAATGGCCTTTGACCGTGTTCTTTTTTTCTGTAAAATATTAGGATATGCCCAGATCATCTACACCATAATTATTTTAGGTTTGCCTAGGTTGTTCAGGTAATGGATGTCATACTCGTGTGTCTGGGTGAAGGATGTTTATAGATTGCTTTATTGTATCATCAGGTAGGTCGTGTGGACCGAGAGGTTCTTCTTCTCTCCTTCCTCTCTCCGGACAATAGTAACTCGGCCCCGTGCTCTGAGGGATGTGGCTAGAGAAGAAGTTGAAATCTGAAGGAGGAGCAGTCGGCTTGGAGGCAAGCACAGCGCCGGGAGACGGTGGTGAATACTGAGCGCGTGTGGGCGCGATTCGACTGAAATAGAACTGGACTGTGTGTGATGTTCAGCGGTTCGGCTTTCAAGGCGAGCTGAGCGCGAAAGCAGCTGGTGGATCTGCGGAAGAAGAACTGAACTGAGCACGCCTTGAGTCGTTGCCATTGGCATGTATAGAGAAAACATGCCTGGTGCGTCGAGTCTCCATTTGGCAAGTGGGAGATGGCCGCCTGCACATCGAGCGGGCATCGAACTTTGTGGTAGGAAGTGTGGTTTTTCGGCGCTGGCGGATGCTCCTCGGATGGCCATGTGGCTGCGGAGCCCAACCCCTCGATTTGGCCTGTTTCTGGTGAACAGGCAGTCTGGACTTGTATACTTGGTACCTTTGGAGGAACCGCTGAAAACCACATCGATCTGACGGTTTTTGTGCCGTCGGACATTACGCGGGGCAAGAACTCGCTGAGGCTGCGTGTGCAAGCAGGGTGGCCGGGAGGGAGGCGGGCGCCATCTTTGCAAGCGGCGCTGTTTGGATTTGGGTGCTCAAATCCGTGGACATCGGTTGTCATCGAGCACTTCGGGCCTTTTACACTTTTCTTCTCGTCATGAAGCATCACTAAGTACTCTTGTGTCTTGTCTGCATGTTCCGTTTGTTGCATGTTGTCTAGGTTCATTCCGAGGTCCCTCGAAAGGCCTATATCCACAGCTCCTGTTAAGAAGGGGTTATAGATTGATTATAACATGTCGTGGCATGCTTGTTTGTGTTCTCCCGAGGTGTCCCCAATAATATCTGACTGTTGTTATGAAGTGCCGTTTGAATTAATTTGCGTGTCGCGCTCGAGGACGATCGGCTCGATTTGGATTATAAATACCAATTGGTTACAGACTGGCAGTATTCGCTCGGTCTCTGACAAAAACCAGTCTGTAACGGGGTCTAATTCCCCAACTGGTAAGGTCCGGGGTACGGTTGATTATCGCGTTTCGAGTGCGCGTGACCCGAGGCGTGCGAACCAGCCGGCGTTATAACCCCGGAGACTGCGGTGGTTAAGTGACTACCGGAATATTCAACATCTTGGCTGTCACAGAGTAGGCTGCGAAACCCAAACTGGCTCGATTGGGCCGACGTTGGGGGGCATTCGGAAGTCCCCCCCACCGTGGATCCTTAACACTAGGAGTCCAAGAGTCGGGTGCGAGACCCCGCCACGCTGAATCCGTAACAGTATGTGCAAATACGACTTAGTTTATGTGTACAAATTAATTCTGACTAGGAATATTACAAATGGACTCGTATTTATGTGTACAATACGTTTAGTTAATATACTTACGTATAATTGTGACAAATGATACTAGTCTTATGTGTAAAATTATACTCTTGAGGTTAGATATGTACAAATGATACTTCATTTATGTGAACTAATTTACTTCTGAGGGCAAATATATGTGCAAATGATCTCCGTTATGTGATGGAGGTCTCAAATATTACTGTTATTAACTTTCAATAGTGGGCTAATATGATTAATGTACATATATTTGATACTCTCCCTATTATGGGTACAGTAATTGTACTTCTGAGGTAATTGTTACCTCAATACTGACACAGTTTCGTGTTAATGTGTACTACAATAATGTTGGTCACTTTAATTCAGAAGTGTGTGTAATATTGATACTTAATCGAGTCGGAATAGTATGTGTTTTAAATCGATGTTAGACAATATAGCACTTCGACTGATATAAATTATTGTTCTGAAATGACATTTCGTTTATGTGCTAGAAATGTTACTTTCTGATAAAGTGTATAATCTGGAGAAGTAAAGATTTCAATTTTTTATTGAACAAATTACTTCTGAAGTTAATAATATGTACAAATGATACTTCGTAATTATGTGTTCAAACATGACACTGAAGTGTTTAGGTATACTCCAAAATGACACCGAGTTTGTGTGTGGGTCTAGTCGCAAGTGACTACTGCGATTTTGTGTATAAATTGTATCTTTTAATCGGTAAAACATGCACAATGACACTCTTTGATTTATGTGAACCAATGTTACTTCTGATGATAAGATATGTACAATGATACTTCTAATTGTATTGTGCCACAATGTATTTTTGTTTAATAATTTACAAATTGATACTAATTGATAGGCTAAATAGTTGTACTATGATCTTCGTTTTATATATATAAAATGTATCTAGAGGTAATATTAAACTTGGACACTTTTCGCGGTTATTGTGTACAGGAATTGTACTTATGAGTAGGTAATATGACAAATGATACTTCGTTGTCTGTGTACAAAAATGATACTTTCGAGCTATAATATGTACATGACTACTTCGTTTCATATTATAAATGTACTTCTTGAGTGTAAATATGTACCCCAATGACAAACTCGTTATGTGTCCAAATGGTATTCTGAACGTGGATATGAAACTATCGTACAATTAAATGACACTTAGTTGATGTGTCACAAAAGTGTTCTTCTTGAGACATTATTGTATTATGTACAATGCACACCTTTAAGTTTTATGGTGTCTTAAATGTACTTTCTGAAGATAAACTCTCAATATACAAAGTGAACACTGATCGTTTATTTGTGACAATAAGTCTTAATCATTTAAGGCTAAATTTAATGATACATTGTCTCTTGTTTTATGTGTGGTAAAAATGTATTTTGAGGGAATATGTATAAATGATACTTGTTTATGTTACAGATGATAATTCTGAGTTAAAATCATGTACAAATTATGCTAACTTCATTTTATGATGAACCCATGTACTTCTGAGTTATAATCTGTGCTTCAATATTGAATACACTTCATTTATGTGTCAAAATGATTAGCTTCTGAGGGTATTATGTGCGAATGCACTTTGTTTTGTGACAATGTTACTTTGAGACTAATATGTTACAAATTGAAATACTTAGTTATGGTGTACAAATGTACTTCTGAGATAAAATATGTACTATGATTATCTTGTTTATGTGTAAAATGTACCTTCTGCAGATTTACAGAATGATCGTAAAATGATTACTTGTTTGCTAGATAGCGCATGTAGTATTTCATAGTTGTGGTAAATCATGTCAATATATGATTTAACCAATCTAGTTTCTCAGAGTCGCACAATGTATTTTTTGAAGTTAATAATCGATATCAAATGATACTTAATGATTAGCATGCACTCGAAGATATTATCGTATAAATGTGACTAATCTAGTTCAGCTCCTCTATGTTATATTTATGAAAATGGATTATTCATTTGTTACTATTAAATCAAAATAAATGTGGTGTTTAATCTGACTTAAGTGTATAAATATGACAAATATGACTTTGTTTGTAGTGCACAATGATATTTTCTGATAAAGTAATAGTACACAATGATATCGTTATGTTAATATGTACTTCTGATATAAATTAGTCACCAATGACACTCGTTTATTTGCTTAAATGTACTTCTAGAAATATGTACAAATGATACTTAGTTTATGTGTCAAATGTACTTCTGAGGTAATATGTACAAGATACTTAGTTTATTTGTTTCAAATGTACTTTGAGGTAAATTATGACAATGATACTTGTTTTAGTGTACAAAATTACTTCTGAGGTAATATGTACAAATGATATTTGTTATGTGTACAAATGTATCTACTGAGGTAAATAGTTAAATGATATTGTTTATGTGTACAAATATACTTGAGTAATATGTACAAATGATACTTGTTTATGTGTACAAATGTACTACTGAGAGTAATGTGAACAAATGATACTTTGTTTACATGTATAAATGTACTTCTGAGGTTAAAATGTAGTACATGATATTGTTATGTGTACAAATGTACTTCTGACTTGTAAATTGTCCAAATGATTACTAATGAGGTAATATGTACAAACTGTACTTCTTGAGGTTAAATATGTTCAATGATACTTTTCCTTTATGTGTGCAATTGTACTTCTGAGGTAATATGAACAAAATGTACTATAAACAAAGTATCATTTGTACATATTTACCTCAGAAGTACATTTGTACACATAAACAAAGTATCATTTGTTCATATTTACCTCAGAAGTACATTTGTACAAATAAACTAAGTATCATTTGTACATATTTAC
>CM068952.1:108367685-108379833 GCA_035128595.1 Eptatretus atami | reverse complement strand
CAACTTCACCTCTAGTACATTTGTACACATATTACTATCATTGTACACATTCACCTCAGAGTAAGTTATACACATAACTATCTGTGCAACATTACCTCGAGTTTATTATATTATACACAAAACTATCATTTGTACACACCAACTCGAGTAGTATATTTAACACATAAACTATCATTTGTCCACATCACCTCAGTAGATATTTTACACATAAACTATCATTTGTACAGCCTTCACTCAGTGTTATTTGTACCATAAACATGCATTTGTCACAATTCATCTCAGAGTATATTTGTACACATAAACATCACCCCCTTTTGTCCACATTCACCTCAGAATATTTTATACAGTATACTATCATTTGTCACAATTCACTCAGCAGTACAATTTGTTCCATAAATATCTTTGTACGGCATTCACTCAGTGATATATTTGTACACATAACACCATTCGGACTTCCCTCAGTAGTATATTTACCCAGAATTTGCCACATTCACCTCAGAGTCATATGTACATAAACTTCATTGTCCAAATTCACCATAGGTATTGACATCATAACTATATTGTCGTACACATTCACTCGATAGTATCATTTGATTCAGTAAACTATGCATTCCACATTCACCTCAGTAGTATACTTTGTACACATAAACTCATTTGTCCACATTCACCTCAGTAGTATATTTGTACACATAACTATCATTTGTCACACATTCACTCAGTAGTGACATATTGTTCACATAACACATCATTTGTATCCATTCATCCCAGTGTATATTGTACACATGTAACTCATCATCTTGTACACATTCACCTCAGTAGGTTATATCTATACACATAACTATCATTTGTCCCACATTCACCTCTAGTATTTGTACTATATTTTAGATCATCGGAAAACTCATAACTAACAGTTACAATACTATCATTGTTCAACATTTCACCTCAGTCTTTATTGATATCTTTGACATAAGACATTATTTGTCCATATCAACTATGTCATATTTAACATAAACTATCATTGTCACATTCCGTCCAGAGGTAATTTTACACAAAGATTCATATATACACTTAATTTCACAATTCACCTCAGTAGTTATTTTACACATAAACTATCATTAGCACACATTCACCTCAGTAGTATCATTTGTACACACAAACTACAATTGTCCACGATTCACCTTTTCAGAAGTTAACCATTTTGCTACAACGATAAACTATCATATACACATTAAACTACCATTTTTGGCCACAATTCACTCAGTAGTACATCTGTACCTAGTCATTACACATAAACTACCATTTGTACACATTCACCTCATAGGTATATTTCACAAAAGATATCATTTGTAACACATCACCTCAGTGTAAATTGGTCACATAGAACATCACTTCTGTCCACATTCACCCAGTAGTTATATTTATACACATAAATATCATTTGTCACATACCTCAGTCTACAATTAACTAACATAGTCATTTGTACATCTACTATCATTTGTACACATAAATCTACCTTTGTCACATTCACCTCATTGTACATTTGTCTACACAATAAACTATCCATTTGTACACCCTTCCATATAGTAATTCTTGTAACTAAACTATCATTTTCCCATCACTCAGTAAGTAATATTTGACACATTAACTATCCATTTGACACATTCACTCAGTAGATATTTTTACACATAAAACATCATTGTCCACATTCACCTCAGTAGTACATAGTTGTAGCATCATAAAGCTATCATTGTACACATACACTCAGTAGATGGTATACAACATTACAACTATCATTTTCCCACATTTCACCATCAGTGTTTACACATAACACATGTCAGATAATCATTATTAACACTAAACTATCATGTGACACATTCACTCAAGTAGTATATTCTGTACACATATAACTATTCATTGTTCAGCATCTCACCTTCGTATATTCTTACACATTACATCTATTCTTTGTTACACATTCACCATCTTAGTGTATATTGATACACATAAAACTACTAATTTGTACCACATTCACCCCTCGTAGTAATTTGTCCAAAACTATCATTTTGACACATCACCCATAGGTAATATTGTACACATAAAATATCATATTTCCACATTACCTCAGTAGTTATTATACACATAACTTATCATTTTACACAATCGACTCAGTAGATAATCTGATCAACATAAAACTACATTTATACACATAAAGCTAATCTTTCTGCGCAATTCACCTCAGTCATATACTTATTGTACACATAAACTTATCATTGTATACAATAAACTTATTTTCCCATTATCGTAGTTATACCATAACGCATATTCCATTCCTCAGTAGTTATTTGTACACTAAACTATCATTTCCACATCACCTCAGTTAAGACCATTTGACACATAAAACACTTTTCCCAATTCATTTTATATCTTTATATCCCCAATTTTTTCTGTGAACCTCGTAGTGAGCCTATAGTTTGTGGACAGCCGATACTCCTCCATATGTGTTCCTCAATGCATTGACCTGACCTCAGAGTAATACTGGGGTCCCACGAATGTGCTATCCTTGTACACTATTATCGCACAGCGTTAGTATTATCATCTATACTATCGGACAGCAGATCGATGTAACGGTTCCCATGCACGTCTACGGTTAGTCACTATATACACTATATATATTATTGCACATGACTCGACTTAGTGAATTTAAATAACACATGTCACATTCGCCAGGATATTGCGACCCTGAACTGATCTTTTCCCATTCACTCGTTTGTAATTCATATATTTACATCACCGTAGCTATATGTTACCAACATCATTAGTCCATCACCGCTAGTATTTAGTCATAGCTTCTTGTTACAAATTCGACCAGTAGATAGTTTACGGAACGCGGGAATGAGATGGCGCACGATTGTACAGAATAGATGAAGGGTAGATGATATGAGGCGCGCGAGAATAGAGCGTACGGAGTGTCAAGGTGCACCAGGTGAGAGTAGCGATGAGAGTCTAGTAGCATGAGGAATACACAGGATCCGACGTTAGGCTCAGGAGCGGAGAATTTGAGCGACTAAGCTCACCAACTGCCACTTCACCTACGGCTACAGTATTATGACACAATAATATTCATTGTACACACGTCAACCTCAGTATATATTTGTACACATTAAATATTCATTGTACACATCAACCTCCAGTAGTATATTTGTATACAAAATCTGTAATTCACCTCCTAAGTATATTTTAACAGCAAACATTACATTTGTCCACATTCACCTCAGTTAGTACATTTGTCACATATAACTTATCATTGTACACATTCACCCCAGTGGTATATTTCGTACACATAACTATTATTGTCTCACATTCACCTCCACATAAGTATATTCTGTACACATTTAAACTACATTGTCACACAATCACCTCAGTAGTATATTTTATACACATAAACGATCATTTGTCCACAATCACTTCGAGATACATCTCATAAATTATCTATTATACACATTCAAACTACATTGTGTGTCCACATTCACCCAGTATAGCTATTTGTACACATAAACTATCATTGTCATAACTACATTTGTCATCACTTCAGTAGTTATATTTGTACATAAACAATCACTTGTCCACATTCACCTCAGTATATATTTGTACACATAAAATATCAGTAACATCACTCAGTCTGTCAGTAACTGCATTCACATTCACCTCAGTAGAGTATTTGTACACATAACTATCATTTGTACACATTCACCTTCAGTAGTAATTGTACACATAAACTATCATTTGGTCACATTCACCTCAGTAGTATATTTACACAGTAAACTATCATTGTTCATCACACCAGTAGTACTGGTAACACACTCAGTACGTATATTATGTACACATAACTCTCATTGTCACACATTCACCTCAGTAGTATATTTAACACATATACATATATTGTTCACATCACCAGTACTGTAACATTTGTATACATAATCTATTACATTGTAACACATTCACCTCAGTAGTATCATATGATACCACAAATACTTCATGTTCCACATTCCCCTCAGAGCTATATCTGTACACATAACTGATCATTTGTACACATCACCTCATAGATATTATTATACATCATAAACTATCATGTTAATCACTCACTAGTACATGCACTAAATTCATTTTTACACATAAACTACTCATCTTGTCCACATTCACCTCAGTACGTCATTTGTACACATATAACTATCATTTTAACATAACTACCTTGTCCATCCTCAGTAAGTCATATTTTGTACACATAAACACATCTGTCAATCACTCTAGACCATTTAGTCCACTATCATTTCACATACTCAGTAGTACTTGACACTATAAACTATCATTTGTACCATTACCTCATAGTAATTTGTACACATAAACTATCATTTGTGTACAACATTCACGCTCAGTAAGTATATTTGTACACATAAACTCATTTGTTACTACATTCACCTCAGAGATATATTTGTAACACATTAAACCATCATTTGTCACATCATCACTCATAGTATATTGTACACATAAAACTATCATTTGTCCACACAGTTCACCCATCATGTACGATATTAAGACACATCTTGTCATTCAATTCACCTCAGTGATATTTTAACATAAACTAGCATTTGTCCAATCACCTCAGTAGTATATTACACATTAAACGTATCATTTTGACACATCACTCTCATAGTATATCTTGATACACATAAACATCATTTTATAATCACCTCAGTAATTATATTGAACAGTAAACTATCATTTGTACACATTCACCTCAGTGTAGTGATTTTACCACATAAACTTATCATTTGTACACATTACCGTTTTTAACCATTTAATCATGCATTTGTATCATTCAATAGCATTTACACAAAACTATATCATTTGTGCCAATTACCTCAGTAGGTATTAATTTCACATAAAAACTACCATTGTCAACAATCACACTCAATAGTATAATCTAAGTGAACATAAACTAACTATTGTACACTAAACTATATTGTGCACAGTCACCTCAGTCGGTAATTAGTGTACACAAAACTATCATTTCGTAACAATAAAAACTATCATTTGTCCACATTCAACTCAGTAGTATATTTGCACAATAAATATCACTTTGTTCACATTTCACCTCGAGTAGCTGTAATTGTTACACGATAAAACTATCACTTGTACAACATCACCTCAGAGTATATATTATACACATAAACTATCCATTTGCACACATTCACCTCGTTCATACGTATCTCTATAATTCCAGCAATGGTCTTGGTCTTGGTGTGTGTTTGACTGGTGCCTCTGTGTGTGTGTAGTGACGTGTGTGTCGACCCCGTTTCTCGACATCGCCGGCCGATCTGATATGAAAACTTGCCAGGAATATTGCTTGGGACACGCGATGTGCCTTTTCGAGTTGATATTATAATCGAAAGCGTATCCAAGTTACGAGCATTTTATTCTATCGAACCAATGACAATACACGGCTTATGACGTCACGAAATGACGATCCACAATTAATGTTTTTTATTATTATTTGCACGATGACGGTTCATCGATTGAAAACTTGCCAGAATATTGCGGTGCCCGCTGAGATGTCCTTTTCAAGTATTATATTAATCGGCACGAGCAGTCTCACAGTTACGTACGCCATTATATCTGTCAGACCAAATATCTGCGACTAGAGAGTGAGGGAGGGAGGGGATTGAGATGGGCGCGAGAGAGAGGGAGGAGGAAGGGGAGACTGTGGCGGGAAGAGGGGGGCAAGAGAGGGAAGGGGGCAGAGGAGAGGTGCAGAGAAGGGGTGCGAGATGAGATGGGGGGGTGAAGAGGGGATGAGAGTGGGCTGAGAGAGGGGGAGAGAGATAGGGCGAGACGAGGGGCAAGAGAGGGGGAGAGGCGAGAGGTGCAACGACGCTCACGACTAGTTTTCTAACTTGGTACATCATTTGACATATACGTACATACTGTCTGCACATCTCACTCCTTAGTATTATACCGCATGTCACATCATCGTACCTTGTTCCTTAAACTACCGTGTATCACTCGGATTTGTATTATTATATAACATACCTAGTTATATTACACATAAACTATCATTTGTACCACATCTCAGCTCAGTAGTATATTTATACACAAAACTAATTAAACTCAGTATTTGTTACTATCATTTCACATTCAGCTTAGTACATATTCTGTACACATAAACATCATTTACGATAACACCATTGTTCACCACTTCGAGTAGTATACATTTGTACACATAAACTATCATCTTTCCAACACATCCATTGTCCCACCTCAGTCAAGTATATTTAGTACACATTAAACTATCATTTGATCACATTCACCTCAGTACTATACTATGACACATAAACTAACATTTTAATAACTCATCATTTGACATCACCTCAGTGATAGTACATTGGATACACATAACTAATTACATAACATCATTTGTCCGACATATTACAACTTCAGTAAGTATATTGTGTAACACTAAACTATCATTTCGTCACATTCACCTCGATATGTATTTGTACACATAAACTATCATTTGTCACACTCACCTCAGGTAGTATACTTTGTACAAACACACTATCATTTTCACACATTCACCCTCAGATTAGTACTATTTGTACACTATAAACCATACCATTGTCCACATTCACCTCAGTGAGTATACATTATACACATTAAATTCTATTTATTTGGATACAGTCATAATTACAATACACGTTTGTACCACATTCACTCAGTAGTACATTGTTCACATAAAGTATACCATTTGTCACACATCACCTCAGTTAATCTACACATAAACTATCATTTGTCACACTCATCAGTAGGTAAATTTATACACATTAAATCATTATACAACCATTGTCACACATTCCAACTCAGTAGTACATATTTACACATAACTCTATACCATCCGCATTTCACCATCCCTCATATATTTAATGTCACATAGCTATCATTTGTACACATTCACCCAGTAGACTAATTTTGTACACATAAACTATCATTTGATCCCACATTCACCTCAAGTAGTATATTTGTACACATAAACTGATCATTTGTCCACATTCACCTCGAGTACATTGTACACTTAATATATTACCAATCACGTCATAGAATTGCAAACTATCATTGTCCACATTCACCTCGATATAGTATATTACACATAAACTATCCATTTGTCACATTCACCTCGAGTCATTTGTTACATGAAAACTCATTTGTACATCACAGTGGTTAATATTAACTGACCATCATACATTACTCCAGATTGCAATATATCATCTGCCACTTCACCTCAGTAGTATATTGATACACATAACATCATTCCACATTCACCTTCAGTAGAATTTCTGTACACATACATAAAACTCTCAATTCACATAACGTACATTTGTCCAAATTCACCTCAAGTTTAGTACCATATTGTACACAAACTATCACTAACCATAAACTACCATTGTCCACACTTCCCGCACAGTAGTTATTTGTACACATAAACTATTCATTTTCACATTCACCTCAGTAGTATATTTATACACAAACCATCATTGCTTCACATTCATCTCAGATAGTAGTCAATACTTCTTTATCTATATAACACTAACATCCTAATCACCCTCGTAGTACATTTCTACTCACTAACGATATATATACATCAAAATACCATTTGTCACACATTCCGCTCAGTAGTCTATGTCATACCATAAACTATTCATTTGTACACATTCACCCAGTCATATATTGCTTCAAATAAACTATCATTCTGCTACACATTCACCTCAAGTAGTAATTGTACACAAAACTATCATTTGTACACATTCACCTCGATGTAGTAAAATTTGTACACATTAAACTATCATTGGATACACATTCACCTCAGTCATATATTTGTACAGATAAGAAACTATCATTTCCACATTCACCTCCCAGATGTATATTTACACATATAAACACTATTCATTTGTACACATTCACCTCATCATAATTGTACAATAAACATCATTTGTCCAACATCACCTCAGTAATATATTTGCTACCACATAAACTATCATATGTAACACCGTACAACCAGTCATAGTATAATTTATACACATAAACATTATCATTTGTACCACATCAGCTCAGTAGTATATTTGTACTAACTATCAATTTCCACATTACTCATCGATATTTTGTACACATAATACTATCATTTACACATTCACCTCAGTAGTATATATGTACACATAAACTATCATTTAGCCACATCACCTCAGTAGTATATTGTACACATAATATCATTTGTACACAATACTCAGTATATAATTATATACACATAAATCATTTGTACACATCCACTCATGTAGTTATTTGTACAAAAAACTATCATTGTCACATTCCACCATCAGAATATTTTTATACATATAAAACTATCATCTTGTCCACATTCACCTCAGAAGTATATATTCATGTACAACATAAACTACCATTTGTCACATTACCTCCATAGACATTATTTTTGGACACATAAACAAAGTATCATTTGTACATATTTACCTCACAAGTACATTTGGACACATAAACAAAAGGTCATTTGTTTATATTTACCTCAGAAGTACATTTGTACACATAAACAGTCATTTGTGTATATTTACCTCAGATGTACATTTGTACACATAAACAGTCATTTGTGTATATTTACCTCAGAAGTACATTTGTACACATAAAAACACTATCATTTAGGTACACATTCACCCTCAGTAGTATATTTGTACACACTTAAACCATCATTTGTACACATTCACCTTCAGTAGTTATATAATTAACTTCGTATTTTTATTGCAACATCACCAAACTGTTCACATATACTCGTTTACACATTCACTCATAGTCAGTATATTGTACACATTAAACTATCATTGTCCACATTCACCTGCCAGTAGTAATGTACACACTAAACTATCATTTGATCCAATCCATTCGTAATTTAACCTAATACTATATTTATACACAAACATCATTGCTTCACATTCCAATCTCAGTAGTCATATTTTTTATACCAACACACTTTAACACTCACTAGATAATATACACAAAATATCAATTTCCATTCCTCCTCAGTAGCTATATTCACACATAAACTATCATTTGTACACATTTCACCTCAGTACATTATTCTTCAAATAAACTATCATTTGCTCCACATTCACCTCAAGTAGTATATTGTACACAAAACTATCATTTGTCCACATTCACCTCATGTAGTAAATTTGTACACATTAAACTATATTGTACACAATTCACCTCAGTCATATATTTGTACAGATAAGAAACTATCATTTGTCCACATTCACCTCGCAATGTATATACACATAACACTATTCATTTGTCACATTCACCTCATAGTAATTTGTTCACATATAAACTATCATTTGTCCAACATCACCTCAGTGGTGTAATATATTTGCTACACATAACTCATCATTATGTAACACACTCAACCTCACAGATAATTTAACAAATAAACTTATCATTCTGTACCACATTCACGCTCAGTAGTATATTTGTACACTAACTATCATGTCCACATTCACCTCATCGACTATTTTGTACACATAATAAACTCATCATTTCATACACATTTTCAAATCACTCAAGTTAGTACATTATGTACACATAAACTATCATTTAATCAGCAAAACACATTTCACCTCCCCAGTAGTATTTGTACCATAGAACTATCATTTGTCACATACTCCAGTAGATATAATTTATACACAAACCATCACTTGTACATTCACCACTCATGTAGTACTATTGTACAAAAACACTAAACTCATTACATTCCATAGAATACTTTATCATATAAAACTACATCTTGTCCACATTCACCTCAGAAGTCATATTTCATGTACAACATAAACTACCATTTGTCACATTACCTCATAGACATTGATTGACACATAAACTATCATTACTGTTACCCATTTCACCTCAGTCAGTATTATTCTCACACATAAACTATCATTCTGTACACATCACCTCAGTAGTATATTGTACACATAAACTTCATTTGATACACATTCACCTCAGACTATTATATTTGTACACATAAACCATCTTTGCCCACATTCACCTCAAGTAGTCACATATTTACACATATATGAAATCTATCAGTTGTACATTCACAAACATCATTGATATAGATTCCTCATATACATTTGCTCACACTTAAACATATCATTATTGTCACATTCATCTCAGTAGTTATTTAAACCATAACTATCAATTGACACTCATCACCTCAGTAGTATATTTACACATAGACACTATCATCTTGTCCCAAACACATTTCCACCTCAGTATTACCATTGTTCAATAAATCATTTGACCACACTTCACTCCATCAGTGTATATTGTGTACACGATAAACTAATCATTTGTCCACATTCACTACGTAGTAATTTGTACACATTAAACATATCACTTTGTACACATACTCCTCAGTAGTATATTTGTACACAATAAACTATCATTGGTCCACATTCACCTCAGATAGTATATTGTACAACCATTAAAACATATCACCTCTTTACATTTTACACGAACTTCATTGTACACATCACCTCAGTAGTATATTATCACACGATAGCACATTAAATTACCCTAGAAATTTGTACACAAATACTGTCATCACTTAGTGTTCGTATACATCCAAATCACCTCATCGTATATTTACATAAACTAACTTGTCACAAATACATGTGGCAATATCTTATCATTGTACACATAAACTATCAATTTACATGTAAAACCATTTTTGCACTTCACTCAGTTAATTTACATACTGTAAACTATCATTTTCACATTCACTCAGTAGTTATTTGAACAATAAAATCACTTGTACACAATCACTCTCGTAGTATATTATACACAATAAACTATCATTTACACACATTCACCTCCAGTATTATCTTATCATATAATTCCAGCAGCTGTGATTGTTGTCTGGGTTGTGTTGTGTGTCTTGTGCGTGTGTGTGTGTGCTGTCTTGTGTGTGTGACGACCGCCGATTTCTCGACACTGCCGGATCCACTATCTGATTGAATCTGCCAGGAACTTATTGCTGCGGGACCCGCGGATTTACCTATTTCATGGTTGTATTAATCGTGACAAGTGGTGTCCCAGTACGGCCATTATATCGACCAATGACAGACACCGGCTGCATGATCGCACGAATGACGTCACAATAAATTTTTTTTTTATTTATTTTGCACGATTGACGCGTCATCGATTAAACTGCAGGAATTATGCCGGGGACCCGCTGATGTGCCTTTCAAGGTTTGAATTAACTCGGCACGACAGTTCCCAAGTTACGGCCAATTTATCTGGTCGACCAATTCTGCGAGAGAGCAGGACGGGAGGTGAGAAGTGGTGGGCGAGCAGAGGAGGAGAGAGGAGAGGGACTTGGTCAGGGGATAGAGGGCGGCAACGAGAGCGGGGAGAAGAGGGCGGAGAGCGAGAGGGGCAAGAGAGGGGCGAGAAGGGGTGAGAGGTGGGGGTGACGAGAGGGGATGAATGGGGGCGACGAGAGGAGGGGAGGAGAAGCGAGACGAGGGGCAAAGAGGGGGAGAAGAGGGGCGAGAGCACGGCTGCACATACTGGCACTCACCTACGGCGCCCGCCCGACGGGCCCCGTACTGTATTTATACACAATAAACTACATCATTTAACACTCAACTCGAGTAGTATATTTATACCACATTAATATCATTGTATCACATCTCACCTCAGTATATATTTCGTACACATTACAACTATCATTTTCCACACTCTCACCTCGATCGATATAATTTTACACATAACTCTATCCATTTAACACATTTCACCCTCAGTAGAATATATTGTACACAATAAACTGATACATTTGTCCACATCACCTCAGTAGTACATTTTGTAACACAAAATATCATTTGTTCCACATTCACCTCAGTAGTATATTCTGTACACATCAAACTATCACTTTGTCCACAGTCACCCGTAGTACATTTGTACACATCACTCATAGTTACTATTGACACATAACTGTCATTGCCACATATACCTCGAGTATATATTTACACGTATCTCTCTC
>CM068952.1:108332701-108347425 GCA_035128595.1 Eptatretus atami | reverse complement strand
GAACAAGAAAATGAAAATCTACAAACCAATCTGTCTGGTGGAGTCTGTCAGTGTGAACTGCCAGGCAGTCCTTCCTGCCACTTGTACACAAAATAGGCCATTTTCTGGCACTTGCAAGTGGCTCAAATTTATATGGCTCAGGGCCAGAAACTCCATAGTATAAATTCCCATCATCCTCCGACTCGTCCTCGGCAATATCGGAATGAAAACACTCGATTTCATCGCCGCTGAAATCACTCCCTGATTCGCATCTCGCTATTGTTCACACGCTGTTTCCGAATGTTCACGAAGTTTTCGGAGAACGTGACATCATAGCATCTTCGGTAAATTCCAGTCTGTTTTTCGATCACTGACAAAAGTTTTGACTTAAAAGTTAATTTAAGCATATTTTAAGTTTCAAATGTAAGAAAATAATTGCCCAACGATTATTAATGTGATTACAACCTTCGAATCATGCGAAGTCATCAGCCACCCAAAACCTGCTCTTTAAAATGCTTAATGCTCAGCATTTAAAAGGATAGAGCACGGACAAACAATCATAGGTTGAAAATACTAGCGCAGGCTTTGTGGGCCTAATGGTCTCCTCTTGCGTTCTAAGTTTCTTGTAAGGGAACCGAAACGTACTGTTACAGCCCAGGGTTCGAGGTTCGCCATGAGGGGAAGCCTCAGGTTCCTTCTGAACGCCTGGTCCTGAGGCCACCAGCCGCAGATAACTCCACGGTCCGGTTGTGAAGCAACCACTAACACCAATTAACCTCATCAGCTCTAACGGTTATCCATCAGACTCGGTTTACCCGAGGCGGTGACTAAATTAACTGAGTTTCATGCCCTGAGCCACACTCCGGTTACTGCCGAGCGATACAGTGAGTGTATGCTGGTTAACGAGTAGAACCAATCGGTGGGGTACAACTTCCTGTTGAACTACACTTGTACACTGTGTCGGACCAATGGAGGAAAGGACAACTGAGACAGATTTCAAAGAACAACTAGCGACTATTTATTTACACACACAAGCAATGATGAAAAGCACATTATTTACAGGCCTTTCTTCACAAAAGCAAGCAATCACTAAAGCAAGTATTTACAGGCAAAAAGCACAAAAGAGCAGACTTAACCCTAACACGTATTCTTATTCAATGTTATTTACACAGACAAATGGCCATCATTCAATCTGGGAGGAAGAAGAAGAAGACAAGAAGAACTGAGAGAAAAGAAAAGTATGGAGCATGGGGTCAACTCCTTCCCTCACCTCACACAGCCCAACAGGGCTGTGCTGCTCCAAATACACTATGGGGAAGGGGAGGGAAGGATGGGGGAGATTGGCGGCAAAGTGGCGATGCGGTGTGAGGGGATGTGCATTCGCATCCCTGTGGCATCCAGCACCAGTAGCCAAGTCCTCTCTAGTGTCCCAGATATGCCAATGGCATGCCACTCTTTTTCTGCTGTGCACCCAGGACAAACAGTTCCACACAAACCAAACCACATTCTGGAGTTTCTCCTTGTTCTCCTCCACACTATGAATTCCTTCCTTCTCTCCTCCACACTCTGCGTTCCTGTCTGCTCCTCCCTGGACAAGCTTTTACGACAAGGACAAGCAATGAGCTCCTTTCTCCTCACAAGACATGGCTTTCTCTGTCTCATCTCATGCGAGCCTCTTTCTCATTGGTGCGCTTCAGATGGAGTGGGGGTGGGGGAGGTCCATGATCCAGCTTGTGGGAAATCCCACTGTCCCTGAGAAGGGTTTCAAAATTAATCGATATTGTGACGGTTTTCAGAGACCCCAGGCACGCACATACAAGGCACATAGAGGAACCCCAGTGTTGTTAAATTCCTAATATATTGTGTAGCTGAAAATGCCTTCTCCCCCCCCCCCCCCCCCCCCCCATTCGGATAATGGAAGGAAATATTGTTTGTTTGTGTAGGAAGCGAACCCCATTGTACTCTTCTCTTTCTCTTCCCTTCTCTTCCTCTCTCTTCTCTTTCTCTTTCTCTCCTCTTCTCTTTCTGTCTCTCCCCCCCTTTCTCTCCACACCTCTGCAGCACATCCAACACATTTTGCAACACACTCCACACAACATTACAAAACCAACTGTCAAACACCACATTATAAAGCCAGCAATCTACCGAAGGAACGTCATAAAGTGGCGAAGAGGTCAGTCACCTCTGCACCTCTTCATACACGTCACATCACACTACATACTCTCCTCTTCTTTCTTCCCCTCCCCACTCTTTTGTTGGGACCAACGTAAGCCCGCTGGCTTACGTACGGTGAATGAGAGTCAGACAATACGCCTCGTCCTTTTCTCTTCTCTGCCTGTCCCTCTTCCTAACCTCGTTTCCCTGGAATGACTGAGGCGCCTGTGTTGGAGAACTGTGACTAAGGAACTGAATAAGAATGGGTTCTTTACTAGGGGTAAGAGCTTTCCTTTTGTGACGCTGTCTTTTAAATACATGTCTTGTGTTAACGCCATAAACTATTTCCTAAACTGTCCGATTGTCACTTTCCATTGGTTCAACATAATGTGTGAATTGTAATGGGGAGTTCACCCCTGTCATTTTGTTAGAGGTAGCCATTTGCCAACGTTTCCACTTGCGGTATCGCTCAGCTGTCTGTTAATAACAGTGGAATGTTGAGAGCATGGAACTCTATCTGGGGGAGTTGATGTTGGACGGAATTTGACGTTGGATCCTGCCTGAATTGGACTCTTTTCGGCTGCTGGTTGCTTAGGCCTAAGTCACATTTGCTCTACGGCGAGGATACGTGGCCGTACACCCTCTGAATGACAGAAACGTGTGGCGCCGCAGAGTTTCTGCGGTGGCTCAGGGGGCCTACCCGTTGGCTATTTTTACAGCGTTAAGGTCGCCGTGGAATTATAACCGGAGTTATAACTTTTTTCATTTCTACGTCGCCGTAGCAATTCGACAAGCTGAAAAAAAAACTGTAAAAAAAAAAATTAACCCATCGTTACCGTCCGTCTGGCCGCACGTTCGCCTTAGGGCCCCCTGTGGTCGCCTTGCGGGCACCTTGAGCTACCTTGCGTCTGCCTTGAAAATTCTATGGCCGCCCAGGGCCCCTTAAGGTCACGTGCGACATCAAATCAAAGACCGTACGCAAACCCACGTTTCGGTCTCCACAATTTCTAAGACCTAAGGCTTAAGTCACATTTGCTCTACGGCGAGGATACGGCGGCCGTACGCCCTCTGAATTGACAGAAACGTGCGGCGGCCGCAGAGTGTCTGAGGTGGCCTCAGCGTGCCCTACGCCGTATGGCTATATTTTACAGGCCGTAGGTCGCCGTGGATTATAACGCGGGAGTTATAACTTTTTTCATTTCTACGTTCGCCGAGCAATTCGACAAGCCGAAAAAAAAAAAAATGGTAAAAAAAAAAATAATTAACCCATTCGTTACCGTCGTCTAGCCGCACGTTCCCCTTAGGCCCCCTGCGGTCGCCTTGCGGGCACCTTGCATCTGCCTTGAAAATTCTATGCCGCCGCAGGAACGCCCTAAGGTCACCGTGCGACATCAAATCAAAGAACGTACGGCACCCCCACGTTTCGGTCTCCACAATTTCTAAATACGCCGTGCAGCTCCCCGAAAAATAAAAACATATGTGACTGCTACATTGTGTGACCGTGGAAATACTGCGGCCGCCGTATAATTGCTATGGCCGTAGATTTTGGAGACCCACGGCGCGCGTGGCAAATGTGACTTAGGCCTAAATACGCGTGCGGCTCCCCGAAAAATAAAACATATGGTGACTGCTACATTGTGTGACCGTGAAATACTGCGCCGCCATATAATTGCTAGTGGCGTAGATTTTGGAGACCCACGGCCCCGTGGCCAAATGGACCTAGGCCTTAGCAACCCACCACAGTTCGTCGGCTTGCAGGATCGTCGGCCAGTTAGAGGATTCAAGAACCCCCCTCATGATTCCTACAATTCCGAATCTGCAACAACATCCTGCAGATGCCGGAAGGAAAAAAAAATTGGGAAAATAAAGATGTTGGACTGAGATGGAAACTGATTTTGGCTCGTTTCTTTGCCAGGGGTGCGTTCAGTTACCAAGCACCAAACTAGCGCTTGCCAAGTCGGCCGTTCCTTATCAATGGTTTAGAATGGAGGACTTGATTGAGTGATTTAGCCACTTGGGAGCACTCCACAAGAAATTTGGGAACTGAACACACCCCTGAAAGTTGTCCTCCCATGTGTGCACATTCATGTGTGGTGCTGTAATCAGATTGAAGTTCACAGATGGAAAAAACTCGTAAACAGACATAAATCATCATCTATAGATAATATGACATAAAGAACATCCTGGCAAAATTGATTATAAGTAAACATATCACTTGTGTGTCTGTAATGTAAGTTTGTTTCTTTATTTATTGGAATTAGTCGAAGAGTTGTAGTTAACATTGGATAACAACATGTTGTGGTCCATGACATGGTTAATTTCAAAATAATTCAGGATCCATTTGCTTTTGGGCTCACCTTGTAGAAGAGTGGGAGAAAACGAGAAGAAAGTAATAAAGCATATTAACGAGCAGTGGGAAAGGGGAAATCATGCAAGATGAGAGATTTAATTTAAATAGAAAAAAATGAAGGATCACATGCACATGCATGTTTTCAGCAAAGGTGAAGGATTACATGCATGTTTTCAGCGGTGCAGTACTTATGTTAAAATTAATGAAGAGTTGGAAGAAATATCCCCTTCAATTACGACTCATCTCCATTTTAATGCAGCCCTCTTTTATTCCTTCTCTGGTCCTTCTAAATTTATTATTTCCTGTTCTGTTTGATTGCAAAGAAAATCTTTCCATATTAATATCTTCTCAGGAGCTGGTAGGATGGCTGAGAGGTACACGCACTCGTCTTGAATTCCAATCCTGAAATAAACTCAGTGTTTCACAGGCAGGGTGATTCATCAATATGTGTACCGTCCCTCAAATGGGGTGTCCCGTCTGCTATCATGAGTTTGTGAAAGTTAAAGATCCCACAATGTCCTGTGCCAAGAGAGGGGAGTTATTATCGCCATCCTGGTCAAATTACAAATTCCTGCCCTAAATTCTGGGAAGGCAATGGCGAACCACCCAGTATCATCCTTGCAAAGCAGCTCAGACCTGCCTTCAGGAAAAGCACACAATTAATCAATCATTCAAACTTCTCAAGCTCTTTCTCGTTTTTTTCATTCATATTTGTTATCTTACTGCAATGTCTTTCATTCACAATTGTTGTATTGGTATGATAGCTTTAATTCACAATTGTTATCTTCATACAATATCTTTCATTCACAATTGTTATCTTCACGCGATATCTTTCATTCACAGTTGTTATATTGGTACAACATCTTTCATTCACAATTATTATATTAGTACGATACCTTTCATTCACAATTCTTAAATTGCTACGATATCTTTCATTTACAATTGTTATATTGGTACAATATCTTTTATTATCTTAGTACAATATATTTCATTAACAATTATTATCTTACTGCTATATCTTTCATTTACAATTGCTTCATTAGTCCGATATCTTCCATTCACAATTATTATCTTAGAACATCTTTCATTCACAGTTGTTATATTAGTATATCTTTCATTCACAATTGTTATATCAATATGATATCTTTCATTCACAATTGTTATATTTGTGTGATATCTTTCATTCACAATTGTTGTATTAGTAAAATATCTTTCATTATCAATTGTTATCTTTGTACGATATCTTTCATTCACAATTGTTATCTTCGTGCGACATCTTTCATTCACAATTGTTATATTTGTACAATATCTTTCATTCACAATTATTATCTAACAATTTCTTTCATTAACAATTGTCATACAAGTATGATATCTTTCAATATCAATTGTTAAATGAGTACAATATCTTTCATTCACAATTGTTATATTCGTACAATATCTTTCATTAAAAATTATTATCTTCGTATGACATCTTTCATTCACAATTGTTGTATTGGTACAATACCTTTCATTCACAATTGGTAAATTCGTACAATATCCTTCATTATCAATTGTGAAATGAGCACAATATCTTTCATTAAATTATCAATTGTTATATTAGTACAATATCTTTAATGATCAATTGTTATATTGGTGCAATATCTTTCATTATCAATTGTTATCTTCGTATGATATCTTTCATTCACAATTATTATATTCGTACGATATCTTTCATTTTCATTTGTTATATTTCTACAATATCTTTCATTGACAATTGTCATATTCGTGTAATATCTTTCATTATTTATCAATTGTTATATTCGTACAATATCTTTCATTAACAATTATTACCTTAGTACAATATCTTTCATTATCAATTCTTATCTTCGTATGATATCTTTCATTCACAATTGTTATATTCGTACGATATCCTTCATTTTCATTTGTTATCTTCTTGGGATATCTTTTTTTCACAATTGTTATTTTAGTTTGACATCTTTCACTCACAATTGTATTATTAGTGCAATATCTTTCATTATCATTATTATTTTAGTACAATATCCTTCATTCACAATTGTTATCTTCGTGGGATATCTTGTATTCAAAATTATTATCTTAGTATGATATCTTTCATTCACAATTGTTACATTAGTACAATATCTTTCATTAATAATTGTTATATTACTACAATATCTTTCATTAGCAATTGTTATATTTGTGCAATATCTTTCATTAACAATTATTATCTTAGTATGATATTGTTGCGGTTCTGGAAACCGCATGCCTTTAAGGCAATGGCATCCATCATACAGTGATCCCCAGACAGTTATTTCATTAATATACATGCAGTTAAACCTTTCCCTCATGTCTAATGGGTCAAACGGGACGAAGTGCGCAGTGTGGATCTCATAGTTAGGTCTGATGACATCTCTATCTTCATTCCAACTCTTTTCCTCTTATTCCTGAAATAAATCCAAGCAGGCACTGCACCCAGACGGCTACTTCTGAAAACCACAGAAACATCTTCCATGGTATGAATGTTCTTGCGGAGGCAAAAGGAATAACCAACTAAACGATGGCAAAAACAACCTCAACAACCTCCACCACATGATCCTACGGGACACATGTGGCGTGCCCTTTCATCAAAATCTCCATTCAGTAATTATGTCTTTCCTCTTTTCAACCCTGATTTATATTCAATCCCTTCCTTCAATCCATCGCACAGTATGGGGCACAAATAGCGCACCTCTTTGTTCAGGTCTGCACGCTGGTTCACAATGGCGTATTACCGTCGATCGTCGCATGCTACCGTGGCCACCAATGTCTCCCGCGGACAGCAGACATCCTTCCGCAACTCCGCCTCGATGCAGCCACCACCAAGCAGAGGCATGCTGTACGGCCCGGATCGCTCGGGCCGCATGGCATACCACGGAACAAGCACATTCACCAGTGCTAACCGGGGGTGCCCGGGCGGGCA
The DNA here is from genome assembly GCA_035128595.1 of Eptatretus atami. Classification (NCBI taxonomy): domain Eukaryota; kingdom Metazoa; phylum Chordata; class Myxini; order Myxiniformes; family Myxinidae; genus Eptatretus; species Eptatretus atami. The sequence continues at coordinate 108,339,986 of CM068952.1, read as the reverse complement.
TGCTGGGCTGACGCACCCCTCGACCGGTCGCCGAGGCATGGCCCGGGAGTTCGGTGCAAGGCAATTCATATCACGGGGTTCGGAGCGAGACAATTTCACAGCTCCGCGATCTCTCGCCGGATGTACAATGAGGCTGCTTCCGGCCATGGCGGCCGGGCCGTGCAGTGGCCGGGGCCCAATCAGAGTGCCCGACTCAGGTAACGACACATCGCTTCGGGGCGGCGCCCCACCCTGCACCGCAGGGCCGATAAAGGACGGGTTGCGAAGCCGTCCGCGCGCCTGCTCTTCCTCACTGTCTGGCCTGGGATCAATCTCTGCATTCGCCTGCTGCTCCGCCTTCTCGTCTGCCACTCTGCCCACTCGCTCTCGATCTTCGCCACCCTATCTCTGGATTCCCTACATTCGCCGTCTGGATCCGCCTACTCCATCTGCTTGCCTCTCGATCTTTGACTTGGCGTGCTGACTCCGCCCTTCCACCGCCCACCCGCCTGCTTCTCGCCACTGTCTCCACGCACCCACCTGGCTCCGTCTACCACCCTTCCTCACGACAGATGGCCTCGCCCTTTTCCTGGATCGATGCACGCGCTGCGCCGACATTGTAATCAAGCAGGAGACAACGCGTCAACCTACGAACTGGGATCGCTCGGCGGAGCGTCCCCCAAAACGTACTGAGTGGCACGGTCGGTCAACCGTGCAAGGTATTACGAGACCGTTTGCCTCATCTCCTCTGAGATTAATGCTTCAGTCACATTTGGCTCGGCGGCCGTAGGGTCTAAAAAAAAATCTACGGCCACTAGCAATTATAGGGCGGCCGCAGTGTTTCCATGGTCACAGAATGTAGCAGTCACATATGTTTTTATTTTTTGGGTAGCCGCACGGGGTATTTAGAAATTGTGGAGACCGAAAACGTGGGGGTGCCGTACGATCTTTGATTTGATGTCGCACGGTGACCTTAGGGCGTCCCTGCGGCGGCCATAGAATTTTCAAGGCAGACGCAAGGTAGCCTCAAGGTGCCCGCAAGGCGACCGCAGGGGGCCCTAAGGCGATCGTGGAAATAGTGCGGCCGCCGTAATTTTTTGGGGTTGGCAAAATTCATTCTTCATTGATAAGAGCCTACGGAAAACGCACGAATAACGCAAGCCCACCGGTACGGTCGACGTGGAACACATCTACGTCATGGCTACGGCTTGTCGAATTGCTACGGCCAACCTAGAAATGAAAAAAGTTATAACTCTGCATTTAAATTCCACGGAGACCCCTACGGCCTGTAAAAATAGCCATACGGCGTAGGGCCACCCTGAGGCCACCTCAAAACTCTGCGGCCGCCGCACGTTTGTGTCAATTCGGGGGGGTACGGCCGCCGTATCCTAGCCGTAGAGCAAATGTGACTCACGCTTAACTCCTCTTCATTGGGAGTGGTTGTGTGTGTGTGTGTGTTGTGTGTGTGTGTGTGTGTGTGTGTGTGGTGTGTGTGTTGTGTGGTGTGTGTGTTGTGTGTGTGTCATGGCACCTGTCCTCACTTAAGTTAAGAGTGCAGAAGAATTATATCGGGATAAGTCTGCTTTAGCAAGTTGCTTGTTTGTTGTCGCACCACACATTCTTTCTGTCCCTGCTTACACACAAAAATAATCTATTCACTGTGCCACATATTTTTCCTCGCCTGCCTGTAATAAATGATTGTGTAGAAATGTTCCCAGCTCGTTTTTGTCTTTTCCTTCATTGATCCAGCACGGTCCGTATCCTAGCCTCGCCAGGACTTTATTCCCAACGATCCGTTCGTTTTAGCCGGTACGTTCCTTGGCAGTGTTGCTCGGCTGCACCTGATCCGGAAAGGTGATCCGGTTCGGACAAGGTGTACCGAGGGCGTGTCCCCCGGTAATTAGGTCACGTGATTATTTTTAGGTAACCGATATTAGATGGAGGACCCTAAGTCACGTGGTTAAGTTATTGGCGTTCACGATCGGTTAGCGACCCGCCGCGTCACGGAGTTTTCCGTGTGCGACGCGCTGAGATTCCGGGGAGACTGGTGGGAACCCGAGATAGCTTCCCTCCTAGTGGTCTTCTCATCCGACCTCCGGCCACAACAATATCTTTCATTATCAATTGTTATATTCGTCCAATATCTTTCACTATCAATTGTTATCATTGTACGATTTCTTTCATTCACAATTGTTATATTCGTCCAATATCTTTCATTATCAATTGTTATCATTGTACGATATCTTTCATTCACAATTGTTATATTTGTACAATATCTTTCATTCACAATGGTGATATGAGTACGATATCTTTCATTCACAATTGTTATATTAGTGCAATATCTTTCATTATCAATTGATATATTGGCACAATACCTTTCATTAAAAATTATTATCTTCATACGACATCTTTCATTATCAATTGTTATCTTTGTACGATATCTTTTATTCACAGCTGTTATCTTCGTACGACGTCTTTTATTCACTATTGTGTTCTTGAATCAGGCATTCCATTCATCAATGTGAACCTATGTTCACGCACTACACTGTGATATGTTATTGAAGGTTAAATCCATTCTATCTGGTTGTAAGCTTACTCCGACATGTTGCAGACCGAAAATAAAGCGCTCGATGGTTTTAAGATTGGAAAATAAACCCTCATGCACCCTCCCTTACCCCCTTCTTCTTACTCCTTTCTCCCCCCACCTCCATTCCACTGTTTGGACTTCCCTCCAGTCCCTTTGCCCTCCCTCCACGATATCACCCAATCGACCATTCACAGAACGTCCTCCCCTCCCTTTCCGTCCATTTTTCCTCCTCCCACGTTTATATAAAGTCCAGGCAGAACGTCTGAGACATATTTTGCTTGAACAGCGTTGGACGCCATGGCTGGAATAGCCAAAAGCTTTTACGAGCTGTCGGCCCGAAATCTGGCTGGCGAGCTGGTCCAATTTTCCAAGTTCCGCGATAAGGTCGTGCTCATCGAGAATGTTGCTTCACTTTGAGGAACGACGTCCCGGGACTTCACGCAGATGAACCAATTGCATCAGCGTCTCGGTGTTCATGGACTTGTCGTGCTCGGCTTTCCCTGCAACCAGTTTGGGCACCAGGTATGTTGGGACTGTCCTTCACACTTTCGTCTCTGGCTCTTAATGTCCCGTTTTCTCTCGGCCTCTTACCATGACTTGAATGTTCCTAGTTTTGACGTCATTTCAGGCATTTACCAGCCCACCCCCCATCACTCTGCCATTTTATGGTCTTACCTTGCATTCTTCCCCACTATTATCGCCCCACCCAGTAATAATCGCTCTGCCCTCTAATTCACATCACTCCCGCCCCAAGTTATCCCTGTCATACTACTGCTTTAATAACGACTGAAATTGATCCTTTCTTGTGGGTTGGCCGGGAAGTTTTGGGCCCAAGTCATTCACGAATCGGCTGGCCAGGCCTGAGGTTCGACTGAAAGTGATTTGGGCAGGAATTTCGAATTTGTCCAGGGTACTGGCGATAACTCGCCTACTCCTTGCAAAATACACTGTGGGGTCTTTAATAGCATCCACCAACTAATGCAAACAGAAGGGACAGTCAACTTAACGTCCACCCGAGGGATGGCACACTTTGTGATGCAACGTGATACGAAGGACCAATGCAACAGTTTATAGTCAGGTCGGGAGTCGAACTCAGACTAGACGACTCAACTGTAAGTGCGCTATCTCTGCACCGTCCTGTTGAACTTTATTCTTATCATAGTAAACGCATAATTGCCACTTGCACAATCACCTTATCATCAGTATGTTATCCTATTTGGAAGGACTTGGTTGGGTCCATGTTGACCAGAACACACACACACACACATGTGTGTGTGTGTGTACTCTTGAATATTTGTTCTTCATGGGAAAGGCACAGAGTTATAGTTGGTATTGGGGTGAAAACGTCATTAAAGAGGTGTTTTGCAGGCAGGGTGTTGCATTATGGAGTATGTCGTCCTTAAAGAGGTCATATTTAGCCCAATGTCCCATCTGCGACCACTCACCTGTGAATGTTAAATATTCCACGGTGCTTTTTGATAAGCACATGCCATTGTGTGCCAATGTCCTTGCCAAGTTTTAAATCTTGCCTAATCTATGTGTACAAAGGAGGAAATCTAGACACAGGAAGGAGGCCATTTGGCCAAACATTCCTGTGCCATATCCACTCCCTATTAACCTTAACTGGTTCATGGAACACACATGAAACATTTTAAGTAATTTTCTTTCATTCTTAAATAACTACAACAGAGTTCTGAACTCCATATGTAATTCTTAATAATGCAACTCTGTGATATTCAGGAGAATGCTACCAATGAAGAACTGCTTCAGTCCTTGAAGTACGTTCGCCCAGGCAGAGGATTTGAGCCAAACTTTCCAATTTTCGACAAGTGTGAGGTGAATGGGGCAAATGCACACCCGCTGTTCACGTTCCTGAAGGAACACCTGCCGCTGCCCAGTGACAACCCAACATGCTTCATGTCCGACTGCAAGTCCATCATCTGGAGTCCCGTCCAACGATCTGACATCGCGTGGAATTTTGAGAAGTTCCTGATCGCGCCGAATGGGGAGCCATTCCGCCGTTATAGCAAATTATATCAAACCATCGACCTTGAGCCAGATATCTGCAAGCTTCTCGGCCTGTAGTGAATGAATCCTGCCATTGCTGAGCATTCACCTACCGTAACAATTTGATTTAGCTCGCTGTATTGTGACGTGAGATTTTCAGAGTTTGATTGTTTTCTAGTTCCAAGATTTATATATGAAATGTTAACTGTCGCTTGGCTCATTTATTTTTATTGGTGATACCTTGTTCATGGATGCTTGCACGTGTCTGTTAGAAGCTCCACAGAATGACGTAGCTTTTCTCAAGGTCACTCTTGACCCGAAAGGCAGCCGATTATATAAAGTGGTGACTCTAACTAGCATTACATCAGCACACCTGTCCAGGTAACCCAGAAAAAGCTGCTTTCTTGCTGACTGGTGGTATGTCAGAAATAAAACATTTTACAATGCTTTTTGGTGGAATTTTTGGATGGTAAGGAGAGAAAGAGGAATGGATGAAATCAACAGGACACATCGCACGGTGGTTAGCATACCTCAATCACCGTTCTGTTTATTTCATCCATTGTTCTCCCTTTCTGTTGATGCAGATCGACACTAGTATTCACCAGCAAGACGAGTTCTTCATTCTTGGGAAATCAAGAGGAGTTTGATTTTTATTTTTTAAATACAGATATCAAGGCTTGTGGAAGAGGTGAACAATAGAGGAGAGAGGGACAAACACATCAACAATGTGGCAGAGGGGAACAAACTTGAGATGAGGGATAGAAAATTGAGCAAGGAACAACCGGAGAGGAAGTATACGTAACAAGTAAGGATGTATTGGCGGTGAAGAGATGGGGATAAATAGACAAAGGACATGGGGATACACAACAAAGCTGACAAAACGGGGTAAATGTGCAAAAGAGTGCATGTGGACTCGACAGGAAAGTCAGAATCGGAACTGGGAATGTCACAAGCTCGCCATAACTCGCCATAAAGGAATGGAGAGAAAAACGTGACTAGACAGACTAGGTGAAAACAATCAATGATGCCAAGGGTCATCTTCATCAAATGTACTTGGTGTTAAAATATAAAAAAATGTGTAAAAGTATAACGAGAGGAGTGAATGTGTCAATTGCTGCCATTTGATGTACAAAATTTATGGAAGCTCTTGTGTAAAGATTTCAAAATGAAGGATGCTGTCTTTTACAATCAAATCAATATGATCCAAGCACTAGTTTGAAACCGTCTGTTTATTATTATGTACGCAAATATAGCAGAAATCAAATGTGACAGGAATAACATGGCGAGACTGGAACAGATCGGGCCATGCAACCATAATCCTCCTCCAGGTCAATGACCATTTCAACCAGACGTTTCTCCTCGCTTGATAGGGGAACATAGCGGCGGTGGAGTCGGGCGACCTGTGGTGCCATGCGAGATGGCAGGTACAATTGGCATGGCGGAGGGCTCGCTGCAAAGTCCGGTGAGATGGTGTAAGCTAACAAATCGTCCACATACATGTTCCTGGCGATGACGTCAAACACATCTGCCCTTGTACACTCTGCAACACACGGCACTCAAATAATTGCATTGTATTTTCCATTACGAGCAAAAAACAGAGGGAGATTAATACAGTGTTTACATCAGTGATCTGTATAAGTCAAAAAACTTTAACACCTGTACGTAAGATTTCTGCCTTTGACAAGGCACTGGAATTGTTAATAAGCAATTGAAATGGTCTCACAGAGTAAACAATAATGTCAGATGGTCACGTGATTTGGTGTGGGAATCCCAGTGAGACTGTATTTGACATTGAGTCAGTTTAAACAGTTGCATTGCACGTTTTCAATGGCAAACGGGATCGGTCTGTGTTGGATTTATAAACGGCATAAGGACTTGGAATTAGTTCCAAACATTCCAAATTAGTTCCAAACGTCCAATACACATTCTGCAAATCTAGCAGGATTGACCCCACTCAGGGTTTTGTGTACCTAGCGACAGTATTTGATGGTATTGCTTGCCATTTGCAGACTTCACTTCTTCCATGTTACTGTTGGTGTACAAACTTTACTTTTCATTGTTGGACCAAGAACATACCTATTGCTCCTAAAAGCGCAAATGTGATGTCCGTGTGGAATTCCTTATGGAGCTCATCAAACTGGAATCCCCAACTGAAAAAGTAAACAGGATAAATTAAAATACAAAACAATGATAACATATGGTTGCAGTGTTATCATGAGGTCTTTCAAACTTTATGGCAGTATACGAGTTTCCATCAACCATGTTGGTTACTGTACAGTGCCTTCAGAAAGTATTCACACTCCTTGACTTTTTCACATTTTGTTGTGTTACATCCTGAATTCAAAATGGATTAAATTGAGATTTTTTTGTCACTGATCTTCACAAAATACCCCAAAATGACAAAACATGTTTTCAGACATTTTTACAAATGAATTTAAAATGAAATGCTAAAATGCCTAATTTACATAAATATCAAACCCCCTGAGTCAATACTTTGTAGAAGTGCCTTTGGAAGTGATTACTGCTTCAAGTCTTCCTGGGTATGTCTGTATCAGCTTTGCACATCTGGATTTGTGGATTTCCTTCCACTAGAAGCACCCTCTTTCTACGGGAGCCGTCAAGGGGGTCATGTTATTATATCTATGCCTATTTTACTCCAATGAGTCCCAGGATTACACACCCAAAAAATGGTTGCGATCGGTTCAGCCGTTT
>CM068952.1:108312413-108327318 GCA_035128595.1 Eptatretus atami | reverse complement strand
ACCGGGCGGCCGTTAATTTGCACCCCTGCAGTTTGGATATTGTATTTACATTGTGTGTAAAAATGGTTAATATTGAGATGTGCAAAAGTGCGGCTTGAAAGAGTGCATTGAACCAAGGTCCCACCCACAGTCATGACCCACGTGCTGCATACAAAGAAGAAGAAGAAGAAGACTGGGCAGTCATGACCCATGTGCTGCATACAAAGAAGAAGAAGACTTCAGAGGAAACCTTTGAGCTGTCTCGTCTGCCTTCGATCCCAAGTGTGGATGGAATTTGACTGCAAACAGCAGCCCTGGTGCTTCATTGGCACGAAAATCGTGGAGTCTGCCGTTCTTTTTAGAGGGTACTTTAAGCCAGTTTGTTTGGATATCAAAGAGCCCACCATGCCTTTTGAAAATAGTAGTCCATTGTGTGCAGGTACCATGGCCAAATCGTGAAAACCTGCCTTAAATAAGGGCTAGTGATGCAGTATCCACCTGTCCGCTGTAAATTCTCAACTCTGAAACACTTGGGACTTTCTGGTGTCCTACGGGTGGGTGTTGGACGGATTGTCTTGTCAAAGTAATCTCTTCAGCAGCTCACTTAGGAAGACACATTCATACTGGGATGATACGAGGATGACATCAATGACCGATTCACTAAGTAGGGATAAAACATGATGTGCAGTCGATGCGTAAGTGTTAGTCGTGTTTATGGTGCTACTTGAAGATCAAAACTACAGAACTGTCGGGCCCTGCTATTCGCGGACCCCACATATTCACGGGTCATAAAGTGTGACCTGCTTCTGCATTCGCACTTCGAGTATTTATGTTTTTTTTGTTTTTTTTACACTTCAGGACTGGTCTATATCCATCCACCGAGGGAATTAGAAATCAGCCAACATCACAGCATTACATAAAAATATACCCATCAGAGATGGGGAATCCCCCGCCATTGAAACATTTTTTTCAAGATGGCCGCCCCAGTCGGCCATCTTGGATCCGGCCATGCCCAAAATCAATAGAGTTCTTCCTTTTCAGGTGGTACATGTGTGACCCAAATTTCAAATCGATATGGCGAACAGTTTATGAGTTATCGCACTCACAGCTATAAATGTTGATGCCCAGACAGACGGACGGACAGCCGGACGGACGGACAACCCGGGTGACAACAATATCCCCCTTCCGCCACGCGGCGGGGAATAAAAATGTTGACGCCCAGCCATCCGGACGGACGGACAGCCGGACGGACGGACGACCTGGGTGACAACAATATCCCCCTTCCGCCACGCGGCGGGGGATAAAAAAGGGGGAAAAACTGATTCCCTCAACTACAGACCAATTAGTTTATTGTACTTCTAATCATTGAATTTACACCAGGTGGGGTTGGCTCAGCCTGTCATCCTTCCGAGGTCGATGAAATGAGTACCAGTGTACTGGGGTAATAACCATTTGGGGTAACTTGTGTCAGAGTGGCAACCCGTCCAGGACTGTACTCCTTGCCAATGAAACTGCCTCGGCAGCACTATGTGCCTTTACAGCACGAAAGGAATGGTATTATTATTATTTTGATTATTTTCAATCATCAGCAAGATCATGAAATCCATCATTGCAATTGACATAACATCATTCCTTTTCTCCAATAACCTCATCTCAGATCATCAATTTGGATTCAGACCTGGTAACCCTTCCTTGGACATGCTGCTTCTACTCTCCCAACAATGGATGGAGGCCCTCAATATCAGACATGAGATCAGGGCTATTATTTCCGAGTTTGTGTTTTGTGTCGGCGCTAATCTCGACTTTGTTCTCGTCGAGGTAACGTGATATTCGGCTTACATTACTCAAAGACCATATGAGTGCATGGTAAAAAAAAGTAAATAAAATGGTTCTGAAACAGTGAAATCGTATTCCACTTACTGCTTAAAGTAAAATTACTACTGATATCTGCATCAGTTCCTTTATAACCCACCCAGCCTCCAACATGTGCGCAGGAGGCTGGTCTGCTAGTTGAAAAAAACCAGTCTTGGAACATTTTCAAAGAAACAAATGAATGATCAAGAGCTGACATCATCTAGATACAAAGCTTAAAAGGGTGGTTACATCATAACGACATCCAAAACAAACGATTTCAGCAGAGACAACAGATAATTTGAATTCAATGCAAATTTGAAATAGAAAGAGGTGAAAACCCAGTTCTATGAAACATGTAGTTCCATGAAGAGCGTCATGACATGATACATCAGTACACATCGCTGATTATCAATGACTTAATAACGTTGATGATCTTCCTTCATCTCTAATCGTTTGTCAGTTGTGCTTCATTGTCTCTCCTCCTCCACCATCCCTTGCATTGTATAACATTCCCATCCTTGTCATTTCGCCGCTCATGAGCTCCCTAATCGAACCGGTATAAAATAAAAATTGGCTAATCAGTATATTTCTGGTGGAATTAAGCACAGCGTGCAGAAGAACATAGGAAGGTGTAGGAAGTCAGGAAGGTATAACATTAAGAACTTCATGTCACACACTGCCAGAATAAATGAAAGCGTTTCTTGAATAAACAGTGTTTCGGTTTCCTTTGTCCTATGGAATCGTGTAGCGCTTGTGCAAACAAAGTCTAACAGCGAGGGCAACAAATCTACTTCTTAAGACAACGGAGCAACCTTGCAATTAAGGTAGCCACACCAGCCTTTATCACAGAGTGAAAGTCTTTATAGTTGTCGCAAGAACACAGGTTAAACAACATTCTTACAGGCTTGTAAAAACACAAGCAAAGATTAAGTTACGATATATACCTCATGCTCACCAGACAGAACTTTGTTAAGTGAGTTTGCCTAGAGTGCTCATGACAGAATATTCCTTTCGAGCTGTAGTATGGGTTGGTTTGACAGGATCTAACTACAAGGAAAAGAGTCCAACGAAAACGGTGAATCTTGTGCTATTCAACAGAGTTCATCATATTAATTAAGCTATTTTTGGAGGGGAAATTGGAAGGTAACCGTCTTCGCATTTGCAAGTGCAATCAAAGATCTACGATGCAACTTTCAAATAAGACAGAGCATTTCACAAGGCAGAGTCTCACTGACTCCTTTCACACAACAACCATCAGTTGGCCCCAGAGGATTAAAAACACATGTTTATGCAATATCAAAATCATACTCAATCTCATTGCTGCTAAAGCTGTTGTGTGTGAACTATACAATTTTACGTCTTTAAAACAAGCAATATAGAATGATTCGATTACTACAACACCACTCTAGAGATATGCGTGGCTAACTTGGACATAATCCACATTCAAGGTATGAAATCAAATCATGCTTAAATTAGATAGTAAATGTTATGATTAAATCAACAAACAGATAACAGCTGCATCCTCTTTTCTGTCTGGATATGACTAGATGTGATCTGATAAATGGAACATATCCTTAATCATGAAAAACCCACACCCTTACCCGTCGCACAAGAAGGATTGTTAAACTATCCCACACATCTAATTCCATGTCAACCACTGGAAGGGTTGTACTCTGAACTTTAGCCTCACTATGCACGTGGAACCTCCCTTGGCTGGCCATATAGTAGAGCTGGCTTCCAAAGCCAGCTGATGACTGGGCATTCTGCCACCATTCCAAGTATTTTCTTGAAAAATTTGAACTACTCATAGTCAGCCCTTTCCTTACAGCTGAAAGTATGAAAAGTACTGCTCCCCCCTATGGGCTGGCACCCCAGCATCACACCTACCTCTCCTGGATCTGTGGATCTAAAGCCCTCAACATTATTGGAACCTACTGCAATAAAGCTGAAGTACAAGGTCTGCTGCTCTCATATTGCAGGCAGGTTGGTGCCGGTCCCTTTTTTTTTATCCCTCTGCTCTCTCAGCCCTTTCAACTTCCCAGCAACTCCAGAATGTGTGTGTCTTCCAGTAAACCTCCCATTAAGCTTCCAAAATACAAGGTTACTGCCCATGACCACACTATTGTTCCTCTTTCTCCAAATGGGAACTGCTGTCTTGAGGCGGTTGATTTCAAATCCTCCTTCCAGTGCTTCAAGCAAGCACATTTCAGTTTTACTCACAATTCCACATTCTTACTCATAATCTTGATAACATATAATCTATAGATTATATGATTACATATAACTATAGATTATGTGACCGGGTTAGTACAAGTTACGTTAGATCTGAGATAAAAGATTATAGTAAAGTTGATATGCCTGTGGACACGACACAAGCACGCGCACACACACACACACACACAACAACCACACACTCAACACACACACAACACACAACAAACACACACACACAAATACAATAGCCTTTCCATCCCTATGGCAAGTCAAAAAGAATAGCCATTGTGTCTGTTGATACACAGGCCAAATTCTAAATTCCCTTTTGAATGTACAAGGGCATTGCAACACGTCAACACTTCATTCCATAGATCTGTGTCAACTGGCTGCTGGATGCATCGTTGCTGGGAGCCGGCTCTGTTGCTGATAGAATGCCCATGTACATCAGTGTAGGAATTGGAATTTGGCCAGGTGCTGGTGATAACTCTAAAATCCCTTCAAAGACACCCTCAAATTTTACCCTTCATCGCAATCATGCTCGTAGACAGGATGCCAGCCTCGAATCAATCTGAGGGACGGCACAATTTGTGATGCAACGGGCTACCTGCAAAGCCCAAATCTAACAGTTACAGCAAGGGGAAATTGAAACATAGACTGGACACCTCAACGGCGATGAGCACTACTTGCGCCATCCTGACAGACCTACAATATACGACGAGCTGATGCAATTTTGAAGCACATGTCCCATCTTCCTCTGCATACTTCACAACCATTTCAGGATCATAATAATATTATAGATGCAAAATGATAATTTCTGACTCTCTCCCTTATTCCTGAGCATTCTCTTCCTTACCACTCCTTCCTCGTCTCCTTCTCGAACCCCCCCCTCTTTTTTTCACATCTTCATTAATTCTCAGTCGATGGGCCCTTTCTCATTGATAGTTTCAAAAGAAAGAAGTACATACACTGCATCACTTCACAACAAATGCAATAACGACATATTGACGAGTACAAATTCAGCAACTGAGTAAGCCTTAACAGATCTCTCATTCCGGAGATGTTTAAACAGAATGGATTTATATGAATGTGTCCTGCAAATGGACCAAGATCTCTGTGTGTGAAGGTGTTTTTTTGCAAGTATCCCTGTGCTGTGATGCGCTTTAAAAAATCTACATGAAATGAGACCGTCTGTTACGAGACGTAAGCCAGAACAGTGATGCCATTTTGCGAGGGTCTCAGTCGACACGCTGATTAAATCTCACCGCGCCACATAACAAGCACAGCATCGTGTACTCCTGGACAAAAAAAAGAATGGACCAACGTCACAATACATGTGTTTGGCAGGAAGAAGCATTCATCGCTGTCTTCAAAACAGACTATAGAAGAGGGATAAAGTTACTGTCATGGGAAGTGGGGAAGAGAGGGGGGTAGGTGGGAGGAACCTTTAAATGTAACTCATTGGAAAGGAACAGCTGCAATATAAGCAGGAAACCAAACTTACAAGGAAGGAACCCACCACGAATACCAGGGACGAATGTCAAAACAGTGTTTCGAACAAGTCATCAAGCAGTAAAGCGAGCACCTGCCATTGAGTTACAAGCCAGGCTAGAGGGGAATGCTTTCTTACGTAATGTTTTCCATGTATTTTCTGTACCATGGTGAAGGCATGTGCAAGGGGAAATGAGCTAAAAAGGTTCCAATCACCGAGCAAGCCTTAAAACAAGGCAAATTGCTTGACATGTAGCAGAGAAAACAAACAACCATATCATTGAAGTGGAAACTAGAACAGCACTCTGTAGCACGTACCTCCGCCAGCTGAACAGTTTACATTTTGTATCCCATGATAGGCCGGATCTGTAAGGACTCCAATCGAATCGACTGTTCTGTCCACTACCCAACTCATCCACCAGGTTTTGTCTTAACCCATCCACACTTTTGAAACATCATGCGATACAGTATATCGTTTTTGGCCTATTTCTAATGGCGAAGAATCACTGAAAATAAAAATTCTTCATATCGGATCCCGATCCAATCTTCACAAGATAAATCAATTCATCTTTTACACACCAACCAGTCCACCAATTTCGTCCAAATCCGTAAACAACTTCTGAGATATCCTGCTCACAAGCAAACAAGACAGACAGACAGACAGATAGGAGTGAAACATAACCTCGTTCACCTGAGTGACGAGGTAATAATACCGATGATATCGTTTGTGTTGGGTAGGAAAACTGAAATGAATAAAAAGTACTGTTTAGGCAACAAAAAACAAATACCATGGGAGGAAGAAAAATTGATCTCGTAGCAGACTTACCATCGATGCAACAGAATAATGGGAACCATTGAACATACATGAAGGCAAAAACATCGCAATGCATGATCGCCCCCGCATCCCGCAAGCCCCCAACCCCATATTTCCGCAGGGTGCTCAGATTCGCCAGCAACTCCTCTCTGTAAAACTACCAAAGCGCGATCACTGCTCACCTTCACCCTTTCATTCCTCTTTTCCCTACCTGGAAAAACTCCACACTCTCTTCAATTCCATTCTTCCTTCAGTCTTCAAAAACAGTGTTCCCACACTTCTATCTTCCCCAACCAAAAAAAAAACCACGATCTTTTCTACCCCCGTTAATCCACCTCACCCACCTCCTTCAAATTCCGCTCCCTCTCCTGAAAGTTCCTGTCGTGTAAGGTCCTGAAGTCCCTGTAATGTCCATCTTGTTACTCCCATGTTCCACCATCCCTCTCCCTTCCACGATCTCCTAATGTCTCTGTTTCCTCTGTTCTGTCTTCCTCTCCCACCCCTTAATCTCCTGCCCCTCCCTTGTTGTATGTTTTGTGTTAGCTCTTATACGGCCTCGACAATGTATACAAAAAAAGAAGAAAAACAAAGAAAGTAAACATGCAGTTGCAAAGTTAGCTACAATCATAAAAATAACACTTTCTGTGTTTATGATTTAGAATCCCGCACCCCAAAAAGGATACGAAAAACATTCTGCCATGGAATGAAAGGAAAACCAAATGAAAATATAACATATGAGAACTTATAAGATTTCTTGTTCAACAATTTTTTTTCACGAAATGTTGACGAGTATGCTAGATACACGTGGAAAAAGAGGTGACGCGGCTTTTCAGGCGTTGCCTTTGATCTATCTTGCTTGAATAAGGACCCACGCCGAAACTGCGCGAGTCTCTTCCTCAGGTGGCAGTTAGCATTCCATTAGCATCTATTGAGAAAATAATTCCTCATTTCACTGTCGAGCAGATTGGTCTCTCGTCCTTATAAAGACCAGTTTCCATCATCTGATAACTCAATTCCAGAGGTTATGCAATAAATATATCAATGAGTGCGAAGAGGTTTGATTAAACAAGAAAGAGCAAACAAATGATTACAACGTTTGTTTGCACAATACAACCTGACTTTAAACCATTGCACAATACAATTTTAAATCGGGATTTTTAAAGCACCAGTTCTCCACAAGGAGACGAGTCTCGGGTTATGCTACAATCTCTCTATCTCTCCTATATTTACATTGTAGCATCAACGAAGCGCAGGAGGCTATACCTGGTAATCTGTACAATAATAGAAAAGTGTATTCATGTTTGGCGACCACGTGATGACAGTTGCAAACATCTGGAACATAAATATCGCTTGTTAGGCTTAGAGGAATTAAAAAAAAATCGTTGCGACACAGCGGAACAAAGATATCTTCATTATAACAACATATCCAATAAATTGATACCTCATGAATCCTTTAAAACACAAAAACAACTCCATTGAACTTCAGTATGTTTTGCACAAAGTTCTACGAACGTGGTCAGAATTTTTTAGTTTTGATTGAACAGAACTTCCGGAGCGTTCACAACTTGTGAACGAAAGCTTACTTCACTTTTAGGTTTCAGAATAGCCTAGAATACGTACACTCACTCTAAGCTGTCTAGCCCTGGTTTGAATCCCGATCCAACTATAACTGTCATCCGGTGTTTCAAGGTATGGTGTTCATCAATGCTGTGCCGTCTCTCGATGGAGTTAAATGGGCCGACATTATGTTGGTAATGTTAAAGATCCCACGGTGTCTTCGTGGAGAGAAGCTTGCATCCACTGGCACCATGGCAAAATCCAAATTTCTGCTCTAACCGACAGGGGCATTGCATCAGCAGCACAGCCACGCCCTCAGCCATGACGCTACCGCAGCCATGTGCTACATTGAAAGAAGAAAAGAGTTCACTTCTCCATCAGCTAATTCTGCTGATCCAATTCACTGTGTTCACTGTTGGTATATTGATAAATCAATGCAAAACAAGTGTGTCCATGACTGTACCTGCAAGTTCAATACGCTTTTGTCAGTTGTCTGGGTGATAAGTGGACCAATGGTCTGTCGCACCAGCCGTCCGTTTCCTTCTGCTCCCTCCGCTCTCTCACCTCATGTTCATTTTCTCCCCACTCCCTCCTCAAATGCCTCATCTTAAACCCCAATATTCCTCCGGCATAAAGCGAAAATATCCCGTAAAGCATGCTTGTGGATAACGATTCTTCAGTTATAACATTTATCTCTCTCAAAGTTTTTTCACACATTAAAAGATAACTCTGTGTTAATTTACATAATTACACTTACATCCTATTGTATCATATCAAATTCATCCACAACAGCGTCTATATTAGGCCATGATTATTGACGTCACCTACTTTTGCAATGCACACCATGGAGTTGTTTGTATGACTTTGAATCAGCAAACAGCAGGCACATTAAAGGTCCAAATGTCACATACGGTTGTAAGTAATTCTCTTCTTCATCCATTCCTCCCGTGTTTTTGACTAGATTGGTACATCACGCTCTGACATGCTGCACAGCGGTCATAGTTGAGCAGGTATGCACCAGCTTCCAGACAAGTATTCCCTAATGCAGAGAATCACAGAGGTGATAAATAAGGCAACAGTTGTTGGTTGACAGGTTACGAATCACATCACATGATTAAAACACTTGCTGAATATTAACATGATTTGCATAACTGATGGGCATGTTGCTCTTGATGATGATTCACCAAGAGTCGTGTCTACAAAGCGATTGAGCAGGCTGCTTATTTTTTGTGTGTCTGCCATTGTATGCAATTAAACAAGTGATGAAATATACTTCAAGTATTGAAGTGGAAGAACCTCGTTACTCCGACCACGCAAGCAAAAAGCAGGGTTAAGCAATTGTGCATGTCCGTACATCCGCTGTCTGCCCGTTTTATCAGTTTATGATCGAATTATGCACTTGAAGACTGTAGAACACAAATGTATTCATAATACTTCGAAAGAACTCCCAGTTTTGCAGTACTTGGACATGTTCTATATGGTGTGTATGTATAGGAGCTGTCAACGCAGCCCTGGGAAGTGGGGTAGATGTGAGAGTGTGAGTGTCGGGGTGGAAGAAGGCCGTGATTGGCTATGTGCAGTGCCGATTGATGCTGTGTCTATGGTGATCAATAAAGCCTCCACCCCTAAAATGTGACTCATTGTTGTTTTTACAGTGTAAATAAGGGTGGTGTGTAAGACTGCTTCAGTAGTGACAAACTTGTGGATTTTTTAGCAATCTTTAATAATTATTATTATCAAATTGAAGTATAGACATGAACACTGCGTGCGATATCGTTGTTCCATGAACTCTCCAGTTGTTACTGTCTGGGTCGGTCGATAACCATCCAGTCGTCCAACTGTTCTGTAGGGTAGTCTGGGACTCAACTGCTTTTTTTTCCCTAACCTTGCATTTTGTATAAGTTTTTTTTACTGTTGATTTTGTAGCCAAGGTCCTATTTCAGAAACTGCTTGATGACATGTTGTAACCCTTGAGCAATTGAGAATTCAAAGTGGCATCCAAAGATGGCCACCATTAACCTATAATGACCATAACTCCCTAACTATCACCTAAGGAAGGTGATTTTTGTCTCCATACCTAGGTTTTAGAGTCAAGCATCCATTAGAATAAGTATTTTGTTAATATCATATTGTAATAGACGGGCACTATACTTCACTATTGTCTTTCAGGTGCTGCCCGTATGACGAGTAAAAATGAATGAGAACATGCTTTTCGTGTCCAATTTGGATGTGAGAAATAAGACCGAGTTGAAAGACATGGCCTGTCGAATTCAAAACTTATCAGCCATAGCAAATCTACGGGACAGGTATCTGAACTTCTTGAAGAAAAGTTAGTGAAATCCTGAATGCACAGTTAAATGTCACAGAAACTGTGCTTCAACATACACTTCAAGCGTCCGGTTGCAAGCACAAAGAGAAGATACCAGAAGTGCTTCATTCTACATTCCACAAAGACCAGGAGATTGTATACACTACCAGGATTATCTTCAAAGAACATTGTTTGTTTTGTGGTAAACTGTGTGTTTGAAAAGATCCGAACAAAACGTTGGCGACCAGCATATTCATGTCGGGAAATAGCGGCGCAGGTGGCAAGAAGTCACTCAAGCAAACTATTCTTGAAGCCTGCAAACGGCGTCAAGATGAGTTATCAGAGTTGTGGCGCAAGGTAAAGATAGCGCTCTAAGTGACTTCAGCAGCTGATGCAAGGGTATCATGTGGATGCCGAAATAGTTCTTCTTGGTCAGAAAAAAATGTGGCTTCAGCTGCAACCAAGTCTGATAGCCAGTTAACAATGATCGTGCCTTTGAATCACTTGTTGTAATGATCATATAGCGGTGATCATGTCGGCTTCCGAAATCAGTTGAGTGCATGAAGCATACAAGATCGAGTGATAGGCGACACGTCGTTAATTGTCCAAACCTATGCGAACGCTTCGGAGATGAGTTGGTGTTTAAAGTCTCCAGGGTTGCAGACATTGTTAGCTTGCGATCTATGCTGCAAAATGTATGCGATTGGTTCAAGACGAGGACAATGACATTGATGTACAATCAACAAACGTGCAAAGTCATCAGGCATGAGTCAAACTAATAACATTAGATTAAAGATGTTATGATACTGGGGTTAACCGACAGGCAAGTAGAGAGACTGTGAGTGACACTTGATGAAACTTTAGTTGAAGTGCTCCCTACCTAATAGGGCACTACCGTCACTTCTCATTTGGTTCATGGTAACTGGGTGATGAAAAACCAGCCCCTAGTTTGCAATTATCTTGGCATCAGATGAAGGAGACGAAAAAACTTATAACGTGTTACAAGAGTATGGTGTTACATGTACCTAACGATGAAGTACGGCGTTTTAAACATTCAGCTGCAAAGCCAAACCATGAACCTTCAGCTACTAGCCTATACTTCAAGTTCTAGGCCTGTCGTTCGGATGGTATTGAAGACAGTTTGATACTGACATATGCGGTCTCCAACGGAAGTAGTCATCGCCACCCATTTCCTTGCCATGCTGCTCAACACAACCAGAGAGTAACAGTAGTGAAACAGTCCAAGAAGACACCAGTTGCGTGTAAAAAGGAGAACATGTGAGCACTCGGTATGACGTCGAATAGAGAGATAAATGTCCCAAGAGCTCCGATCACAGAACACCCACAACGATCATTCAGCCCTGCGTATGCGGACACACAAGTAATTTCAAAAGGAAAGGCCAGTGAGATGGACTTCGCGTCCTTCGAACATGAACAACACACTAGATTGTCCTGAGACATGGGTACACACTGGGGCTGCCATGTCGACAGGTCATTCAGCACAACCAAAGACGAAGGTGTTACCTTCCCTAATAGACATGATCCCGTCACCCGAAATACCATGGTGACATCAATGGCCGTTGCACAGGTCAACACACGCAATATCGGGCAACAGTTCGTAGTTTTTATTGTGATCTGCAGCTGTAACAGGGTCGCTCTAGAAGTTCAGTGGACATCCAGAAAGGTTCTCAATGTTATCTACGGTTGGGAGGGATGCACTCTCTAATGAGCTTCAGGATCTATCGGAACACTGATGGCTGATACCCGGTCTGTCAGATATAATGTCCTCTGTGTTTGGCGGTGTGTGCGAAAATGCTCACTGGAAAAAAGTTTCCCCAAGTTGAATGCGTATAGAAGATATACCAGTGCTTGTAAACTGGCAGCCATCTTGGATTCTAGATGACATCATCAGTATGAACTTTGATCTGAATCAGATAGATGTGTCTCCAAAATAGCCCAGTGATAGACACCTTCACGACAATTTGGAGTAAATAGTTAAGGAGATATCCATTTTGTGTTATGGCAGCCACTTTGGAAATTACCATTATGTAATACGATATTAACATATATACTAGTCTAATGGGATAGCTTGACCACTAAAACTGGTATAGAGACAAAAATCACCTTCCTAGGGTAATATTAGGGAGTTATGGTCATTTATGAGGTAATGTGGCCATCTTGGATGCATCTTGAATTTCTCAAATTGCTCAGGTGACAACATGTCATCAGCAGTTCTAAAATAGAGCCTTGACACCAAAACAACAGTAAAAAAACTTAATACAACAATGCAGGGTTAACCCTCTCTGCTCCGGACTAGGGTCCTTCCCTCCAAAATGTTTGAGCAACGAAGTATAAATGTCAAAGGAATCATTTTTACAAATATCAGAGGTGCATTCAGTTACCAAGTTTCTTGTAAGTAGTGCTCGACAAGTGGCTTAAGCACTCAATTCAACCGTTGATAAGGAAACGCTGGCTGGAAAGCACGGCTAGCTGCTTTGTGACTGAACACACCCCTGGATGTAATATATTAATAAATAATAAGACGCATGCACTCTCTCACTGTGATGGAGGAATTGCCAATCAGCTCTCTATATATATTAATATAATAAATATATATATATATACAATATATATATAATATATATATTATATACATATATATTAGGTGTCCAAAATCATAAGGGAAAAATTCAAAATTTGAATATTCTTGGGCATGTTATATTTGTCTACCTGACTAGAAAATACTCTGGCCAAAATTTCCACAGTTCCAAAAATATTTAGGGCCATCAAGAAGGAAGGATGTTACATCCGGTGGGGTTGCTACATCCGGTGGGAGAAGAAGACGTCAGTGGAGAGAGGGAGACGTCAGTTGAGCTTTCGTTCGCTGTCGGTCGGTGTTAAAAGTACTTTCATTTTTCTTTTTTATCTCTAATTTTTTTCTCTTCTTTTGATTCCACGAGTGAGTGAGTAGGCGTTCTACAAGGAAAAGCACGGAACTGTTCCTTGGATCAACCATTGGAGAAATCAACCGCCGAGTTGCCCACTGCCCACTGAGAACATTTATGCTCTTCCTTTCATTTTCTTATTGTTTGTGCATTATAATGAATCGTTGAGAGATTTTGATGCCCCTAAACCTCCAAATCTGCTAATTTTTTTTCTTTGGTTTTTCAACGTAAGGAACGATTTGGCAAACATGCCCGCGAGAACTTCGAACTTTCATTTTTTTGGACCACCCTAATTATATATAAATTGACCCCTCCCACCTACTCAGCCGAAGAACTGCGTAAGCAACCCAAGAAGACCTACATAAGTTAAGCACTCTGCTGTTTCAACCTCCCAGAGTTCTTCAAAACCTAAAGACGTTCACACATAGTAAAACATCAGACCTTGACTGTTTGACAGTTTGCACATGTACAGCTGGGCGCCTCATTGGTATGCATTCTGTCAACGCTATCACTGATGATTCACCAATAAGTGATGAAACCGGTCCGGTAGCTGAGGGGAGTTGAGCATGGTTCTCAGTGTGTACAATGGTGAATGTGCTTTATAGTTGTGAAGAACTCTGGGAAGGTCAAAAACAGCGTTTAGCACTTACTTGTGTAGGTTTCTTGGGTTGCTTTACGCAGCTTCTTCGGTTGAGGGTGGGGGGTCAATTTTACATATCTTATATTATATATATATATATATATATATATATATATATAATATATATATATATTGGCGCCACGGAGGAGTTGATGTAAGGACACATCGGCCATTTTGGAGTTAATGCATATAGCACTATTTTAACCCTTACCATCATCCGAGCCTTATTATCATCAATCATTAAAAATGTGCTACATCACTCTCTCGCGGACCTCATATAAACTATAATCTTATATATAATATATATATATAAATATATATATATTATATAATATATAATAACACAGCCATGTTGACAGGCTCCGAATCTGAGAATGAAGAAACCGGTTTGACATTTGGAGAAATACAATCGGTCATACCCCGCTATTCGCGGGATAGTCCTGAAAAATGCAGAATGTTGGGTCCGTGAATGTCAGGGCATTTTTTTTTTGTGACATGGTCAGGCTCGTGGAAGACGTTACATAGAACAAATCAGGACAACACCTAACAAAGGAACAGCAGAAGAAAGTGGAAAAACCAACAGCAGGATGGAGGGGAAAGTACACGAGATGGACAAACAAGGATGCAGGTAACGTGAGGTAAGGGAAAACACACATGGTGGAAAATATGGATACATCACAAAATTGTGTTGACCAGTTTATGATTTGTCAAGGTCTGAGGAAGAGGGAGAGGCTGCTGCTGTCTGTCGAAGGATGAGAGAATGTCAGCAAGAGAGGGGAGTCATCAGCAAAGAGATAAAGAGAATTCTCAGAGAGTCAGATTGTGAAGATTAGAAAATACATGGGGTTTAGAACACTGCCTGGGTACTCCAGTTTTGACAGGGAAGGGAGATGAAAGGGTTTCGTGAGAGCCATACGTTGCCTGCACGAATGGAGGAAATCAGTAATCCAACAGTGGACTTGGTCTTGGGAATTTTAGGCAGAGCAGTTTGGAGGAAGGAGGATGCCAGACTTTATCACTATCACTACTCAGGGACGCATCCCAGATTAATAAAAAGGACGCAGACTTTATCAAAGCTCAATTATGTCCAGAGAGACGCTGGATCT
>CM068952.1:108292577-108303762 GCA_035128595.1 Eptatretus atami | reverse complement strand
TTTTCAAACACACAAGTTTCACCACAAAACAAACAATGTTCTTTGAAGATAAATCCTGGTAGTGATGAACATCTCCTGGTCTTTGGTGGAATGTAAGATGAAGCACTTTCTGGATTCTTCCTTTTGTGCCTTGCAACCTGGACGCTTGAAGTGTATGTTGAAGCACAGTTTCTGTGACATTTAACTGTGCATTCAGGATTTTCACTAACTTTTTCCTTCAAGAAGTTCATGATACTGTCGGTAGATTTTGCTATGCTTGATAAAGTTTTGGAATTCTCGACAGGGCAGTGGTCTTTTCAACGGTTCGGTCTTATTCTCACATCCAAATTTGGACACGAAAAAGCACTGTTCTTCATTCATTTTTTACTCGTCATACGGGCAGCACTGAAAAGACAATAGTGAGTTTAGTCGCCCGTTATTCAACAATATGATTAACTAATACTTAGTTTAATGGATAGCTTGACCTCTAAAACCTTAGGTATAGGAGACAAAATCTCACCTCTCGTGGTGAATAGTATAGGGAGTTATGGTCATTCTATAGGTAATGGTGGCCATTTGGATGCCATCTTGAATTTCTCAAATTGCTCAAGGTGACGAACATGTCATCATGCAGTTTCTGAAAATAGAGACCCTTGCTACCAATAACAGTAAAAAAAACTTAATACAACAATGCAAGGTTAAGGGAAAAAATGGCAGTTGGCTCCCAGACTACCCATACAGAACAGTTGGACGACTGGATGGTTTATCGACCGACCCAGAACAGTAACAACTGGAGAGTTCATGGAACACGATATCGCACGCAGTGTTCATGTCTATACTTCAATTTTGATGAAATAATAATTTTAAAAGATTGCTAAAAAAAATCCACAAGTTTGTCACTACTGAAGCAGTCTTACACACCACCCTTATACACTGTAACAAAACAACAATGAGTCACATTTTAGGGGGTGGAGGCTTTATTGATCACCATAGAACACAGCATCAATCGGCACTGCACATAGCCATATCAGCGGCCTCTTCTTCACCCCGACACTGCACACTCTCACATGCTACGCCCACTTCCCAGGGGCTGCGCTTGACAGCTCCTACTACATACACCACCATATAGAACATGTCCAAGTACTGCAAAACTGGAGGTTCTTCGAAGTATTATGAATACAATTTGTGTTCTACAGTCTTCAAGTGCATAATTCGATCATAAACTGATAAAACGGGCAGACAGACGGATGTACGGACATGCACCAATTGCTTAACCCTGCTTTTTGCTTCGCGTGCGTGGAGTAACGAGGTTCTTCTCACTTCAATCACTTGAAGTATATTTCAATCACTTGTTTAACTTGCATACAATGGCAGACAACACAAAAAGAATAAGCAGCCTGCTCAATCGCCTTTGTAGGACACGACTCTTGGTGAATCATCATCAAGAGCAACATGCCCCATCAGTTATGCAAATCATTGTTAATATTCAGCAAGTTGTTTAATCATGTGATGTGATTCGTAAACCTGTCAAACCAAACAACTGTGCCTTATTTATCACCTCTGTGATTCTCTGCCATTAGGGGAATACTTGTCTGGAAGCTGGTGCATACCTGCTCAACTATGACCGCTGTGCAGCATGTCAAGAGCGTGATGTACCACAATCTAGTCAAAGAAACCGGGAGGAAGTGGATGAAGAAGAGATAATTACTTACAACCGTATGTGACATTTGGACCTTTAATTGTGCCTGCTTGTTTTGCTGATTCACAAGTCATACAAACAACTCCATGGTGTGCATTGCAAAAGTAGGATGACGTCAATAATCATGGCCTAATATAGACGCTGCTTGTGGATGAATTTGATATGATACAAAATAGGATGTAAGTGTAAGTTATGTAAATTAAACACAGAGTTATCTTTTAATGTGTGAAAAAACTTTGAGAAGAGATAAATGTTTATAACTGAAGAATCGTTATCCACAAGCATGCTTTACGGGGATATTTTTCGCTTTTAATGCCGGAGGAATATTGGGGTTAAGATGAGGCATTTGAAGGAGGGAGGTGGGGAGAAAATGAACATGAGGGTGGAGAGGAGCGAGAGGGAGCAGAAGGAAACGGACGGCTGGTGCGAGCAGACCATGTGTGTCCCACTTTATCACCCAGACAACTGACAAAAGCGTATTGAACTTGCAGGTACAGTCATGGACACACTTGTTTTGCATTGATTTATCAAATAGTACCAACAGGTGAACACAGTGAATTGGATCAGCAGAATTAGCTGATGGAGAAGTGAACTCTTTTTCTTCTTTCAAATGTAGCACATGGCTGCGTGGTAGCGTCATTGGCTGAGGGCGTGGCTGTGCTGCTGATGCAATGCCCTCTGTCGGTTAGAGCAGAAATTTGGAATTTGGCCATGGTGCCAGTGATAGCAAGCCTTCTCTCCACGAAGGACACCGTGGGATCTTTAACATCTACCAACTAATGTCGGCCCATTTAACGTCCATCCGAGAGACGGCACAAGCATTGATGAATCACCATACCTGTGAAACACCGGGATGACAGTTTATAGTTGGATCGGGATTCAAACCCAGGCTAGACAGCTTAGAGGTGAGTGTACGTACTTCTAGGCTATCCTGAAAACCTAAAAAGTGAAGTAAGCTTCGTTCACAAGTTGTGAAACGCTCCGGAAGTTCTGTTCAATCAAAACTAAAAACAATTCTGACCACGTTCGTAGAACTTTGTGCAAACATAACTGAAGTTCAATGGAGTTGTTTTTTGTGTTTTAAAGGATTCATGAGGTATCAATTTATTGGGATATGTTGTTATAATGAAGATATCCTTTGTACCCGTGTGTCGGCAACGATTTTTATTTTTAATTCCTCATAAGCCTAACAAGCGATATTTATGTTCCAGATGTTTGCCAAAACTGTCATCACGTGGTCGCCAAACATGAATACACGTTTTCTATTATTGACGATTACCAGGTAAGCCTCCTGCGCTTCGGTTGATGCTACCAATGTTAAAATATAGGAGAGATAGAGAGATTTGTAGCATTAACCGAGACTCGTCTCCCTTGTGGAGAACTTGGTGCTTTAAAAAATCCCGATTTAAAATTGTATTGTGCAATGGTTTAAAGTCAAGGTTGTATTGTGCAAACAAACGTTGTAAATCATTTGTTTGCATCTTTCTTGTTTAATCAAACCTCCTTCGCACTCATTGTATATTTTATTGGTCATAACCTCTGGAATTGAGTTTATCAAGATGATGGAAAACTGGTCTTTATAAGGACGAGAGACAATCTGCCTCGACAGTGAAATGAGGACATTTAATTTTCTCAACTAGATGCTAATGAGGAATGCTAACTGCCACCTGAGGAAGAAGACGTCGCGACGTTTCGGGCGTGGGTCCTTATTCAAAGCAAGATGAGATCAAAGGCACACGCCTGAAATGCCGCGTCACCTCTTTTTCTCACGTGGTATCTAGCATACCTCTGTCAACATTTCGTTGAAAAAAAATTGTTGAAACAAGAAATCTTTATAAGTTCTCATATGTTCATATTTTCATTTTGGTTTTCCTTTCAATTCCATGGCAGAATGTTTTTCGTATCCTTTTTGGGGGGTGCGGGGGAGTTCTAATTCATAAACTACAAGAAAGTGTTATTTTTATGATTGTAGCTAAACTTTGGACAACTTGCATTGTTTACTTTCTTTGTTTTTTTCTTCTTTTTTTGTATACATTGTCGAGGCTCGTAAAAGAGCTAACACAAAACATACAACAAGGGGGGGGCAGGAGATTAGAGGGGTGGGAGAGGGAAGGACAGAACAGAGGAAACAGAGACATTAGGAGATCTGTGGAAGGGAGAGGGATGGTGTGGGGAACATGGGGTATACAAGATGGACATTACAGGGACTTTCAGGACCTTACACGACAGGGAACTTTCAGGAAGGAGGGCAGGGAATTTGAAGGAGGTGGGTTTGAGGTGGATTAACGGGGGTAGAAAGATTGTGGTTTTGGTTGGGGAAGATAAGAGGTGGTGGTGAACAGCTGTTTTGAAGACCTGAAGGGAAGAATGGAAAGAATAGAGTGAGGGAGTTTTTCCAAAGGGGGAAAAAGAGGAATGAAAGGGTGAAGGTGAGCAGTGATTCGCGCTTTTGGTAGTTTTACCAGAAGAGGGTTGCTGGCGAATCTTGAGCACCCTGCGGAAATATGGGGTTGGGGGGGGCATTGCAGAATGTGTTTTAGCCTTCATGTATTCTGTTCAATTGGTTCCCATTATTCCTGTTGCATCGATGGTAAAGTCTGCTACGAGATCAATTTTTCTCCTCCCATGGTATTTGTTTTTTGTTGCCTTAAACAGTACTTTTATTCATTTCAGTTTTCCCTACCCAACACAAAACGATATCATCGGGTATTATTACCTCCGTCACCTCAGGTGAACGGAGGTTATGTTTTCACTCCTATGATCTGTCTGTCTGTCTGTCTGTTTGTCTGTGAGCAGGATATCTCAAGAAGTTGTTTACGGATTTGGACGAAACTTGGTGGACTGGTTGGGTGTGTAACAAGGATGAATTGATTTGATCTTGGTGAAGATCTGGATCGGGATCCGGATATGAGAATTTTTTTTATTTTTCAAGTGATTCTTCGCCATTGAGAAATAGGACCAAAAACGATATACTGTATCGCATGATGTTTCAAAAAGTTGTGGATGGGTTAAGACAAAACCTGGTGGATGAGTTGGGTAGGTGACAAGAACAAGTCGATTCGATTTTGGAGGTCCTGATACAGATCCGGCCTATCAGTGGGATACAAAATGTAAACTGTTCAGCCTGGCGGAGGTACGTGCTCTACAGAGTGCTGTTCTAGTTTCCACTTCAATGATAGTGGTTGTTTTGTTTCTCTCTGCTACATGTCAAGCAATTCTGCCTTGTTTTCAAGGCTTGCTCGGTTGATTGGAACCTTTTTAGCTCATTTCCCCGTTGCAATGCCTTCACTCATGGGGATACAAGGAAATACATGGAAAACATTACGTATAAGAAAGCAATTCTCCCCTCTAGCCTGGCTTGTAACTCCAAATATGGCAGGTGCTCATGCTTTACTGCTTGATGACTTGTTCAGAAAACACTGTTTTGACATTCGTCCCTGGTATTCGTGGGTGGGTTCCTTCCCTTGTAAGTTTTGGTTCCTGCTTATATTGCAGCTGTTCCTTTCCAAATGAGTTACACTTTAAAGGTTCCTCCCCATCCCTACCCCCCTCTCCCCTACTTCCCATGACAGTACACTTTATCCCTCTTCTATAGTCTGTTGAGACAAGCGATGAATGCTTCTTCCTGCCAAACAACATGTATTTGTGACGTTGGTCCATTTCTTTTTTTTTGTCCAGGAGTACACGATGCTGTGCTTGTTATGTGGGCGCGGTGAAGATTTAATCAGCGTGTCGCCTGAAGACCCTCGCAAAATGGCATCACTGTTCTGAGCTTTACCGTCTCACGTAACAGACGGTCTCACTTTCAATGTAGATTTTTGTAAAAGCGCATCACAGCACAGGGATTACTTGCAAAAAGAAACACCTTCACACCCACAGAGATCTTGGTCCATTTGCAGGAAACATTCATATAAAATCCATTCCTGTTTTAAACATCTCCCGGAATGAGCAGATCATGTAAGGCTTACTCAGTTGCTGGAATTTGTACTCGTCAATATGTCGTTATTGCATTTGTTGTGAAGTGATGCAGTGGTATGTACTTCTTTTCTGAAACTATCAAAATGAGAAAGGGCCCATCGACTGAGGAAATTAATGAAGATGTGAAAAAAGAGGAGGGGGGGGGTTCGAGAAGGGAGACGAGGAAGGGAGTGGTAAGGAAGAGGAATGCTCAGGAAATAAGGGAGGAGAGTCAGAAATTATCATTTTGCATCTATAATATTATATGATCCTGAAATGGTTGTGAAGTTATGCAGAGGAAGATGGGACATGTGCTTCATAAAATTGCATCAGCTCGTCGTATGATTGCTAGGTCTGTCAGGATGGCGCAGAGTAGTGCACTCATCGCCGTTGAGGTGTCCAGTCTATGTTTCAATTTCCACCTGGCTGTAAACTGTTAGATTTGGGCTTTGCAGGTAGCCCGTTGCATCACAAATTGTGCCGTCCCTCAGATTGATTCCGAGCTGGGCATCCTGTCTACGAGCATTGATTGCTGATGAAGGGTAAAAATTTGAGGGTGTCTTTGAAGGGAAGTTTTATGAGTTATCACCAGCACCCTGGCCAAATTCCAATTTCCTACACTGATGTACATGGGGCATTCTATCAGCAACAGAGCCGTGCTCCCAGCAACGATGCATCCAGCAGCCAGTTGCACACAGATCTATGGAATGAAGTGTGACCGTGTTGCCAATGCCCTTGTACATTCAAAAGGGAAATTTAGAATTTGGCCTGTGTATCAACAGACAATGGCCTATTCTTTTGACTTGCCCATAGGGATGGGAAAGGCTATTGTATTTCGTGTGTGTGTGTGTGTGTGTGTGTGTGTGTGTTGTGTGTGTGTGTGTGTGTGTGTGTGTGTGTGTGTGTGTGTGTGTGTGTGTGTGTGCGCGTGCTTGTGTGCGTGTCCACAGGCATATCAACTTTACTATAAATCTTTTATTCTCAGATCTAACGTAACTTGTATAACCCGGTCACATATAATCTATAGATTATATGTAATCATATAATCTATAGATTATATGTAATCAAGATTATGAGTAAGAATGTGGAATTGTGAGTAAGAACATGAAATGGTGCTTGCTTGAAGCACTGGAAGGAGGATTTGAAATCAAACCGCCTCAAGACAGCAGTTCCACATTTGGGAGAAAAAGGAACAATAGTGTGGTCATGGGCAGTAACCTTGTATTTTGGAAGCTTAATGGGGAGAGGTTTACTGGAAGAACACACACATTCTGGAGTTGCTGGGGAAGTTGAAAGGGCTGAGAGAGCAGAGGATAAAAAAAAAAAAGGACCGGCCACCAACCTGCCTGCAATATGAGAGCAGCAGACCTTGTACTTCAGCTTTATTGCAGTAGGTTCCAATAATGTTGAGGGCTTTAGATTCCACAGAATCCAGGAGAGGTAGGTGTGATGCTGGGGTGCCAGCCCATAGGGGGGAGCAGTACTTTTCAGTACTTTCAGCTGTAGAGGAAAGGCTGACTATGAGTAGTTCAAATTTTTCAAGAAAATACTTGGAATGGTGGCAGATGCCCAGTCATCAGCTGGCTTTGGAAGCCAGCTCTACTATATGGCCAGCCAAGGGGAGGTTCCAGCTGCTAGTGAGGCCTAAAAGTTCAGGAGACAACCTCTTCCAGTGGTTGACCATGGAATTAGATGTGTGGGATAGTTTAACAATCCTTCTGTTGCGACAGGGTAAGGGTGTGGGTTTTTTCCATGATTGAAGGATATGTTCCATTTATCAGATCAGCATCTAGTCATATCCAGATCAGAAAAGAGTGATGCAGCTGTTATCTGTTTGTTGATTTAATCATAACATTTTACTATCTAATTTAAGCATGATTTGATTTCATACCTTGAATGTGGATTATGTCCAAGTTAGCCACGCATATTCTCTAAGGTGGTGTTGTATAATCGAATATATTCTATATTGCTTGTTTTAAGACGTAAATTGTTACGTCACACACAACAAGCTTTACGCAGCAATGAGATTGAGCTATGATTTTGAATTTGCAATAAAAATGTGTTTTTAATCTCTCTGGGGGTCACACTTGATGGCTTGTTGTGTGAAAGGAGTCAGTGAGACTCTGCCTTGTGAAATGCTCTGTCTTATTTGAAATGCATCGTAGGATCTTTGACTTGCACTTGCAAATGCGAAGACCGGACTTCACCTTCCAATTTCCCCCTCCCAAAAAATAGCTTAATTTAATATGATGCAACTCTGCTTGAATAGCACCAAGATCACCGTTTTCGTTGGACTCTGTTCCTTTGTAGTTAGATCCTGTTCAAACCCAACCCATACTAGACAGCTCGAAAAGGAATATGCTGTCACTGAGCACTCTGAGGCAACTACAACTTAACAAAGTTCTGTCTGTTGAGCATGAGTTATAATCGTACACTTAATCTTTGCTTGTGTTATTAAAGCCTGTAAAGAATGTTGTTTAACCTGTGTTCTGGCGACAACTACTAAAGACATTTTCAGCCTCTGTGATAAAGCTGGGTGTGGGTACACCTGTAATTGCAGGGTTGCATCGTGTGCTTAGCAGAGTAGATTTGTTGCCCTCGCTGTAGGCACTTTGTTGCACAAGGCCTACACATTCCATAAGGAACCAAAGGAAACCGAAACACTGTTTATTCAAGAAAAGCTTTCTTTATTCTGGCAGTGTGTGGACATGAAGTCTTAATTGCTTAATACCTTCCTGACTTCCTCATCCCCTTCCTATGTTCTTCTGCACGCTTGCTTAATCCACCAGAATATACTGATTAGGCCAATTTTTATTTTTAGTATACACGGTCATTAGGGAGCTCAATGGAACAGCGAAATGACAAGGGATGGAAGGTTTATACAATGACAAGGGATGGTGAGGTAAGGAGAGGAACAATGAAGCACAACTGGACAACAGATAGAAGATGAAGGAAGATCATCAACGTTATTAAAGGTCATTGATAATCAGCGATGTGTACGTGATGTATACATGTCATGCGCTCTTCATGAACTACATGTTTCTAGAAACCTGGCTTTTCACCTCTTTCTATTTCAAATTTGCAATTGAATCAAATTATCTGTGTTCTCTGCTGAATCGTTTGTTTTGACTGTCGTTTGTGTAACCACCCTTTTAAGCTTTGTATCTAGATGGATGTCAGCTCTTGAATCAATCATTTGTTTTGACTTTGAAAAATGTCCAAGACTGGTTATTTATTCAAACTAGCAGAACCCGCGCTCTGCGCGACATGTTGGGGTGGGTGTGTTTGAGAAAGGAACTGATGCAGAGTATCAGTAGTAATTTTACTTTAATGCAGTAAGTGGAATACGATTTCACTGTTTCAGAACCATTTTATTTACTTTTTTTTGTACCATGCACCTCATATGGTCTTTGAGATAATGTAAGCCGAATATCACGTTACTCGAGCGCAGAACAAAGTCGAAGATAGCGCGACACGAAAACACAAACTCGGAAATAATATATAAGATGTTTACAAGGTCATGTGACTGGACTGTAGAAAGCTCTTTTGGGTTGACAGCTTTTGTTGTAGACATTAAAATATCTCCTTTTTTCTCTCATATCCATGCGTCTCCAATGATTACCATATCGTACTCCGTGTAAGGTGTACTTTTTAACTGGTTAATATTAAATTGGAATGCTATTTGAATCAATATTGTGTCTGTTCAAGCATTGTATGGATTAAATTTACATTTTTTTTCCTGTAAAGATTACTGCATCATCAGTGCTTTTCTTAAAAATAGTCTTCAATGTACTGCGTGTTATTCAGCCTTGGGATAAAGAAAGATGACTTTTTCATCATTACAAAGAAATAACATTGTTATTAAATAACAGCATTTGTTTCACTGTATTTATTTATATTTCATGGAAAGCAAGTAAAAGGTGTGATCTTAACATATAAGTTTTGATGACTTAGGTGTTACCCTGATTTACAAAAATATTGCATCAGTGAGTGATGATTCAAGAGTGAAGGCATTTATCCATCCTATATATATATATATATATATATACAGTGAAATCGATATAGCGCTAAGCTTATAGCGCTGTACTGATATAACGGCTCATACACTTGGACCCCAAAAAATACTACTATTTCATGTTTAAAGGCAAAAAAAGTGAGAAAATAGAGACAAAGTTCGTTTTGTGATTAAGGAAGCGTAAATATTTTCCGATTTATTGATATGTACATTTTGTATTTTTATTTTGTAAGTAATGTTCGATTGTACATAAAAAAAAAAAATCTATATGCATTCAATTCCTGTGTTTATTTCTTGTTTAAAAAAAAGAAAGAAATAACTGACCGCTCGTCATCAACCCCAACAACCAAATGCGACGTACATGTCCACATGTTTTGCTCTGGTTATGTAATAAAAATATTTTTCACTGCATCAGTATAGCGCTGTATCACTTATAACGCCCTAGTCGCTTTGGACCCACCGGTGAGCGTATATCGATTTTCCACTGTATATATATATATATATATATATATATATATATATATATATATATGTATATCCTATATGATATATATATATATATATATATTATATATATATACCTGCAGGAGCTACCCAGTGCTGCCTGGAGGAAAGAGGGGGGGGGGGAATACCCGGCAAACCTTGCCCAGATTCTGAAGTACCTACACCCAAAATTTGGGCCTAGGTGCTACGGTTCGGCCGTGAAAGAATGATGCACAAACGCACAAACAAAACACACAAACACTTGAAGATATTTATACAGATACAGGGATAAGGATGGCCAATACAATAAAATCGATACACAGCAAGCTTTATAATAGCTGACATCTTATGTGCCTGCTAGGTAAGCCCAAGTGTGTGTTTGTGTGTGTGTGTGTGTGTGTGTGTGTGTGTGTGTGTGTGTGTGTGTGTGTGTGTGTGTGTGTTGTGTGTGTATAAACGAAAAGCACGATGAGGCGGAGCATTGGTGAGGCGGTAAAGCCACGAGTCAGTCTGGGAAGCCATGAAGACTATATGACTAATAATCACGTCCTGTTTGAACGTTAATTCGCCAAGACCCCGAAATCCCAAAAGATGCAGATAACCCAAAAGTCTCCAAAGACCCTGAAGACCCAAAAGTCACCGAAGACCCAAAATACCCTGAAGACGCAAAAGACCTCCAAGACCAAAAAGACCTTAAGACCCCTGAGACGTTTCAAACAATTTAGACCCCTTATACCCTCCAGACATATTAGACAGCTCAGACCCTTGACCATTTTGATTTTAGACCAATTGGACCTAATATCACAAATAAATTTCAAATAAATATAATATCACCAATATCTATATACACGTATTACTAAAACTCTCATCTTGTGTATGTGTATATATGTATGTATGTATGTTCCCGAAATACAGCCAAAACGGTACATGATAGTGCAAAATTTTTAGTGCCACCTTACCATTCTCCTACGGTGTGCAGTATCAAGTTTCGTTAAAAACGGGCAACGAAAAAATTATTAAAAAATCAATTCCCAATTCAGTCAAGTACTCTT
>CM068952.1:108235904-108273191 GCA_035128595.1 Eptatretus atami | reverse complement strand
CAGGTTTATCGCGGGTGCCAGGCAGTGTTCCACCAAACAGTTACTGGTTATAGTTAACTCAGGCTTACAAGTTGTTGGGGAACAGTTCAGGAAATAGTTTAGCAATTGAGAAGAATTCTGGTATAAACACTTTCTGGAGCATTAATTCTTCCTTCGAGTTCTTAGATAGGATTAGATGCCTCAATATCAAGTCAGTTGAAGTTTTTGATTTTTCAACTTTAAATACAAATTTGCATTTAGTACAAGTAAGGGATTCACTCTTCAAAGTGATTGACAAGGTTTTTAACTCTTTTAATATGGTTTTATGTGTCAGGCTTGATGAAGCATTGTTTTCTCAAAAGAAATACTCAAGTTTTCATTGTTTTGATAAGCAGAAGTTTAGGGATGTTGTTAATTTTATTTTATTTAACACTTTTGTGTGTTTTTGTGAGATAATGTTTCAACAGGTTAAGGGTATTCCCATTGGTAGGAATTGCAGCCCCCTACTAGCGGATATTTTTCTTATTTTCTGTGAATTTTCATTCACGCAGAAACTGAATGAGAAAAAATTGGGATAAGCTAAAATATTATCTCATACATGTTGTTATATAGATGATAGTTGTGTGGGTTAACTATAATTTTTTTGATCGGCAGCTTCACAAGATTTATCCAGATAACCTGATTGCAAACAGGAGTGGTAATTATTGTACAGTTCCTGCATATCTGGATGTGTTGGTTAGAGTTGGACAGAATGGTTTTAGTACAAGTGTATATCATAAAGTTTATGATTTCAGTTTCCCTGTACTCTTGTACACCTTTCCAGGTAACAATTAAAATAGGTTACAATGTCTTTTCATCTCAGCTACTTCGATTTGTAAGAATTTGTTCAGTAAAGGATGATTTTGTGGAATGTGATGAGAAGGTTTTTTCCATCATGTTAAACAGGGGATATTTGGCTGATTGTTTGATCAGGTCTTGAGTGTCTTTCGGCTCCATTGTCACCTTTTATTTAAATTTGGTTGGTTTTCTTGTAAACAAGTTCCAATTGCATTGCATTTGATATGTATTTATAGATGGGATTAAATAATGGTATTTAGATAAAAATACAATAAATAAATATTATTTATAAATAAGCATGTATCTCTATTATAATACCAAGCTTGCACACTAAAAACTCGGCTCGCCGTCACACGATCCCTATGAAATTGCTGTGGCACTTAGCGGACATGCCGACAATGTTTGGGAAGTCTTGGCGTTCCATAGTACCACTTGCATTTTGCACAATGCGTATTTTTGTCATTCCCCGTGTACGGTCTGTCGTCTGCTACCAGCTATGTTGTACTGCTATCCCGTGCATGTGCACGGGTATCGCTAGTATAATTTATTGGTGGTTGCTAAAATGCCGGTGCAGCATGTTAAAATTGGTTGTTAATGACAGTTTGAGTCGATGGTTAGATGGAGGTGCTGTGTAATGGACATGTCTTCAAGGTAAAGTGTTTATCACTTAATATATTATCATTTAAAGTTAGTCAAATGTAGTAATACTTTGAAATGAAGTAAAAATTAAATAAGTTTGAATAAGGATATTGCATTGCTGTGTTTACTGACTGGACACAACTTTGGGTTGTAGGTCCATTGATGTTGAGTAATCTACTGATGTGGACCTGCGACCGGGGTTGTGGATCCGCTGTTTGGAGAGGTTCTGGGCTGAAAGGGTCGAAACCTTGACAAAAAACTGTGCCCAGCTGATGATCTGGGCAGTTTGGAAATTAGTAAATTGCTTACAAATTAAGGTTATAACTTCAAATATAATAGCTTTTGTAAGTACTTACCAGTGTGTGTGCATGCGTGCGCACGCACATTATGTCTGCCTTCCTTCTTGGAACTATGGTGCAGTGATTGGTCTTTATTTTCATTTGGTAACACCCATTCTGCTTGGGAGCAGAAAAGGTGTCAATACTGGCTCCCTCTGGCAGGGGTCGTCAATGGTTAAACCACTGACATTATTCTCTGTGTACAGTTGGAAATCACAAGTTGCCTCCTCATCCTTGCCTGGTTTTGGTGGTGGGGAGGGAGGGGGAGGGAGGTGATGAGGGGAAAAATAATTTTGTGCCTCTGACATAACCCTGGGTACCCTTTACATGTATGCAAAATTTGGTGGTAATTGGCCCAGCCGTTCTTTATTTTATATTTGTCATATACATACAATCATACATACATACATACGTACGTACATGCATGCAGAAGATTGCCTCATTTCAGTATGATTGTGTGAGGGTGCACGTGTGCATTGTGGGGAATTTGGGAACCATGTATTGCAGCTGCACATTTATATCACAAGCTCTAAAATTGCTAATATCCTTCATTCACCCAGTATATGTTCACTTACTGATGCCTTGTTGTGCAAACTTGCCGACCTCGGAAGGATGACAGGCTGAGTCAACCCCACCTGGTATTTATTCAACGGCTGAGTGGGATTTGAAATTGGGACCCGAGGATCCCAAGCCCACCACCCTGACCATTAAGCCAACACCAGGAGATCATGTCACAAACATTTAAAAACCTGCACCCCCAGGCTAAACACACTTGGGGCACTCGCAGACACCGACCTCAGACACCACAAAGAAACAACATCACTAATATACAAACTGTACATTACATCAATCATTCACTACGCCAGCTCATCTTGGGCCTCCAGCCGAACAAACATAACTCTCAACACCCTCCAGACCATACAAACACAACTCTCAATACCCTCCAGACCATACAAACAAAGCCCTTCACATAATCATAGGTTGCACATTAACAACACCCATCGAGCCCCGATACACACAGGTAAAAATGCTAAAAATCAAAGACCACTTGGACATGAGAGGTGCACCCAGTTACTTGCAATAGCAAGTACCAACCATAACCATCCTTGCCACTACATGTACAACCACCCGCAGGCCCCTAGACACATTAAAGCGACACCACAAAAACATGCCAGTAACATCCTCCAAAACATCCCCCCAATTATCGTGGGCAGTAAACCCCTGCCTTCCATGACAGATCAACTACTCTCCAGGTCTGATCATGTTCACCTTGCCGCCTCCGCTGTGGACACCACCCACAGCTCTTGTACTATAAACACCGACTCAATGACACCATTGACGACACCTGCACCCTTTGCCAGGCTGCCCCACACACACCAAAACACATAATGGATGACTGCACGGTCCTGGCTCCACTTGGATAATAGCACAACATCATAGATGTAAGGGATATCTGGGTTGCTCCTGGGAGATCGATCGGCTATCTCCATACTGCAGGCCTGTTTGAACAGAACTGACCGGGGTAACACAACAACAGCAACAACACCCATTGTCTGGACAGCTGGCCTGACTCCACCCAAATAAAATAATGCATCGCCATTGCCTGAAGCAGCACAGATCGGCAGACCTCAGGCTTTAGGCCTGGGTGTTCGTCCATGGCCCCATGCAATTGGAATCATCCCAGGTATATAAGCATGATGTATTATATATGCACATAAGCCATACTCATGTTTTTGCTTCATGTATGTACATCGGGTAATTTTTATTATTTTTATTATTCTGGGTACTAAATGTGCCATTATACACCGCCCAAATCGATGAACATTCATTGGGACCGGTAAGGGGACATGTATTGAAAAGGAATTCTCTCTTTTGTTTTATCTTGTTTATTCTTCATATAATTAATTCTATTTGTGTCTCAATTTCACCACCACCACCCAAGTTCACAGTTACAAATGAACCTGATGACCTTTTTCGGCGGCTCATAGTCAGGGTAAAAGGTCACGACACGGCTGTGCTTGACAGCTATGAGTTATTTGTGTCCCTGGCAGCGCGTGAGCTGGAAATTACATTGGAAAAAATGTA
This sequence comes from Eptatretus atami, assembly GCA_035128595.1. Classification (NCBI taxonomy): domain Eukaryota; kingdom Metazoa; phylum Chordata; class Myxini; order Myxiniformes; family Myxinidae; genus Eptatretus; species Eptatretus atami. The sequence goes on along the minus strand of CM068952.1, from coordinate 108,269,313 downwards.
AGTACGGACAAAATGGGTTTGAGTAACAGATGAGCATGCAAGCTTTTAGGAATTTTGTTGTCCTAATCATGTTGATGCTTTTTTGATGTATGTTTGCAGTTGGGAGCCAAAGAAGGTGTTTGAACGACTTACACTCCTGAAATCGGTTCACATCTACAAAAAACACCGCGTGCAGTATGAGATGCGCACGTATGGCCGCGTTTTTGAGGTTGGTCACATTCATTTGAAGAACTCGAGAGTTTATAGAACACCTTACCCCATGCAGTCTTGGGGGAAAAGGACTTGGGTAGGGTCTTTTAAACTCTTACTTTATGGTTTGCACTAAACAAACGGCACTATATACCACCATATGTCTCTGAATGGTGAATCAAACACCTGTTGCCATTGCCTGGCAGTTATCACAAGAGCACCTGAAAAGAATTATAGATGAACACAAATTTCTACAAATCAAATGAACCACCATCTATTTATTGTGGAGAGAAAGTATGTATGAATGTATCTACTCCTCTGAGGATTTGACTGGGGATGCTAAAACTTTCAGGGTCCCCCTCCCCACAATCCCCCATCAACCATCACCCTACAATAACCACCACCACACCCCCCCCCTCACCCTCCTCACCTCTTCACAATCCCGTCATGCCACTAAGGAGGGACATCAACACCTCACGGACATGATGGTGGGACACAGCACGGACACAAATGGCATCTGGGAAGAGTATGAAACGGGACGATCCCATAATATACAAGATACCTGGTCAGCCTGCGATGGTGGGACAAAACATTCATCGCCCATTTTGTCTGCGGTGTCCGAGTCTGCTTGGCAGTGCTGCCGGTCGATGGGTATTTCTGCTCGAGTAAGATTATAAACTGATTTATCAATTAATTAAAAATCCCTCTCTTATCAACCACAACTGGAACGGAAAATCAAACCTTACCGAGCTGAAGTGATCATGTGACCAGCATTTTCATCTCCACAAATACTTCCACCTTCTTCCTCTGCATCACTCGCATCAGGCGCAAAATGATAAGGCTCCACAATTCCCCCGAAAACAATTCCATTACAAATTTTATCTCCAATAGTTTCTTCAAAACCCCACTGATCACTTTCAACATTCTGAGAACCGTCAGTGTTGCTCATGATGGTGGGATCTGCACCAGAATCCGAGCTCGACCTGCACTGTTTCTCGATAGCAACCGCCATTTGGATCAATATGGCTTCAGGGTGACTTCACTGGCAAAATCGACAATCTAGTGCTTTTTTTTTACACTGTGATTAGCAAAAAAAATTCAATTCCCCCCCCCCCTTAAATTGGACCATGTTAAATGGTTTTCAGAAAAAAAAATTTGCTTTTGGATTCACCTTTAAACTTCTGCCTGGTAAAAGCGACCTGTCTTTTAAGGCGCTGTCACACCTTGACGATTCAGCCAGCAATGGCAACGTATAAAAATGTATGTAAAACGTTGGCGTACCTGAAATTTTGATGTTTTTTTTAAGTTTTGGTCGTATTCATAACGTGTTGTCGTATGCATAACATATTAGTAAGGGGCACAGAACGTTTCGTTGTCTTATAGATAACTTATACCAACGAATGCTTAGCCTGTGTCGGCGTTCACAACCTATGCCCAACGATAGTTTAACTTAGGCATAGCGCGCTGCACGTATCGCCGACGAACTCGTGGCGTAGCCTGTTAAAAACCTGCCGCACGCCATTTAAATCATAACCGCCTGAAAATTGAAAGTGTCAACCACGCAGTCAACCTTGACTATTTAGCCAGCGTATGCCGACCTATGAAAAATTTGCCGAACCAAGCTGGCACACGTCGAATACGTTATGGGTAAGTTGTGTATACGTTAAGAGCACGCTGAAAAACATGAAGTATGCTGTCATATTTCGTGGTACGTCTCGTACGTCGTGAAATTTCAAGCATGCTGAAAATTTTACGACGTACTGCCGTATGGCTCGCACGTTCCGCTACGCTGGGAATAAGTTGTAGGCACGATATGCGATCGTTGACGCACGTCGACACAAGTTCCTTGTAAGTTACTCATAAGTCGAAACACGTCGAGGTAATGTTTAGCATACCCGAAACTTATTTTCTCCGTCAAGGCACATTTTCTTTTTTCTCCTTGGCTCCGTGAAGGCACGTGACAAATATCTGAAGTTGTTGTTGTTGTTTGTTTTTTTGTTGTTTTTTTTTAGTCTATCACGAATTTTAAATATATTTGGACATTTGCTTTTAAGTTTCGACGTCGACGTGACAATATCCTCAAACAGAAAATATTCACAGAGGAGGAACTAAGAATAAGACATGAGCAAACTGAAGAGGCAATCGGACGTGACGTATCGGCACGTGACGAAATATCGGAAGTTATTGTTGTTGTTTTTTTTTAAACGCTGCCAATACGCCATTATACGGTAGCTGTAAATTAGAACATGTTCAGTAGGTTCTGTGGTCGTCCGGAAGACGTCAATCAAATACGTCTACATACGTCAATATGCGTTGGAGGTACGTTACACATAGGTTAAAGCACGTTACTCATAGGTTAGAAATAAGTTTTGGGTACGCTAAGCATTACCTCGATGTGTTTCGACTTATGAGTAACTTACAAGTAACGTGCCTGACGTGTGTCACGATCGCATAACGTGCCTCGACGTGTGTCAACGATCATGTAACGTGCCTCAAACATGTTACTCATAGGTTATAAATAAGTTTCGGGTACGCTAATCATTACCTCGACGTGTTTCGACTATGAGTAACTTACAAGTAACGTGTGTCGCACGATCGCATAACGTGCCTACAACTTATGGCCAGCATAGCGGAACGTGTGAGTCATACGTCGTAAAATTTCAAGCATGCTAAAATTTGAGGACAACCGCCAAGTACAACGATGAAAGCCAGCGTACTACGACGTATGGCAGTGTTTTTCAGCGTGCTCTTAACGTATACAAAACTTACCCATAACGTATTCGACGTGTTGCCAGAGTTTTAGACAAATTTTTCATAAGTCGGCATACGCTGGTTAAATCGTCAAGGTGTGACAGCGCCTTTAGACAGGTTTATTGAGGACAAAATTGCCTGTCCCGAACAGTCAGACAACCGTTAATGTTGGTTGAACCCTGTCCAATTTCCAGTAAACCTATATATCGAACTTGCTCACACCTTGCTACACACAATTCCCTCCTTGAATTTACATCAGGTGAGCTACAATAAGTATGACAAGGAAAGCTCTAACATGACTGATCTCTTCCAATCCATGGAGGGACTCAAACCCAGTTAATTTGAAATGTCATCATTGGGTTTACTCGTGGTATGAAAATGGCATTGAAGTCCAGTTGGCTAAGGACGTTTTACTTTTACTTTTGATTGAAATTTACTGTTTCATATTTACAGGTACTTCATATAACAGGAAGCACAGCTCGAGTATTCCTTGAATACATCCAGCGGAATCTCCCTGAAGGTGTCGCAATGGAGGTTACATGGGTAAATCCTTCAAAATAACTTGCTTTTGAACCAGCATTATCAACCAGCCGGTAATTTCTTAATATGCTGTGTTGTTGCCCTTTTCCCGACTCCTTCCCACAAACCTAGCACCGACTGGAAAAACTCCCGAAACATATCCTGGAACCAGTGTGGAAGCCACAAACGGACTCTGCTAGCCCTTCAGCTGATGAGGCTGTAAGTGAAGACTAGTACTTGCCTTGAGGTGATCAATACCTGAGTTTGGTGTCCAAGACATTCAACTTCTTTTGGTTGTCATCAAGACCAGTAAATCTGTATATCCTGACAAGTTTGAAATGAAACAAAGGAAGAAAGGCTTTAAAGAAAAAAAATAATGAAGACGAGTGAGAAGAATGATAAGTAAGCCCTGCAGCCCCACTGACGGGCCTCTTTCATTGTTTTTTGTTGATATTTTAAACTCTAAATTTTATGGTTGCAAGATGTTGCTTGAACTTGATGGCTGCAATATTGTTTCAAATATAAAGGCCTGTCTTGTTACAGCTATATTGTGATTTGGTTTTGTGATCTATTGTTCCTGCATTTTAGATCTTGGAGGACTCTGAGTGACCAATGTATAGTCGTCTTCCACGCAGCTATAGGCTGTGTTTTTGTCTGTCTGTTGGCAGAATAACTGCACAGCGAGGAGAGCTACCAATCACCAAATTTGGCACAGAGCTTCATGTTGTGAATGTCTTGGACAAGTTCAACTATGAGCTCAAAATGAAGATTTTTTATTTATAACTGTACAGAGCTATATTTGCTCACACTGCTGCCACGCGACTGTATAGATTAGCAGGGTATCATCCTCTTGGCCGATATTGCACTAAGAAAATGTCGAGACTCAGCACATCCATCAAGTGCATTATCGTTTATAATAAAATGTTTTTGCAACAATTTGTGTGATGGCAGTTACTTGTGCAATCGAATCGGAGGTTGTGGATTTAAACCAGAATGAAAGCAGCTGTGTTTTCACACAACACACACACACCTGCTTAATGGTGGGGGGATGTACTCTATCCAAGTCACTTCCCCAAAGAAAAGCAGAGATTGTGTGAGCGAGAGATCAAGATTATACTTTTTTACCCCCTCCCCCCCGCACGTGGAGCAAAAGGCGGGGTTAAGCAAGTGGTTCATGTCCGTCTGTCCATCTTATCAGTTTATGATTGAGGAACAACTTATTTAAATTTAATGTTATATTTTGAAAACAAATCGGAACATGACTAAGAAGACAAGCTTGCCGTTTTTCCATACTTTGGCTTTGAATTTGTCCCGATCGCGCATGTGCAGAGAGGAGTGAGATAATACTTTTTACTCTGTCTGCCTGGCAGTGAAACAAAATTGAAAATAATTCCAAACAGAAAAGTTACTGTTTTTAAGGATGGTATAAAGGACACAGGCATGAATAACTAATGTAATGGGATGATGTAGGAGACACTGGGTAAAACTGCGGTAAAACCTGTAATTTTTTTATTTACACCTCTTTAAACCTTTGTTTAAATTGAATTATACACTTGAACACTGCAGAATGCAAATCGTCTTCATAATACTTCCAAGAACCATGCTATATATTGATATATAGCATGAGTGGGCATGGCAAGTGAGAGGGTACAGTATCGGGGTGAAGAAGAGGTCGACGATATGGCTATGTACGATGCTGATTGATGCTGTGTTCTATTGTGATCAATAAAGCGCAGTCTCCTAAACTGCAACTCAACATTGTCTAAATCTATCTTCCTACATAAAACACAGTGTGTATTTGCCTGTCCCCCTTCATAAGGATGACTTTAGTCAGCTTTTAAAGGCCAATCTTTTGACATGACTGTATTTTAACACGACATGACAAGGGAGGTGAAAGTCACTGCACATGATGTGCAACGCACACAGAGTAAAACGAGTGTTCATTTTCGTCCATAGGATGTCTAATAAATGAAGATATAAGCACACCTGACACCAGTCCGAGGCTTCAGACTTTGGCACGCTCAGGAGGCTGTACTGTTGAAATGAAACATCCCAGAAGATAAAGAAAATAGGGTCGGTCACATTTGTACATGTGTTTTAAATTAACACTTCTTGCTACGAAGCATCAGATCTTCCAATCTCCTTGAATATTTTGTTGTCCCTCGGACATTAAGAATGATATCGCGAGAACAAAAGCCTTAGCAAGGAACTTTACAACACACACACCACACACACACACACACACTTCTTTTGTGTTCAGAACATGGTTGTGGGTAATATAAGTGGTTGTGCCACTGATGCAATGGCCCCTATAGATTAACGTCAACCAACTGATAATTCTGGCAGTATGGGACGTCTGGGTTAACGTCCATCCAATAGATTGCACACATTGAAGAATTGCAACACCAGGATGACAGTTTATATCTTGGTTGATATTCAAACCCAGGCTAGATAGCTCAGGAGTGAGTGTGCATACCTCTCGGCTCTCCTGCCAGCCCATACCTCCACTTCTGCCCTCCCCCACTCCAGGGTATGTTCCAAACATCCCCTTTCTCTCCCATTACTCCTGTATCCTCTCCACCTCTTTACCTTCTCTCTTCACCCTACCCTCTCCTTTCATTCCTTTGCTTTTCCATGATGATGCATTGTGAGATATTTCCCTTTCTCAGATTTTAATTCTCATTTTGTATGTGAATAAATAAATGTCCCTTATGTTAGTTTTTCCTTGTTACTCAAGAATTTGCATTATCAGTCCTACTCGGTGGAATAGCAATACCTCGAGTGGATCGTTGATTTAAAACTCAGTTGGCCCACTAATGTAAGGTGTGTTATCTACCTACCCTGACTAGTTTGATCTGTATGTATTGCCAGTTCACATGTTGTTGACTTAATGTCCTTAGGGAAACTTTGAATGGGCACTAAATGTGAATGAAAACCAGTGCCAACCAAAATCCTATTAACAGGAGAAAAATTAACGTTCTTACAGTACTTCTACTTCTTTAATGGCCACAATTATTCCCCTGTTCTTGTGGGGTTGGCCGGGGAAAGCTTTGGTCCAAGTTTTGCACGAACTAGCTGGCCAGGCCTGACATTCGATTAAGGCTAGGGCAGGAATTTGTCATTTGTTCAGGGTACCGGCGATAGCTCGCCTACTCTTCGCAAAGGACACCGTGGATCTTTAACATACACTAACCAATGCCAGCAATTGGGACACCCATCGAAGGGACGGCACACACATTGAGCCATATGTTTCAGCATTGTTGAAGAATATATTTCTGTTACAGTCAGAGGTGCCTATATTATGAGACACCGCTGACATGAGCATTGGTAAGAGGTGTCCATTTTATGAGAGACCTTTAACCAATGCTGATGCACGTTACTCACTGTTGTGATGATTTTGACATCAGAAAATATGTCGGTGATGCATTGTCAGTGTGTCCTATCTGGAGTGCAAGTAAACGAGGGTCAAACTTATCTTGGTTGTGAAAGATCAGGTGCAGCATCTATAGCCTGCTCAGAATTTCTCATCTATAATGCGGGCGTTGATGGATTTCATCACAAGCTGCACACATTTTTTGTTATTTTAATAACCAGCTTTGAGAACTTGCAAGGAGTGGATGCTCCAATACTTTCTGCTCCCCCATATGGTATCTACATGCAGCGTCGATTACATCAGTTGCTTCAAAATTATGCTGAGAAAACAGACAGCACAAAATTATCTTGGCACAAGCACGTGGATTTGATCCTCAACTTCAGAAGTTTCAGAAATTTTTCCCTTCAGCAGCGACTTTTGCTTATTTTTCACCGAGTCAAATCAGTTAACACGAGTCTGCATAAGGGTAACCAGCATTTTCAAGAATTGTAGAGAATGACCTCTCCACTGCATATAACTATATCTCTATATCTTTATATCTCTATCACGATGCAGACATTATTTGAGAAAAGTGGTTTTGAGGATCTCTGGAAACAAGCTTGTACCACGGAAGGAAAGTCAAATATTGAAGAGCCCTGGCTGCCTCGTGCAAGGGAAGAACTTAGAAGTTCTCGCAACACCAGATGATGTGCATGGACAATTTATGGCTTTGAGTCTGCTGTTCAGGAGCATTTCACACAAATGTAACAATAACGGCACTCGGTGGAGCGCATACCTCCGGCAGGCTAAACAATTTACGTTTTGTATCTCTCTTAGGCCGAATCTCCATTCGGACCTGAACCAAAATCTAATCGGCTTGTTCTTGCCACCTATTCAACTAATCCATCTAGTTTTGTCATCCATCCACAAATGTTTGAAATATTATGCTATATATCGTTCTTTGGCCCCATTTATTAATGGTGAAGAATCGTTAAAAAAAATTCAATTCTCATATCCACATCCACATTCAGAATTTCATCAAAATCGAATCAATTGGTCCTTGTCAAACACCTAACCTGTCTACCAAGTTTCGTCTGAATCAGGCCACAACTTTTTGAGATATCCTGTTCACAGAAAAACAAAGGAAGCGGTGAAAACAACAATTTGGAAGTGGCAGCGAGCTGGTTAGAATTGAGCGGTTATCAAACTTAATATGCAGAGATGAAACATTCAGAGGCACGTTTTCATGTTTTCGGAAACAACTCGACAAAGAAAATCCCACTCTCCCTGAGCCAGTGTTCATGATGTTGTTGCTATTCTAAAAAGTAAGGCCAATGAACATTTGTGGAAGACGCTAACCACAGCTTTGTAAGAATCCTTCCCACTGTGCCCGTGGCATCTTGCATTGCAGAACGCTCAACCTCCAGCATCAGAAGACTTTTGAAAACTATTTTCATCAATGGGATGGGAGTTCATCAATGGGACAGGCAAGACTAAATCATGTTTCTGTTTTTTAATGGTCACCAAGAACTCACGAGAGAATTACATGGTATATTGGATTGCTTACACTGACATTAGATTGCTTACAGCAAAAGAGAGATGTGTTGTCTTTTAAGCTGGGACATCAGTGTAGCTCGCAGGATGGCCTAGACCTAGACCATAAAGCTACGTACACTTACTTGCCTCAAAGCTGTCCAGCCAGGGGTGTGGTCCATTACCAATCAGCTTGTGGAGTGCTCGAAATCCTTTTGTGATGAAATTCAATGTGAACACTGAACATTGTGTGAAAATGTTCCATTAGCTACCTTATTATTAGGATTGTTTATGTTTCAGGTATTGCTTTGATTGATAGTGAATCAAAGCCTTATTGAAGTCTGCTTGTTTGTATCTTACACAACACGTAACAGATGTATGTATGCCTCTGATCATTTCATTGGTTGGAGTATCATTTTGAATCAGATTACGGCGGCCACCAACTAGCCTCTTTGAAGAATGATGTTGGACTTTCCTTGCGGCTGTGCATTGGTTTCGAGACGAGGGCCAGAAACCTCGTTCTTTTGCCATGAGAACCAAGTGTACCCTCCAGCGCTCTCTGATTGTGGAAGCCTCTATCTATGTGCCAAGAGTTACCTTGCATGCCTGGAAGACCTTTCTGAGGCCAGCCAGAGGCTCCTGCTAAAACCAGTATAATTCTTGATGGGGCTGCCATCATCCAGATGTTGAAGTCAGCTGCTGCCAAGAAATTTGATGACTATGCCAGTCAGATCTTCATCCTCTACCTGTCCACAAAGCTGCAGGATGCGTCATGCCTGGATCTAGTGTGGGTCACCACTGAGGATTTGCTGAAAGGCATGGTCAGAACAAAACATGGGAAAGGAATGTGCAGATGTCATATCTGCAGCAGCCATACCAGGAAATTGGCAGAGCTTCCTCTGCGTGGACTGCAACAAGACAGAGCTGTTCAGGTTCCTGTCAGAAACTCTCAAGCGGTTTGACAAGGAAGACAAACAGCTTGTCATCACTGATTGAGAGAGAGAGGTCTCAGCAAGCCGCCTCTGGAGGATCTGGCATCACTCGCTCCATGCAGCCCTGAGGAAGCAGACAGTCACCTGTTGCTGCATACATCACATGCAACACAGCATGGCCACTGCAAGATTCTGATCCGGATGGTTGACATAGACGTCGTGGTGTTGGTTGTGTCTGTGGCACAGTGACTGCAACCAGATTAACTGTGGTTGGCATTCGGAACTCGAAAGAGCTTCGGGTACTTGGCATCCCACAAAATGGCAGCTGGGCTTGGACCAGAGAAGTCCTAAGCGATGCTGGTGTTTCACGCTCTGACAGGGTGCAACACAGTGTACAGTTTTTTGTGTGGTAAGAAGACTGCCTGGGCCATCTGGGTTGTGCTCTTGGAATTAACAGATGCACTACTGAAGGTGTCTTCAGCACGAAGGACCATACCAGAAGATGTCCTGCACTGCATTGGAAGGTTTGTCATCCTTTTTGTGTGACCAAACAAGCACCGGCACTGACATAAAGCTCGGACGAAGCTGTTTGCAAAGAAGAACAACTTGCAGTTGATTCCACGACCAAGGGCAGCTCTAGAGCAGCTTGTGAAGAGGATGACCTACCAGCTACCGGGGATGTCATGTGTGGGAGAGACACTGCTACCACGCCAGAGCTACCTTCAATAATCAGCTGGGGCTGAACCATGACTGACAATGGCCTGTATGAGCCACACTCGACGACTCTACCCAATGCAGCCAAGCGCTGGTGTCGTGCGAATTCAAGAAGGAATGTGTGAAGTGATGCAGTTGCAAAAAAAGGCTGCACTTCCATGCATGGCCTTGTGAGGAGCGGCGTTCTCAGCACTGACTTTTCTGGTATCCCGTGATACATGGCTGAAACATCGACTGCGCAGACAATGTTCAGGTATTTTCAGTTTCATTTAAAGTTAATGTTTTTGTTGTCGCCTGTGTCTGCCACAGCCATTTGAGAACAAAACGGTCTCATGGAAATGTCAATAAAACTACGTTTAATATGCGGTTTCTAAATATGCATCACTAAAAATGGTTTTCTTTCACCTTGCAGTGTTCAATTAACCCCACTTGGACCACCCACTTCCTCTTACTCGATCAATTCCATAAAGTTACTCCCTGCCGTCGTATGGCCATTTTGTAAAACTAGTACGGGCCCGTAGGTGCGTAAACGACGACTGGATTGGGGCATTATTTCAATTAAATTGGACCAACCGTATCATAAATGGCCATGACTTGGGAAACATACTCAGGTCCCCAGCGTAATTGTGACGTCATATCAAACGAAGAAGAATTGTGTTTCCCTCTCTCTCGCCCCCCTCGCTCCCCCTAGTCTCGCCCTTCCTTTCTCCCCCTCTCTCTCGCCCCTCTCTCTCGCCCCACTTTCATCCTCCCCTCTCCCGTCCCCCTCTCTCGCAGATATGGTCGACAGATAAATGGCCGTAACTTGGGAACCGCTCGTCCGATTAATATCAAACTCGAAAAGGCACATCCGTGGGTCCCCAGCAATATCCTGGCAAGATTCAATCAGATCGGACCGTCAATCGTGCAAAAAAAAATAATAATATATAAATACATAAACATTAATTGTGACGTCATTCGTGACGTCATAGCACCGTGTCTTGTCATTGGTCGACAGATAATGGCCGTAACTTGGGAACCGTCGTCCGATTAATATCAAACCTTGAAAAGGCACATCCGTGGGTCCCCAGCAATATTCCTGGCAAGATTCAATGAGATCGGACCGGCGGTCGTCGAGAAACGGCGGTCGCAGACAGACAAACAGACAGACAAACGACAGACAGACAGACAGACAATCAGACAGACAGACAGACAGACACACAGAGATTGCTGGAATTATAGATAGATGGCTGCCATGGACGTCAGGGGGCCGAATCCACGACGCCTCAAGATCCAGATCTGTTCACAATTTATTGCTCTTCCTGTGACGAATTCGACGCTTGTATCATTAAATGCACAATCGTTGAATATTTTTCAGCTATGCTGCCCCACCACAATGTAATTTATTCCACTACCCTTTTTAAGGAAGATGTGAACAGGTGTGTTCAGTGACCATGCGGCTAGCTAGCGCTTGCCAAGCCAGCCGTTCCTCGGCGGTTTCTAATGTAGTGCTTAAGCCGCTTGGTGAGCGCTGCACAAGAAACTTGATAAATGAACACAACTCCAGTTACACAACAATTGAAGTAGTATAAAATGTGTTCTCTCTCTCGCAATCTCGGTGAACGTAATTTCAGTATGTACCTAAATTATTCGAATAAATATATTTTTTTGTTTTTTGACTTAAGTTCTTCAACAGTATATACAGTATTTATATATTCTAAGATGTTGATCGATATTTGTGTGTTCGTTCTCCATTACAAAAGTAGTTTGTTGCTTAATGATTATGGGAATATTGAGCGGTGTATAAGAGGCGCATTGTTATGTTGAAACACCACAAGAGTAAATACTGTACAACATTTTCGTAAATGTATTTTTTTTTTTTTAAATAAATTCGTTTTATTGATTTTTTAATATAAAATGTTTTTTTTTTAATGGAATAGCTTATTATGATAAAACCTAGAGAATGAATCGATCGAAAGCGGCTGTCACTTCAACGGTCGGTCCGCATGGCTCTGGGACGGAAGCGGCGTGGTGGGAGAGTTCGGGGGAGGACAGGCCACGGCCCCGGCCCCGGCCCCGGCCACCACAGCGGCGAGTCGAAACGAGCCAGGAAAAGTGTTGAACATGGCGACGAGACGAGTCCGAGTCCGAACAGGTCAGGCCGGGTCTCCAGGGCATTATAAAGGACCAAGAGCAATGCGCGTGTTTCATTAACTGTACACAGTTTGGGTGAAACGAGTCTTTAAATATTAATAAAGTGTAATTATTATTTGTATATTGTAATGAATGTACCGACATACAATAATAATAATTAATAATAATTAAATCATCCAACAGAGCGTTGGGGTTGCCATAGCAGCGACGAGGCTAAAATCCTGGAGCAGGCTAAAAAAGAAGTCGGAGCAGGATTTTGTAATCCGATCAGGGTGCCGGCGACAGCTCACCGACTGTTCGTGAAGGACACCGTGGGATCTTTAAGGTCCACCAACGAATGCTGGCACACGGGACGCCCAGTTCAACGTCCATCCGAGGGACGGCACGCACATTGATGGATCATCCTGCCTGTGGAACAACGGGATGACAGTTTACAGCTGGGTCGGGATTCGAACTCTGGGTAGATAGCTTCGAGGCGAGTGTGCGTAATTCTGTGGTTTCGGCCTCCGCCATCCTACTAGCTGCACTGATGTCCCAGCTTAAAAGACAATACGTCTCACAAGAGGTGTAAGTGATCCAATGTGGGTTGTGAGGATCCATGTGGGTGTGAGCGTGCAAGATCCGAGCGATCCAATGTGGGTGTGAGCGTGCAAGATCCGAGCGATCCAATGTGGGTGTAAGCGATCCAATGTGGTGAGTTCTTGGTGACCATTAAAAACAAGCTCAAATGAGCCAAGATCCTCGTCCTCTTAATGATGACGTCATAAAACGAATATGACGTCATTGTGATGTATCAGGTTTGTGATAGATTATCTGTGCTAATGCCGGCTTGATTCCGCAACAAAATTCAAACAGCTTGCCTAGTTTCGGAGATAATGGTAGAGGCGATTTCCATTAGCGCAATATTATGACGTCAACTTTTTTTCTAGGAAGAATTTCCAAAATCGGAGATGGTTACTGTCTGCGTAGGGTATTTTACATATATATGCCAAGTTTCAGGAAGTTTCGATGAAAACTGTTGCTGTGAAACAAAAAAGTTCACAAAAGAAGAAGATGAAGAGCAACAACGTGAGTAAGACTTAGAGATCCTCGACAGGATCTAAAAAGAAACACGATTCAGTCTTGCCTGTCCCATTGATGAACTCCCATCCCATTGATGAAGAGAGTTCTCAAAAGTCTTTGAGGCTGGAGGTTGAGCGTTCTGCAATGCAGGATGCCACAGTGGGTGTTCGTGAAGGACAGAAAGGGGAAACAACAACAGCAGGGCGGATGGAGAAAGTATACGGAGACGGACAAACAAGGGATGCAGGTAACGATGAGGAGTCAGTCTTAAAGTGGGAAGGTTCTTCCAAAGCTGCGGTTAGCATCTTCCACAAATGTTCATTGCTCTCACTTTTTATGCTCTGCTGATGAAGTCGCTGGAGCCATCGTGTTTTCATGTTGTCCGTCGGCTGTCCGTGCGTCCGTGATAGGTTTCATGACCGCGATAACTTAAGAAAGGCCGATGGGATCCAAGTCAAACTTGGTACAAGTATGTATAATGATGTAATATGAACTGATTAGATTTTGGGGTCAAAGGTCAGAGGTCATGTAAGGTAATTGTAACCGCACTAACTTGTCACTACTGATGGGATTTTGACCAAACTGCTATCAGTATACAGTATCAAGCAAAGATGAACTGATTAGATGCAGCATCAAGAGGTCAAAGGTCAGAGTCCGTGATACTTTTCTTTCCGTGATATCTTAAGAACGGCTGAAGGGATCCAAGTCAAACTTGGTACAAGTATGTATAATGATGTATACTAAACTGATTTGGTATGGGGTCAAGAGGTCAATGTCAGAGATCATGTGAGGTAAAAATATGATATTTGAGAGGCATGAAAGGATTTAAATCAAACGATCAAATATGTGTAATGATGTAATAATGTGAGCGGAGACACATCTGTGGACGTTGCGGGTCGAAGAGTACCGTTAGAGTTAAAAAGCAACGACGTCATGAACACTGACTCGTGGAGAGTGGAATTTAAAAAAATTTCTGTCGAGCTGTATCTGAATACTCGTACGTGTCTTGATGAAGGTTTAATCTCTGCATATCTCAAGTCATTTGCACATAACTTTGTTACCCATTCGATTCGAACCAGCTCACTGCCAGTTCCAAATTGTTATCGCGCCACCAAAAGATTCGGACGAAACTTGGTGACGGGTTGTGTGTGTGTGATGAGACAAATTGATTCGATTTTGGTGAAGATCTGGATCCAGATGCGAGAATTTTTTTTCAAATTTATTTTTAAGGGATTCTTCACCATTGAGAGACGGGCCAAATCGATTTTCTGTCTGACCCCGCTATTCACGAGTTGTACGTTCCTGAAAAAATACCGCGCATGTCAGTGCTTATTTATTTATATTCCTATATATTTTTTAAACATGGTCTCAGCTCGTAGAAGAGCAATTGCACAGAACATATCAGGACACAATAACAAGGAGAACAGTCAGGAGAAAGGGGAAACAACAACAGCAGGGCGGATGGAGAAAGTAGACGGAGACGGACAAACAAGGGATGCAGGTAACGATGAGGAATAAGAGAAACACAAAGTGTGGACAATATGGATACATAATCCAAATTGTGTTTGACTGGTCAGTTTGTGTTTTTGTCAAGGTCTGAGGAGAGGGAAGAGGCTGCTGCCTGTCTGTCAGAAGGATGAGAAGTCATGGCAGAGAATGGAGTCATCAGCAAGAGATAAAGAGGATTTTCGACAGTGTCATTGAGATCATTGATGAAGATTGGATAATATGGGGCAAGAACACTGCCTTGGGAACTCCAGCCTTGACAGGAAGAGGAGATGAAAGGGTTCTGTTGAGAGCTACACCTTGCCTGCAAGAGCGGAGGAAGTCAGTAATCAAGAGTGGAGTTGGTCGTGGATTTCATAGGCAGACAGTTTGGAGAGCAGAGCAGGATGCCAGACTGCATCAAAAGCTCGACATATGTCCAGAGATGCCTGATCTCATGTCTGATATTGAGGGCTTCTACTTGTTGGGAGAGAAGAGCAGCATGTCCAAGGTAGAGTTACCAGGTCTGATCTCGAATTGATGATCTGAGAAGAGGCTGTTGGAGAAAAGGAATGATTTAATGTCACTGTGATGATGGATTCCATGATCTTGCTGATGATTGTAAGTACAGTAAGCTAATGGGGCTGTAGTTAAGTGGATCCGTTTTTGCACCTTTGTTATATAATGATGTGATTTTTCAATTTCCCAGGTGATAGGAGACCAGTCCTGAAGTATTAAATAAATAAATAAAACGCAAATACGTGAACAAAATGTAGAACCAGGTCACACTTTATGACCGAATATGCAGGGTCCGTGAATAGTGAATCAACAATAGTGGGGTCCAACAGTATGGAATGATATCTCAAAAAGTTGTGGACGGATTCAGATGAAACTTGGTGGATGAGTTGGGAAGGTGACAAGAACAAGCCAATTAGATTTGGAGGTCCAGATTCAGTTCAGGCTATCAGTGGGATACAAAGCGTGAATTGTTCAGCTTGGCGAGGTATGTGCCTCACCAAGTGCCATTCTAGATTAAGGTGTTGGTAAAAAAATTTTTGGTTAAAAAATAAATTTGAATATGCTAAAAAAGCACCAAAATGTTGGCATGATAAAAGTCATCTTATGGTCAGAAATGGCTGAGACTACAGGAGAGACCCTTCTGGGATCACCTTAGGCCCCAGACCTTACTAAACACCTGTTGTGGTTGGATCATCGACTGGCAATATTTCATTTAGACCTGCAACTGAAAATACTGTTGTGGGTCGTGAGAAACCACTAGGTGGGGGAAGCTATGTCTATTACCACAGACTCCCCGGAATTGTAGGCTGTCGCTCACGGATAATTCCGTGACATGGCGGATCGCTTAACCGACCGTGGACACAATAACTCAACCGCATGACCTAGGGTCTCCCGCCTATGGAATCGGGTTACCTAATTAATCACGTGGTTTACTACCGGGAATCACGCCCTCGGTATGTTTTGTCTGAACCGGATCACTCTACCGATCGTATCATTTCTGGATCGGATGCAGCCGAGCGGCACTGCAAGGACGTACGGCTAGAAGGAACGGACAGTTGGGAATAAAGACCCGGCTAACCTGGATTCGAACCATGCTGGACATTGAGGAAAAGACAAAGGCAAGCTGGGAACATTTCTAACACAATTAGTTATTTACAGCAAGCGAGGAAAAGCATGTGGCACAACAAAGGTTTATTGGGTATGTAATGCAGGGAAAGAGGAAGGGGTGTGTTGGGGGGGGGGGTGCGACAATATACAAGCAACTTACCAAAGCAGACACAGTGCAGACTTGACGCGACAATAGCCTCGCTGTTCGGCACAGCCGCACGTGTGAAGATCGTGTTCTGACAGGAGGAGCTGAGTGGGAAAGGGAGGAGTCCAGAGGGCGAAGGTGGAGCAATAAGCGGACCAGCGGGAGGCGATTCGTCGAGATCGTGTGGGCGGGACGGGATGCAGGAACACTAACTTCTACAATTCTCAACACACTTCACTCCTCCTTCAATTCCTCAATTTCCTCAATTCCTCATTCCTTCCAAATTCCCTCTTTACACGGAGGATTTCTCCGCTTCATAGAGTCCGAGTTCGGGATGGGCCATGCCGAATGCGACGTCATCGTCTGAGTCGGGCATTGACTGGCTCTGACCCCTCACGTGGTCCGCCTTCCTGGCCGGGCTTCGGCAGACACCGGTACTCATCACCCGGAAAACGAGACTCGGGTAGACGGTGGTACGCTGTGGTAAGCGAGACAAGGGGAGCAAGCGAGCAGAAGGACCGTGGGAAAGAAAAGGTGGGAATAAAATAAAGGGAAAATGATTTAATAACCTAACTAATAGCCCATCGCAACGCACTCCCTGCTGTCCCGCTAGACAAAAGGTAGGGACCTAACTACATGTATATTATGGAATAACTGACTCAGGAAACTATCTGTTGTCTGTGTGCGGTTCGAGAACCGCAACAATACTAAATACATCACTGTCCGGTGGGTGAGATTGCACATTACTTGCTGTAAAAAGCATAGTCTGTATATGCAAGAAAACTCTATAGATGTTTGTGTGGTGTGTCTAAAGGGTCAAAGTGTCTGAGGGGTGTAAAGGTCTCAAGGGTCTAAGTACTCCAAAGGGTTTGTCCTTTAATGTAGGGGACATAAGGGTCTGAATGGTTTAAAGGTGTCTAGACATCTAAAGGGTTTTTTTCCAAAAGAATTAGGGTCTAGAGGGTCTGTCTAATGGATATAAAAGGTTTGAGGGTCAAGGGGTCCAAACGGTCTAAAGGATATAAATGTCTTCAGAAGCCTTAAGCGTTTTAAAGGGTCTAAAAAGTCTAAATGGATAGAAAGTATCGAAATGGGTCTAAAGGTTAAAACAGGGTTTCCAAACCCAGGGTCATGACCCGAACTTGGGTCACGAGGGCCTTCTGAGGTCACATCATGCGTGCACGGAGTGATATCTTCAGTGATATACCGTATTCAACGTTGGACAGCTTGCCAACTTCTCGCAATACCGGTTTTGAGGGGGGGTTTTCATCGAAAGCATTTTCTCCGACAATTTTTAAGGTAGGTACCGGTACCATTTGGGTCACGAACCGAACGCGATTTCATATTTTGGGTCATGGACATAAATATTTGGGCCTATGGTCTAAAATATCGCAAGGTCAAGGGTCTAAGCAGTCTAAAGGGTCTAGGAGGGTGTAAAGGGTCTTAAAAGTCTTAATTGGTCTAAGTGTCTAAATAGGGTCAATGGGTGTAAAGGGTCTAAGCCGTCTCAAGAATGTAAAGGCCTAAGGAGTCGAAGGGGGTATGCATGAAGGGTCTTAAAAGGCCCAAATGTCTAAAATGTCTTAGGTGACAACTTTTTTCATCGAGCTTTTCCCAAAGTGCACATTTCAATTTTTTGAGCTCTGAACGTAGTGAGCCGCATTGATGGTTTCCATTTTGGGCAGGAAATCAGCATCCCAGAAGATGGTTCCCATAACGTTACTGGCAGAGGGTACTGTTTTAGACTTCTTTTTTTAGAGATGTGGAGTGATGCCATTCCATGCTTTGCTGCTTAATTTCTGGGTCAAAATGGTGGAACCAGCTTTCTTCACCATGTTGTTGAAGCAACTATGGTGACGCATACATGCGAACGATTTTGTGTTCCTCCGTAAGCAAATGGGTAACCAAACGGGAACAAACTTTCCGATATCCCAAGGTCTCAATCATCTCCTGTACAGCATGGTGTCCTCTGCCAAGCTGTGCTGCAATCTCCACAACCGTCACCCTTCGGTCATTACTGATGAGTGCATTAACTTTCTGCTCATTGCATTCAGTCATGGCCCTCCTTGGCCGACCACAGCATGGCTGATCGGCCATGTCTATGTTTCCGTCTTTGAAGTGTTTCACCCACTTCCTGACATTGCTGGCACCCATCCTGGCACCTCCGTACACCTGACTCGATCGGCCGTAGTAGATATCTGCAGCCGAGTTGTTCTCCTTCACAAGGATTTAAACTTTACATTGGCAAAACGACATGTCGTTAACAGCTATTTTGTCATGATGGATTGTGGGAACACCAGTGGTGTGCATGTGCCGAGCCTGTGTTTATATTGGAGTGGATAGATGGATCGATGTCGCCAATTACCCTCGCTGAAGGAGAGGGTATTGCATTTGGGTTCGTTTGTTTGTTTGTCCGCACAGAACTTTCGTGTTTTTGTCCACAACCACTTGTCGGATTGAGACGAAATTTTCACCATCGGTGCGACAACTCATGTGGATTGTTTTAATCATAATTATGACGTCATGGGTCACGTGGTGTGGCAGCCATGTCGGAAAAACTTTGGACCTCTGTATCTCTGAAATCGCACCAAGGAAAAAATTGGAACTTGGTACACGCATTCTCCTCATGGGAAATGTGATTTTTTTTTGACATCATAGGTGCCTTCTTTATGACGTCATAATTGCATATGTAGAACACTACATCTGATCAGTATGAAACTTTTGAGGGTCATCTTGGGATAACATAGTCCACAGAAAAAAAATTCATGACGTCACCGGTCACGTGATTCGGCAGCCATATTGTTTAAAAAAATAATAAAACCTTCAAAAATTTTCTTCTCTAAAGTGGCTGAACAGATCGAGGTGAAACTTTACATGTTTGACTGCCTATCCATGAGGAACAAAAGGTTCACACATACGATGTCATAGGTCACATGGTTTGGCAGCCAGAATTATTGAACTTTTTATAGTGTGGGTTCTTTTTTCTTTTCCTTTTTTTTTTTTTTTGGACTAAGGCTCACTTGGCTGTGCCTGGATAGGTTGGAGGGGAGAAGAGTAGCAGCTGAAATGTGAATCCTATCCAGGTCCCTCCTGATGACTTCATCTTTGCTTTTTGCTTGTTCGGGTTCCTTCTGATGACTCCAATGCAGGACTGCTGATTTGGTCTTTCATTTGATCTGAATTGAATAATTTATTTTAATCCCATTCTACATTCAATTGAATGATAAAAAAACGGCATGGGTCAGGGTCAGGTGTCCAATCAAAGTGGGGTTGTGTCAAAGCGGGAGGTCTTGGTACCCGGTCATCACTGCCAGCAGTTATAGAGTGGCAGTTCTAGTTATGTCCCTTATTAATTACAAAACTACACAAACACCACACAAATCAAGTTCTGGCGAGGGTCTGCAATCTCCGATTGCTCTTTCTAGTTTACATGTGTTCTTCTATATTCAGCACAAACGTGTGGAACCCACTGATGCTCATAACTTTTGGTACAGCCCTCGTATATAAATATCAAGTCAAGCTGAAGAAAATTGACGATCATGTGACCTTGACCTTTGACCAATTGACCTCAAAAACAATAGACTTCTTTCTTGGGTCTACCTCTACCAGATAAAGACCGGATTAAAAATGTAACCTGTCTGCGATATACATACATACATACATACATACATACAGAATAACCAAGATACTTGCAAATCATCGACTTCACAAGTAACAGATTGGTGAAATGAAAACATAACTTCTATCCACCTTCGGTGGCAGAGGTAAAAATATTGCTCCATAAATGAACGTCAATGGCTTATTTGATTCTTTGTCCCTATCTGTTATGGGAGGGATTGATTTCCAGCAACAGCAACTTTGCAGCACAGAGCAAAACAGGCGATCCTTCACATTATCATATTCGATCTGTTAATTCAGAGTTTCTTGAAATTATTTCCCTTTCCCTAATTTTTCGGTTTTTAAAAATTCTAATCTCGTTGGTATCCAAACCGGCTTGTCGCTTCTTGCTGTAGATTTTACTGTACTTGTCAAAGGGGGCTTTTGGTCGTACCCCACTCCCAGTGTTGGTTTTAATCACATTTATCATTTACAGTAAAACAAAAATGGTTGTTGCTTGTGGGTGCTTAATACCTGATAATCTTTTCCCCATCATCGTGGTTGTTTGAGCACCAATGGATTAGGTGCCAATGTATGTGGGCTCCCTCTATCTATAATACAAAAGGAGCTCAGTCTCGGCGTGCCTGTTTGGGTGTGTGCGTGCGTCCATCCGTCAACAGTTGTCCAACAGCGGATATCATGAATCAAGCAAGAACGGTACCCCCGATCTGCAAATGATATGATGTAGTTGAGTAAGGTGAGGATAGATGGGCCAGTTTCAATTTATATTGAAACAAGAACTCTTCCTCCTTCATCTTCTTCACTTATAATAATGGTGAGTCTCATTCAATACCGTTTCTCATATCGATTAGATTCAGAAAACGTTTTGTATATTCCATTAACCATTTTTAATTCAACATTTCCATTTTATTCAAACAATAGTAATAGTGTTACGAATCTGGCAGCCATTTGCACACAAACAGACAGCAGTCCCCGCAGTTCAGTTATTTCGATAAGTATGTGTTTATAGTCAGGGTACCTTCCTTCTGTCTAATGGGTTAATTACATGTGTGCGCTCCGAGTTACTTTTATAGTCAGGTTTTTTACATCTGAATCCGCACAACGCCAACAAAATCCTCGCTTCATTCCTCCTCCCACGCTGCGGCCGAACGGGCGCTTCGCCCGCCCAGCTTTCACCTCTCCGACCATCGACGCCATTACGCACGTGTTCGGGACCACGGACATGAGCGGAGGTTTCATCACCTCAGGGCTGGCTCCGCCTTAGCCAGATGGAGTGTTCGGCCCGACCAATGAGGGGCGGCCACTAGTCGCCCGCCAACCCCTCGTCCAATCCGGAGGCGAGTTCCTCAGAGCGGTTCCCTCGACCCGCGGGGGAGGGGAAGGATAAGAAAAGGTGGCGAGCCGTCGTGAAAAAGAGAAACAGCAGGTGCAGATTATTCATTACATGAAGCTTGCCCGGAGCACCACCAGTGGAATTATTAATAAGCGTGTTGCTCTGATTTCGCTTGCCTTTGCTGGAAAGAGAAGAAGCCTCGTCGCCTGCTAGCGTTATCGTCTTGCCTGCTGGCGTTCTCGTCTACCCGTGGGTGCTCGTCTCGTCTGGTCCGTTCTCGTGCTGGTTGGCGTCGTTGCGTCGTTCCTGGTCCCTGGTACTTGGTGCGGCAATGGAGGTGTTGGTTCGAGTCCCATCCCCCCCCCCCAAACCAGCTCGTCGCGGCACAGGTGCAAGCGTCGGCTCCGGCCCTCAGCTGAAGGGCCAATAAAGGCCGCGGCACCATTTCTTTGTGTGTGTGTGTGTGTGTGTGGTGGTGTGTGTGTGTGTGTGGCGCCAGTCTGTAAGTAGAAATTGTGAAGTGTTTTTGTTCATTGTACATTTTCCTGCATATTCGGATAACTCTGCTCTTTGTGCTCCCCTGCCCCCCCCCCCCGATAAATATAGCCCCCAATTGTTCAATGTACCAGCCCATTGTCTGTCATTTTCTTTCATTGACCCAGCACGGTGCGTAATGAAAATTAGAGAGGCCGTGTGCCGTAAGTTGTCATTGGAACTGGCGCGGCTCTGGTAACTCCCGCTCGGTACGCCGGACCGAGTCGGTACAATGCGACTCGGTTCGGACAGAGTCGGCTGAGGGTGTGTTTCCCCGGTAGCTAGACGGCGTGAGTACTTAGGTAAATTGGAATTAGACAAGTGGACCCTACCTCACGCCGTCAAAATATTGGCGACCACGGTCCTTAAAGTGACCCGTGACCTTTTGGAGTTGTCTGGGAGTCACGACCTAAATTCCGGGTGTTCGGTGGGAGACGGCTCTACTACTCCCCCTGGTGGTCGTTTATCGCCTCCGAACCCTGGCCCACAACAATGTCACCCTATTAAACAGTATTTCTGCTTATACACTGCCCTTTAAAGCATCACAAAGCAGGTCGCTCACTCTACTTGCAATACAGGTGAGAAAAGGACACAAACAAAAAAAATCAGCTGATATTTTAATAATTTATTCACATGATTTTTAAAGGGTGATAATTCATTTTTAGCTCGCCTGTTCGTAGAACAGAGAGCTATAGCGATACCCCCGGCATGAGCGTGAGCGTGAGCGTCAGCGTGAGCGTGAAAATGTAAACGTTTTTGGTGAAAGTTATTTCCTTTCTAATGTTTTTATCTACCACACTATTTTTTACTGATTACAATATACAAATACATATATTGCTTTAAAATTATTTGGATCAGACTTCACTGCAATGCTTTATAAAAATTATTATTAGACTTGTCTTTTAAAAACGATAAATGTACAATACAAACAGGCGAGCATTGGGTGGCTTTGACACCAACTCTCTGGTTATTTATCTAGCACGCACACAGCAAGCTGAAACCGAGAAGCGACGGGTCTTGCATTCCCGTTTACGTGGTTATTGGTGTGATTAAATACTTTTTATTCCCTTTTTGTGGCAGGTTTTGCAAAAATGGAACTTCAACACAAGGCAAAAAGCAGGTACGTTTATCACAAGGTTATGAATATTTGGGAGAGGCCATTTGGCTTATGCCTGTACCACGTCCGCATCTCAACACTCGTATGGATCACAGGGTGAGCTATTTATATTGCTCACCCAAGCAAGGGAAATTGTGCTGGGTACCGGTTCACAATGGGCTCTTCTTTTCGAATGATAGCCTTCTTTCAACATACATAAGCATGTCTTGTGCTGGACAAATGGCAACTGGATTTCAGCACAAATCAATATTGGACTTCTAGTTATTTCCCCGTGCATGTGGAGCTAAAAACGGAGTTAAGCAATTGATTTATGTCTCCATCCGTCTGTCCGTCTTATAAGTTTATGATGGGGGGGGGGGTGGAGGAGGAGCAAAGATGGGACAGAGTTGGGAGGGGGGGGAGGCTGAGCTTGTTTGTTGAGCAGTTGTCCAGTTAGTCACTGTGGGGAGATTGGGGGGTGGGGGGGGGTGATGCAATCACTCTGCGGGTAATGTGATGGTTATCAATCTGGATGTATTAACAAAACCTCTCATGGAGACTGATAATGATGATCATGATTACTACATAGATTTATGTTCACCGAATTGCCAGCAGGATCTTCTGGCATGGCAGCATAATCTTTTCTATGCGAATACTCGGTGGCAGAATCTGGTATACCCAGCACTACGAGTATACTCGTAGTAGGAAGTCAACGTGTTAAAAATCATTATTTTATGAAAATTGAAGTATATACTCGAACACTGCATGGAGTATTGTGTTCCATGAACTCTCCAGTTAAATCTGTTTGTTTCCTACCTTTTAATACAAGTGTTCTAGATTTGAAAGCCTCCAGTTGTGTAATAAATAATTAAATTTGTACAATTGCTTAGGTTTAAATTGTAGTATTGGTACGGGTTAGAGCAGAATGTTTTAGTCATGCGCGTGTGCGCACGCGCGTATTGATGCATCTGTGTCTGTGATCTGCAGGAGACTCAACCTGAAGTATATGACGACTACGGTGGCAGCAGTTCTGATGAAGAAGAGGAAGGACCAGTTGGACAGCAGCGTGTACGGCAAGAGCTGCTGGCAGCACTGCTTAGTGGAGGAAATGATCGGGAGGAAAATGGACAATGGTCGAAACATGAGGTTGATGGAGACATGTTGCACAGCAGTGATATAACGCAAGAGCTTGAGGAGGAACTTACGGATAACGAAGCAAATACAAGTACGGTGAAGGCTCAAGACATTGAGCTGAAGGGTGGGGTTGCAGTTAAGACTACTCAAGAGGAAAACGATGAAGTGCAGAAAGAGGAGAAAGAGCAAAACACAATGGTG
This sequence comes from Eptatretus atami, assembly GCA_035128595.1. Classification (NCBI taxonomy): domain Eukaryota; kingdom Metazoa; phylum Chordata; class Myxini; order Myxiniformes; family Myxinidae; genus Eptatretus; species Eptatretus atami. The sequence continues at coordinate 108,244,956 of CM068952.1, read as the reverse complement.
AATAAGGAGGATATGGAGTTTTTTGACCAAAGACAGGAAATGGAATTTAGCCTGGATAATGAAGCCAAGGGCAGTGATGATGATGAAGAAAAAGAAGAAATTCAGCAAAAATCTGAAGTTAACCAAGGTGAGTTTGATAATTATATATATGTGTATGTTTTCATATATTGTTGTACGTTCAGGTTTCCCAGTCTGAAACCCGACAAACTGCGTCAAAGCGGTCATGCCAGCCAACTGATTTGGGCGCTCCGAACAGGGTCTCAAGCCTGTTTGCTGCGTTACCGTGTTCCGGTGGAATGCCTGAGCTATTCAAGCAACACGCTCGTTGTAACGTTTGCCTGATCACCCAAATTAGTGACCCGAGCAGTGACCACTCGGACGCAGGTACGTCGTCTCATCCTGGGTGCTAACTGCCACAAACCCATTCAGTCCTTTTAAAGGACTTTAATAGCCAATATGGCTTGGAATCAGACACTTAAATCACTCTGAGACCAAGTGAAGTATGAAAATGCATTGGAGAAGCAATACAATTATTTATTAGCTACAAACTCCTGCATGCCCCGAGTAACGTACTTAAAGGTACTTAGTAGTTTTTGTCTAAATCAGTCCATACTTATCTATGTACTCAGACATTTCCTCAGGAGAAGGACCAGGGAGACTTTGACAGGACAGAAATACCGCTGCTGCGTAGTGGGACGCAGCAAGAACCAAAGTGGAAAATGTGGTCCGTCAGGAAAACAGTTGGTGCTGCAAGCATGAGGCAGCAGGATGGGAAGGCAGGTCCAGCATGTCTTGCAGTGGGGACTGATGGTAAGAGGGCTTGCCACAACCAGGTGGATGTCTCATGCCGACAAAGGCACTGGGCAATCGCGTGCAGCTCTCGCCCATCAGATCTTGGAGTATCACCCACCTGTCACCCCTGCGAATCGGCACCCCCTTTTATGGTCTTAGCCCCACCTTAATCTGTGATGCCACCAATACCACCCCGCTTGGCTGTCATTGGCCCAATCCGTGAGTGAGGCATCCCGCTATGACCTCTCACTTAGATTGGTGGTGTGAGTTTTGGTCATGATGGTGGCTTTTCCTGCTTGAACTTGTGTCGATGGCCTGTCTGATCATTTAAAACGACATAAGACAGATGATAGAAGGCTAAAACTTGGAAAAGGGGTCAAGCGAAAGCAGTGTTGGACACACTCATGTTATGCAGAAAGACAGCAGCTTGCACACACATAATGATGCATAGTCCTGTATCACAATGAAATTATGTAATGATTATGCTAATACATGCACTAACACTAAGGGAACCGTCATTATACTATGCAAAGTTAACCCTTAGAACGCATTCCCACAACAATATATATATATATATATATATATAGTTTCACATGAAAGTTAAACCTTTGAACACAGTTGTACTTGACTTCATTCTGCAATATCGTAAGACCCATTTCAAATGCATGTGTTAGAAGACCGGCTTGTTTCATAGAAAGAAACAATAACGGCAATCTTTCCTCCTCCAGGTAGGACAGTTTACGTTTTGTATCCCACTGATAGACTAGATCTGCATTCAGACCTTAATCAAAATCAAATCTGCTTGTTCTTGTCACCTAACCAACTCGTCCACCAAGTTTTGTCTAAATCAGTCCATAACTTTTTGAGATATCCTGCTATATATCGTTCTTGGTCCTGTCTCTCAATGGTAAAGAATAACTTCAAAAATGTTAAATATTCGTGTCCAGATCAGGATCTTCACCAAAATAATATAATTGGTTTTTGGGACACACTCAACTTCTCCACTAAGTTTGATCTGAATCCGTCCGTAACTTTTTGAGATATCCTGCTGACAGACAAACAGACAGACAAACAGTTGAAAACATAACCTCTGTCCACCTTCAGTGGTGGAGGTAATTATAATGTATGAAATTGCATAATATTTAACCGATTTGCTTTAATAGTGAAAAGTTATGGGTTGATTATGCTGTCACTGATGTTCAGAGGGTGTTAAATAATTATTGTTCAATTAGAGCACACACAATTCTTGTTGAGCTTGTTTTGTTTTTGTCATGGAGTGAAAAATGGTATTTTAGAGGTGAGACATTTGCTTTATGCAAGGTCTGTTTCAACAATCGCTGATGTCCTGCTTGTCCTGCAGATATATTTTTGAAACACTTGGACTTTGAGATGGATGAAAAGGTTGCATCTGTCGTGTTGGAGAAGACCATGCAGGACACCGTCAAAGTAAAGGTGAGGATGAATGGTTTGCCTTCAGGCTGGAGTCGTCGAGGTGCTTGTACAAACATCACAATATCACATCACAGGGCATGGATTTTGGGAGATGCCGGTGTACTTTTACATTAACTGACTTGATTCGTCGATTACAGTCCACTGCAGGGCAAAGGCCAACCTCAACAGGGTACATTATTTTCTATTCTCTGCAATGCATGGCCATTGTTATCTGGTGAGTGTTTCTATTTCGTCTCTCCTCTAATTTTTCAGCACCCCCCTTTAATGGTCTTCCACCCCGCCTTAGTCTGCACCTCATCTCTCAATGGTGAAAACATCACATAAAAATTCTCGGATCAAGATCCGGATTCGGATCTTCCCCAAAATTGAATAGTTTCGTCCATGTCACATACCCAAGCTTTCTACCAAATTTCGTCCAAATCCGTCCACAACTTTTTTGTGATATCCTGTTCACAAACAACCAAACAAACAAGAAAGATGTCGCAATGCAGCTGCAGCCATTCTTTCACTTGAGGACAAGCACGTTTCCATTTGATGGAATTTCTTCACCACTTCACAAAGCAAAAGGCCAGTTGATGTGGCCTAGTTGGCATTTTAAAACAGCAGGTATGAAGAACTGTGCAGTCCAGGTGGTATCTGGTGCAGAATGCAGCCACCTTCATGGAAGTTGCCAAGCATGTGTCCAATGTTGAGGTGATCCACATGCCTCAATCTGCAATCGATCAGCTAAATAGCTCGCTGTCCTCGATCAAGGTATTTGAGAATGCTGCTCCTATCCCAGGGATATCCCGCATGCATCATCCTTGGGTCATCAATGGAGAATCTGTCCCATTGACCTTGACGAAGGAGGCGAAAGAAGAGTCACTTCCAACTGGACTGCCCGGCAGGACATCAAGATCAATGACTGGTGTGTTGTTGAATATCATGGTGAGCAGTATCCTGGAGAAATAAAAGATGTTCAGGGCCTGAACTATGAAGTATCTGTAATGGTGCGTGCTGGCCACGATTGGAAGTGGCCCACATGGGAGGACAAAATATACCACACCAGAGATAAGATACTGAAGTTGCTTGTTGCCCTGATCCGAGTTAATGCTTGAGGGGCATTATAACTTCCCTGATTTTCAATGACCTGGGGTTTGTGATTGGAATTGTCCTACAGATCATTCCCACATCTAACACTCACCTCTACGACTCTACTAACATTCAGATACATTTTTGTTCTGGTCAACACATTAATTGTTCTCTGCAGAGTTCAAGTTTGAATGGTGGAACATGTATGCATAGACAATGGTGGAACATGTTTTTGTATCAGGAGCTCTGCATTTTATGAGACTTTCCACATGTTAAGATGGTTCCAAGTTCAAGTGTGTTATTTTCTTCATTTGTCAGTCATTGGTGCTACATGCACTACATGTACATCGTGATTTGTGCTGTTTGACGTTCCACTGAGAGGAATGGATTCCATTCTTTTAATTCAAACTGAGAAATTTTCTCACTATTTTTCACAATGTCCCAGTTCTCTGTGATATTCATTTGGTTAAATGTTCCATCAAACGTTAAATTCAATTTCAACATCTTGGAAGACAAGCGGTCTTTGAGATTCCGCATTGGCAAAATTGAGCGATCACAAAAAATCGTGTTTTTTTTTTTTCAGACTGCCATTTGACCTTTACCTTTTATAGTTGGGTCATCTGGAGAACTTCCGTGACCGTGGAGAGCGAAGGTTGGTTTCTCAATGGATTTGTCTTCTATGAGGGTTAATTTGAAAAAATAGCGGGGGTGACCCTCGCGAAAGGTGGGCTAACTCCGCAGGGGGCCAAAAACCAAAATGGCCACCACCCACCATCTTGATAATTGGTTTTTCAATGGTTGGCCTAAAGTGCTGATCAGCATATCCTTTCTGGGGTTTTTTGGGTCGAGGAATTAATATTTAATATCAGTTTTATGATCCGACCTCATTATGGCCTCAAATCAAAGATGGCCGCGCCCGCCATATTGTAAATTGGTTTTTCAATGGTTTGGCCTACAGTGCTGATCAGCATATGCTTTCTGGGGTTTTTGGGGTCGAGGAATTCATATTTAATATCAGTTTTATGATCCGGCCTCGTTATGGCCTCCAAATCAAAGATGGCCGCCATCCGCCATATTGTAAATTGGTGTTTCAATGGTCAGGCCTACAGTGCTGATCAGCATATATGCTTTCTGGGGTTGTTTGGATCAAAGATTTCATATTTAATATCAGTTATGTGTCTGATCTCGTTATGAGCAGCAATACCAAGATGGCCACCGTCGGCCATCTTGAAAAATAGTTTGTAAATGCATCAGGGGCTCATCGAACAAACGTCATGTGTATCAGCCACAGGACTAGTAGAAGAAACCTACAGGATCCTCCTTCAAAGCTTGTGAAGAAAGAATTCTGCACAGCTGACGCAAAGTGCGCCAATCTAACACAGGTCCAGCAATACAGGTCCTCCTGGTAGTACGAGTGAACCACCAGCTCGGGAGAAGGTAGATCCACCTGTGGATGGCTTGAACCCGCAACGTGCTCGTTCTGTGATACATGCATATCTTGAGCAGATAACCATGGAACAAGACCACCTCTTGATAAGCAATGTGTTCCAGCATACAGCGGTGCCCAGTCCTGCCATCGTCCACCACTCAAAAGGAGCAAGCCATACTATCACATCTACTACAATGAACCTCCAAGCAAATCAGTCGTGCATGATATTATGGTGAAACTACTTGCAGCTATGCGGGAGAAGAGTATTCCATTCTCCTTTCTCGTAGGTGACATGCCAACCTATAAGACAATTGTGCAGCTGAAAGCAGAGAATCCAGAATTGTTTAAGAACATCATCCCAATTATTGGTGCATTTCACCAGCAGATGTCCTACATCTATGCTGTCTATAAGAGATTTGAGGGATCTGGTATGGCAGATACTCTGGTTGCAGCTGGGGTAGTAGTGGAGGGATCTGTTGACCAGGCACTACGAGGAAAGCACTACAGGTGGGGAATGCACTGCATTATGCTCTTAAGAGAGGTCCTTATCCATAAACGTCTGTGTAAACTCCTGGAGCAAGGAGAACTCTCTGAAGACAACAAATCAATGTGGACATTCTTCGCAATGCACTTACTGAGACACAAGAGGCCCTTCAAAAGGCACACAGTGATCTCCAGGAGGAGGATGAGATAAAGGAGCTGATTAAAAAAGTTTATGAGAAGACTGGTACCGACATGGGTGACTTCTGGCTCTCGTTCATAGAAATGACTGATCCTCTAGTTCAAAGTATTGATGCATGTCATGCACGAAATGGCCCGCAATACTTATCATCAACATACCACATGTTGCCTGGACTGATGGCGTACGATAACCATGATTATGGGCGGTGTTTGCCCGATTATTGGGCAATGCTGTCTTCACTGTCAGATGAACAAATGGCCTTCTTCAATGAGCATTTTGCACAGTCAATGACAGGGCTACCCTATTCTTGCCAGCCAATGGACCTTTGGATAGAAACGACTATGAATCTCAACTCGAAGTTGAAATCAGGGTGGCTTCAACTCCTGCAGAATGAGAAGCAACTCTTTTCAACAACAAGGAATGCAAACAATGTTGCAAGGGTAAAAGCTGCTGTTAATCAGAATCTCAAGTGCAAGCGTCGAAATAGGAAACATGCTGAGTGTCAACAGCTAGAATGAAAAAAGATGAGCAGGCAGTTGAGGATCTACAAGCGTGCTTGACTGAGTTTGAAGCCGATCCATTTGATGAATCAAAACCAACACTAAGATCGCTACAGTCCGGTCTGGTTGCCTCACCACAGCTAGTCAATGACCTCAAGACAGCACTACAAGATGGTCAGACGCAGGTTGAAACTTTCTACAGGAGCGTGATCGAAGATCCAGCCTCTCACTGCAACAATTCACAGGAATAAAAGACTGAATTTTGCAAGGGACCAGGTCTGTATCCCATCTGGTACAGCCATGAAAGTGGCCCAAATGGAGAAGTCTGGGTTGGCTACCTTGATAGACCTTACAGTGGGATCTGGTATGGTCAAACTTGAGTCGGTTCTAGAATGGCGAGTTACTGATGAGTGCTTGTCAGTCTACAATGTAGATGGCTCAATGCGAAAAACCTGTAAGAGCAAGCTGTTGTACAAATTCAAGCTACCCAGTTCCTGAGAAATCAAAGGACCACATCAGCCTTGTGGACATGGGACTGATCTGGCGTTAGCACCCCACATCGGACGATTGTGAGGCCGTAAAAAGGGATGGTTTGCAATATCGCTGGAATGACTATTTAGATAAGATCTGCAATATTGTCATCTCACGCCACGCTGATGCACGTCTGATCATTCTAGTCAATGACAGGTATGACCTTCAGTTCAGCATCAAGGATGATGAGCACGAGCACGGGCAGCCAAACATCAACACATCCCAAATGTTTTCCCCAAGCCTGAAGACATATTTCCAGGATCTGTTGAGTTCAACAAACTAATGGTCAATTCGGATAACAAGGTCAGATTGCAAAAACTTGTGATGGAACAGATGAAAACACATGTTGGTCAAGTGAAAGGTACATCATATACTGCAAGGGTGAGAAGTCAATCGACTTGAGCACATGTGTGCCGACCACAGACTTTGGATTCAAGATCCTGAGGCAGATACAATGCTACTATCTGTCTATGCCAGACTACGGACCAACAACGTCACTGGGGCAGTTGTTATAGACAGTGAGGACACAGATGTGTATGTCCAAGCGGCATATGTCTCATCAACTTCATGGTGATCTGCTGATTAAACGCAAGGATGGTTTAGTCAATTGTCATGCCATGCTCTCAGAGGATGTCGCAAATATTATAATACCTCTCCATGTGATAACCGGTAGTGATCACACATCAGGTTTCTATGGTCATGGGAAAAAGAACTGCTGGAGAAGTGTGTGAATGATCCTGAAGCTAGAGAGCTTCTTGGCGCGTTGGGAAGAGTCTTGAATTACAGGACGATATTAAAGCTGATATGAAAGCATTTGTCCTTTCAAAGGTCTACGATGAGAATGCAGATGGTACTTGTGGACAGACCAGAGCTTCCAAGTGGCATAAATGAAGAAAAAAGAGTACAGCCCGACTTCCACCGATGATGACACGTTGAATCAACATGTGGAACGAACGAACTTCATCACCTACTGCCAACTCCATTACAACTTGGTTGAGCATCCGTCCCAATCGGCCATGGTTGGGAAATCATAAAGGGGAAGTGCAAACCAGTGCGCCACACCAGCCCTGCCTTGCCCAAGAAGCTCAAACTTTCTGACTGCCCAGACGATAGCAATGATGAGTGCAGTGATGATGAAAGTGAGATCGGGGAATCTACAGATTCGGATGAGTAACTAAGGTGTACAGGCAGGACACCTGAATATTCAAAGGGTCTTGGAGTGCTTCGTTTACCCTAAACGTGCCCAGGTTTGTGATTAAATGGATTTCATGACAGAAATGAAGCCTAAGGACCTAAGTTAACATGTAATCCACCACAACTGTTGCTGACATGATGAATAAACATGTCGGAGTATTGCACATTTCATTAGATGGGTCATTTTGGGATCAGGACTTTCGTGACTTTGGGAGGGTGGGCAATTGTTTGTACCAACCATTGAAACACCAATTTACAATATGGCGGCACGGCGCCATCTTTTATTGGAGGCCATAACGAGGCCGGATCATAAAACTGATATTAAATATGAATTCCTCGACCCCAAAAACCCCAGAAAGCATATGCTGATCAGCACTGTAGGCCAAACCATTGAAAACCAATTTACAATATGGCGGGGCGCGGCCATCTTTGATTTGGAGGCCATAATGAGGTCGGATCATAAAACTGATATTAAATATGAATTCTTCGACCCCAAAAAACCCAGAAAGCATATGCTGATCAGCACTTTAGGCCAAACCATTCAAAAACCAATTATCAAGATGGTGGGTGGTGGCCATTTTGGTTTTTGGCCCCCTGCGGAGTTAGCCCACACTTTCGCGAGGGTCACCCCCGCTATTTTTTCAAATTTAACCCTCATGACAAATCCATTGAGAAACCAACCTTCGCTCTCCACGGTCACGGAAGTTCTCCAGATGACCCAACTATTAACCTGGAGGGTACTCCAAGGGGTCTACGAAACTCTGAGTTACCATTAAAAATGGGGGGCACTATTTGTAGAAACAAACCCGACAATAGGTATCGGCCTCCCCCATCCCATATAACGAGACTATCTGGACTTTGGATCCTCGCTTTATGAGAAATGAGCTTATGTGGGAATGCACGCACGCACGCACACACACACACTTTTAATTAATTGTTTTAATTGTACAATATCAGCTATTCCTAAAATATAATAAAATTTAAAGGATTGCTGTAAATTATGTTGATTTTACAACATCCTATATTCAACTTTATTAAAGTTGTAAACCTCAAAACATAGTTCCTTTACCGAAAGTAAGAACCTTAACCTGTAAGCAAATGAATGGTTTTCCGACTGCATGGATCATCAGCTGGGCACCGTTCTTTCTCAAGGTTTCAATCCTTTCAGCCTACAACCTCTCCAAACGGCAGATCCACAACCTTAGTCATGGATCCACATCAGCAGATTATCTACACCAGTAGATCCACAACCTCAGTTGCATACAGGTAGTCAGTCAACCCAGCAATGTAACATCACTCATCAGACTCTACTCACGAGGGGATTTAATATATTATCACACAGTCACAACTCCCACCACACATTCTATTACATGATAATATTGTTGCGGGCCGGGGGTTGGG
>CM068952.1:108198199-108211070 GCA_035128595.1 Eptatretus atami | reverse complement strand
CAGCAGATCATTCAGGGGAAGGGAGGGGGAGAATCGTCTCGCTCACCAGAAAGTCGTCGCGTGAAGCGAAAACGTCCTGAAAATGCGTGCGTGCGTGCCATGTCCGTCGCCAGCACCCAGCTTCGCGGGGCAGCTTGAACGCCAATCGAACGTCTGGAGGGCACCGAGATCGTCCGTGCGGTTTAGACCCTGGTGTTGTTGGTGATCGACCTGTGCTCACTTGTTGGCGGCACTGCTCACATCCACACGCGCACCACACGCTTGCTTGCCGAACCACTGGAAGGGCAAATTGTCTCTTCGGCGCTGGTCAGACACCCGCTTCTTGGTCACTTTTCTCTCGCTCTTTGCTTTTTCTCTCCTCACTTTTTCTTCTTCAGAACGTATCTCTTCTCTCCAGAATGTCCCTCTTTCGCTTTTTCCTCACGTTTTTTATATCTCAGAACGTCTCTCTCACGAACGTACCTCACGCTTTCTTCGCTCGTTTTTATATCCCCGGGCCGTCCCGGCGGGTGCCATCCACCCAGCTCACCCCGCCCCACTGGGGCACGGCTCCCATGACGACCCGTGCCTCTTAAAAAAGGCGGGCGGCGGAGTTCGCGAAAGAGTGTTGCTGAGAAAAAATGAGGGCGGGATTCGGAGCTCGTGAAAGAATTGTGTGTGAACGTGTATGTCATAAAGAAAAAAGCTTCCCATAGGAGAGGGGATCTATCCTTTACCCTTCTCAACGCATCACATTTAAAATCCCATTAGACATGGGGATGGGGCTAATCTGAACATGCATTTAAGGAAATAACTGTCTGAGGACCTGGTTGTGTGGATGCATTCATCAACCGGATTCTGAAATCCGTAACTATAGATATTGTTACGAATTCGCGCCGCCGGCATGCGTCGAAAACGCGAGGGAGAATCGTCTCGCTCACCAGAAAGTCGTCCGTGAAGCGAAAACGTCCTGAAAATGCGTGCGTGCGTGCCATGTCCGTCGCCAGCACCCAGCTTCGCGGGGCAGCCTTGAACGCCAATCGACGTCTGGAGGGCACCGAGATCGTCCGTCGCGGGTTTAGACCCTGGTGTTGTTGGTGATCGACCTGTGCCTCACTTGTTGGCGGCACTGCTCACATCCACACGCGCACCACACGCTTGCTTGCGAACCACTGGAAGGGCAAATTGTCTCTTCGGCGCTGGTCAGACACCCGCTTCTTGGTCACTTCTCTCGCTCTTTGCTTTTTCTCTCCTCACTTTTTCTCTTCAGAACGTATCTCTTTCTCTCCAGAATGTCCCTCTTTCGCTTTTTCCTCACGTTTTTTATATCTCAGAACGTCTCTCCTCACAGAACGTACCTCACGCTTTCTCTCGCTCGTTTTTATTATCCCCGGGCCGTCCCGCGGGGTGCCATCCACCCCAAGCTCACCCCGCCCCACTGGGGCACGGCTCCCATGACGACCCGTGCACTCTTAAAAAAGGCGGGCGGCGGAGTTCGCGAAAGAGTGTTGCTGAGAAAAAATGAGGGCGGGATTCGGAGCTCGTGAAAGAATTGTGTGTGAACGTGTATGTCATAAAGAAAAAAGCTTCCCATAGGAGAGGGGATCTATCCTTTACCCTTCTCAACGCATCACATTTTTTAAAATCCCATTAGACATGGGGATGGGGCTAATCTGAACATGCATTTAAGGAAATAACTGTCTGAGGACCTGGTTGTGTGGATGCATTCATCAGACCGGATTCTGAAATCCGTAACTATAGATATTGTTACGAATTCGCGCCCGCCGGCTGCGAGCGACGCGTAACTCTAATAGCAGCCGCCTCGCCCACCGGAATGGACAATTCAGTCGTGACCCTCGGGAACTACCGCCAGGAGCCAGTCAGACGGGTGGTTTAACCTCACCACAACTCAGTCCGCATTCTACCCGCGCGAAATAGGGTCGATCGCCGAATGGTCGATTTACCTAAGTACTCGCGCGATAGCGTACCGAGGAGTTGTACCACGCCACAGGTCGCTCCGGACCGAAACGCGCTTAAGCGGCTCGTTCCGTACTACAGGGATAACCGAGCGGAGTTATCGTCGACCTTGACGGTTCAGATTATTTACCGGGCGTTTTAAACCCACTATCAATCCCTTACGTGATGCAGGATGGAGAGTCAATTAAAAGAAGGAGATGAGCAAAGCGGGAACAGTTCAACAAGCAAGCACTTTATTACACACACACAGACAAGCACGTATTCACAGCCATACAGTTTTCATACAGTCAAAGAAAGAACAAAAGCAAGAACTACCACCGAATATGACTTGCACGGGCACACTTACACAGTTCTACTTTTCCAGACTGGCGCCACACACACACATACAACCAAAAGCAAAGAAAAGAAAAGTAGTGACTTCCCTGTGCGCGTCGAGTCCTCCTCCCGCAACCTCAGCTCCCAGCTCCTCCGGCGTGGTCGGTGAGCTCGTGCTTCGCGCCAGCACGTGTTGGCCGCTCGACGCACGGCGAGTTTCCGGCGCTATCTCAGCGCGGATAAAGGGGGGAACCGTTGATGCTCGGGTCGGGAGAGGGGAATGGCAGACGCTCCGTACCGCCAGCGGGGTCTCGGGACCGCACCGACAGAAGACCTTGGCACCGACAGAGAAGACCAGACCAGACCACCAGGCGAGACGAGCCAAGACGAACGACGAGACCAGCTCCAGGACGAAGAGAGCGACACCCCCGTGTGCGCGCCTTTATAGACCGAGGAGGGCGTGTATGCAAATTCCCGGATCAAAATGCATTTGGAAGCGGGGCCACGCCACCCCTTGGTCGGGCAAAAAGGGGGCGTGAGCCTCTTTTGATCCGCATTTCTGCCCAAACGGAATTCACATACACGCGCTTGGAGGCGGGCCAAGCCGCCACGCTCGCCCATTGGACGGAGGAAAAGGGGGCGTGAAGCTCCCCGATCCGTTTTCTCCCTCGGAGGCCGCCATTCGCGCTCGCGGCTCGAGCGTTCGGCACCAATCGCCGAACGGGCCCTAGACAGCCCGACGTTCAGTGTTCACAGGTGGTGCGGTTGCTGGTTGTGAAGGAGAAAGGCGAAGGTGGTGGGAGGTTTGCCGTGGTGGTTGGGCCGTTGTTGGGCGTCGTTAGAGAATGGCGGTGAGGCGATGCTTGCGGGGTGGGTTGTGGAGGTGAAGGTAGTGGCGGTTTGGTGGAGTTGTTCGGGGGCGTTGTTGATGGTGGCGATTTGATTGTTGGGGTGGTGTTTGGTCCAAAATAACGACAGCAAAAGAAAAACGGCGAACTGAAGAATCGCAGCCCGAATGGATCACATATATTCCCTCTATACAACGGGTTTGGGCTAACTACACATGAACTTACCGATATATCTCACCTGAGGACCCTTTATGGTGTAATGCGAATTTCCACAGCCGTAACAATATATATATATATATTAATATATATATATATATATATATTATATATCTTATTAATACCAAGCTTGCACACTAAAACTCAGCTCGCCGTCGCACGATCCTATGAAATTGCTGTGGCACTTAGCGGACATGCCGACAATGTTTGGGAAGTCTTGGCGTTCCATAGTACCACTTGCATTTTGCACAATGCGTGTTTTTGTCATTCCCCGTGTACGGTCTGTCGTCTGCTACCAGCTATGTTGTACTGCTATCCCGTGCATGTGCACGGGTATCGCTAGTATATATATATGTTTTCAACCCTGGTTGCATCCAATCCTTTCCTTCAATCCATGATACAAAGCGAGCAGGCGCAAATGCACGATAACAGGCACGCGTGCAGTCCTGTGATAATTTTCATCGCACTGTACGGGACGCGCATGGCGCACATCTTTATTCGGGTCTGCGCGCTGATTTACAACGGCGTCTCACCGTCGACCTTCGCTCGCCACCTCGGCCACCAATATCTCCCACAAATGGCAGAGGTCATCCCGCACCTCCTCACACCTCCGCCTCGATGCAGTCGGCACCAAGCAGAGGCATGCTGTATGGCCCAGATTGCTCGGGCCGCATGGCGCGCAAACGGAACAAGCGCGTTGACCATTGCCAACCGTAGAACGTCGGGGGTGCCCGAACGGGTATGCAGGACTGACGCGATTCTCGTCCAGTCGACGGAACACGGCCCGGGAGTTCGGTGGAAGGCGATTCATATCGCGGTGTTCAGCGCAAGACAATTCCGCGGCTCCGCCATGTTGCACCGGATGGACAAATGGGACCACTTCTGGCTGGAGGAGCCTGGCAGCGCGGGGCCAGGGTCCATTAGGAGCGCATGATTTGGGTGACGACGCATCGCTTCGGGTCGTCACCCCACCCTACACCATGGGGCTTGTAAAAGGCGGATCGTGAAACCGTTCGCTCTCTGGGATTGATCTCTACATTCGCCTGCTGCTCCGCCTGCCTCGCGTGCTGACTCCACCTGCCTCGCACGCTGGATCCACCCACTTTCACTCTCTGGATCTCCGCATTCGCCTGCTGCTCCGCCTTCCCTGCCTGACGACTCCCGCATTATTCGCCTGCTGCTCTGCCTTCCCGGCCTGACTCCGCCTGCTGACTCGCGCCTTATTCGCCTGCTGGGTCTGCCCACTTATCCGCCTTCCTTGCCTGTCAGCCCCGCCTATTCTCTGGACCAGTGCGGAGCATGCGCTGTGCCTGGACAGTAACCAAGCAGGAGACAACGCGCCGACTCAAGGTGGGATCGCTCAGCGGAGCGTCCCCCAAAACGTACTGAGTAGCGCTATCGGCTGACCGTGCAAGGTATTGTGAGGCCGTTAGCCCTCATCTTCTCTCCTTTCTTTTGATTATCTCAACTTCATCGGGGTGCGTGCGTGCGTGTCATGGCGCTTGTCCTCGCCTAAGTTAAGAGTGTAGAAGATATATCAGGATAAGTCTGCTCTGTGTCTGCTTTGGTAAGTTGCTTGCCTTGTTGTCGCACCCCACAAATTCCTTACTGTACCTGCTTGCATACAATAATAAATCCATTCACTGTGCCACATATTTTTCCTCACCTGTTTGTTAATAAATGCTTTATATAGAAATGTTCCCAGCTCGTTTTCGTCTTTTCCTTCATTGATCCAGCATCGTCCATATCCTAGCCTAGGCAGGTCTTTATTTCCCAACGATCCGTTCTTCTAGCCGGTACGTCCTTGGTAGTTACGCTCGGCTGCATCTGATCCAGTAAGGTGAGCCGGTTTGGACAAGGCGTACCGAGGGCGTATTCCCTGGTAATTAGGTCATGTGATTATTTTAGGTAACCGGCACAAGTCACGTGGTTGAATTATTGGCATTCACGGTCGATTAGCGACCCGCCTCATCACGTAGTTATCCGTGTGCGACGGTCTGCGATTCCGGAGAGTCTGGGTGGAACTCGAGACAGCTTTCCCCACCTCGAGGTCTTCTCGCCCTGACCCCGGGCCGCAACAGTATATAGTGAAGCAAGTGTGCTTTCAAGTCGGTCCTTCATTCCAAGCATTTGCAAGTCTTTTCTTGATCACTGGTAAATTAACATTGCAGTTTAACTTGGCAGTTGCCTTGATCTCTTTTGGGTTTTGGTTGAAATCCCCAGTGGAGTTTAATTTGAGAAAAGCTGCCATCTTGTACAGCATCTTTCTGTCCATTAGAGTGAGCATTAAACTGGCTGTCTCATTTACATTCCATTGGAGATAAAGTTTCCATATCATTCAGACAACAGTAAGCCTTTGCGAGGGTACGAATGAATGATGGTTGTAAAGTAATCACAATGTGTGACTGAAGCAATTCTGTGTCGCGTACGGCATACTCGAGTTTGTGCGATAACTATTGCATTTAAATTGGTCTTGAAGAATGTAATGCTTTTTCTTAAGTAAAAGGTGACAAGTTTGATCATCATTCCTTTTTTTATTATCTATTTCCTTGTGCAGTATTTGCCATTATTTTTTCACTGCAACCGTCTCCCTTCTTACCTGTCTGTGTATCTCGTTCAATTTCAGGTTCTTATTGTACTCCCGACCCGTGATGCAGCATTGCGCTGCGTACGCATCTTCGTGGATCTGCTGAGACCTATCGGTGAGAAGTTTGAGGTTGGCCACCAGCAGAGGTTCCTATCCGAGTACGGCACAGAACCAGACGACATTCCTCCAAACTTATCACGGCCCGATGATTTCCTCTCCATGTTCTCTGGAAACACAGATGACCATTTCCGTGTGGGTGGGTCGATTGATGCAAGTCTTTGTTTTCAAATATTGTCTTGGAATGTTTAAAGGAAGAGAAATGCTCATTATTTGTTTATCTTGCCTTGGAGTGTGAGCCGCAGTGAAGGTTTCACCAAGCCTAACTATCCCCTATGATGCATATGATGATCGTAGACTACACAGCATAGAGGATGTAATTTGAACCTGGAGTTGACTATGTATTCTGCCCACTGGTGTAACCCTCTCTCGGGTGCAGCTGTGCCAATGATGCAGTGTCCTTGCACATTAGGACATGTATTTGTAATTTGGTAGGGTACCATCACACCATGGCCTCTTTTCGTAAGGTGCCATGGGATCTTTAATATCTACCAGTGACACCGAGCTAAACATCCCTCTGAAGTATGCACACTCATTGGTGCAATGCTCTGCTTGCAGAACACTAGGATGACAATTTGTAGTTGGGTTGGGAACCATAATAATCGGACTAGATAACTCAAAAATGAGAACATGCAATCTCAAAGATATCCTGTCAGCCTTTTGTAACTGTGACCTGATGAGGAGGGAGGGGATTACGAGTGAAGTTGTAAAACAGAAACTTAAGCATTTTACTCGGGTGTGGCACTCGATGCCCTCCTCTTTTTGAAAAGCACCAATTTCTTTAATATTGACTTGTAATAACAGTTGGTAGAGATCCCATCTGAAAGGACATTGTGCTGTCTGTGAAGCACCAAGGTAATGGTTTCATGGAGTCAGATACTATTTCCCCATGCAAGACAAAACTCTGAGATAGTGGATGATCTTGAACTCTACTTTCAGTATAAGCAGTCAATGAAGAGGTTTGAGAAGTATTTAATCCCACGTGAATACGAATTGATTTGGTTGTTGATGTGGTTATATTGAGCAGGTTTGGCGGTACTGCGGAGAAAGCTGCGCATATATTCACCGTTCTACTCCTCTGATGTGATCGTCGCCTCACCGCTGGGCCTACGTACCATTCTGGGTGCAGAGGGTGAGAAGCAACGAGACTTTGACTTTCTCTCCTCCATCGAGCTGCTCGTGCTTGACCAGACTGACATGTTTCTCATGCAAAACTGGGAGCACGTCACGGTATGAACCTGTTGCAAAAAGAACAAAGCCTCATAAATTTTTGACACCCATCTTAGATTGCTTGTGCTTGAAGCATGAAAACAATTCTCTTAAGCAATTGTTAAACTGTTGATCATTCTCTTGTCAGCACATCATTGCAATAAGCATGTTAAACCAAAACCCAATCTGGTTTAGCAGCTGGGGTATTTTTCATTATGACTTTCCAAGCGCTCACAATTCTTCTTTAAGCTGTTTCGTTGTACGGACATTACCGAAGCATGTTGATCTCAACAACCATGATTGCTCATGAACTATATTCTGTTTTAGTGTCAAAATTGGTCATTGACTGTCCAATCAATTCTGTGAGTTTGCATACCAGTGATTGGATGAGCCTGTGTTTCTGTTAAATAGCAGTGTGCATGTCATGTTCCAATGCAAATCTGATTGGACACAAACTTCTGGATTGCTGTGCAGCCATACAGCATGGGGTGCAGTGTGACATAAAAAATGTGTTTGGGTGGGGGTTAGTGATGTCATTATGTCATTGCTTCATGATGTTGCCAAAAGCTGTTTACCACCATCAAAGATCATCTCCAATCCAAAACCGATCTTTTCTACCCTCGTTAACCCCCACCCCAATCCTCCTCCTATCCAAATTTCCAGTTTTCCCTCCTTGGAGTTTCCTTCTGTATTCATCTCGTCCACCCCATGTATCATCTTGTTCACCCCGTGCATCCTCCCCACACCCCCTTTTTTTGGCCAAATCCCCTTCTATCTGGTCTTCTACTCTGCTGTTGGTGTTCCCCCCTCTCTCTTTTGTTTGTGTCTCCACTGTTCCTTTTGCATCTTGTTACGTCCTGATCTGGTCAGTGTATTTGCTCTTTCATGAGCCTCAATTATGTATACAAAAAAAAGATGACGAATATCACAATTTGACTGATTTACGGGCATGACGGTTGTTGCGTGAAGTCGCCATGAGATCATTCATGAATTTTTCATATTCAAATGTACCATACTCTTACAGAGCATCGGTGCTGCCAAAGCAGTTTGTTGGAAAGGGTTATACTGGGAGGTTTGCCCATTACCTTCCCAGCAGTCATTAGGGCAGGAATTTGGAAGCCAGTGATAACTCGCCTACTCTTTACGAAGGACACCTTGGGATCTTGAATATCCACCAACTAATGCCGGCAGATGTGACATCCGGTTTAACGCTCATCCGAGGGACGGCACACACATTGATGAATTATCCTGCCTGTGAAACACCAGGATGACAGTTTTTAGCTGGGTCAGGATTCAAACCCAGGCTAGACAGCTTAGAGGCAAGTGTGCGTACCATATGGACTAGCTTTCCTCAAAATGAAAGCTACTGTGGCCTTGACAAGCCCCTGATGACTTCCTATGTGACATATGTTATTTCTGTGGTAAATGGTTTTTTTTTTAATTACATTTGTTCTCCATTGATCTAGGCTCATACAAAAGCTTGTATGTTCATACATCACACACAGAATAAGGATATTACGATAGACGGTGCACTTTTGCATGAATTTACAAGGGCTTTCATAGATGACGCACAAAAAAACAACTTTTATATTGGATTTGAACCTGGGATCTAAACAAGAACACGAGTCGTGTCCTTTGGGGAGAAAGCTTTGTTAGGCCAGCCCATTTTCTTCTGCAGTTTCATGAAATCTGAATATACAGAAATTGTGCATTTGGTTGTCCTCTTTTGTGACGAAGTACTGTACCTCAAATCGGTCTCTTCGATTCCACCACCCCACCATGTATCAGCACCTGATGTCCCACCTAAATCGTCTGCCTCTCGAGTCTCGGGGCATAGATTTTTCACGTGTACGAAACTGGATGCTGCAGGGCTGGGCCTCCTGTTACCGACAGACCGTGGTGCTGTCAGCTGTAGCAGTACCCCAGATCCTCGCCATTTTTAACCACCATTGCCATAACTACCGTGGGCAGGTGAGTCACAAATGTATGGGTTGGTGAAATTGAGTGTGCCACATACATCAGAAATCACTTCATTGAACTTTAGTACATTTCACCTCCACAGACCAATTGCATCGTATGCACAAATCCTTGCATGCATGTTCTGGTTGTATCTTTGAAGTGACCTTTGTGAAACAGGTGTCTGTAAGAAACCCACCCAAGGTGGGCTCCATTTCCCATGTTCTTGCTCAAGTACCACATGCGTTCCACCGCCTGGAGTCTCAAACGTACCCGCAACTCCCAGATATCAGGTTCGCAACCCGAATCCACATCACATGGAAACCATTACCCAAGTTGAGGTCATTCTTCTTTTTATTGATGAGATTTTTCTGCCTTAATTTTGCAACAAATTTCCCTCTTTTACTCTCAACCTCCACCAAGGTTCCAGCACTTTGTGGAAAAGGTTCTGCCGCAGTATCGTGATGCTGTCATGTCGCACACCATGATATATGTGCCAAGCTACTTTGACTACCTACGCCTTCAGAACTATTTTGAGGAGAATAAGTTGGAATGTTCATACATTTGCGAGTACACAGACAGACGTCTGGTCAAGCGGGCTCGCCGTGCCTTTAACAAGGGCCACAATCGTTTCATGCTCTACACCGAAAGGTTCCACCACTTCATGCGGTTGGTCTTTTGCTTTTATGTGTCATGTGTCAAAACTAAACAAGTTGCACGCTTTCCTCCTACTTTGCGAATTGCCTTGTGATAATTTTATTGCGGAAACTTCCAGGTGTCGATTGCCGTCATGCGCCCTACAGATACACCATTAAAGGAGTTCAGCACCTTGTGTTCTATGAGCTACCCACTTACCCTGGCTTCTACAGCGAGGTGTGCAACATGTTCCTCGCTGGGCGCGCTGGCGTGCAGGATGCTGGTTGGACGTGCACAGTGTTGTACTCACACTTTGATGCACTGCGGCTTGCAGCCGTCGTCGGCTCCGAGCGCGCTGCACAGATGATCGCTTCGTCAAGGTCCGTGCACCTCTTCGTAACTGGGGATACCATTGGCTAGCCAGCAAACGTTCCTTCTATAAGCCGAGCTGTGTAACGAAGAAGTTTTGTTTTCCAAAATAACTTCGCAACACGACATCGTGTGACGGTGACAAAATTAACTTGAAAGAACGTGCGTGTGACATCCTTGGTTTTGTGTAACTGCCATGCTGTGGTTTCCTTAACCTCGATCAGAAAGACAATATTTTCCCTATCCCCTGGTGCGATGAACAAGTCTTGCTTCGAAACAGAGCAGAACCGTGAGAGTGATGGGATTTTCAAAGACAATTCGATAATTACACATGGAATTCCTTTTTGGATTGTTATTTTTAAAATCCCCTTTATTTACCTCTTTTTGCATAAAATACAACAGAGGCCTGTTAAAACGAATGATTATTATAATTAATTCGCCCATAATGAGTGGCATTTTTGTGGACAATCCCATTTTTATTTTTTCCCAGTTGTTATAATGCAATAAATTTAGGAACAGTATCGAGCTATTGTGGAGAAAGACTGGTAAGTTTGTTTGGCCAAACCAGGAATTATAGGCCGAACCACACAAAGCGAAATGTGGAAGTTCATTTTTGAGCGATGCCACAGTGGGATGTCAAGCTCACGTGTACCTGAGTGTGAGGAACATGACCTTAATCGTGCAAAAAAAAAAAAAACCAACAAAAAACTCCCTGGAGCATGTGTGCTCATTTAACGAGACGACTGCAGTTGTCTGGTTATCTGAGTTAATTGTTACATTACGGTGACTAATGCCGGCAGATGTGACATCAGTCACAAGTTAATTGTTACATTAAGTTAAATAAGAAATGCCCCGTTAAAGATTGGTCATAGCCTGATGTAATCTGGGGGAGGTGGGGGGGGGGGGACACATCACAGTGTCTTGCACGTCCTTGTTGTACGAACCCCTGATATAGCAAATAGTTTTATTTAACTTTTCATGGTATCTGCAGCTGGAATACACATTTCTCTTTTACCGATGATACACACAGCTGATGTCATGTTTTGCATTGTATCGTATAATGGTTATAACCGAGCTGTTCTTTAAGTCAAGTGATTGCTGAACAATTTCGATTTTAAAAAATATGGCAGACATGTAACATAATATTCATTGCCAAAACGAGCCTGTGGCTTTTCCCTCCTCTCCCCCTAATACAGCAAACTGTTTGATGATTGATAGTGGGAGAAACAGAGTAATAAACAAAACACAAGGAGTGTTACCCCCCTCCCATTCAACAAATTTTTACTATGACAATTGCTGTGTATCTGAAGCACATCTAATAGCCAAAGTGCATTGGGTTGTCATGATGACCATTGACCTTAAATAAAACAAGTCACAACAACATGCAGCGTAGCTTGGCTATGCATCTGTTTATTTATGCTTTGATCTCTGTGTATACCTGCCACTCATGTTGTGGACAAAGTGGATATGTAAACGATTTTAAACTCATAAAACTTCACTGGGAAGTACACGGTTCACCCAAGAGAACTTTTTAAAAATCCTTATTTTCAAGTCAGTCTTGTACCACTGTGATTGCTCTGTTAGCGGAATGTTTCCCATGATAGAGCAGAGAGCATTGGGGTAAGTTGGACAAGACTTTAAAATGCTTTTATTATGTATCATCGGTTTAAACCTTTTGAGCAACATGTTATTTTTTTAACGGTTGCAATTATTCCCACCTTCGCGTGGGGTTGGCCAGGGAAGATTTTTGGTCGAGCCTTTCACGAACCGGCTGGCCCAGCCTGACATTCGATTAAGTAGGCTGGAGCAGGAAATTGGAATTTGTTCAGGGTGCCAGTGATAGCTCACCTTCGCTCTTTGTGAGGGACACCGTGGGATCTTTAACATCCACCAACGAATGCTGGCAGATGGAACGCCCATTTTAATGTCCAGCCGAGGGATGGCACACACATTTATGAAACACGGGGATGACGGCGGTTTTTAGCTGGGTTGGCATTCAAACCCAGGCTCGACAGCTTTGAGGCGAGTGTTCATACCTCTTGCGTTGAACAATGTAGATCATTTAAATTTCATCTCATCTGTCTTGTTTTTAAAGAGCTCAACTTTCTGATGAGGTCAAGACCTCAGTTTGCCTTCAGAGAAAGCAAAGTTGACAAACTTTCCCTGCTTTTGGAAAAGTTGAACATCCACTGTTGAAGACTTGTACATACTGAACCATGGTAGGTAGAAATGGTCTTTTGGAGTGATGTCAAGGTGGCAGTATGCCACAATTGGAACAATTAACCACTGTGAATGGATAATTGAAAATGTGTATAGTTTATGAGCTCGGCTCATTTACAGTTTTACATTTGGGTCGGGTCCATGGCCCCGTCTCGCCATCTCCTCTTCGTGTTTAAGTTTTGGCTTTTCCGTGCGCGTGTGCCATACCAGTATCTGGGAATGAGGACAGGGCAAAGTGCAATAAATAAGTAAATTGAAGTGACGGGAGAAGGAAGAGAGAGTCAAATAAAGCAAAAGTGCCATCTACATATTACATGTGATTATTGCAACACTTGACAACCACCCCCTACCATCGACCTCATTATGTTCCACCCACTCCATTTAATCTTGCTCCAACTTCCAAACCTCATTTTATCCACTATCTGAAACTATTATAACCTCC
>CM068952.1:108181672-108194314 GCA_035128595.1 Eptatretus atami | reverse complement strand
TGATGCAGTGTCCCCCTTACCAGTACACTGGTACTCATCTTGCCGACCTCGGAAGGATAACAGGCTGAGTCAACCTCCTGGTGTATTCATTCAGTGGCCCAACGGGGCTTGAACTGAGGACCCTAGGATCCCAAGCCGCCACCCTAACCACGAAGCCAACAGCAGGCAGGGGGTGTACTGAGCAGGTGTCTCGTATTTGATTCCCCACCCGACCATAAACTCTCACCCTCGTGCTTTGTCGGTGGGTAGTTGTAGTGTTAAGCCGGGTGTTCTGGTCGACTGACATTCAAACCTTCAAAAACTGTTAAAGTGGGTGATATGACCAAAGTGGATGAACTTTTTTTAGGTCACCTGGACTTTATTCTGGTGAGCTTATGCGATCGAGCAGTGTCCACAGGTGAGTCGGTGAGTCCGTCTGCAAAACTCTTGAGTCATTATCGTTTGAACAAGGCACAGGATTTTGATGAAACTTGGCCACAAGCTTCATATCTCATGCTTCATGAATGGTGGCTGGAGCACATCAAAATGTGTGCTCATTAAGGGGATCGAACAGTCGATCGGGACGGAACTTTCACCCGAATCGATTCCCACATAGCCCGACGAGATCAGACATATTAACCTGCACATCTCATGCTAATCACCGGAAGACTGACTGGTCCTGGCTGTGCCTTGATAAGAAGCCAATGAGGCAAGATGATGGCTGATTTGTTTATATCCGGTCACAAGTGCGATGTGCGCTGAACCTAATGCTTGGAAGCGAGTCCGAGGTTTGCTCACCGAGCTGAGACAAGGTGTAGAGGAAACCGAGAGTGGAGAGGACGAAGTACGCCGCGAACAGAGTGCCGAGCCGCAACCGTGCCATGCCGTTTCGGAGGACAGCGTCACGTGACAACTTCGAACGCGTCACAAAGAATAATTTTGTTTAAAAAAAAAATAAAAAAACGTTGTGCTCGCGCTGCTGTGCGACAATGCCTGAAAACGAAAGCATTATTGTACTTTGATAAATATCGCGAGATATCGCGAGATTTGAGGATATCTTCCCGAATACTTGTTCAAACAACGTCAACAGATTTATCCTTTCAGATATTGCAAATGTTTCAGATATTCATCGGTTAACGTGAGAGCGATGATAAATACTTTCGTAATCAGGTGATCGCTCGACGTCTTTCAGGCAGATTGGGCGGTGTATGAGCAAAGTTCGTCTCGCTTTTTAAATCACCTTGGAAATATGTAATTTTGATTAAACATCATAATGTATATATATATATATATAGATTGTTTGTCGTGGGTTAGTAAAACCTGACTTGAAAAAAAAAAACTCAAAAGTGAAGGAAAAAAAAATAATTAAAAAAAAGGAACCCGAGAGTAAAGTGGAGCGGAGCTTCCAATTAATTAGTTTCGTCGTATCGGCCGACTGATGTGTAAACGGCGGAGAGTCTTGTGGGTGTCGACGTCGATTTGACGCGCCATGGATCTCCTGCTGCTCGCAGAGACCGCTCTCTATTTGGCGGCTGCTTTGAGCTCCTTGATCTCCGTCACTGCGATTGCGTCCACTGAGGTAATTTCGCAAATCCTTTCACACACAAACACGAGCAAAGTGTTCGCGAAGACGCACAAGACGAAATGCTTTGTAATTTTGGGGGTTCTTTGTCACAGTAACAGCTGTGGTGTTTTTTTCTCGCCCTGCAAACTGATGTGAAGTAAAAAAAAAGTTCAGCGAAGCACCGTTCGAGTTTCGGTACGAACTGAAAAGGGAGGAAATGATTTGCTGATTCTATGATTCTTAATTATCGCTGTTCGAATGTTTTACTCGATTTCCCGTCGAATACCCGGAGTTTACACGTCTCCGAAGCTCGAGCGCGCCAACGTGATGTGACTCGTGACTGACTCGTCGTACGTCATCGGCGCCTCGGGGGCACGGTTACTCTTGCACTGACACGAAATTGGTTTCGTGTTCGTAACTTGGGTTGTAATAATGATTCTGGAGTGGGGAAGGACGGGGGGGGTGTGGATGCTTTGGTGTTATTCCTGAAGTTGTGATTGAATGTACACATTTTGCTCGATTGCTCTGAGGATCAAAGTTTTCAAAACATGCTGCAGATACTTTTGTTAGCCGCGTCGCGTTGCGAACGCTGGCTCTAAGAGAGCTCCTTCTTCTTCTTCTTCTTCTTGTTCTTCTTCTTGTTCTTCTTGTGGTGAAGACAAAACCTTTATGCGGCTCTTGGACACATTTGTCCTTCTTTTTAAAGGTGGCATACTATGGAGCCTGTTGCTGGTTCCAGTGGCTATACAGAGCAGACAAACCCTTTTTTATGGAAAAATAATCCTTTATTACGAAGGAAACGAGAAAATTAGTTTTTGACTTAAGTACTTTTTGTGGCTAAGTAACGGTGGACTTTTTAGGTAGGTTTTTGTGGCTAAATACCTGGACTTAGGTATTTTTTGTGGCTAAAAATACCAGTGGACTTAGTATTTTTTGTGGCTAAATACCTGGACTTAAGTACTTTTTGTGGCTAAATAACCCTGGACTTTTGAGGTACTTTTTGTGGCTAAATACCTGGACTTAGGTACTTTTTGTGGCTAAATACCTGGACTTAGTATACTTTTTGTGGCTAAAATACCTGGACTTAGGTACTTTTGTGGCTAAATACCTGGACTTAGGTACTTTTTGTGGCTAAATACTGGACTTAGGTTACTTTTTGTGGCTAAATACCTGGACTTAGGTGACTTTTTTGTGAGCTAAATACCTGGACTTAGGTACTTTTTTGTGGCTAAATACCTGGACTTAGGGTACTTTTTTGTGGCTAAATACCGTGGACTTAGGTACTATTTTTGTGGCTAAAATACCTGGACTTTAGGTACTTTTTTGTGGATTAAATACACGTGACTAGGTACTTTTTTTGTGCTATACTACGGCTGGACTGAGGTAACTTTTTTGTGGCTAAATACTGGACTGAGGTACTTTTTGTGGCTAAATACCTGGACTTGATGGTACTTTTTTGTGGTAAATACCTGACTTGGTACTTTTTGTGGCTAAATACCTGGACTTGGGTATTTTTGTGTTAAATAACCTGGACTTGGGTACTTTTGTGGCTAAATACCTGAACTTGGGTACTTTTTTGTGGCTAAATACCTGGACTTGGGTACTTTTTAACACACAAAGCCCTTTATTGCTCAATTTTGATTGCCAACAGTCATTTTTGCTATGTCTCCTTGCTTTCGTGGTTTAATTTTATGCAGAAATACTCTGTTAACTACAATATTACCCAGTTAAGTCCAAAATTACTCAGTTAAATCGGAAATTATTGTCTAAATAAAAAGAAAACATAACTTTGGTGCCCAGCAAAGTATAATGCATAGAAACTACATACCTGATGCTTTGGCATCCTTCATTCTCTTTCTAGCCTAGTCTCACAGGGTTTCTTTTATGTTTTTTTGCTCCTGTCATGCCTGTTATCAGGGTTAGATCCTCATTCACACCATGCTGTCCAGTGTTCCAGCCTCCATGGTCGCCATTTTCATAGCTTGTCACATGACACATACAGAGCATTTTGATTGGACAGTCATAGGACTTAGGAACTTCTTGCTCAAAACATTATGATGACTTGGGTTTTATATTGGCACTACATTTTTGTGGAATTCAACAATGTCCATATACCAATATACAGGACTTGGAGTACTTATTCTTTGGTGTCAAATGATGCTCTGGCCATTATAGATTTTTGTACTGGTGCCAGCTCATTTTTTGCAAAAATGTGACTTAAGTACTTCTTGCACCCAGGTCTTCATTTCACAAAAATCTGACATAAAATGTGTGTTTTTTTTCTTGATTGTATTCTGGATTAAAGGATTGAGAACTCCATGCCAGTTTGGATGAAATGAAATCACGAAGTCGGTGGACTTCTTGTGGAGGGATGGCCCAGACACCCATTCGCTCAAAACAACATGAATCCTCAAAAACAATTCGCCCGAGATGGAACTTATAAACCGATAAATTACCTAAATTTGGTCTTCTAATTCTTATTCTTATTACTAGCAGAGTACCCGTTCTACCAAAAAATAAAAAAAAAAAACAAAAAAAGAGAGAGAGATTATTCGGGAAATTATTTTTGGGGGGATTTTAGAGAGGAAAAGAGGAGATTTTGGGGATTTAGGATTTGGAATGATTTTAGGGCACAGAATTCAAACCTTCGTTTGAGATGAGGAAGCGGCCCGTATTTTTGTTTTGTAATTTGTGTTTAATTGTATTGTTTATTTTGTAGTTACGTTTTGATTACGGGAATCACGCGGTGATTTCGTACAAGTTTCTATATTTATATTACTAACTTTAGTAGTTTTAAACTAGTTTCTAGTAAAAAAAAATCGACTTGAAATTACGCATGATTCCCATGGATTGTCGTCTCAAATGTTATTTATTTTAAAAAAAAAAAAAAAAAAAAAAAAACAAAAAGAAAAAAAAAAAAAAAAAAAAAAAATAAAAAAAATAAAAAAAAAATTTTTTTAAAAAAAAAAAAAAATTTTTAAAATTTTTTTATTTTTTTTTTACTTACATAATTTTTTTTTTTTTATTTTTTTTTTTAAAAATGTTTTAAAAAAGATAAAAAAAAAAAAAAAAAAAAAAAAAAAAAAAAAAATTTAAATAAAAAAAAATTTTTTTTTTCCGGCTTGTTCGTTCTTCATTTCCGGATTTTTCTTTCCAGCTTCTTCCTCAAAAAAAATTTTTGGGAACAAAAATGTTATTTTTTTTTTTTTTATAATTTTTTTTTTTTTTTTAATTTTTTTTTTTTTTTTTTTTTATTTTTTTTTTTTAAAAATATTTTAAAAAAATTTTTAATTATATTTTTTAATTTTTTAATAAAAAAATTTTTTTTTTTTTTTAAGTAAAAAAAAAAAAAAATTTTCACGACCTCTGCGCGCAGAGGAATTGAATTAGATTTTCGGCCATGAATTTTTGGCCCGACATTACTTCCTAAACCTTTCCGTTTTTTTTTTTTTTTTTTTTTCGGACGCTATCAATGCTCAGAAAATATTGGTCAGTGGTTTTTGCGCCCCCAGTGCCCAGGGGTTTTGAGGGTTTCTGAATAAACACAATCAAGTAGTAGTGTAAAAAAAAAACGAGTTTTGTTTTTGGATGAGAGTGGAAGGTTTGTTTTGGTTTGGATTGATGAAAGAGAGCTGAGAGGATTTGATTTGGGATGTCTGACATAGGAAGACTTTTGGGTTGTTTGTTTTTGGATGAGTGGAAGTGATTGGGTAGATTTTTGGTGTATGAAAAAGTGAGTTTTGATTGTTGTTTGTGAGAACCCATTGGTTGGAAAGAAAAAGTGTGAGTTTTTTGGATAATTTGGTGTGAAGATTTGGTTTGGGATTGAAGAAGAGTTTGATTTGAAATGTGTGTGAGATGAATTTTTTATGGACTTGGTTTGGAAAATGAGTGAAAGAAGTTTGTTTGGGTGGGGTGAGATGAATAGATATTTTTGGTTTGGAATTTGAAAGTGAGTTGGACTGGCATGGAGATGGGGTATTCAACATCCTGGTTCCACAAAAACCACCCACCCCATACCCATCCCCGCTTCCCCAGCACTAAAAAAAACAGGCAAACATCAAAATAAACAGAAGGCATACATGAGATCGACCATAGATAAGAAAAACCCCGACCCGTCCATTAACCGAGCAACCTACTAAAGGCAACAAACGAACCATAAACTCATCCCCCCCCCCACACAACCATCAATCAACCGAACAGACCACCATTTCCCTTTCAAGCAAATCACTAACCCTCGCCCCTTCACCGATCCTTCCCCTGATGGGTTGCGCTTCAATTTTTTCATTCTTTTTATTCAACAACCAAATCCTCAACAACGAAACGTCAAAACTCCCCCCACTGCCGCACACTTTCAAATATCGCCAAAAACCATCTGTTCTGAAAAAAAACAATTATCCCAGCCTACTCAACACCGTCGCAACTCAAACTCAATTTTCATTTCAAAAACTTCTCACCTCCCACAACATTCGTCCCACACTTAAAAAAAAAAAAAAAAAAAATTAAAACCATTAAAAATTAATTTTTTTTTTTTTTTTTTTTTCATATTGGCTAAAAAAAAAAAAAAAAAAAGAACTTTTTGTTTTGAAAAAATTATTTATATTGTGGCTATTTTTCTTTTTTTTTTCCTGTCTCCTCCGTCCTGTGGCTAATCAATTCTAAAACACAAAAAAAACACCCGAAAACGCTGGAAATAGTAAGCCACAGGTGGCTAATGTCTCCCTTAAATTTTTTTAATTTTTATTAAATTTTTTTTTTTCTTTTGGAAAAAAAAAAAAAAAAAAAAGCCAGAAGCACCAATCAACCCCAAACACCACCTCCAGGATAACAGTTTCTATCTTACTTTCTTCGCTGTTTCTCAACTTTGTTACCAGAAAGGAAGAAAACGGCAACCACAGAAAAAGAGAAAAAATGAACACAAACACGACACAACAACACACAACACAACACAAACACACAAGACAACAACACCACAAAACCAACACACGTACACAAGAACTACACACACACAACAGAACAAACACAACAAAACAAAACAGAGAACCACATCGCAAACACTCGCAAAAAAATGGTGGCTTTGCGGGCCTGTATTTTTTTTTGCACACTTGCTGCCCCGGCCCACCTCCGTGTGGTCTCCTGCTTCGAAATGCCTTGTTTTTTTCCGGTGGCGGGAGAGAGGAAAACTCCGAACCGTAAAGCCAAAACGCAACAAACGGCCCCGCACAGGCTCCCGGGGAACCAAAGAAAACCCCCGGACGCTCCGCGACGGGACCGCCACAGCCCTCCCCCCCGCCAGCAGACGGCATTGGACCCAGATTGAGAATGCCCGCCAGCAGCTTTCCCCCCCTTCCTTTTTCTCCCTTTTTTTCCCTCTCTTTTCCCCCTTTTTTTTTTTTTCCTTCTTTCTTTTCCTCCCCCTCCCCTTTTCCTCCTTTTCCCCTTCTCCTTTCCCTTCTCCTTTTTTTTAAAATTATTAAATATTTTAAAAAAATTTATAAGACCCCTACGAAGGGCCCAACCTGTTGCTTTTGCTTGTTCCCTTCCGCCCCCCCCCTCCTCCCCCCGCTCCCCCCTCCCCCCCCCCCCCCCCCCCCCCCCCCCCCCCGATCCCCCCCCACTTTGTTCCGACATCAAGGTGAAGCTGCCCTTTAATATTTTTTATTTTTTTCCCGACGAGGCGAAGCCCATTTCCCCCTTCCCCCTTCCCTCTTTTTTTCGTTTGCGTTCCCCTCTCTTTTCTCCCCCTTTTCCTTCCCCTTTCTGCCCCTGTTCTACTCCCTCCCCTCTTTCTTTCTTTTCTCCTTTTTCCTGCCTTTGTCCTTTCCCTTCTCCTTTTCCTTTCCCTTCTTTTCTTGCTTTTTTTTTTTTTTTTTTTTTTTTTTTTTTTTTTTTTTTTTTTTTTTTTTTTTTTTTTTTTTTTTTTTTTTTTTTTTTTTTTTTTTTTTTTTTTTTTTTTTTTTTTTTTTTTTTTTTTTTTTTTTTATTTTTTTTTTTTTTTTTTTTTTTTTTTTTTTTTTTTTTTATAAAAATTTTTTTTTTTTTTTATTTTTTTTTTTGTTTTTTTTTTTTTTTTTTTTTTTTTTTTTTTTTTTTTTTTTTTTTTTTTTTTTTTTTCTTTTTTTTTTTTTTTTTTTTTTTTTTTTTTTTTTTTTTTTTTTTTTTTTTTTTTTTTTTTTTTTTTTTTTTAATTTTTTTTTTATTTTTTTTTGTTTTTTTTTTTTAATTTTTATTTTTTTGTTTTTTTTACCGGGCGAGCCTTGACTTTGCTTTTCTCCACGGCTCGCCACTTCCGTCTTCCTCACCCGCTCCCCCGCGGGTCGAGGCACACACGCTCTGAGGGGGAACTCCTCCCTCCCGGCCTCCCCGGATTTGGAGGGGACGACGAGGGGGGTCGGGTTGGTCGGGGGCGATCTGGTAGTTGGCCGGTAGGGTTTTTTTTTTGGGCCCCGCCGCCGCGAGTGCCCCCCGCCCCCTTGCATTGGTTTCTTTCAGGGGTTTTTTTTTCTTTTGCATTGGGTCGGGCCGCCAAACACTGCTCCGCTTGTGACCCTGGAAAAAACGGGGGGGCCTCGCCCGGGGGGGCCGCCCCTCGAGGGGGTGGTTCAGGCTCCGCCTGATTGCCTGGGGCGCCGCGCGCCGTAGGCGAATGCCTCGCGCCTTTCGCTCATTTGGCCCGGGAGGTATTTAAAATTTTGGTTTAAACCCACGAGCTCTATGGCGGTGCCCGCCTCCTTGGAGAAGGCGGATAACCGGTCTCGATCCGAAGTTGGACGGAGGCTTGCGCCCTGCTCTTCCGCCCACAACGCCCGTCGCAGGCCCAAAAAGTACTAACGAACCCCACCACGTGGGTTGGGGAAGGCAATGGGACCCTACTGCGGGTTGAAGGGCTGCATGGAGTTTTCGGTGTCCTGTGTTTATTTGTTTTTGTAAGATGTAATAAAAAAAAACCCTAAGCTAAAAAAAACTCTCGTAGAGCGTGCACACATGAAATTATTTTTCTCCTTTTCTTCTTTTTCCGTTTCCCGCATTCATCCCTCGAAATAAACATAGGGGATGGATTTAAACTTATAGAAAAAAAAAAAAACGACATACTTTTTAATGTCGAAAAATAAGAAGAAAACCTGATAAAAGGGTTAACCCGTGGACTTCTGCTGTTTTTGTTTTTTGTGCAAAAGGCTTCCCAGATTCGTTTAAAATATATTTATTGTTTTTTTTTTTTTTTTGGCACCAAGTTCTTTTCAAGGGAAAGGAATCCCCCCCCCTTATCAAAAAATTCATCGCTTTAAATTAAATTAAAAAAAAAAAAATAATAAAAAAAAAAATACTTATAAAAAATTTAAAAAAAAAAAAAAAAAAAAAAAAAATAAAAAGAAAAAAAAAAATTAAAAATTAAAAAAATCTAATAAAAAAAAAAAAAAAAAAAAAAATATTCCTCGCCCCGTCACCTCCCAGTATCACCCTCTTTCTTCTTCTGCCCTTGGGATTCTGGAAGGGTCCTCGGATTTGAATCGTTCAACAAATAGTTTTTTTTTTCCAAATACACAAAATTCGAATTTCCATTTTGTTCTTTTTTGGTTTGTTTCCTCCCCGCCGTCACAGACGAACACCAAACCTGTTTGTTCCCACAAGTTTTGGGGGTTGTGGGTGGTTCTCGAATTTCCCTTGCAATAGGCTTATTATATTATACAATTAATGAAAAATAAAAAAAAATTGAAGATATTGTGTTATAGGATTCGGTATACAGTAAGAAGAAAAATAGAAAAAAAAAAAACCACTACAAAATGTGATAAAAGAATCACTTTTTTTTTTTTTTTTATTTTTTTTTTTTTTTTTTCTGTTTTTTTTTTTTTTTTTTTTTTTTTTTTTTTTTTTTTTTTTTTTTTTTTTTTTTTTTTTTTTTTTTTTTTTTTTTTTTTTTTTGTTTTTTTTTTTTTTTTTTTTTTTTTAATTTTTTTTTTTGTTTTTTTTTTTTTTAAAAAAAAACCCGATCAGTTTTCCAAGAAAACTTGAGGGAGTCTTTGGTTCTTCTGTTTTCTCTTTTCAAACTCAACAAAAAATCAAATACCTTGCGAATTTTCTTTTCAAAAAATCAATTCTCAATCAACAAAAAAAATTCCTAAATTCGTAATTTCAATTCCGTATGAGTCCGTAGTCTCTCACCACAAACAGCGCCAACAACCGTGGCCCAGCCAAATTTTTTTTCTCGTCCATTGATCATTCACCAGTCATCGTAATCAATCAGTGTCCACCAACAACTATTTTTTTTTTTGTTTTTTTTTTTTCCCGTTTTTTTTTTTTTTTTTTTTTTTTTTTTTTGTTTTTTTTTTTTTGAAATATTGATATTCTGGGGCGTGCGAGACAAAAAAAACCCAACAAAAATTACGAGACACGGGGAAGAACAGACGCCAGGGATTGGGTGGAAAAAAAAAAATACAAACGCGTCTGTCCCACACATTTTGGGGTGGCGAGAGAGGTAAAAACGACCACACGGAACTGAGGGATTGTTCCGGGGTGTGTCTCTTCCTCAAACTCCGCCCAGTTTGGTAGGCCTTTGTAAAAAAATGAATCTTTTTATGTTCCCTTAAACACAATCGTCTAAAAAAAAAATTATAAACTTAAAAACCAAAACCAAATAAAAAAAAAAACCAAAAAAAAAAACCCGCAAAAGAATGAGAAAACCAAAGTTCGAGTTAAGGGGGCTGTTCCAAAAAAGAAATAATAATAATCTCCGTAATAAAAAAATTTTCGCTTTTCTCTTCTTCTATATAAATATATTGTATTCCACGCGGACCAACTCAGTTGGTTTGTTTTTTCTTTGTGTTTGGTTTTCAACACAAGTAACCTTTTTAAACTCAACTCTCCTTACAGTTTTCTCTGGGCTGGAATTTACATTCCCAGACGCCGCTTGCAACATAGGATTTCAAGCATGAACTCCAAATTTTAAATAATTTTTTAAAAAAAGGGGTGTTTAATATAAATAAAATTAATAATTAAAAAAAATAAATAAAAAAATAATATTAAATTAAATAAATTTATTAAAAAAAAAAAAAATAAAAAAAAAATTTTTATAAATTTAAAATAAAAAAAAAAAAATAAAATTAATAAAAATAAAAAAAATTTTATAAAAAAATAAAAAAAAAAATAAAAAAATCTTAAAAAAAAGAAAATATAAAAAAAAAATATTTTACAATAAAAAATAAAAAAAAAAATAAAAGAATTAAATATAAAAAATAAAAATTGTTGTTGGTTTTTTTGGGGGTTTTTTTTTTTTAATAAATATTAAAAATAAAACAAAGAATAAAACAAATAAAAAAAAATTTAAAAATAATTAAAGTAATAAAATTATAAAATAAATATAATTAATTAAAAAAAATATATTATATTAAAAAAATAAAAACAAAGTATAAAAATTAAAGTTTAATTATAAAAAGTAATAAAAATTTTAAAACCAAAAATAAAAAGTAAAAGAAATAAAAAATAAAAATAAAAAATAAAAAAATTAAATTTAATAAAAGAAATAACAAAATAAAAAAAATAAAAAATAAAAAATTAAAAAAAAAAGACACTTTATTTTATTTTAAAAATTGTAAAAAAATAAAAAAAAAAGACAATAAAAAAATTAAAAAGAGAATAAAAAAAAAAATTTTTAAAACAATACATAAAAAAAACTATATTTGTTAATAGAATTTTACAAAAAAAAAAAAAAAAATAAAAAAAAAAAAAACCCGAATAAATAAAAAAAAAAAAATAAGAAGAATTACTTTTAAAAAGAAAATAAAATAAAAAAAAATAAATTAAAAAAAAATAAAAAAAAAAAAAAATAAAAAATAAAAAAAAAAAAAAAAATAAATTAAAAAAAATAAATAATTTAAATAAAAAAAAATTTTAAAGAAAATAAATAAAAAAAAACTAAAAAATAAAAAAAGTAAAAAAAAGATAAAAAAAATATAATTAACAAATAATAAAAAAAAAAAATAAAAATATTTATTTATAAAAAAATAAAAAAAAAAAATAAATATAAAATAAAAAATAATATAAAAAAAAATAAATAAATAATAAAAAAATAAAAAAAAAAAAAATAAAAATAAATAAAAAAATAAAAAAAAAAAAATAAATTAAAAAAAATAAAAATAAAATAATAATCAAAAAGTAAATTTAAAAAAAAAATAAAAAAAATAAATAATTATAAACACAACTTTATATTTAAACTAACCGGGGTGGTTCCTTGGGAAAGGAAAGAAATAAAGGGGGGGGGGGGGAAGAGAAGGATGATTGAATTTGGCGAATTGTTGTATCTGCTCTCCCCTCCCCCTCCGGTTGGATTTTAATGTATTAGGTGTAGAAACTCGGGCCCGTCCAGAGTGGCGGAAAAGGGGTATTAAATACAAAAAACAAGTCTCCCCCCAAGCCATTTACAGTGTAATATTCCCCCCGATATATATTTCCCTTGTCTCCCACGTTTTTTTTTTCCCCCTACCCCGTCTCTTTCTTCCTTCCCTCCAGTGGCCAAGAGGGGGCCCCCCTACAGGTGTTTTGGTGGACATGAGAGGAAGATGAAAAACTCTTGTAATGAGAACGTTAAAACCAACAATTAAGAAATAAAAAAAAAACGTATAAACAAAACAATAAACCAAACCGCAAGGGTTTTTTTTTTTTTTTTTTTTTTTTTTTTTTTTTTTTTTTTTTTTTTTTTTTTTTTTTTTTTTTTTTTTTTTTCTTTTGTTTTTTTTTTTTTTTTTTTTTTTTTTTTGTTTTGTTTTGTTTTTTTTTATTTTTTTTTATTTTTTTTTTTTTTTTTTTTTTTTTTTTTTTTGTTTTTTTTTTTTTTTTTTTTCAAGTTTTCTTTTTTTTTTTTTTTTTTTTTTTTTTTATTTTTTTTTTTTTTTTTTTTTTTTTTTTTTTTTGTTTTTTTTTTTTTTGTTTTTTTTTTTTTTTTTTTTTTTTTTTTGTTTTTTTTTTTTTTTTTTTTTTTCGTTTTTGGCCAAAACAGAGGCTGCCTAGTTTTGCTCCCTATACACCGCCTACATAAGGTATTGCAATTAAGAAATAAGTGTTTGCATTGCCTCTGGCCCTTGGAACAAGATTCTTCCGCCTGGTAG
>CM068952.1:108164666-108181647 GCA_035128595.1 Eptatretus atami | reverse complement strand
AAAATGAACAAGGATCAGCATGAACGCTCAATTAATAGTTTAAAGTTAACACTTTAACCGGTCGGTCTTTGGGAGAAAGGGGGGGGGGGGAGAGAGATGCGCAATTTCTCGGTGAAGGTAGTGGTAGCACCGCCTCCAGGTGGCGGGGGTATAACAAGTCTCCACCATTTACAAGGTAATATTCCTGTCCCCCCGTTTTCAGCTGCAGCCAGGGTTTTAACTTGTACTGAACCGTAACCCAATTTCTTTTTTTTTCGTTTTGCAAAACAAAACTGCCAGTTTTGGCTATACCCACCCGCGCCTACATAAAGGTATCTCTAGAATAACGAATCTTCTCCCCCCCCTCCCCCCTTTTCTTCCCATCTGCAACAAAGGTGCAAATAATAACGCCCACACCGGTCTTAAAAACAGTGCGTAACAAACCCTCTTAAATATTAATTGATCGTTCATTGCTATCCAGTCGCAAATTCGATTGTAAACAAGCCCAGAACTTAGGAAGAGAATAACTTGACAAACAACAAAAACAAACCTGGTTCCTGAATTATATAGAAAGTTATTATTTATTTTTTTTGAAACAAAAAGTCCCTAACCACTTGTTTTAACTACAAAAACTGGTTGACCCGAACAAGATCTCGGTCGTTTTAGGATCAGTTAACCTGCCGCACCCCAAATGTGAGCCAGAAGGGTCTTGTTACTTTTTTTTTTCCCCCATCCCTGTCTTCGTTCTGTGATTTTGTTACTTTTGTTCTTCATAGCCAGATATTTCCAAAAAAAGTTGTGGGACTGATATCGGATGAAATGGTGGCAAGAGTAATTTGTTAAGAATAGGAATACTAGGATGAACTTGATAATTTTATTGGAAGACCAGTTCTGGAACTTAAGGCTTTTATTAAAAAATTTAAAGAAGTGTTGCATGTCACCATTGAATGTGGTTAAGTGTCACCGATATACCGATCGTAGTAACAAACCCAATATCTTCATTTAACTATATGTCCTAAAGGCTTCATCTTCTCGCGAAGCAACAAGCGAATTGTTAATTTGATCTGATTCATGTGGTGATTGCAAATTGGTTGACTGGAGGACCAAATGGAAATTCATTTTTTTTGTCTTGGAAATCAGACTCCAGACGATTCTTAGATACGGAAAGATTTTTTTTATTTAATGTGAGTTTTAGTCTGTGGCCATCCACTCCACAACAGAAGGTCCGATCACTGACTTTTCGTTTTATATGTCCCATCATTCAATCACAAAACTTGGGCATGATGTTCCCACTCAATCCTATTAAGAATCACAGAACATTCAAGAAAAATCAAAACAAACAACAGTTTATTGTTCAGATTGTATTTGTTGTGAAGCAATAATGTAAGACCTGTGTGCTGGGGAATAGCAAGGGACCCGTATCTTTAAGTACACATTCTTTGCAAAAAACAACATTGAAAGCCTAAGGCACCACAGCAATAGAAAGAGATCCCACGGTAAGTTTCAGCTTCTAATTTTTACTGAATGGCATCAGAGCATCATTATTGACACCAAAATATATAAGTACGTAGCTCAGGTCCGTTGTGTATAATTGTATATGGACATTGTTGAATTCACAAAAATGTATAAGATAGCAAGAATATACCTATATAGTCCATTAATGCTCCCTATTTTGTTAGCGAAGGAATGCTTACCTAAGCGTCGGCCATAGACTAGCTTTTTCCAATCAATAAATGCGTTGTATGCGCTAGTGTACACCTGAGCAGTATTCTATTGATATTTGTTAATGGTTTACTATCTATGCGAGCGCTGACATGTCACAGCATTGGTTATGCCGATGAGGATAACACTAGTATAACAGGCACTTGACAGGGCGCAAAAAAACGTAAAACGAAAAACCCTGAGGCGGCACAGTAGGGCCATAGCCAGAGGAATGAAGGATGCACACAACGCTGCACTCACAGTATGTAGATTCTCTGTTCATCAATACTGTTGCTCTGGGCTCACCCGCGCGCGCGTGCACTTTCGGCCCGAGCGCCTGTGACTCGAAATCTGTCGACCGCTCTTGGCTTCCAACCGGAGGGACGGGACAATCTCAGTCGTGACACCTCCGGCTACGCGCTGGGGAGGCCGTCGACGGGGAGCCTTTCCTGGCCCTCACTCTCCACTACAAGCGCAGATCCGCCTGTCGTACCCGCGCGGGTAATTAGCGCGTGGATCGTTCCGAAAAAGGGTCCGAGGGCATTAATACCTAAAGATTAACCCGCACGGGTTAACCTACCGAGAGATATGTACCTCTCGCCACAGCTTGCACTTCGACCACCGATTCCGCCTTAGCGCTCGTTCCGGCTAACGGATATGAAGAAGCGGGCGTTTATCGGTCGCCTTGACGGTATTAGTAATTATTCGGGCGTCC
Source organism: Eptatretus atami (assembly GCA_035128595.1). Taxonomy (NCBI): domain Eukaryota; kingdom Metazoa; phylum Chordata; class Myxini; order Myxiniformes; family Myxinidae; genus Eptatretus; species Eptatretus atami. The sequence goes on along the minus strand of CM068952.1, from coordinate 108,179,252 downwards.
CGCACTTGACGACCCTCATACGTGAAACAACAGGTGAAGAGACGCCAACAAGGAAGAACGCAGCGAAACGGGTAGAGAATTCAACAGAAAGCACATGTTAGTTCACACAACGACCACACGATACAATATATAGCAACAATAATTGAAGATTAAGAGTGCAACATATATCAAAAAAGAAAGAACGACAAAACGCAAGGAACGGACACGCAGAGCTACAACGAATAGCGCGACACACGCGCACGTTACACCAAATTCTTACTTCGGTACTGGCGCCACACACAGCATCGTTCACACAAACCCAAAGAAATGGAATCGACTTCCCTGATGTGTTGAGTCCTCACGACCGTCACTCGCCAGTGTCCGCAGAGCTCTCTCCGCGTTCGGCCCCCGCTCTGCCTCTGTAACCGCGCTGCCACGACACCTTCCGCCAGACACTGAGGGGGAAAACTCGGCGAGCACAGACGCCGAAACCCGAGAGCCAGAACGGCACTGAAATCGCAGAGCGAGCAGAGCAAATCAAGAGAGCCAGCAGCCAGAGCAGAAGACTGACCTACCAAGACAGAAAACCTCACATCCGCCTTCCCCTTTATACGCGCCGGGCGCCCACGCCCCAGTTTCTCGGTCGCACCTTCCTTCGAGCAGGCTTCTGAGAAGGAGGCGTGTCCCCTCTCAGTTCACCTCCCAACCCCGGCTGAAGAGGACGAGCGAACTCGTATCTGGCCCAGGCCAAGAAGGAAATAGCGAAGGAAAACGCGCCCCCGACTGTGGGACTTCTCCCTCCCTCTCGCGCTCGACGCGGCCCAACGCGCGAAACCGTCTACTTGACCGCCGAAGGAAGGTGGCTCGTGTAGTAGCCCCAGCGGTGTTGAAGATAGGTGGCGTGGTGCTGTAGGGTCGCAACGCGATTGTGGAGTGTGGCTTGCTGTGGTGGGCGTCTCTTGTTGCGCAGTCGTTGCCGTTTGAAGTGTGTGTGCGTGAAGGTGGTTGGTTCGAAAATAGAAGCAGAGACAGAAAAAGCCTATCACTCAAAGTATCGCAGCAGCGGTCCGAGAGAACTCAGCATCAATTCCTTAAGACAATGGTTGGAGCTAGAGCTACACAGGTAACTCAAATGAATACCCTCGAATCTACGGACCTGAATGAATGAGTTGTGAATTTCCACGAGCCCTAGACAATACTTCTGGCACCAAATTAGTTTCTTTTATTATTTAGGACATTAATTCCGAATTTATAACTGAGTAATTTTGGACTAACTGGGGTAATATTTAGTTACAGAGAGTATTCTGCATAAAATTAAAACCACGAAGTCAAGGAGACATAGCTAAAATGACTGTTTGCAATCAAATGAGCAAATAAAGGGCTTGTTGTTAAAAGTACCCAAGTCCAGGTATTTAGCTTCACAAAAAGTACCCAAGTCCAGTGTATTTACCCACCAAAAAGTACCCAAGTCCAGGTATTTTAACCACAAAAAAAGTACCAATGCAGGTATATTAGCACGAAAAGTACCCAAGTCCAGTATTTAACCACAAAAGTACCCAAGTTCCAGGTATTTAGACCACAAAAAACCCTATCATTCGGTATTTAGCCACAAAAAGTTACCTCAGTCCAGGTTATTAGCCACAAAAAGTACCTCAGTGCCGTGGGGGTATTTATCCCATCAAAAGTACTAGTCAATAAACTAATTTTCTCGCTTTCCTTCGTGATAAAGGATTGATTGTTGCAGTAAAGAAGGGCTCTTGTCTTCTGGCTATAGCCAACATGGACGCTCTAGACATGTCTCTAGTATTCCACAATCCATTAAAAGAAGGACTCCTAATAATGTAGTCAAACGAGAGCATAGAACGGTATTGTCTAGTGCAGCCGCACAGAGAACAAGAAGAGGGCTCGAGACCAAGCATATGACGAAGGATACGAGAGAAGGGCTATCTCTTAAGGAGCCAGCAGTTCGCGCGCGAGCGCGCGCTAACAAAAAGTTATCTGCAGCTGGTTTAGAAAAACTGCTGAATCACTGAGAGCATCGAAGCGAAAATGTCTGTAGCATATCAATCCACACTTTCCTGAGGAGGATAAGAACACCACAAACCAGGCAATCGCACACGCCCCCGCGATCACATGCGCCTCCACCTCCAGAATCTCCATTTATTGACACCCAGATGTTTTATCGAATCACGAACCATTTTCGTGTCAGTTAGAGTATACCGTCGTCCCCGAGGCGCGTTGACGTTACGACGAGTCCCACGTTCCTGGGGGCTGGCGTCCGTTGACGAGTGCACCTATTCCGCTGTGGCTGCGCTCGAGAGTTTCGGAGAGCGTTGTAACCACCTGCCGGGTAGTTCGACGGTAAATCGAGTCTTAAGACATTCGAAACCGATAATTAAGAATGCTAGGATTCAGCTATAGGCAGGTCGGGTATCTCCCTTTGTTCATTTCGATACGAAACTCCGAAACGGTGCTCGCTGACGTTTTTTTTATGATCATCCCACGTTTTGCAGGCGAGACGAAAACCAACCACAGCTGTTCTCGTGACAAAAACCCCCCGTTACAAGGCGATTCTCGAGTGTTGTGGCGATCTTCGCGCACACCTCCTCGCCTGTGGTATTGTGTGTGAAAGGGATGTGGCGAAAATTACCTCTCTGACGCGCATCGCAATGAACGGACAGGAGATCAAGCAGGCCGCAATAGGACAGGTCTCTTCGCCGAACTCCAGATTATCCACGTGGCGCCCTTGGGGGTGTGTGATGCAAATCGACGTCGACGACCACAAGACTCTCCTCCGTATTTACACATCAGTCGGGCCGATACGACTGAAGACTAATTAATTGGAAGGCTCCGCGTCCACCTTTACGCTCGGGTTCCTTGTTTTAATTATTTTTTTTCCTCATCACTTTTGAGTCTGTTTTTTTTTCAAGTCAGGTCTTTACTACAGCACGAACAAACAATTCTATATGATATACTATATTATATTTTATAATATACATTATGATGTTTAATCAAAATTACCATATTCAAGGTGATTTACACGAGAGCGAGACAGACTTGCTCATACACGCCCAATCTGCCTGAAAGACGTTCGAGCGCATCACCTGTTACAAATATTTATCATCACTCTCACCGGTTTAAACCGATGAATATCTGAAACATTTGCAATATATCTGAAAGGATAACTGTTGACGTTTTTCAACAATGTATTCGGAAAAGAAAGATATCCTCAAATCTCGCATATCTCGCGATATTATCAAAGGACAATAATGGCTGTCCTTTCAGGACATTGTCCCACAGCAGCTGCGAGCAAACGTTTTTTGTTTTTTTTTTAACAAGATTATTCTTTGTGTGACGCGTTTCTGGATAAGTTTGTGGCTCGTGACTGCCTGGTCTCTCGCTGAGAAACGCATGACGACTGGTTGCGTCTCGGCATCTCTGTCTCGTCGGGCGTAGCTTCTGTCCTCTTTCACTTTCGTGTTCTCCCTTCTACCACCTTTGTCTCTTCGGGTGAGCAGATACTCTTGACGTCGCTTCCAGCATTATGTTCAGCGTCATCATCGCACTTGTGACGTGATTGAATAACAAATCAGCGATGTCGTGTGCCGCTTCTCATCGGCTTCTTATGCAAGTTGTCGACACCAGGACCAGTCAGTCTTCGGTGATTAGCCTTGAGGATTGTGCAGGTTAATTATGTCTGATCTCGTGGCTATGTGGGATGATCGGTGAAGTACCTGAACTTCGTCGCCCTCCTCAATCGACTGTTCAGATGTCCCCTATAAGTAGCACACATGTTACTATTGTGTGCTCCAGCACCATTCATGATTAGCATGTAGATATGAACTGTGGCCAAGTTTCATCAAGAGATCGCTGTTGTTCAAACGATAATGACTCAGAGATTTGTGTGCAGCACGGAGCCGTTCTACGCTTCATTGTCGACAAAGGCTCGGTACGCAATAATGTTATCATCCAGATAGCCTACCATTGTGACCTAAAAACCGATGTGGATCATCTTCTTGTCGTATCACCCACCTTAAACAGTTTTTGAAGGTCCATGAATTTAGTCCCATTCCAATGTCTATTGCGACCGAACCACCCGGAAAACTTACACTACAAAAGCTCAACCCCCGTAACAATAGCCTACTAGTCAGGTGAGAGTTATAAATGGGTTTCGGTTTGGGATATTCATATATTTACGAGACATACCTCTCTGTTCACACCACCTTGATGCCTGCTGTTTGGACCTTCATGTAGAATCACCTGTTTTGATTGTAAGGTGTCGCTTGTCTTATGCGTAGGTCCTCGAGTTCAAGCCCCGTTGCCATTGAGCTGTAATGAATTACGACCAGGAGGTTGAACTTCGCATGTGTGATCCATACTCCGAGTCGCAAGATGGAACGGACGTTACTCAGTGTACTGGTGAAGGGAGTCGAGCATGCTATCGAGAGCGTGCATATGCTCGTTGGTCGTCACGCAAATCCTGGCTTATGAGTGCAACCGGCCAGCCACAGGCTGCACTTCAGATAGGAGGAGATCCTTTCCCCTATTGGCTGTCTGGTCAGAGGCCCATTATAATAATCTTATTGTAAAGGATTTTTTTTTTCGCTGGGAAGTTGGACGAGAAAATTTATATAGCAAGGCAGCGAGTACGGAAGCTTTGCTCGGGTGCTGTTTAATCGTGTTGCATTTTGAAAAATTAAAAAAAATTCTATTATTTGTGGATGACAAGAGGGGGGCTAATAACAGACTTCCACGAAACCGCCGACACAGGGAATGTGCGAGGGCGATCGAGATCGTTGACTATTACCCCTTCATGTAGAGACAATGGTTTAAAGTATCCATGACACTCAAACAGTACTGAAATTTGCAATATATAATATTTGATATATGTTATAAACTGATATTTATATTATACATATATGTTTGATAGGCAGTTTTTCATCATATTGCTGATCCTGACATGTTTTTTCAGCCATCCATCTCGCTTCTGTAAAACTGTAATATTACCACGCATGTTGTGTCAAAGGGTACACGCCTCACCCTCATCTGGTTATCGCTCGCCCTGTTCACATGATCGTTTTAAAGACGGATTCTATATATATTTTTATAAAAACAACCCTCTTAGGAACTGCCCCTTAAACATCTATGCCGAAACTTCCACTGCAAGAGCGGTGGTTAACCCAGCAATGAGCTCCATCTCCTAGAACAATCCAAAGGGTCTGGGCACGGGGTTAAGGATTAGCTAGGTTGGTGGGCTACAAGGTGATTGTATTGGCTTTCTGATCAGTGTCCTACTGTTATTCTGTCGACTCAAGCGCCTCTCTTTCTATTTACGTGGCTTTAAAAAATGCAAATTTTGTGTTTCACTTAATGAGATAGTACGAGTGGACTTTGATTTTGTCATGGTGGTTATAGCAAGCTGGATGTAATCAGCCCAGAACTGTAGGAGGAGTACTGTGACAAACACACAAACACTGGTCCGTGAATATATAGAAAGGATTATTATTATTCTTTTTTGACAGCCTAACTCGAACTTGGTTTAAGCTACAAACTTGGTTGAGACACCGAACACATCCTCAGTCGTGTCGTTACCTCCGCCACCAAATGTGGACAGAGGTTTGTATTTTTTTTCCCCCATCCCTGTCTGTCCGTCTGTATTTTTGTTTGTCTGTCAGCAGAATATTTCAAAAAAGTTGTGGACTGATTCGGATGAAATTTGGTGGGCAGGTTGGGTGTGTGACTAGGATGAATTGATTAGATTTTGTTGAAGATCCAGTTCTGGAACTGAGGTTTTTTAAAAAAGTGATTCTTCACCATTGAGTGGTTTATACCGATCTATAACACAATATCTCATAAAGCTATGCAAGGATTCGGACAAAACTTGTTGGACAAGTTTGGTGTGTGACGAGGACAAATGAATTCGATTTTGGTGAAGATCAGACTCCAGATCCAGATACGAGAATATTTTTTTTAATTTTTAAAGCGATTCTTCACCATTGAGATGGGCCAAAAAAAACAATATATTGTTACGAATCTGGAAGCCTTTTGCACACAAACAGCCAGAGTCCACGTAGTTCAGTTATTTCGATAAGTATGTGTTTATAGTTAATCCATCCCCTATGTCGAATGGGAATTTCATGTGTGCGCTACGAGTTTTTTTTTAGTTAGGTTTTTATTACATCTACAATAACAGCGACACCGACCTGCACTCAACCCGGTCGCCATTGCCCACGTGTTTTTGGCTGAGGGCGTGGGCGGAGCCTCCGTCACTTCGGATCGAGGTTCCGCTCCAAGGAGGGGCATAGAGCGTTACCTCCAGCCAATGAGCGAAGGGCGAGCATCGCACGCGCGCCCCAGCCAATCAGGGGGGCTGACCACCTCAGGGGCGGCCCCGTCCAGTCAGAGGGAGTGTTTGGCCCGACCAATGAAGGGCGGCCACCAGTCGCCCGACAACCCCTCGTCCAATCCGGAGGCGAGTCCCTCAGAGCGGTGTCCTCGACCCGCGGGGGAGGGGGGAGGAAAGACGAAGTGGCGAGCCGTGGAGAAAAAGCAAGCAAGGCTCGCCTCGTAAAAAGCAAGAAAGGCTCGCCTCGTCGAATAAGCGAAGGCTCACCTTGTCGATAAGCAGCAAGGTGGCCCTCGTAAAGGAGAAAGAGAGGAAGCTGCTGGCTATTCTTCATCTGGTCCATGCCCGGCTTGGCTGGCGTCCGTGGCGTCGTTCTTGGTCCCCGGAGCCTGGTGCGGCGTTGTTGCGGTGGGTTCTGAGTCCCGCCACCGGACAGCTCGAGCAGACCACACGAGGGTGGCAGGTGCAAATACAGGCCGCAGCCACATTTTTTTGGTGTGTGTGTGTGTGGTGTGTGTGTGTTGTGTGTGTGTTGTGTGTGGTGTGTGTGGTGGGTGCGTCCTGGTAAGTAGAAACTGTACTGGGTGTGCTCTGGCTTTCAAAGGAATAGCCACTGTGGCTAATCCAGGTTTAGAATGATTAGCCAGGAGAGCAGGAAAATAGCCACATATATTTTTCAAAGTTTTTTTTTTAGCAAATATGAAATAATAAGTTAATTTTAAGGTGGATGTGTGAGTTTGATGGATGAGTGGAGTTGGATTGTTCAATTGGTTGGATGAGTGAGTTTGACGTGTGAGATTGGTTGAATGAACGACCATCAGGGGAGGTAGTGATTGTGAGGGATGGTGGTGGTGATGGGTGGGGGGGGGGGGAGTATGGTCGTTGTGCTTTAGTAGGTGGTAATGGGGTGGGAGATGGTCGTTGTGCCTGTAGTGGGGGATGGGGATGGGGGTGGTTGTGGACAGGATTGGACCAATCTCATGCCAGTCAAACTCACTCATCCAACCAATCTTCACCCAACAACTTCACTCATCCACCAATCTCACACATCAAACTTCTCTCCACCAATCTCACACATCAAACCACACTTCCAACCAATGTCACACTCAAGACTCACTCATACAACAACTCACCCATCAACTTCAACTCATCAGCCAACCAAAAGTCACCCATCAAACTCTCAATCCAAACAAACTCTCTCATCCAAACAAACTGTGACTACTACTGATTGTGTCAAAACTCACCTGGCAACCACTGACCTCAATGAAGCATGTAGCGCCGAGTAGCGCAAAGTCATGCCGAATCATTCCGGGAAAAATTTTTTTTTTTTTTTTAAATAAAATAACATTTTGAGACGACAATCATGGGATCATGCGTAATTTCAGTCGATTTTTTTCTAGAAACTAGTTTAAAAACCACAAGTTAGTATATATAAACTGTACTGATCAATCACGCGTGATTCCACGTAATCAAAACGTACAAAATAGCGGCCGTCTCACGAAGGTTGAATTCTGTGCTAAAATCACACAAAATTTGTCTAAAACTGGTAAAAAAAATAAAAAAAAACCACAAACATGGATTAGCCAAAGTGGGCAATGGTGGTTTAATAATATTGCAGGTAAGGGGGATTCGCCCTGTGGCGACGTGGCGAGCGGCAGCGCACACCCAGTACTGTATTGAGAAACAGTAAGGCCGTTCGGGCCGGTAAGTTGTCATTTGGACCGACGGATCTTGGTAATCCCCGCTCGGTTTACACCCGGATCGCGCTCGGTAAACGGTCCGCTCCGCCCAAGGTCCGTCGAGGGTGTGGTTTTCCCCGGTAGTTGGACGACGTGGGTATTTAGGTATATTGAAATTAGGCAATTAACCCTACCCCACGCCGTCGAAATATTGGCGACCACAGTCCGCTAAGGGACCCGTGAACTCTCGGACTTATCCGAGAGTTGCGTCCTAAATTCCGGGTGTTCGGTGGGAGACTACTTCACTGCTGCACCTAGTGGTCGTTTATCACCACCGACCCCCGGCCCACAACAATATAGCATGATATCTCAAAAAGTTGTGGAGGAGTTTTTACAAAACTAGGTGGATGAGTTTAGGTAACAAGAATAAGCCGATCTGAATCTTGATCCGGCCTTTCATTGGGATACAAAACGTAAACTGTTCAGCCTGGCATAGGTATGTGGCTATGCGCTCTACCGAGTGCTGTTCTCGTATTCATGATTGCCATGCCCTTCCTGTAAGTTTTCCGTTCAGTGTAAAACAACCTAAGTGACTGTCAAAAGGATAATCAAATATTTAAAGGTTGGAGCCAACAGGCATCATGGCCCGAGTGAAGGCGATAGTACGTGCAGGCCACGGGCCTTAGGCTTTCGGCCGCTGTTGTCAGCCTATGGGCCGGTGCAATTGAAAATATCTGAGCTGTATAACCATGATATATTGTATATGCACATAAGCAACAGGTATGTTTTTGCTTCATGTACGGAACCTGGGTTATTTTTATTTTCTGGAGCAATTGAGGGAGTGGTCTGCCTATACACCACCCAAGTAAAGTGACGTATTAGAAGAACACGTTGCGTGCTTAGAACAAGATCGCCCAGTGGTAAACTAGTGGTAAACGACCCAGACACACATGATTATTTGAAACGGCTTCACACATGGAACAACGTTGGAAAGATGTCAAAAGATATCGTGATGCCAAACCATGAGGATTGTGGTGTTGGATTGTGGCATCGTAATGTGGTGTCAATCTTCATTGTTTTTCTTCTTCGTCCATCACGATCCCACAACAAAAGGAAGATGGTAAAACATGGTGATCCATAGGGATTCTGGTGTCTTATTGTGGCCTCAAAATATCATTCCTACCTTGTTGGGTTGTGTTTTTTGAGATTTCATCCCTCTGTTTTTACTTCTTTTTTATCTTGTTTTTTTTTTTTTTCTTGTTTCTGCACATTTTTTAAGTAATAAAATGCTGAATGTTTTATATATTTTGTTATGGATTAAATCCATATATGTTATTAAATTTGGCTTATGGTACACTCGTGTAGATCGGCTCGCTGCGCTCACCTCTCCACACGTCGTTGCAGAGATTGACGTCCCAGATTTGCTGTGTTGTCATGATTTACACCAATCGTAATACAAACATTTCATTTGGACAAATTTATTTGTAATATTGGTGATATTATGTTTGTTTGAAATTTATTTTTAATATATTAAAAGGTCCAAGTGGTCTAAATGGTCAAGGGTCTCAGCTGTTTAATCTGTCTGAAGGGTCCTCAGGGACTTTTGGGCCTTTAAACTTATTAATCACGTCCTCTTTGAACATTAATTGTTTTTTGAGTATTCGGGTCTTCTCGGTCTTTTGGGTCCTCAGGGTCTTAAAGGGTCTTCAATGGTTGAAGGGGTTTCAGCAGTCTACAACAACAGGCATTTTAAAGGCCATTTTCCCTGCTAGAGTGAAGGTTAGCCTTGCGGGCCCCATGATAATCTTCTCCATCATGGTTCCCTTTTTGAGGCCATGTTTTATGGCCGGATGCCCTTCCTGATGCGCCAACCCTTTTAGTCGCCTCTTACAACACGCAGGGACACGGTGAACCTATTCTAAACCGGGGCACACACCGGGAGGATTTCAGTAGTCGAAAGCGTCGAAACATACATTCCAATAGTACGTAATTAATTGACGCAAGTGTGTGAAGTCAGGGTGCAACTGGCATTCAAACAGTACATAATTCATAGACATTGTTGCGGTTCTGGGAACTGCATCCCTCCAACGCAATGGTATCCATCATACAGTGGTACCCAGACAGTTATTTAATTAATATACGTACAGTTAGACCCTTCCTTCTTGTCTAATGGGACAAACGGGACAAGTGTGTTGTGCGAATCTCATAGTTTGGTCTGATTATATCTCTAACTTTATTCCTACTCTTTTTCTCTATTCCTGAGGTAAATCCAAGCAGCGGCCACCTGTAAAAACCACAGCCGCACCCTTCACGAATGCGTCCTCACAGAAGACTAAAAGGAACAAAACACCAAACGCCCATGCTGCACGGAACACGTGCAGCACAGCGACAACCCCCACCCACTGTTCAGGAGACCAGATGCATAACCAACACAAAGGCACCGCTGCAGGAATGCCGCGCCCGGGGGAATATAGGAACAACACACCAAATGCCAACGCCGTACAGTACGCACGTGTGGCACACTCTTTTCGACCCAAATCTCCATCTAGTAATTTATCTATCTTATTTTTCAATCCAAATCTTCATCTAATACTTATGTCAAAACTCTTTACAACCCAAACCTACATCTAATAAATATATCCAATCTTTTCCCTCGATTCCTGACACAGATCAGGGCTGGCACCGTGCACACCACCGCCTTTGATAAATAACCGCATGCTCGATGGCGGCGGACCCACGCGCAGCCTTGTGATAATTTATTATCATACACAGAGTGGGGCACGAATAGTACACATCTTGTTCGGGTCTCCACATGGGTTTACCATAGCATCTTGCCGTCGGTCTTCGCTGACCACCGCCCGGGCGGGTGTCTCCCACGGACGGCATCGTTTTCTTGCCTCTCCGCCCGGTGAGGCTGCTGCCAGGCAGAGGCGTGTTGTCCAGCTCGGGCCGCATGGTATACGGACAGGCAGTGCATTGACCGGCGCTGACCTCCGGTCGCCGGGGCACGGCCCGAGAGTTCGGTGCGGGGCGATTCGTCTCACGGTGTTCGGAGCGAGACTATTCCGCAGCTCGGAATCATCTTGCCAGATGTAAAGTGGAGCCGCTTCCGGCCATCACGGCTGGGCCATGTGCTGGCTGGGGCCCAACCAGAGCGCCCAATTCGGGTGACGACACCGCTTCGGGTCGTCACCCCCACCCCGCACCACAGGGTCTATAAAAGGACAGGTCGCGGGGCCATTCCTTCGTTCCCCGTCTGCTGGTGGTTTTCCGTTCCTGCTCATCGCTCCTGGTTCTTGTTGGCTCGTCCTGCTCTATCTGGCCTGGGATTCATCATTGCGTTTGCCTGCTGGCACCGCCCTTCTTCACCTCCTTGTCGCTGGCTCCACCCACCCACCCACCTGATCCTGTCTGCCACTACACCCACTCGCTTTTGACTCCGCCTTTCTCCACCCACTGGCTTCTGACTGTCCAAAGTCCCTCCTTCACCTGCCGGTCACGCCCCATTCTCTGGATCGACACTTAGCTGGCGAGTCGTCCCTCGCTTCGTGCAGCTATCAGGGAGGTATCGTCCAGCGGAGCATCCCCCCACGTGCTGGGTGGCGTGGTCGGTCAATCGTGCAAGGTATTGAGAGACCGTTAGCCTCATCTCCTCTCCTTTTTTTCTTCTCCTTAACTCGTGTGTGTGTGTGTGTGTCATGGCGCCTGTCCTCACTTAAGTTGAGAGTGTAGAAGAATTATATCGGGATAAGTCTGCTCTTTGTCTGCTTTTGTAAATTGCTTGTTTTACTGTCGCACCACACTTTTCTTTCTATCTCTACTTACACACAACAATAAAAACTATTAATTGTGCCACATATCTTTCCTCGCCTACCTGTATTAATGTTCCCAGCTCGTTTTTGTCTTTTCTTTCATTGATCCAGTATGGTCCGTATCCTAACCAAGCCGGGACTTTATTCCAAACGATCCGTTCCTTTTAGCCGGTACGTCCTTGGCAGTGTCACTCAGCTGCATCTGATCCGGTAAAGTGATCCGGTTCGGACAAGGTGTACCGAGGGCGTGTCCCCCGGTAAATTAGATCACATGATTATTTTTAGGTACCGGATAAACTAGACGGAGGACCCTAAGTCATGTGGTTGAGTATATTGGCGTTCACGGTCAGTTAGCGACCCGCCGCGCTATGGAATTATCTGTGTGTGACGGCCTGCGATTCCGGGAGTCTGGTAGGAACCAGAGATAGCTTCCCCCCCCCCCCACCCCTTGTGATCTCCTCACCAGACTCCCGGCCTGCAGAATATATATAGTCTGCAACCGATGTTCAAACAGTACGTAATAGACATATAGTCACACAGCTTCACTGTGAAAGGAACATTCCAATAGTCCATAATTTATAGACGTTCGTGTCGTCTGCAATTAATGTTCAAAGAGGACGTGATTAATTGGTTTAATGGCAGCAAGTGCTTATCTGCCGTTGGAGGTTTTGTAATTGTAGTATCGCAGGTTCGTTGGATGTCGTACGCAGATATAGACTCAAGGAGTAGTTTTCATACAGAAGCCTTCGGCCGTTTATTCATTCCCAAAGAAGTTACGAAAAGCACCGGGAGCTCTGAAATCTCCATGAAACTGTAAAGGAATGATGATGTTTTGTGACAGCAATACTTCAGAGATGCATTACAGTTCCACTATATAATCAAATGCAATAAATCAAACTAACAGGAAACAGACCTCAAATGGCGTCGAAATACATTATGCAAATGGCACGAATATATGTGACGTACAATGCATTTACATGAAAACACGTACAAAATACATTGCAATCTTTCATACTCTATGAAGTCTTGCAATGAGCAACATAGAGCGATATACTGACCACTTTAATCTTCCTTAACGAGTAGCACCTGAATGCATTTAATGGGCCTCATCGTAGAATGGGCCTGATCACACCAATGGCCTCATGGCTCGATGAACCTCACAACACAATGTAAGCTTGCAGCAGCTATAAGCTTCACAGAGAGCCTAAGCTTTTGGCTTCCCAGAATGCAACTGCATCCGTTCTAAGCTGCGCCCAGAACCTTCACTCCGAGCTCCGCCCAGAACATCCGCTCAGAACATTAATGGTATTGTCAATCTTTACTAACTGACAAATGTCATGCCTGACATAACAATAGGCAAATAATATTCATGGACTGCCGGATGGCTTCACCGCCTCACCGTACTTTTCGTTTATATATATTCTACTCCTCGTCCCCCCAATCCTGGCTTGTGGTTCATTCAGCTACATGGATTACCACATGATTGTGATGTGATGCGATTATCATTTCACACAAAAAAAAATCTTTACGTTTTTATATATTTTGTTATTTTTGTATGGATGAAATCCCTCTGTGATTAAATTGTTTTAATACTTCTTTCAGTTGATTTGGGGGATGGTTTGGATATACAGTAATCCTCCGTTTCTCGCGGGGGTTACGTTCCAAACCTCCCCGTGCTAAGTGAAAATCCGCGATGAATGGAGCCTCCCCAAAAAATCGACTCGTCTGGTCTGGTCGGTTTGGGAGTGATTGGGTTTGAGGTGCCTGAGATCGACTAGTCTGGTCTGGTCGGTTTGCATGATTGGGTTTGAGGTGCCGGAGATCGACTAGTCTGGTCTGGTCGGTTTGGCAGTGATTGGGTTTGAGGTGCCGGAGATCGACTAGTCTGGTCTGGTCAGTTTTTGAGGTGCTGGGTATGAGCAGTGCTCGTCAACGGCGGCAAACTTTTTTCCTTCCGAAGCATATATCGAGCACCTTACCTTAACCTTCTCCTGGAGGTCCCAGGACCTTCCTCTGGCGCTTGTTTCCTTGCCAACGCCTTAGAAGGTGCAGGGCGTTTGGCGGCATCGTGGGGCTTGGAGAAAAAACGTAGAAAATATTCGAAGTTCACAAGCGAAACTTTGTCTGTGCGTTGTGTGACTGGTCGAGCACCACGCGTTATAATTTATTGCTTAAATAATTTATATTTATATATTATTACCGCGATGTACCGGGGAATCCGCAGAAAAAATTAGTTACGTTCCAAGGGAAAACCCGCGATGAACCGGGGGCGCGATAGGTGAACCGCGATGAAGCGGGGGTTGACTGTATATATATATATATATATTCTTTATTTTGGAATGGTTCTGTCCATTTCCCCCCTCCCCACATCCTGGCCTGGTTTGGTTGAGTCCACATTTACATTTGATTTCTTTTCTAATAAACAATTGATGTTTATATATTTTTTAATATTTTGGGTTGTGTGCACTATTCCAGAGACAAAGCAACTTCCTCACGTTGGAATCACCATCATGGCTTCAGCAGTTATTGAGATAGGTCGGACTACAGTTTTACATTGTTTTGAGAGGGAAAGAAGCAGAAGAAGTACAAATTGGCGTTTCGGCAATCTCCCGATGTGGTACTTTAGCGATGTATTTTGGCGTCTTTTTAAGTCTTGGTAGTTCAGACAACGCTCAAATAAGTTATGGCTTTTGAATGCTTATGACTTCAGTCTCGAATAGTTTCTGAGCATATCATTGTGTACACATTTGAATGGGCAGCAGCCATTTTT
>CM068952.1:108151637-108164476 GCA_035128595.1 Eptatretus atami | reverse complement strand
CACACTGATGCATGAGGTTGATCCCAAAAGCAGACACTCGACAAACTGCTGCACCACCAATTGAGCTCGAATGTACCATTTCCATTTGGGTGAAAGGAGTCATTGAAAGAGCTTTTAAATATATCGTGTCAGATGGATCACTGTATGGAGATTAATAGACTAGTAATCGGTGGCCATAACCATCCTTGACCGTCGGCCAAGTTGTGGCACGTCAGCCAAGGCCCTCAACGTCGGACAAGCCCCTCAATTTTTTTTTCCTTCTTACTCACTCACTTTTTCACGTTTATTGGCTTTTAAATTTGTTTTCTCCATAATTGCTTGAGTGGTTGACATGAAACTTTCAATATAGGATAGCGTACCCCAGTTGAAATTTTTAATAAAGTTACACGATTGGGCGGAAAATGCGGCCGGCTTTCCAGTCTGTTTTCTGTAGGCACGGGTTGCAGAGTGTTTCACGTACCAGGAATAAACGGCCTTAACCTCGCTTCATTCGGCTTTTGCTGAATAATTGAAACTCGACCCCAGCATCATGGCCTCTGTTTTCATTTTTTTCATTTTTTTTAACCGTCTATCCGGTCTTTATATTTGTTATATTTGAGGATATTTATCGTCTATTCGAAAGCGATGCATTTGTTGAAAAAAGAGAAAATGCCATTTGACCAAAAGATCTTATAACCTCGCCCATCCACAGGGAGCATTTTCTGGCAACTGCATCATCTTTGGCACTGTAGCATTACAAGGGAGTACTGTGGTTGTGCAGACATTCGGCAGCTCCTCGGCTTGCCGCTTTCCACTGACAGCGTCCATCTTCACAGCAATATACTGCTTTTCCAATGTCGCATACTGGGCCTTTTCTGCCTGCATGGGACAAGTGCACAGGTTGATTAAGGCTTGAACATGAGCAACATTAGAATGGCAAGATTACCTTTGTTCGTACCAATCACCTCTCTTCCTTCTGCCGTGCACCGTCAGGTCCCGTGGTTGGTCAAGCTGGGAAGCGTTATTCCTATCTGTGCTAGCTCTTCTCGTCCTCACCGCTGCCTGTGAACTGCGCTCCGGGCTCGGCTACTTCTGCTCCACTCTTCTTGACGTTGTCAGCCATCTTCATCCACTAAAGAAGTGAGAACCTTTCTATCTTGAGTAACTTATCTTCTATGAATAAATAAGTGAGTGTGACACTTCATTCTATAGGATTCCTACTGTCATAGAATAATAGAAATGGTACCATTGGAAAGCTAATAATCAATTTATTTGGAATCAAAATACGTGCCTGTTTAATCAAAATGATGCCCGTTTAAAAACCCCCCCTCTTTCTGGGATTAAAGAAGCGAGATGAGAGCTCAATGCAGCGGTTCCAATGGTACCATTTATTATTCTCCGACAGCAGGAACTTTTTAGATTTTAGGACACAGGAGCACACAAAATTATATTGTACTCGATGACCCGTGAACCCGTTGGGTTCCTGTTGTGACAGCGGTTGATGAAAAATCATTTAAAAAAAAAAAGACAGCTCCAGTGAACTATACCGCTGAGGTTTGCATTGATCAAATACTCCCGAAGAGTACTTGACTGAATCTGAAATTGATTTTTCAATAATTTTTTTCGTTGCCTGATTTGAACGAAACTTGATACTGCACACCGCAGGCAAATTGTGAGTAAGGAGGCCCTAAAATGTTTGCGCTGTCGTGTACCGTTTTGGCTGTATTTCGGGAACATACATACATACAAGATGAGTTTTTTTAGTAATATACTAGACGACCCGTGAACCCGTTGGGTTCCCGTTGTGACAAGCAGTTGATGAGAAAAATATTTCAAGAAAAAAAAAAAGATGCTCCAGTGAACTATACCGCTGGGGTTGTTTGCATTGATCAAATACTCCCGAAGAGTACTTGACCAAATCGCGGCAACGAAAAAAATTATTAAAAAATAAATTCCCGATTCAAAGGAAACTTGATATTGGGCGTCAATGTGAAAAAAAAGGAGAAAAAGTCGAAGAAATCATTGTGTGTATCTTCTAAACACAGTTTTTTATTTATTAATGAGCACGAAGTATAAGATCAAAATGGCGGTTTATTTTATGCTTAAAAATAAATCGTTCTTTGTGTTTTCTAAATGTTTGAGATTTTAAAATAAATCATTTCAAGAAAAAAAAAAGATAACTCCAGCGAACTATACCACTGAGGTTGTTTCCAATGATCAAATACTCCCGAAGAGTACTTGACTGAATCGGGAATTGATTTTTTAATATTTTTTTTCGTTGCCCGATTTGAACAAAACTTGATACTGCACACCGCTTGCGAATGTAAGGTGGCCTAAAATTTTTGCGCTGTCGTGTACCATTTTGGCTGTATTTCGGGAACATATATATATATATTATATATATATATATATATATATATATATGATGAGAGTTTTAGTAATACTAGTACGTGCCCGTAAAAAAAAAAATAATAATAATTAATAAATATATATTCCAACCGCGAGCAACAAACAACAACCACACAGCCGTTTCTTCGCTCTCGCGTGCCCGTACGTGCGTGGCGCGGAAGTTCGCATATCACAGTTACGATGATTCGCAATTTAGGTTTTAATGGCCAATTATTCAATTAGCGCCAACGTATTTTGCCTTTTCGCAATGTCATCGCCAAGGAAAAACAAAAAGAGAAGAGAAGAAAGAAAAAAAAATTACTTCCTGGTTCGGAGCATACCAGCACTCTGATGTTACCGAAATGTATGCACCGTCTCATATGAAAACGATCATAACTTGCGTATGAAAACGATCATAACTTGCGGCATTGTTTTATCTATAAATGCGCATAAGAAATCGAGAAATTATTTAGAATACACGAAGTCATCACTCTCCGGAAGTCCGTACGTTGTAACCCGTAATGGGGAACGCAGCTGAGCTTCCCTTCTCCATCGGCCACGCCCACGCAACAACGTGTCTTGTCATTGGTTTGGTAAATAAATGGCCAATAACTTGGGAACCCCTTGTCTGATTAATATCAAACCTTGAAAAGGCACATCCTCAGGCCCCAGCAATATACCTGGTAAGTTTCAATTAGATCGGACCACGGTTGTCGAGAAACAGCGGTCACACACACACACACACTCACACACACACACATTGCTGGAATTATAGATATAGATAGTAATACTGTTGTGGGAATGATATTTAGGGTCATAAAACTATAGTTATTTCTTAACATTTGCTTCGATAAATGTGACTTGCTGTTTGTGCAATAGATATGTGTTGTGTATGTACAGTGAGATGTTTGTTTTCATGACCCTACTTCGTTTTGTTTCCTATTCAAACCTTTGGCTGTATTTTTATCTTGCCAAACGAAGTTTTTGCAAGATATGTTAGTCAGTCTGTATGTTTTTTTGTTTATTATTTTTTTTTTATTTATTTTTTTTATTTGTTTGTTTGTTTGTTTGTCTGTAATCACGAAAAAAAAATTCTGCAGAGCACAGTTTTCATTGGAAATTTTTGTAACTTCGCATATCAGAGGCCTATGGAGGTCCCTTTCAGGCCATAAAATTTTGAAGGTCAAGGTCAAAGGTCAAGGTCACTTTTTCGCAAATCAGGGTAATCGACAAAACCCTCATTTTTTGAGTAATTTTGATCGGATCGTCTTCAAACTTCATGGGAATATAGTTCATGGTCTGGCGCTCAGCTGATAATTTTTGGTGGCGATTGGCCTTGACCTTCATGTGTTTTTTTTGTTGTTGTTTTTTTTTTTTTATCTGTAATCACATATAAATCACTCTGCAGAGCACAGTTTTCATTGGAAATTTTGTGTAACTTCGCATATCAGAGGCCTATAGAGGTCCCTTTCAGCGCATAAAATTTTGAAGGTCAAGGTCACTTTGTCGCAAATCAGGGGAGTCGACGAAACCCTTATTTTTGGAGTAATTTTGATCGGATCGTCTTCAAACTTCATGGGAATATAGTTCATGGTCTGGCATTCAGCTGATTAATTTTTGGTGGCGATTGGCCTTGACCATGGTTAACCCTAGGTCAAACATATTTGACCCCAAGGTCAAATTTTCAAGTTTTAGGAACCATATCGTGTAGTACCTCAAATTGAACACCTCGATGAGTGCTTTCTAGATATATCAAGCTTGAGACATTATGACGTGATTTGGTGACGTTATGAGGCAAACACATATTTTTCATGGTTACTCTGTAGAACGATTCTCATCGGAATCTCTCGTAGGCAGATATTCCTCAAGGAGTCGCTCCTGGTGGATAGCAGCTCTGTTCACCTCAGTGTGACCTTAATGAAGTCACACGTGGTCACCTTTTGGCAAGATACGGATCACCCTACGGGTGACATTGGTTTATTTTTTTTCTTTTTCATGTCATCCTCTGTTTACATGTGTTGCAAAGCTCTTGTGTGTGCTTTGTAACTCAAGCCATGAGAATGTGCATGTGCGGTGGGTGAATCTGCATTAAAGGAATCTGCGGTTGGCCTCGTCGCAGGAGCTCTCATGGCCCAGCACGGGGCATATTAGTTTACCTCACATGTGGTTCCGTTAACAGTTGCTTGAAAAGAGACGGAGCGATTTGGAGGTCTGTTGGCGATGCAGCAACAGAGAGGCGGTTGACCATAACAGCTGCATTGGGAGAGAGAGAGAGAGAGCGAGAGACAGACACAGAGAGATATGGCCATGAGGAGGAAGGAGAGCGCCTGAGTCTGAATGTGTGGGGCTCAGTGTGCCGGAGTTGTGAACAATTAATCCCCAGAACCAAGAGGGTTTTGAGAGTCATGATTATGGATCTGGAGGAATTCTTAGTGGGTTGTACCAGCGAGCTGCCAATAACTGCTTCTGGACTCCTGCACAGCTTGCTTCCGGGTTTGAAATCGACCTCTCGGTATTGTTTATTTGTATTCCCTGAACTGTGTTCTTGTCGAGTGAGTGAATGGGCCCTAAGAATGGGTCGCTTGCGATCATGTTGTGGGTAATTTGGGGAATATTGTTCGTTTATTGTGTGTTGCTTATTGACTGTGTGCTGTGGTTTTTATTCCTCCTCCGCTGATGGTCGCCAGAGGCATAATGTTTTCGCATTGTCCCTCCGTACATCCGAGCTAATTTTCTCTTTCTCTGCAACCCCTTATCCGATTGACACGAAATAGTCACCATCGGTGCGACCACTCGTGTGGAATGTTTTAATGACCCATTTAATGACCTTTTAGCTGACCCTCTCTCACCATTACCTTCACAATTTTTTTCCTACAACCTTCCATTCCCAAATCTTACCTAATCTTGAAAAATCCATCAAAAAATAATAATTTTCCTTGTATCCTTTCTATCTTTTCACCTCCTGTAACCACGTCTCTCTACCCTCTTCCTGATACTTTTCATCGATCCATCAGCTTCACTCTGCGTTTTACCGTTCCAAATTTACCATACACCTCCACGATTTTACTTCAACCTTCCCTTTTTCGAATGTTGCGCAATCCTCATTTAAAATAAATAAATAAATTCCCTTTTGACTGCACACCTCCCATAACCACGTGATCTGTTTCCACCATCTGCGTTTACCGATCCAAATTCACCATTCACCTCATGATCTTTTCTTCAGCCTTTCCTTCACCGAATCTTGTGCAATCTCTATCAAAAAATAATAAAAATAAAAACGATCTTTCGTTTTGTAATGCTTGTAATTGTAATGCTTCCTCTTTCACATGTGTGGTTCTCATTACTGTATCATAATTCACTACTCTTCTATTTCAACAGACTGCTCTCAATTCGACCTTCTCTCATACTTGCCTAAAAAATCCAACTGTTACAGCGTTTCTTCTCTCCATTCTCTTAATTCACCTTTATTGCATTCATCAAGACATGCCTTTTAATCGCATTTCTGAGCGAAAAATTAAAAAAAAGAAAAAAGTTTGCTATGAATGTTCGCTTTCCATCAACCATTCTTTTTTTCCCAACTTCAGTGCTACTCACCCCTCCCTCTCAAAGCAACCATCACTCTCGTCTCCCTCCAAGCTTCCCTCTCGCCTTTCTCAAAACTCCCCCCTCACCTTTCTCCTTCAACTCTCCCACTCACCTTCTCAAAGTTCCACCCCCTCACATCCACAAAGCTGCCTCCTTCCTGCCCTCTCACCTCCATCTCATCATTCCACCTCCTCAAATCCTCAACTGCCTTTTGCCCTCTCCCCCAGCACCACAGAGCCTTTTCTCCTCCTTATCCGGCCCCTCCCTAGCTATTCTGCAATCCCCCACACTCTTTCAACAACTCTCCTTACTTCTGCCCCCCCTCCTCCCTTGTCCTACCCTCCCCCTCCCTTCCCATCCCCTGTACCCAAAGCCTCCTCCCCTACCTCTTCATAAACAGTGTGGACCTCAAATATCCAGGGCCTTCGCTCAAACCTTACAGATCTTTCTACAGGTTGCCACTGACAAACCAGACATAATCTACCTAACAGAAACTTTCCTCCCTCACGACGTCTCTGACTCCCTGAACACCTCTTATCGTCCCCCATCCAAATCCTCGATCTTTTCTACCCCTGTTAATCCACCTCCTTCAAATTCCCTGCTTTCCTTCCTGAAAGTCCCTGTAATGTCCCATTTGTAGACCCCATGTTCCCTGCCCCCATACCTCTCCCTTCCATAGATCTAATGTCGCTTTCCACAGTTTTGTCCTTCCCACTCCGGCCCCTCTTGTCTCATTCCCCCCTTGATGTATGTTAGCTCTCATACGAGCCTCGACAAGGTATACAAAAAAAGAATAATATAACTTGGGTCACGTGGTGTGGCAGCCATGTTGGAAAAAAGGAAAAACTTTGGACCTCTATCTCCAAAACCGCTCCATGGAAAAAATTGAAACTTGGCACGTGTCCAGTACTCACCATGGAACGAGTTTTTTTTTTTAATGTCATAGGTGGCTTCATTATGACGTCATAATTGTATCTTCGAACACTTTATCCGATCAGTGTGAAAAATTGAGGGTCATATAGGGCTAAATTGTGTGGGGTGAGGGGGGGGGGGATATTGACGACATTATTGTTGCAATCTGGAAACCATGAGCACACAACATTCAGGTTCCTATAGCTCAGTTATTTCGGTAAGTTTGTGTTTTATAGATAGCTTCCTTCCCCTTGTCTAATGGGTGAATAAATGTAAATGCACTGTGAAGTTATTTTGATAGTCAGGGTTTTCTTTTATTCACACCACCAACAACGCCAGCATCGTTTCACCTTCACCTCGCTCTGAACTCGCTAATAAGTTAGTCTTGATGGGGAAGATATGTTTTAAATTTCAACATGATCGGATACATGGTCTAGCAACCAATTATTTAATTTTTATAATCTGTATTCAGGGATTGAAAGCAAAATTGGTACAAGTATGTAAAATGATGTAGTATGTGGGCAGAGGCATATCTGTTGACGTTGTGACGTCGAGTGCCGTTGTAGTTTTAATAACACCCCATGAACTGTGTTTCTCCTGCCTGACCTCCATTCTTGCTGTACGAGTGGTTGAGTTTTCATAATTGGGTAAAAGCGACTATCGCTCAGTAAAATAAAGTAAAGCAACGTTTGGTGCGTCATAACAAGCCATTTGGTTATATATCTGATAGGTGCACCATGCGAGCACGTCACCCTCGGTTGGCTTTCGTGCCCTTTAACGAAGTATCGGGACTTTGGCCTGCAACACTGGCTTGGGGCTTCAAACCTACCTGGCGGCCGTGGCCGGTTGCCGGCCCATGTGATTAGGTAATTCCAGACTGCTGGCGTGGCTAGAACATTACTTCTTCAAGCAAGAGGAAATATATACTTTCCATGAATCACTCACTGTAAGAGGACTGACTGCATGAAGGTATAACATATTTTGAACAATAACTACATGTTATAAAATATCCTTTTTCAGGTTTTAATCATTTTACATCCTCATTGAGATTCACAGACAGACAAGTAATATGTTTGTGAGGTACAACATGAGCTGTCTAGTTTGCATGCAAATTCTGCTCCTTAGAGGCACCAAATGGTGTTTATTAAATCGAAGGTTGCATGCGGGATTTTTCGAATCTTTTCATGTGCATGTGCTTTGTGTCTACAGCTGCCATGAAGCACAGAAACTAAACTGGACTCGAGGGTACCAAAGCAGCAATTTCTACGACCATGCGGTGATGGGTGAGGTCAGCATCATTTTGGACTATTACAGTATGATGTGTTGCCACGGGATTTTAATTTCTGTTTACATTTTGCAACTTTTGATGTTTCTTATTTCAACATGGAAAAGGCTTGCGAAGCATTCAATTGCATGTGACCAAAGGTAGTAACTAAGAAAAGCGAGAATAATTTTTGCCTGCACCGGGGGTATGGACAATCACATCAAAGGTCAGGGGCATCCTTTCCATGAGCATCCAGTTTGAGGCAGTAGTCACAGAGCACTCTCTTATTGCTCAGTTTCAGAACATCATGTGTAGAATAAGGACTTTGAAACAGTTAAGAGTAATGATATAATCTACAGTTAGAGTGGACATACCTATTAAGACTATTTCAACCATTTTTGAGCCCATTAGTCCCAAATGAGTTGTGGAAAATTAAAATCAGGTTAGTGGAAGTGCATAAGTGACACAAACCTTGTGATCATAATCGGTGGCGTTGGATAAAAATATTGCACCAAGAAAAGAGAATCTCTCGACAAGTGATTAGATGGGGGCAGAAAAGATCATGGGTTTTGGATGGGGGATGATCAGCTTTATGCGAAACATTCATCTGTAGACATTTCCCAGTAGGACTGACTCAAGATGCAAAGACAAAGTTCTGGATATCCATCGGCAGTTAGACTGCTGGGCGAGTTGTAGTAATCGTCGTGTTGCAAGATTCGCACAAGAAGCATTTTTGATGACATTTAGTCTGTTATATCAGGAATTAATGTGAGGGTCTTTGTGCTTGGCCTGATGCAGACGACACTGTGGATGGAACTTCTCCTGCTGATAGCACTCGTGTTGCTCCTGGTCATAAGAGTGCATATCCGCGAAAACGAGTCCTGCCTTCCATTACCACGTTATTTTGGCAGTGCGGAGGAAAGAACGTCCATCATAGCTGCAGCCCCAACTCCGACTTGAGACGTGTTGTATTTTCTTCAATCAGCCATGCCACACACTGGTAACTGGGGATCTGTTTCCACTGCCACGTTCCATTAACAAGCATCATGACAATCTTCCCTTTTTTTCCAAAAATATCAAAAGTATGGATGAACCTTGCTTTCAAGGTTGGTCAAACCAAGCATAACCCATCAAATGATTATTGCTTCAGACATCTGCACATCTCATTTTTCAGGACCCACACTTCCCAACCACTGAACATTGTTTCCCGAAGCAGACAAACCCACTGTCTGCACAATTCTCAAAACTTAGTATGAGCAAGAAAGGTAGGGGGAAGGCATTTCTGGACAGACTTTTTACAAATGGAAGAATATAAATTCAGGCAATATTTGTGCCTTAAAGTTTCAACTACCAAAGTGCCTTAAATTGATACTATAGCTTCTCATTTAAACTTTAAAAAGAAGCAGTTGATATAAAATTCAGTTTTGTTTTCATGGTTAACATCCTAAAATTGCAAATGCCTGTGGTTCCTGTTCAATGTTTACTTGTGCATTTCCTGTTTTGTGATGTATGTTCCTTGTGCCAAAGATTATATAATAAAGACCTGTTTGTTGTAACCAAAAACTGGAATCAAGCAATTCTTAGGATTGTACGACACCTGTCTTTTATGAACACATCTTCATTTTTAATACAGATTTGCAAGGGGCTATCTACATATATGTGCAAAAGGAAGAGAGAAGAAAGATGAAGTTGTTTGGAACATACAGGAAAGGGGAGGGAGGGGATAAAAAATTGCACCGGATAAATATCGTCCCTAATTTACCAAGGCAAACGGAACAATTAATTAAACACTTGGCTGTTTTGGCAACCACGGCTACAGGAAAACGTTGAATGAAATATTTAGCACCACCATTAAAGCAGTTTAAAAAAAGAAAAGAAAATTCCATAAACCCTTGTCCAGGACATGATCACTCAAATAGATGTACAATTTAAATAGGATCACTTAAAAGGCATCTTGTTACAGATAGTCTCTGGATCTGGTGGTAGTAGAGCAAGAGTGGTGGGCTTGCTTTCAGACAGATGTTTGTTTATAGTTGGTCGTGTCAAGAATCTTCTTTCCACACATTGCGCAGATCCCTGAGTGCGACATACTCTTTTGAATCAGTGTGTCAAGCACAAAAGGCCCAACCCACAAAAAATATACCTGGTAAAATATTCGTATTAATTAATGAAACTTTATGGATCATACAATCAACGTTTACTCAAATGTGTAGAGTGTTTCTCTGACATCCGACTTACCCTTCTTGTAAGCGCAGCCTTGGCAATAATGCGAGCCCACCTGATGTACGCTGCTTTTGCAGATCCGGCACTGAGAAAACTTGTTCTTGCTGTAAGGATCAAACCTGTACCAACACAAGCACCATTGGGATGCAGCACCCAGAACATTGTGAACAAGGCCCGGTAACACTTTAATGAAGATTCATCTGAAATACAGCCACCCAAGATATAGAAGGTGGTCGGAACACCAAAGCAATTGTACCGTGCTTTCTTTGCGGTCAGCATCTTGTTTTCGTTAATCTTCCTCCCACCGCTCTCTGCAAAAGGAAAGACCAGGTTCCCACATCAAATCATGTTAACATTTATCCTCAGACAACACCGCTAGTTGGTTACATTGACAACCTTAGAAATTTTGCAATCCACACACCAACACCTGCCCAAACAGCATTCAACAAAAGCTTAGCTGAAAACCTCAAACAACTCACCTGTTGTATTACGAGCTCCATCCTTCCACGTATCTGGTGTGATCACCCTTCCCAGTTTCTTCTCACCTGCACAAAACGATAATTATTATTGGCCACAGTCGGATGCAATTGTTTTCAGCCGATGTGTATATACAGTACTGGCTAACGCTACACTTCCTGACAAACTATTAACATACACAAACTCGTCTTTTGAGAATGCCCGCCTGTCTTATTAATGTCTTCTCTTTAAGGGTTATCTACATAGTGTTGTGGTTGTGGAAATGGACCTCTGGGGAGAACATCCATGAACAGAGCAATTCCTCAGTTATTTATTTAGTTTGTGTTTCAGTAGATCCTGGCCTTTGTCCAGGGGATTGGGGGGGAAATGCGTTGCGAAATTAGCGCGTTTCATCCCCAGTGTGATCTTCCCATTTTCAACTGTCTCAATCCACTTCAACAATCTCAATGCATCTATCCCTCTTTTAATTAATTGCTTTCTTTTAATCCTGCAACCTATCATCCAATCCATATGTTCATCCGTCCCTCACCGTTAGAAAAACAAACAATCCTTCCGACTGGTCGAATTACCCTCCCTCATCCTTCCTTCCCTGCACTTCCACATTCGTTATGCGAGACAACGCTTCTCATTTGAGCACAGCACAGTACAGAGGATCACTAGTGAAGGCTGGGCCATGTGAGTGTTTACATGTGTGGAGGAACCATTCAAATGTTTGCGAGTTGAGGGGCCGAGAGTGCCCGTGGCCATCGTACGTTGCCTGAACGTGATGGGTTTTTCCACCACTCCCTTGCTGGACCCTTCCCATCAGATGTGCACCAATGGGAAAGGGCAGTGCGGAGTCAAAGGATGCTTGGGTGAATTGTGCTCCCTCAAAGCCATGCCCGACGTGGCACGTATATAAGTCAGATGTGCCAGGGACACGTCAGGAAGAAAACTGTGCTCAAGGGATTAACTGCGTTAGGTTCAGGATAAATTGCGGTGGGTCCAGGAAAAGCCGTGCTAGGTCCAGAGCAAAGCATAGGGAACACGAGGAAAGGGCGCAGCGACACCGCAAGGTCCAAGGTGCACTGCAGAGCTGCACATGCATTCACGCTATCCTTTTCTTGCTTTCTCTAACACTAACAGTCTACTTTGGACACAGAGAATCAACCCTCCTCAGGAGTTAACGATTACCCTCTGTCCCCACATGGGCAAGGCATTGTTTACACCTCACACCCTTCCTCTAAGTCTACGCTGCACTCAGACACTTCACTGCCCATCCTCCCCATATCTGAACTGACACAGCCCCGCCTGGTTGAGTGAGGTAAGGGAAGAGTCGTCCACATACTCCTTTCTCTTTCTCGTTTCCTTTCCGGTTGAATGATGGCACCACGTCTTTTGTGTAAGCAAGCTTATTTAAGGGGAAAAACACACGTGCTTGGGTAAGTCTGCTCTTCTGTGCCTTCTGACTGTTTGCAAATAAAATAAGTGCTTTGATTGCCTGCTTGTTTGAACGTCTTTCAAATCTGCCTCGGTTGTCATTTTTAATTGGTTTGGCATAGTGTGTATGTCATAGACTGGAAGTTTTTGCCCCACTGATTGGCTCCGCTGATTAACCAACGCTGCACTCACGGTTCTGCTCGGCCATAATAAGTACTCGGTTGTGCGTTGAGGGCGTGGTCTTAGGTAGGGTAACCAAACCACCAGTAAGGTCAAGTGATTAATAAAAGCAGGGACCCTGCTAGGTTTGGTAGCTTCAACCAGCATCCGTGGTTGGTTAACAACCCGTCAGCCCGTGGAGTTATCTATGGCCTTGTGGTCTCAGAGTTTGAGGGAGAGTGGTGGGTCCGGCTACCATCCTGTGAACCTCATCCGTACTTGATTCCCAAACCATACCAATGTTATTGTTAGTGTGTGTGTGTGTGTGTGTGCGCAAGATATCACCTTAACAGATAGGAATGTATGGAGTAGCAAGATCCGTGTACAAATGGTTAGCCAATATTGATGTAATAAGTAGGGACACGTCAGTTTA
>CM068952.1:108136067-108151443 GCA_035128595.1 Eptatretus atami | reverse complement strand
TTTTCTCGCCTTCCAAAGGGCGAATCCTGGATCACCGCTGAGGGGTGGAGTTTTTGTTGCCCCAAGAGAAGAGGGAGGAGCCTAATCTGGTGGTTGGGTGTGTAAGAGGACCATGAAGTTATGAGGTCAAACGGGAGTAAATACTGCTGAGGAGAACTGAGGAGCTTGGAGGAGGATCGCAGAATTCTGAGTGAGGAGGGTTTTGAGGAAGTTGTCCTGCCTGCCTGCCTGTCTGACATCCTGCTGTCTCATCGCCTGCTTGTTTACCGCTACCACCAGAGAAACGCCACCTGTTTTTTTGTCCTTTCCGTCTGTTTAAATCTGGTGTTACCTCACTGTATACAATCGTTCTTTATTAATTGTATTCCCTTCCCTTCCTTCCCTCCCAACCACCATCATCTCCGTCGCTATTCCACCATTCCCTGGTTCTTTTTCTTTGTTTATGTTTGGGAATAAACCCGTTGGTTTTACAAGAGCGAAGGTTCTCGTGTCTCATGAACTGCATGTGCATAGTCCACTATAATTAGGAACTCTCCAAAGGAGTTAAAGCTGTTGGTCCATCGTGGGATTTTAACCTCTCACCGAAATCGATGTCGTCGAGCCGTTGATACGAATATATATATATACAGTCATCCCCATTTATTGCGGGGGTTACGTTCACCCCCCCCCCCACGAGAAGTGAAAATCTGCAATGAATGGATGCCTCCCAAAAAAAATCGACTCGTCTGGTCTGGTCGGCTTGGCAGTGATCGGGTTCGAGGTGCCGGAGATCGACTCGTCTGGTCTGGTCGCCTTGGCAGTGATCGGGTTTCGAGGTGCCGGAGATCGACTCGTGTGGTCTGGTCGGTTTGGCAGTGATCGGGTTTGAGGTGCCGGAGATCAACTCATCTGGTCTGGTCGGTTTGGCAGTGCTCGTCCAACCACGGCAAATCTTTTTCCTTCCCGAAGCATATCGAGCACCTTACCCTCTCCTGGCAACGTAGGCAACTTCCTCTGGCCGCTTCGGTTCCTTGCCAGAAGCCTTAGAAGGTGCAGGGCGTTTGGGTGGCATCGTAGGGCTTGGAGAAAAAAACGTAGAAAATATTCAAAGTTCACAAGCGAAACTTTGTCTCGTGTGTTGTGTGACTGGTCGAGCGACACGCGTTATAATTTATTGCTTAAATTGAAAAGGCACATCCTCGGGGTCCCAGCAATATTCCTGGCAAGTTTCAATTATATCGGACCAGTGGTTGTCGAGAAACAGCGGTCGCAGACACACACACAGACAGACAGACAGACAGACAGAGATTGCTGGAATTATAGATAGATAACTGAGGACCTGGCTGTGTGGATGCATTCATCAGACCGGATTCTGAAATCCGTAACAATATATATATATATATATATTGTTACGAATCCGCGCCCGCTGGCGTGCGATCGGCCGCTTTCCACTAATAGCAAACGCGTCGCCCACGGACGGACAATTCAGTCGTGACTTTCCGGAGCTAAGCCGGAACCCTGTCACGGGTGGGTCTTCAACCTCACCACGGCCGTGCCAATTGTCTACCGCGCAAGATAGGGTCACTCGCCGAACTCGATATACCTAAGTACCTGCGCGGGGAGTCGACCAGGGACCGTACCTCGACGCAGGTCGGCTTGGGACACGAACCGCTTAAGCGGTCCGTTCCGTTCTACAGCGATAACCGAGCGGGTATTATCGCCGACCTCGCCGGATCCAATTCTATTTAACGGGTATTTCAAAACCCAACTAATTATTCCACGAGGCAAGATGGCATTTTCAATAGGGAAAGAGGACGCTACGAACGGGATACATTCAAACAAAGCACATTTATTACAAGCACACGTATATACAGCCAAGGCAGTCATGCAATATTCAGGCGAGAAGCAAAAGCAATACAACCGAATATGATTATTTATTTACAGTCACTTACTCAGTTCTAACTTGTCGGACACGGCGCCACCAACATTCACTCAAAAGCAAAGGAATGCCACCCCCAAAGACGGAGTGGCAGACAGGGTTGTGGACCTTTATAACGCGGGACCTGGAGGACCGAACGGGCTCGCGAGACCGTGGCAGGTTACCTGCCCCCTTGGTGGTCGGCGAGTCGTGTCGCCCCGTCCCCACGGCAGCTAGCGTGGCCGTGCCTGATCCCGGGCCTCTCGCCGTGGCCGGCGAGCTCCCTCCGGCGCTCCTCGCACGGACGCGCAGGTTCGCGCCACCCAGCCGGCAGAGCTGCGCCTCCAGTCCGCGTCTCCGGTGCGTCGCCGGACTTTCTACCGTCCCACGCCTCCAACGAACAGGTCGCTCCACAGGACCAAGAGCGCATGAACCACAGGACCAAGAGCCAGGAGAGCGATGAACCACCCGACGGCGAAACCACCAAAGACTTGACGACCACCACACGAAAGACAAGACCTCGCGTCTCGTGCGGCCTTATATAACTCGGGGCTCCGCCCTTCGCCCCTCCCCCTTTTTGGCTCCACCCTCCAAGCCTTTGAGAAGTTTCTCGAAAAGGGGCGTTTCTCAACTCGACCGCCTCACTCCTCGTATCCACCAATCGCGAGCGAGCCGCCTCGCCCTTCTCGTCACACCAGCCTCGGAGAAAAAAAGGCGGGAGAAACCCACACGCACCATTGGAGGTTTCTTTTCCTCGTTCTTTTACGCCCGCGTTCTCGGACCCCTTTTGAACACGGAAAGGTCGTAGCGTGGTCTGTGGAGGATGGCGTTTGCAAGCTGGCGTAGTGGCGAAGATGGTTAAATGGTGGTGGTGTTGTTTGTGGCGATTGTAGCGTGTTGGCTTGTGCGTAGTTGGTGGTGGTTGTGTAATGGTGGGCGAGATATGTCGGTTCAAAATAACGATAGAGAAAGAAAAACCTACCTAAAAGGATCACAGCCCTGTGACACGAATAATTCCCATTAAACAACGGTGGGAAATCTAACTGAACACAGACTTATCGATCTAACTGAACTAAGGAACCTTTATGGTGTTCTGCGAATTTCCACAGCCGTAACAATATACACGAGGTGTGTTCAAAAAGTATCTGACCTTTGTTCATAAAAAATGCTCGTATCCAGATACAACAAACTTACACTAATCTCCTTCAAAGTAGTCCCCTTGGGCTGCCACACACTTCTCCCAACGATTCTGCCACTGTCGGAAGCAGCACTGGAATGCCTCTTTTGGGATGGCCGCAGCTGGTCCGTCACATTCCGCATGATGTCTTCTCTGGACTGAAATCTGGTCCCTTTCAGGGTATTTTCAGCTCTGGGGAAAAGCCAGAAGTCACACGGAGCCATATCGGGAGAGTAGGGAGCTTGACGAAGCACAGGTGTGTTGGTGTTTGGCCAGGAAACTGTATCAAATGTGAAGAATGGCGGGTGCGTTATCATGATGGAGCTGCCAATTGACCGCTGCCCACAGGTCCGGCTGTTTGCATCACACAGCGTCACGAAGGCGACACAGTACCTCTTGGTAGTACTCTTTGGTGATGGTTGTGCCGTGTGGTGCGTACTCGTGATGAACCACGCCACTGGAGTCAAAGAGACGGTCAGCATGACTTTGACATTGCTGCAGACCTTCCTTGCTTTTTTTTGGCCTCGGGGATGTTGGATGCTTCCATTGTGATGACTGGAACTTGGTTTCTGGGTCGTACCCATAAACCCAGGTCTCATCGCCAGTGATCACTGTGTTGAAGAAGTTGGGATCGCTGTTCACAGTCTCCAGCATGTCCTGTGCGATCTCCAAACGGAGTTGCTTCTGCTCGATCGTTAGCAGCTTTGCACGAACTTCGCTGAGATTCTCCTTGAGCCCAAATCCTCAGTCACAATGGAATGAACGGATCCAATGCTGACGCCCGCCTCGTCTGCAAGTTCTCTGATCGTGATTCGACGATCCTGCATCAGCAGGGTCCTCACTTGGTCAATGACTATCTCATTTCGGGATGTTGATGGCCTACCAGAACGTGCTTCACTTTCCACTGATGTGCGACCATCTTTGAAGCGGTTGTACCACTCTTTTATCTGTGTGGTGCCATTGCGTCGTTCACGAAGGCCTGTTGAATCTTGCGGATCGTTTCCACTTGGGAATCGCCAAGCTTTACACAAAATTTGATGCAGTAGCGTTGTTCAAGTTTTTCCACCATTTTGTCAAAAACGAAAATCCGACGGCGCTCACTTACACTTCCTCACTCATCGGCGGACTGTCGGCGACTGACAGCTTCTGCAGGCGGGAAAATATTCATGCATATGAATTAGGATCGCCTATATACGTGCACCAAACCACGCCTCCCTAGCTTCATTTGTTTACGCACGAAAATTAAGGTTGGATACTTTTTGAATACACCTCGTATACAGTAATCCCCGCTATATCGCAGTTCACCTATCGCCCCCTGGTTCATCGCGGGTTTTCCCTTGGAACCTAACTAATTTTTTCTGCAGATTCCCCCGGTATATCGCGGTAATAATATATAAAATATAAATCATTTAAGCAATAAATTATAACGCGTGTCGCTCGACCAGTCACACAACACACGAGACAAAGTTTCGCTTGTGAACTTTGAATATTTTCTACGTTTTTTTCTCCAAGCCCTACGATGCCACCCAAACGCCCTGCACCTTCTAAGGCTTCTGGCAAGGAACCAAGCGCCAGAGGAAGGTCCTGACGCTCCAGGATAAGGTTAAGGTGCTCGATATGCTTCGGGAAGGAAAAAGATTTGCCGTGGTTGGACGAGCACTGCCAAACCGACCAGACCAGATGAGTTGATCTCCGGCACCTCAAACCCGATCACTGCCAAACCGACCAGACCACACGAGTCGATCTCCGGCACCTCGAACCCGATCACTGCCAAGGCGACCAGACCAGACGAGTCGATCTCCGGCACCTCGAACCCGATCACTGCCAAGCCGACCAGACCAGACGAGTCGATTTTTTTTGGGAGGCATCCATTCATTGCAGATTTTCACTTCTCGTGGGGGGGGGTTTGGAACGTAACCCCCGCAATAAATGGGGATGACTGTATATATATATATTCGTATCAACGGCTGACGAACATCGATTTCGTTGAGAGGTTAAAATCCCACGATGGACCGAACAGCTTTAACTCCTTTGGAGATGTTCCTAATTATAGTGGACTATGCACATGCAGTTCATGAGAGACACGAGAACCTTCGCTCTTGTAAAACCAACGGGTTTATTCCCGAACCATAAACAAAGAAAAAGAACCAGGAATGGTGGAATAGCGACGGAGATGATGGTGGGTTGGGAGGGAAGGAAGGGAAGGAATACAATTAATAAAGAACGAATTGTATACAGTGAGGTAACACCAGATTTAAAACAGACGGAAAGGACAAAAAAACCCCCAAAAACAGGTGGCGTTTCTCTGGTGGTAGCGGTAAACAAGCAGGCGATGAGACAGCAGGATGTCAGACAGGCAGGCAGGCAGGACAACTTCCTCAAAACCCTCCTCACTCAGAATTCTGCGATCCTCCTCCAAGCTCCTCAGTTCTCCTCAGCAGTATTTACTCCCGTTTGACCTCATAACTTCATGGTCCTCTTACACACCCAACCACCAGATTAGGCTCCTCCCTCTTCTCTTGGGGAACAAAAACTCCACCCCTCAGCGGTGATCCAGGATTCGCCCTTTGGAAGGCGAGAAAATGCTCCCCCCCCTTCTCGCTCTTGAGGCGATCCAAGCTCTGCCCCTCTTCCTCTCTTGCCTGGCAGAGCCCCAAACCACCCAATTCCACCCTTGGTCGTTACAAAAGGGTTTTAGTACAATTGCTTTGCCATAATCCTGAACTAATCATTACCACGCACCACCCCCTGTATGGTGCACATTCAAACAAGACGATCCTTAAACTGACGTGTCCCTACTTATTACATCAAGATTGGCTAACCATTTGTACACGGATCTTGCTACTCCATACATTCCTATCTGTTAAGGTGATATCTTGCCACACACACCCACACACACACACACACACACACAACACACACACACAACCAACACACACACCACACACACACACACACAACACACAACAATAACATTGGTATGGTTTGGAAATCAAGTACGGATGAGGTTCACAGGATGGTAGCCGGAACCACCACTCTCCCTCAAACTTGAGACCACAAGGCCATGGATAACTCCACGGGCTGACGGGTTGTTAACCAACCATGGATGCTGGTTGAAGCTACCAAACCTAGCAGGGTCCCTGCTTTTATTAATCACTTGACCTTACTGGTGGTTTGGTTACCCCACCTAAGACCACGCCCTCAACGCACAACCGAGTACTTATTATGGCCGAGCAGAACCGTGAGTGCAGCGTTGGTTAATCAGCGGAGCCAATCAGTGGGGCAAAAACTTCCAGTCTATGACATACACACTATGCCAAACCAATTAAAAATGACAACCGAGGCAGATTTGAAAGACGTTCAAACAAGCAGGCAATCAAAGCACTTATTTTATTTGCAAACAGTCAGAAGGCACAGAAGAGCAGACTTACCCAAGCACGTGTGTTTTCCCTTAAATAAGCTTGCTTACACAAAAGACGTGGTGCCATCATTCAACCGGAAAGGAAACGAGAAAGAGAAAGGAGTATGTGGACGACTCTTCCCTTACCTCACACAACCAGGCGGGGCTGTGTCAGTTCAGATATGGGAGGATGGGCAGTGAAGTGTCTGAGTGCAGCATAGACTTAGAGGAAGGGTGTGAGGTGTAAACAATGCCTTGCCCATGTGGGGACAGAGGGTAATCGTTAACTCCTGAGGAGGGTTGATTCTCTGTGTCCAAAGTTGACTGTTAGTGTTAGAGAAAGCAAGAAAAGGATAGCGTGAATGCATGTGCAGCTCTGCAGTGCACCTTGGACCTTGCGGTGTCGCTGCGCCCTTTCCTCGTGTTCCCTATGCTTTGCTCTGGACCTAGCACGGCTTTTCCTGGACCACCGCAATTTATCCTGAACCTAACGCAGTTAATCCCTTGAGCACAGTTTTCTTCCTGACGTGTCCCTGGCACATCTGATGTTATATACGTGCCACGTCGCGGCATGGCTTTGAGGAGCACAATTCACCCAAGCATCCTTTGACTCCGCACTGCCCTTTCCCATTGGGCACATCTGATGGGAAGGGTCCAGCAAGGGAGTGGTGGAAAAACCCATCACGTTCAGGCAACGTACGATGGCCACGGGCACTCTCGGCCCCTCAACTCGCAAACATTTGAATGGTTCCTCCACACATGTAAACACTCACATGGCCCAGCCTTCACTAGTGATCCTCTGTACTGTGCTGTGCTCAAATGAGAAGCGTTGTCTCGCATAACGAATGTGGAAGTGCAGGGAAGGAAGGATGAGGGAGGGTAATTCGACCAGTCGGAAGGATTGTTTGTTTTTCTAACGGTGAGGGACGGATGAACATATGGATTGGATGATAGGTTGCAGGATTAAAAGAAAGCAATTAATTAAAAGAGGGATAGATGCATTGAGATTGTTGAAGTGGATTGAGATGGTTGAAAATGGAAGATCACACTGGGGATGAAACGCGCTAATTTCGCAACGCATTTCCCCCCAATCCCCTGGACAAAGGCCAGGATCTACTGAAACACAAACTAAATAAATAACTGAGGAATTGCTCTGTCATGGATGTTCTCCCCAGAGGTCCATTTCCACAACCACAACACTATGTAGATAACCCTTAAAGAGAAGACATTAATAAGACAGGCGGGCATTCTCAAAAGACGAGTTTGTGTATGTTAATAGTTTGTCAGGAAGTGTAGCGTTAGCAAGTACTGTATATACACATCGGCTGAAAACAATTGCATCCGACTGTGGCCAATAATAATTATCGTTTTGTGCAGGTGAGAAGAAACTGGGAAGGGTGATCACACCAGATACGTGGAAGGATGGAGCTCGTAATACAACAGGTGAGTTGTTTGAGGTTTCAGCTAAGCTTTTGTTGAATGCTGTTTGGGCAGGTGTTGGTGTGTGGATTGCAAATTTCTAAGGTTGTCAATGTAACCAACTAGCGGTGTTGTCTGAGGATAAATGTTAACATGATTTGATGTGGGAACCTGGTCTTTCCTTTTGCAGAGAGCGGTGGGAGGAAGATTAACGAAAACAAGATGCTGACCGCAAAGAAAGCAGGTACAATTGCTTTTGGTGTTCCGACCACCTTCTATATCTTGGGTGGCTGTATTTCAGATGAATCTTCATTAAAGTGTTACCGGGCCTTGTTCACAATGTTCTGGGTGCTGCATCCCAATGGTGCTTGTGTTGGTACAGGTTTGATCCTTACAGCAAGAACAAGTTTTCTCAGTGCCGGATCTGCAAAAGCAGCGTACATCAGGTGGGCTCGCATTATTGCAAGGCTGCGCTTACAAGAAGGGTAAGTCGGATGTCAGAGAAACGCTCTACACATTTGAGTAAACGTTGATTGTATGATCCATAAAGTTTCATTAATTAATACGAATATTTTACCAGGTATATTTTGTGGGTGGGCCTTTTGTGCTTGACACACTGATTCAAAAGAGTATGTCGCACTCAGGGATCTGCGCAATGTGTGGAAAGAAGATTCTTGACACGACCAACTATAAACAAACATCTGTCTGAAAGCAAGCCCACCACTCTTGCTCTACTACCACCAGATCCAGAGACTATCTGTAACAAGATGCCTTTTAAGTGATCCTATTTAAATTGTACATCTATTTGAGTGATCATGTCCTGGACAAGGTTTATGGAATTTTCTTTTCTTTTTTTAAACTGCTTTAATGGTGGTGCTAAATATTTCATTCAACGTTTTCCTGTAGCTGTGGTTGCCAAAACAGCCAAGTGTTTAATTAATGTTCCGTTTGCCTTGGTAAATTAGGGACGATATTTATCCGGTGCAATTTTTATCCCCTCCCTCCCCTTTCCTGTATGTTCCAAACAACTTCATCTTTCTTCTCTCTTCCTTTTGCACATACATGTAGATAGCCCCTTGCAAATCTGTATTAAAATGAAGATGTGTTCATAAAAGATGGTGTCGTACAATCCTAAGAATTGCTTGATTCCAGTTTTTGGTTACAACAAACAGGTCTTTATTATATAATCTTTGGCACAAGGAACATACATCACAAAACAGGAAATGCACAAGTAAACATTGAACAGGAACCACAGGCCTTTGCAATTTTAGGATGTTAACCATGAAAACAAAACTGAATTTTATATCAACTGCTTCTTTTTAAAGTTTAAATGAGAAGCTATAGTATCAAATTTAAGGCACTTTGGTAGTTGAAACTTTAAGGCACAAATATTGCCTGAATTTATATTCTTCCATTTGTAAAAAGTCTGTCCAGAAATGCCTTCCCCCTACCTTTCTTGCTCATACTAAGTTTTTGAGAATTGTGCAGACAGTGGGTTTGTCTGCTTCGGGAAACAATGTTCAGTGGTTGGGAAGTGTGGGTCCTGAAAAATGAGATGTGCAGATGTCTGAAGCAATAATCATTTGATGGGTTATGCTTGGTTTGACCAACTTGAAAGCAAGGTTCATCCATACTTTTGATATTTTGAAAAAAAGGGAAGATTGTCATGATGCTTGTTAATGGAACGTGGCAGTGGAAACAGATCCCAGTTACCAGTGTGTGGCATGGCTGATTGAAGAAAATACAACACGTCTCAAGTCGGAGTTGGGGCTGCAGCTATGATGGACGTTCTTTCCTCCGCACTGCAAAATAACGTGGTAATGGAAGGCAGGACTCGTTTTCGCGGATATGCACTCTTATGACCAGGAGCAACACGAGTGCTATCAGCAGGAGAAGTTCCATCCACAGTGTCGTCTGCATCAGGCAAGCACAAAGACCCTCACATTAATTCCTGATATAACAGACTAAATGTCATCAAAAATGCTTCTTGTGCGAATCTTGCAACACGACGATTACTACAACCTCGCCCAGCAGTCTAACTGCCGATGGATATCCAGAACTTTGTCTTTGCATCTTGAGTCAGTCCTACTGGGAAATGTCTACAGATGAATGTTTCGCATAAAGCTGATCATCCCCCATCCAAAACCCATGATCTTTTCTGCCCCCATCTAATCACTTGTCGAGAGATTCTCTTTTCTTGGTGCAATATTTTTATCCAACGCCACCGATTATGATCACAAGGTTTGTGTCACTTATGCACTTCCACTAACCTGATTTTAATTTTCCACAACTCATTTGGACTAATGGGGCTCAAAAATGGTTGAAATAGTCTTAATAGGTATGTCCACTCTAACTGTAGATTATATCATTACTCTTAACTGTTTCAAAGTCCTTATTCTACACATGATGTTCTGAAACTGAGCAATAAAGAGAGTGCTCTGTGACTACTGCCTCAAACTGGATGCTCATGGAAAGGATGCCCCTGACCTTGATGTGATTGTCCATACCCCGGTGCAGGCAAAAATTATTCTCGCTTTTCTTAGTTACTACCTTGGTCACATGCAATTGAATGCTTCGCAAGCCTTTTCCATGTTGAAATAAGAAACATCAAAAGTTGCAAAATGTAAACAGAAATTAAAAATCCCGTGGCAACACATCATACTGTAATAGTCCAAAATGATGCTGACCTCACCCATCACCGCATGGTCGGTAGAAATTGCTGCTTTGGTACCTCGAGTCCAGTTTTAGTTTCTGTGCTTCATGCAGCTGTAGACACAAAGCACATGCACATGAAAAGATTCGAAAAATCCCGCATGCAACCTTCGATTTAATAAACACCATTTGGTGCCTCTAAGGAGCAGAATTTGCATGCAAACTAGACAGCTCATGTTGTACCTCACAAACATATTACTTGTCTGTCTGTGAATCTCAATGAGGATTTAAAATGATTAAAACCTGAAAAAGGATATTTTTATAACATGTAGTTATTGTTCAAAAATGTTATACCTTCATGCAGTCAGTCCTCTTACAGTGAGTGATTCATGGAAGTATAATTTCCTCTTGCTTGAAGAAGTAATGTTCTAGCCACGCCAGCAGTCTGGAATTACCTAATCACATGGGCCGGCAACCGGCCACGGCCGCCAGGTAGGTTTGAAGCCCCAAGCCAGTGTTGCAGGCCAAAGTCCCGATACTTCGTTAAAGGCACGAAAGCCAA
The DNA here is from genome assembly GCA_035128595.1 of Eptatretus atami. Lineage (NCBI taxonomy): Eukaryota > Metazoa > Chordata > Myxini > Myxiniformes > Myxinidae > Eptatretus > Eptatretus atami. The sequence goes on along the minus strand of CM068952.1, from coordinate 108,140,336 downwards.
CCGAGGGTGACGTGCTCGCATGGTGCACCTATCAGATATATAACCAAATGGCTTGTTATGACGCACCAAACGTTGCTTTATTTTATTTTTACTGAGCGATAGTCGCTTTTACCCAATTATGAAAACTCAACCACATCGTACAGCAAGAATGGAGGTCAGCAGGAGAAACACAGTTCATGGGGTGTTATTAAACTACAACGGCACTCGACGTCACAACGTCAACAGATATGCCTCTGCCCACATATACAATCATTTTACATACTTGTACCAATTTTGCTTTCAATCCCTGAATACAGTATTAAAAATTAAATAATTGGTTGCTAGACCATGTATCCGATCATGTTGAATTTAAACATATCTTCCCCATCAAGACTAACTTATTAGCGAGTTCAGAGCGAGGTGAAGGGGAAACGATGCTGCGTTGTTGGTGGTGTGAATTAAAAGAAAACCCTGACTATCAAAATAACTTCACAGTGCATTTACATTATTCACCCATTAGACAAGGGGAAGGAAGCTATCTATAAAACACAAACTTACCGAAATAACTGAGCTATAGGAACCTGAATGTTGTGTGCCTCATGTTTCCAGAATTCGCAACAATATGTCGTCAATATTCCCCCCCCCCCTCACCCCACACAATTTAGCCCTATATGACCCTCAATTTTCACACTGATCGGATAAAGTGTCGAAGAATACAATTATGACGTCATAATGAAGCCACCTATGACATTAAAAAAAAAAAAACTCGTTCCCATGGTGAGTACTGGACACGTGCAAGTTTCAATTTTTTCCATGGAGCGTTTTGGAGATAGAGGTCCAAAGTTTTTCCTTTTTCCAACATGGCTGCCACACCACGTGACCCAAGTTATATTATCTTCTTTTTTTGTTATACCTTGTCGAGGCTCGTATGAGAGCTAACATACATCAAGGGGGGAATGAGACAAGAGGGCCGGAGTGGGAAGGACAAAAACTGTGGAACAGCGACATTAGATCTATGGAAGGGGAGAGTATGGGGGCAGGAACATGGGTATACAAGATGGACAATTACAGGGACTTTCAGAAGGAAGCAGGGAATTTGAAGGAGGTGGATTAACAGGGTAGAAAAGATCGAGGATTTGGATGGGGGACGATAAGAGGTGTTCAGGAGTCAGAGACGTTCGTGAGGGGAAATTTCTGTTAGTAGATTATGTCTGGTTTGTCAGTGCAACCTGTAGAAAGATCTGTAAGGTTGAGCGAAGGCCCTGGATATTTGAGGTTCCACACTGTTTATGAAGAGGTAGGGGAGGAGGCTTTGGGTACAGGGGATGGGAAGGGAGGGGAGGGTAGGACAAGGGAGGAGGGGGGGCAGAAGTAAGGAGAGTTGTTGAAAAGAGTTGGGGGATTGCACAGAATAGCTAGGGGAGGGGCCGGATAAGGAGGAGAAAAGGCTCTGTGGTGCTGGGGAGAGGGCAAAAGGCAGTTGAGGATTTGAGGAGGTGGATATGATGAATGGAGGTGAGAGGGCAGGAAGAGGCAGCTTTGTGGATGTGAGGGGGGGAACTTTGAGAAGGTGAGTGGGGAGAGTTGAAGGAGAAAGGTGAGGGGGGAGTTTTGAGAAAGGCGAGAGGGAAGCTTGGAGGGAGACGAGAGTGATGGTTGCCTTTGAGAGGAGGGGTGAGTAGGCACTGAAGTTGGGAAAAAAAGAATGTTGATGGGAAAGCGAACATTCATAGCAAACTTTTTTTTTTTTTTAATTTTTCGCTCAGAAATGCGATTAAAGGCATGTCTTGATGAATGCAATAAGGTGAATTAAGGATGAGAGAAGAAACCTGAACAGTTGGATTTTTTAGGCAAGTATGAGAGAAGGTCGAATTGAGAGCAGTCTGTTGAATAGAAGAGTTGAATTATGATACAGTAATGAGAACCACACATGTGAAAGAGAAGCATTACAATTACAAGCATTACAAACGAAAGATCGTTTTTTTATTTTATTATTTTTTGATAGAGATTGCACAAGATTCGGTAAGGAAAGGGCTGAAGAAAGATCATGAGGTGAATTGGTGAATTTGGATCGGTAACGCAGATGGTGGAAACAGATCATGTTTATGGGAGGTGTGCAGTCAAAAGGGAATTTATTTATTTATTTTAAATGAGGATTGCGCAACATTCGAAAAGGAAGTTGAATAAAATCGTGGAGGTGTATGGTAATTTGGAACGAGTAAAACGCAGAGTGAGCTGATGGATCGATGAAAGTATCAGGAAGAGGTGTAGAGAGACGTGGTTACGGAGGTGAAAAGATAGAAAGGATACAAGGAAAATTATTATTTTGAGGATTTTTCAAGATTAGGTAAGATTTGGAATGGAAGGTTGTAGGAAAAAAATTGTGAAGGTAATGGTGAGAGAGGGTCAGCTAAAAGGTCATTAAATGGGTCATTAAAAACATTCCACACGATGTTTCGCACCGATGGTGACTATTTCGTGTCAATCGGATAAGGGGTTGCAGAGAAAGAGAAAATTAGCTCGAGATGTACGGAGGGACAATGCGAAAACATTATGCCTCTGGCGACCATCAGCGGAGGAGGAATAAAAAACCACAGCACACAGTCAATAAGCAACACACAATAAACGAACAATATTCCCCAAATTACCCACAACATGATCGCAAGCGACCCCATTCATCACTCGACAAGAACACAGTTCAGGGAATACAAATAAACAATACCGAGAGGTCGATTTCAAACCCGGAAGCAAGCTGTGCAGAGTCCGAAGCAGTTATTGGCAGCTCGCTGGTACAACCCACTAAAATTCTCAGATCCATAATCATGACTCTCAAAAACCCTCTTGGTTCTGGGGATTAATTGTTCACAACTCCGGCACACTGAGCCCCACACATTTCAGACTCAGGCGCTCTCCTTCCTCCTCATGGCCATATCTCTCGTGTGTCTTGTCTCTCGCTCTCTCTCTCTCTCTTCCCAATGCAGCTGTTATTGTCAACCGCCTCTCTGTGCTGCATCGCCAAACAGACCTCCAAATCGCTCCGTCTCTTTTCAAGCAACTGTTAACGGAACCACATGTGAGGTTAAACTAATATGCCCCGTGCTGGGCATGAGAGCTCCTGCGACGCAGGCCAACCGCAGATTCCTTTAATGCAGATTCACCCACCGCACATGCACATTCTCATGGCTTGAGTTACAAAGCACACACAAGAGCTTTGCAACACATGTAACAGAGATGACATGAAAAGAAAAAAAAATAAACCAATGTCACCCGTAGGGTGATCCGTATCTTGCCAAAGTGACCACGTGTGGACTTCTTTAAGGTCACACTGAGGTGAACAGAGCTGCTATCCACCAGGAGCGACTCCTTGAGGAATATCTGCCTACGAGAGATTCCGATGAGAATCGTTCTACAGAGTAACCATGAAAAATATGTGTTTGCCTCATAACTCACCAAATCACGTCATAATGTCTCAAGCTGATATATCTAGAAAGCACTCATCGAGGTGTTCAATTTGAGGTACTACACATATGGTTCCTAAACTTGAAAATTTGACCTTGGGGTCAAATATGTTTGACCTTAGGCGTTAACCATGCGTCAAGCCAATCGCCACCAAAAATTAATCAGCTGAATGCCAGACCATGAACTATATTCCCATGAAGTTGAAGACGATCCGATCAAAATTACTCCAAAAATAAGGGTTTCGTCGACTCCCCTGATTTGCGACAAAGTGACCTGACCTCAAAATTTATGCGCTTGAAAGGGACTCTCTATAGGCCTCTGATATGCGAAGTTACAAAAATTTCCAATGAAAACTGTGCTCTGCAGAGTGATTTATATGTGATTACAGATAAAAAAAAAAAAACAACAACAAAAAAAAACACATGAAGGTCAAGGCCAATCGCCACCAAAAATTAATCAGCTGAGCGCCAGACCATGAACTATATTCCATGAGTTTGAAGACGATCCGATCAAAATTACTCAAAAAATGAGGGTTTTTGTCGATTACCCTGATTTGCCGAAAAAGTGACCTTGACCTTTGACCTTGACCTTCAAAATTTATGGCCTGAAAGGGACCCCATAGGCCTCTGAATGCGAAGTTACAAAAATTTCCAATGAAAACTGTGCTCTGCAGAATTTTTTTTTCGTGATTACAGACAAACAAACAAACAACAAATAAAAAAAATAAATTAAAAAAAAATAATAAACAAAAAACATACAGACTGACTAACATATCTTGCAAAAAACTTCGTTTTGGCAAGATAAAATACAGCCAAAGATCTCTCTCTTTTT
>CM068952.1:108095954-108113463 GCA_035128595.1 Eptatretus atami | reverse complement strand
CCACCCCCCCCCCCCTTTTACATTGGAGGTATCAATTTGGTCCTTAATGACCCTTTGACTAAACATGTTATCAACAGCTCTTCTTGGCACAGCAAGCAGTGTCTTCTTTCATGTTTGGTGAGCAAGCTATATTTTGGAGACCATTGCCTTAAGCACACCAGAAGATCATCTTACCCGTCGCATTGATGTTTCATCCTTATTTATTTTCACTTCATCTATCTTTATTTATACTAGCTAATTGATGTAAGTCATTTAATACCTACATACACGTATACTTACCTGGCAAACTGCATTTTATGTATTGACAGATTCTATCTAGTCATGGTACCAGCCCCAAGACCAGTTGTTGCAAAATATACCATTGGATCAATCTGATTGGTTGGCAGATGGTGCGCCATAATGAATCCCCATGTTTCCCACCTAAAGCAATGTTGAAAGATGGCATAAAGTTCCACCAGGAATGAACCAACATCTGATTTTGAGTTTTAAAAAAAAAAAAGTGACCATAAATCCCCATCCCTGGGGCATGAACTGGGGGTCAAATCCCAAAAAATGTTACATATTTCATGTGTCCCACAATGCTGATTGTACATACGTCTCATTACCACTGCCACCAAAGGCGAAGGAGGTTATGTTTTCACCCCCCTCTGTCTGTCTGTCTGTCACCTGCAGTCACAATTTTAAACCGATCTTCACGAAACTTCACCACATGTAGAGTTTGTCATAAGGAAGAAGCCTATTGTTTTTGAGGCCAAAAGGTCAAAAGGTCAACATAGGCCAAAGGTTAACAACTTGGATGAGATTTCTAAAATCCTCAATTTTCATCCGATTGACTTGAAATTTGAAGAGGATTTGCATTTCAGGTCACTGAATTTAACGAGCCAATATTTTTGAGGTAAACATCGACCAAAAGGACAACATAGGCCGAATTTCTAAAATGCTCAATTTCATCTCATTGACTTGGGATTTGAAGAGTTGCATATTTTCTCATTGAATTCAACCACCAATTATTTTTGAGGTCAAATTTGATTTATGGATTTTGCAAGTATCGTGCTGTGCACAACGTTTTCTTCTTGTTTGTTTGTGTACAAGATAATCTCAAAAAGTTGTGGACGGATCCGGACGAAATATTGTGGACAGGTTCGGTGTGTGACAAGAACAAAGTGATTCGATTTGGTGAAGATCCGGATCCGGACGACTACTAGAATTTTAAAAGTGATTCTTCGCCATTAAGAGATAGGGCAAAAAATTATATATAGCATGATATCTCAAAAAAGTTGTGGACGGATTCGGACGAAACTTGGTGGACATGTTGGGTGTGTGACGAGAAAGAATTGATTGGTGAAGATCCGGATCCAGATGTGATAATTTTTTAAGTGATTCTTCACCATTGAGAGATGGGGCTAAACTAATATATAGCACGATATCTCAAAAAGTTGTGGACAGGTTGGGTGTGTGACAAGGAAGAATGGATTCGATTTTGGTGAAGATTCAGATCGGATACAATAATCATTTAATTATATAAGTGATTCTTCACCATCGAGAGATAGGGCAAAAAATGATTTAGCATGATATTTAACCTCCGCCATCGAAGATGGATGGAGGTTACTGTTTTCACCCCTGTTTGTTTGTTTGTTTGTTTGTGAACAGTATTACGGAAAAAATCTTGGACGGATTTCGACGAAACTTGGTGGGATTAGGTATGGTCCAAGATCATGCCATTCGATTTTTGACTCGGTCCAAAAAAAAAACCTAGAAAATTTTGCAACTTTTTTTCAAAAAAATTTTGATTTTATTTGAAAAATATTTGAATTTTTTTTGCATTTCTACATGTTTTAAGTGATTTCCAACCCCCCAAAAAAAAAATGTTAGAGAAAAAAAAAATTTGCAACTTTTTTTTCAAAAAAATTTCGATTTTTTTTTTTGGCATTTCTACATGCGCGTCGATCTAGTTTAGTTTCTTCAATCGTGGTTCAGTAGAGTCTGATCCGTTTTGACCTACAATGAATAGGATATCAGGTTCACTTAAGTGACCCAGCAGTATTGGCGGCGGAGGTTTTGCACTCTGCGCGAGTGCTCCCCTCTAGTTCAAAAATGTAATGGCCGATATGTTCTCGTGGACCAGGCATTACGTGGCGTAGGTATGCGCTCTACCGAGTGCCCTTCTAGTTTTAAAATGTGCTCGGAATTACATTATTTGGTATTTACCTTTTGACCCTGCCCCAGAGCCCTAAGGGGAATGGCCAAAAATGATACAGCTCTTGCACCTTCTTGCCATGTGGTGATCATAACTACCAAGTTTGGTAAATTTCTGCTCAAACGTTTAGGTGGTGATAGCGTGACGATCTCATTCTCTTTTTTGGTCCTTAATGACCCCTTTGACTAAACATGTTATCAACAGCTCTTCTTGGCACAGCAAGCAGTGTCTTCTTTCATGTTTGGTGAGCAAGCTATATTTTGGAGACCATTGCCTTAAGCACACCAGAAGATCATCTTACCCGTCGCATTGATGTTTCATCCTTATTTATTTTCACTTCATCTATCTTTATTTATACTAGCTAATTGATGTAAGTCATTTAATACCTACATACACGTATACTTACCTGGCAAACTGCATTTTATGTATTGACAGATTCTATCTAGTCATGGTACCAGCCCCGAAGACCAGTTGTTGCAAAATATACCATTGGATCAATCTTGATTGGTTGCAGATGGTGCGCCATAATGAATCCCCATGTTTCCCACCTAAAGCAATGTTGAAAGATGGCATAAAGTTCCACCAGGAATGAACCAACATCTGATTTTGAGTTTTAAAAAAAAAAAAGTGACCATAAATCCCCATCCCTGGGGCATGAACTGGGGGTCAAATCCCAAAAATTGTTACATATTTCATGTGTCCCACAATGCTGATGTTACATACGTCTCATTACCACTGCCACCAAGGCGAAGGAGGTTATGTTTTCACCCCCCTCTGTCTGTCTGTCTGTCACCTGCAGGTCACAATTTTAAACCGAATTTTCACGAAACTTCACCACATGGTAGAGTTTGTCATAAGGAAGAAGCCTATTGTTTTTGAGGCCAAAAGGTCAAAAGGTCAACATAGGCCAAAGGTTAACAACTTGGATGAGATTTCTAAAATCCTCAATTTTCATCCGATTGACTTGAAATTTGAAGAGGATTTGCATTTCAGGTCACTGAATTTAACGAGCCAATTATTTTTGAGGTAAACATCGACCAAAAGGACAACATAGGCCGAATTTCTAAAATGCTCAATTTTCATCTCATTGACTTGGGATTTGAAGAGTTGCATATTTTCTCATTGAATTCAACCACCAATTATTTTTGAGGTCAAATTTGATTTATGGATTTTGCAAGTATCGTGCTGTGCACAACGTTTTCTTCTTGTTTGTTTGTGTACAAGATAATCTCAAAAAGTTGTGGACGGATCCGGACGAAATATTGTGGACAGGTTCGGTGTGTGACAAGAACAAAGTGATTCGATTTTGGTGAAGATCCGGATCCGGATCCGACTACTAGAATTTTAAAAGTGATTCTTCGCCATTAAGAGATAGGGCCAAAAAATTATATATAGCATGATATCTCAAAAAGTTGTGGACGGATTCGGACGAAACTTGGTGGACATGTTGGGTGTGTGACGAGAAAGAATTGATTGGTGAAGATCCGGATCCAGATGTGATAATTTTTTAAGTGATTCTTCACCATTGAGAGATGGGGGCTAAACTAATATATAGCACGATATCTCAAAAAGTTGTGGACAGGTTGGGTGTGTGACAAGGAAGAATGGATTCGATTTTGGTGAAGATTCAGATCTGGATACAATAATCATTTAATTATATAAGTGATTCTTCACCATCGAGAGATAGGGCAAAAAATGATTTAGCATGATATTTAACCTCCGCCATCGAAGATGGATGGAGGTTACTGTTTTCACCCTGTTTGTTTTGTTTGTTTGTTTGTGAACAGTATTACGGAAAAACTCTTGGACGGATTTCGACGAAACTTGGTGGGGGATTAGGTATGGTCCAAGGATCATGCCATTCGATTTTGGACTCGGTCCAAAAAAAAAACCTAGAAAATTTTGCAACTTTTTTTCAAAAAAATTTTGATTTTATTTGAAAAATATTTGAATTTTTTTTTTGCATTTCTACATGTTTTAAGTGATTTCCAACCCCCCAAAAAAAAAAATGTTAGAGAAAAAAAAAATTTGCAACTTTTTTTTCAAAAAATTTCGATTTTTTTTTTTGGCATTTCTACATGCGCGTCGATCTAGTTTAGTTTCTTCAATCGTGGTTCAGTAGAGTCTGATCCGTTTTGACCTACAATGAATAGGATATCAGGTTCAGCTTAAGTGACCCAGCAGTATTGGCGGCGGAGGTTTTGCACTCTGCCGAGTGCTCCCCCTCTAGTTCAAAAATGTAATGGGCCCGATATGTTCTCGTGGACCAGGCATTACGTGGCGTAGGTATGCGCTCTACCGAGTGCCCTTCTAGTTTTAAAATGTGCTCGGAATTACATTATTTGGTATTTTACCTTTTGACCCTGCCCCAGAGCCCTAAGGGGAATGGCCAAAAATGATACAGCTCTTGCACCTTCTTGCCATGTGGTGATCATAACTACCAAGTTTGGTAAATTTCTGCTCAAACGTTTAGGTGGTGATAGCGTGACGGGCAGACAGACGGAGCCGACTACAATATCCCCCCCCCCCCTTCCTGCTCCGCCCACCTAGTTTTTTTATTTTTAAACATGGGGATAATAAGTCTAAAATAAATAAGTCATGATGTTTGTTCTCATTCAAATTCAGTTATACCTGCCGGGACTTACTCTTAGAAGCGGACAGCTGAGGAACAAGTACACCTTACAAGTTACATTTGACCTCACCTGCTGCCCAAGGTCCATTCACAGTATTGAGCAAGTTGATCATTTTCATCACATCTTCTCTTCACCCCATATTTGATCCAAACTTGTGGATGCTGCATACAGCAAAGAACTGGGAAAAGTCTTTCTAATTCACCTGATTTATGCCAATAATGTTGTACTTGTGCACTTTTTCTCATGTCAGGCTGTCGTCATTCACGTTAATGAAAGTCTTTTTCATGAGATGGAACCATTTCATCAGGCACTAATATATATATTTTTTTCTTTCTTGACATCAATAATGGAGCATGGTACCATGGAGATGGGGATCTCTTAATCAATTATTTATTGCCAAGTGCCACATGGAGTTAACTCGGCTTCAGCTTGGTTACGCAAGAAAGAATGTGACCTCATTGTCGGGAATTCGGCAATAATTTGCCAAGCTGTTTAGCAAGTAGCCAGTCAATCATCGAGAGTTTCATAGTTGCACTTTTTTCCTCTGCTACTGAAGATGAAGGGAGGTTATGTTTTCACCCCTTTCTGGCTGTTTGTCTGGCTGCCTGTTTGTTTGTGTGCAGGATATCTCAAAAAGTTGTGGACAGGTTGGGTGTGTGACAAGGACGAACTGATTCGATTTTGGTGAAGATCTGGATCCGACTACGATAATTTTTTTTAATGATTCTTCACCATGGAGAGATCGGGCCAAAACGATGTATAGCACGATATCTCAAAAAGTTGTGGACGGATTCGGATGAAACTTGGTGGACAGGTTGGGTGTGTGACCATGACGAATTGATTCGATTTTGGTGAAGATCCGAATCCGGATCTGGATACGAGAGTTATTTAATTTTTAAAGTGATTCTTCACATTGAGTGATGGTGCTAAACTAATATATATATCACTGTATCTCAAAAAGTTGTGGACTGATTCGGACGAAACTTGGTTGTCAGGTTGGGTGTGTGACAAGGAAGGATTGATTCGATTTTGGTGAAGATCCGAATCCGGATCTGGACACGAGAATTATTTAATTTTTAAAATGATTCTTCACCATTCAGAGATCGGGCCAAAAACGATATAGTACTGTATAGCATGATATTTCAAAAATGTATTGGGCCCGATATGTTCTCGTGGATCAGGTATTACATGGCGGAGGTATGCGCTCTACTGAGTGCCCTTCTCTTATGGAACTTGTGATCACATCCTCAGAATGAACTTGGGACTTTGGAAAGCAAAAAATCATTCACTGTCACTGATGGCCGAGGATGTTATTGATGGAAATCTGGCTTGATGAAGTTATATAACTATTTGTGCACAGTACAGTAAGACCCCGACATTCGCGGGGAGATACGTTCCAGAAAAATGCTGCGAATGTTGAATCCACAAATGTTGGGGCATTGTTTCAATGGGAAAAAGGAGGATAGGTTCCGGGTAGTTCGTGATTGATAATGAAGAATTTTAAAAGTTTATGATCAAGAATGCACATTATTACAGTTTCATTAAAAATAATTACAAATACATAAACAACAGGTACTGCTTCCAATTTTCATTTAAGATGCGACAATAACTTTTGATGTGATGATGATGATGACTGAGAATCCAGTGAACTCCTTTGAAGAGGATTCAAGTGGGGGTGCTGAGGGTGTTGAGGTGGAGAGGCCAGAGCGATAAAAAAAATGGGTAATTTTAATCAAATTGATGTTTGGTGGGAGATGGTTTATGCCGGCTGGTAGGAGATTGTTTTAGAGCTGCTTTATGTGCTTGGCTGATGGGAGATGGTTTATGCCTGACTGGAGGAGGTTTATACATTTGTAGAGCTGCTTTATGCACGGATACCGGGCGTAGTGGCGTGCGCCTGTAATCCGGCTACCCGGAGGCTTGGGTTGGAGGATCGCTTGAGGACGCGAGCTCTGCGCTGGGCCGCGCTATGAGAGGGTGTAGGGCAGCCCGGAATCATGGCGAAACCCAATCCTTATCCCTGTGTCGTAAGAGGCGACCAGGGTTGCGTCATGAAGGGCATCCGGCGTAAAACCTATGCCAAATCAGTATGCGGATCATAACGGATGATCCACTGTGGCGACCCCTAACGGGAGCAGCCGGAAGACGAACAACAACACCAAGAGCTGCTTTATGCACGGCTGGTGGGAGATGGTTTGTGCGCCTGCAAAAACCTTGAATGGCTGAAGTACAGGGGCCGCGAAAGTCGAAGCAGGTCACCTTTTATAAACCGTGAATACGCGGGGATCCACGAATGTCAAATCCGCGAATGTTGGGGTTTCACAGTACTTGGTTATCTTCCTGAGGAATCATTTTGTATTGTAGTTCAACTGTTTCTAGAATGCTGCTGGATAATGGGTGCTGTTGATCCAAATTTAAATTCATATAAAATGTACAAGGATGCATTATATATTTAGATACTGGAGGAGTTCCTATCCACACCCCACACTCCACTGTTCATTAACTTATCTGAGCTCTATATATATATCCCCTGTTCCTTCCATTAAATTGAGCTCACTAAAAAAAATCCATATCTGTTTATAATTGACTGTTCCATCCTGTTAAGCTCTCAGCAGGTAATTTAGCCCAGGTGCTGGCACGCAGTGAGCAGCCTTTCGAAGGATACCATGGGATCTTTAACGTTTGTAATCAAAATGTTCACAGGAGATTGAATAGCAATTGATTTTTTTTTTCTGTCGCAGTCTTCCAGTTTTGTCACTGATGTAGTTGTTTGCACTGCATCAAGAGCACAGAAATTGTTTTTGACTTCTCATATCAATGTTATTAGCAAGATTTTCAGTTTTTTTAATGTAGACTTTTAAATCGTCGTCGTCGTCATCATCATCGTTCCATACTCTTTACAAAGCATAGTTGATGCCAAAGCAGTTCCTCGACAAAGATTAGGGTTAGGGCTATGCTGGGTGGTTTGCCATTGCTTTCCCAGTAGTCGGAAAGGTTAGGAATTTGGAATTTTTCCAGGGTGACGGCGATAACTCACCTACTTTTCACGAAGGACATCATCAGATCTCTAACGTCCAACAACTAATGCTGGCAGATGGAGTATCCAGTTTAACGTCTATCCCAGGGTTGGCACACGTATTGATGAATCGCCGAACATACGAAACATCAGGATGATGGTTCATAGCTGGGTCGAGATTTCAATCCAGGTTAGACATCTAAGATGTGAGTGAAAATACCTCTGGGCTATCCCTCAAGCCCCTTTTTTAATCGAAGATTGGACCACCTTTAATCGACACGATCCTACTCTTATCTCTGTTTTTAATTTTTAGTTAATTTTGCATCATCATAACCATCTTTTATTTTTTATTACTTTTCTTGCTAATATTTTTCTTTGTGTCTTCAATATTTACTTTGTTTTCTCTGGGTTCAAAGTTTTTATATTTTATTATTTTGCATCATAAGCCAAGATAACTGAACTAGCATTGATCAATAAGATTGATAAGTTTCATTCTGCCTCATCTATACATTAAAGTAGCTGGATTTCTCTGTCCGTCCCTCCTATCTGTCACTGTTTTCGCTGGGACACCATTGCAGCGTGGCATCTTGCACTAGGTTAGGCCTCTATGTACGTGCACGTCATCCCGGCATCCATCACTCAACCCGTCCCGTTGCTTTGCTGACAGCAGTTGAACAACATGACCCATATATCTTACTCTACCTATCTGACGTCCATAGGTGATGGGCTGAATGTGAGACGCTTGGCATTGAGGTGACGGATTTAGTAATATGGCATTACGTCGAACGTTAGGCTAAGCCTTTATAGTGTTGTATTATTCATGACTAGATGAGAATTTCATTTTGCAGCTGGGGGGAAAAAAAAATGTCTGATGCCTGGGAACATAAAACTACTTCATAATATTGTTGTGGGCCGGGGGTCGGTGGCGAGAATGACCGCTAGGTGGGGAAGTTTACGCCGTCTCCCATCGGTCTCCCCGGAATTATAGGCCGTCACTCCGGATAACTCCGAAGCCGGCGGGTCGATTGATCGACCGTGAAACGCCAATATCTCGACCGTGTGGCGTAGGGTTAATTGTCGAGATCCAATATACCGAAGTAACCACGCAGTCTTGGCTACTGGGGATTCACGCCCTCGGCACGTCTTTCTCGAACCGGGTCACTCTACCGACTGCGGTAGAGTTCCAACCAACTCCGGCTCGGTTGCAGCCAAGCGGAAACTGCCAAAGCCGTTGCCGGCTAGGATTAATGGATTATCGGGGATGAAACCCCCTCTGAACTCAGACCTGGACCATGCTGGATCAAATAAAGAAAGGACGGAAACGAGCTGGGAACATTTATAATATTTTATTTACAATAAAATAAACACAGGGCAGACTTATTGCGAATATGCAATGCAGTATTTACAATGATGAAATAAACATTTAAGCAATTCTACTTCTAGACGGGCCCACACACACACACACACACACACACACACACACACACAAAAAGGAAAGAAACCCCGAGTTCTTTATTGGACCCTCCAGCCGATGAGAGAGAGAGACGAGCTGGTGGTCAGATCCGGATGGTACCTGCCGTCGGAGAAAGGGGGTACTCCGTGCTGCGGCACCTGCCAATGGTCGTCGGCCTGGTCCCAGTCGCACGTGGGGGGACTCGTGGTTCGTGGCGGAGCTCGGGTGGTGAACTCCTCTCCCCGTAACAGCCACCGTGATGAACGTGACCACTCCAGAACTCCAGTACTTCTTCTCAGAGTGTGCTCGGGGATTTTTATCCGCCTCCCTCGTGAAACACACACACAGCTCTCGCACTGCTCTGCTCTCAGACACCACCAGCGCCAATGCCAACGACAACCACAACCCTCCGAGTCTCTGAGATATATAAATCTCCTCCCACACGGGGAGGGGCCTTGGCGAGAATCATCTCGCTGGCCGTCCCTCATTGGCCCTCGGCCGCACCCCACCGGGGTGGAGCCGTGGCCCCTGTTCGGAGACCACGCATTCTCCACATGGCTCCGCTCTCAAAGAGTAACAGTATCCATGTTGCGTTGGTGCAAGAGTTAAAACGTTTGTGGAAGGAGCGTTGGTGTGAGCGGCAAGGAACGGCTGCAAGACCCTGCCCTGGCAAGTCAGAGTGCTTGTAGACAGCGGGTAGGTAGTGGATCGTGATGGGGGATGGATCATGCAGATGGGATGGTTTATTTGATGGCTCGTTGGATAAAATAACCTAACTAAAGACGTCACAATGCACACATTTAATCCTCCCGCTAAACAAAAGGACGGGGTCCTGACTACACACGTACTTACCGGCATAACTAACTTTGGGACCTGAATGTTGAGTGCGCATGGTTTCCAGATTCGTAACAATATTGTAACAGTCGTTGGTCATTCCGGTTGCCCGGTATGAGTCCGATGCATTGTATCAACACGACCACAATGGTCAATCGATTCAGTCTTCCTCACTGGATGACGTGTCTAAAAGCCATGATACCATTCATATTGGAAATCCGAATCCACCGAGCGTCATGCCGATGAGGTGCCACACGTTGTATGCAAATGAGGCCGAGCGAGCATGACATGTTGTGTAATCCGGGTGTACGGTAAAATCTGACTTACCCCAGCTAATTAGCTTCAACGGTCTTTCTTAATCACCCAAGGAGAACGACGAAAAACAGAATTCATGCGGAGACCATGTATCTGTACTGTATACCTATATAAATGCAAGTTGCTTGATTGTGTCTGAATGGGGTAAATATTACCACAGCACGTATAATGCTGAAATAATACCTCGTTTAAGAGCTCTTGAGTCTGGTCAGTGTACTCACAGGTCTACAAATATCGATGTTGGCGCAATTTTGAGTCGTGTGCATTTTTATGGCGAGGTTGCGCACACGGGCAGTGTATAGGCTCAGAGTTGCTGGTTTGCTCACCCACCAGAAGTAGGAAAAAAAATAATTTCACCATAAACTGTTCAATTAATTCCATCCAAGGTGTAATTACCTTTTCGTCTATTTACTTCAGCAAGAGACCTCAGCAGTCTCAACAGTTGGTGACTATTTTGCTGTCAAAGAACATTCCTAACAAACTCCCGAAAAATGCCACAATCTCTTGGGAATGAATTGTCTTACAACAGACCGGTGGAACCGGGTTATGTGCTAGTACTGTGGTCCGTGAAACCTCGACATTCGCAGACCCCACGTATTTTGCGGTTCATAAAATGTGACCACCTCCGACATTCGCGGCCCTGTGCTTCACATATTCGCTGTTTTGCGGGCGCATAGACCATCTCCCACCAGCTGGGCATGAAACAGCTCGACGTGCACATAAACCATCATCCCCCACCACCATCTCCCACAAACAATGGTCACACTACTCACCCCTCCTCCGTTTACCCACAACCCCCGACCCGGCTACTTATGTGCAGCGTGTCCTGGGTCTCATTTTCTTCTCTCCCCGCTACCTTGACCTGCGTCCCCTTCAGCATCCTCACCTGCGTCCTCTTCAGAGGAGTTCACTGGATTCTAACTCTTCAGCATCATCACCTCAAAAGTTACATCGTGTCTTAAATAAAAATTGGAAACGGTACATCATGATGATGATGATGATGTTTGTTTTTTTTGTAAGCATTTTTAATGAAACTGTAATAATGTGCGTTCGTGTTTGTAAAAATGTTTTAATTTCCCCTTATTAATCACAAACCGCCGGGAACCTATGCCCTGACATTCTTGGATTTGACCTTCACGCCATTTTTCAGGTACGTGTCTTCCGTCAATGTTGGGGTGTTAGTGCATGCACTATCAGAGAGCTGGTTGTCTGTGTGTCACCATTTTTCTCAGAGATGGCTGGCTGGATTTTTGTCAAACTTTCAGAGCTACATCAGTGATGCCAGGGAGTGTTTTATACAACAACAACAACAAAAAAATAGAATTTTTTCTTTCATGAAAAAAAAATACTTGTTGCTGAAGCCTTTTTGGTTAATAGCAGTTGTATTCAAGGACACATGCAAAAATAAAAACAATTACCAGAAATTTAGATGCAAATATACCTCTTCCGGAAGCAGTCAAAGTGGTGGTACATCTTCTTGTTTTTCCTGAACGGCGCCATATTTATAGATCGGGGGCAAACTTAACCCAGAAACATCAACGGCACATTCACAAGCATCCATTGGATGAACAGCATCAAATTCCACATCGAAGGTAACACTTTTACAACGCCTCTTTGCCAATAATCCACAGGGTGTTTACAAAGTCCCGTTACCCCCTCCGCAAAAACCTGATAAATGAATATAATGAACACACAAGAGGAATAAATGTAAACTATGAATACACAAACCTTTTATTGTCATAAAATCAAAATATTAACATGAACATATATATATATATATATATATATATGTGTACTAGCAGGGATACCCGTGCTCCGCACAGGAATCCCGTGGATGACGGCGGGTCTGAAGGAGTATATGTCACAGTTGATTGTAAAATTGTAGAGGCTGCCACCATTATTATTTTTTTTTTCATCACCACTATAATATTATATTTTCCCCACCATGTTTTATATGCAGAAGACTCGATTCAAAAACGTTAAGATTTATTGCCGCATCAGATAAAAAACCATAATGCCTCAACAATGTGAGGCTGGTTTCATGTCATCATTTGCGACTTAATTAATTCTCATTCTCTAGCAAATTCCGTGTGTCCATGTCAATTGGCTGAACTTGAAAAATTAACGTTATGCAATCAGGTGATGACGTCATAATTCGGAAACCGGGAAGTCGGAAGTCATTGTCTTCAATTGACTGCAGCATTATTTTTTCTTCTATTGCAAATGGCGTTGGCCCCATGTCAATCGGCTAACTTGAAAAATTAACGTTACGAAATCAGGTGATGACATCATAATTCGGAAACCGCAAGTCGGAAGTACAATTCTTTTACATCGGGACACTCCCGGGTACATGTTCTGTCAGCATGTGAAGTTTGGTGAGGATCAGTCCAGTACTTTTCGCGTGCATAGGTCACAGACAAACACACACACAGACACACAGACAGACACACTTTCAACTTTATATATATACATGCACATATGGTGTGTGTGTGTGTACTAGCTGAAATACCCGTTCTCTCTGCCTCGGAGAATCTGAGTATGTGGGGGAATGGGAGAGGGTGGTGAGAGGAGGGGGAGGGGACGTGGAGTAGAAAGTGGAGTGTGGGAGATACCTAGTCGCCCAGGTGAACTTGAGTTTAAGGGTGAAGATGGAAATTGGTGCTGTTGGGGGGGGAGGTCAAAGTGCAAAACCATCATGGAGGAATGGACACACTTTATGCCAACTTGGAGCCCCATGGGTCAGATGGTATATGGTATGGCTGGTGAATCACAGTCAAAAGGTGTGGCCGGCAAAGCAGAGCAAACACACACACACACCACACACCTCAAATATGTATATAGATATACGAAATGTACCAGGGTAGATGATGATTTGGGTGGTGGGAAAGGTGGGGGGGTGGGTGGGGTAATGGGACTTTGTAACCACACAGTACAGTACAGTCCATATCTCTATGTGTGAAGTGATTTTGTGATCTCTTTGTTTTGGGTCTCATGGTCACGTGACAGTTGCAATGCTATGGGGTTTCCGCAAATTTCACGGGATTGTGAGTTGGACAGGCCACTGTGACGGGCTATTTTAAAATAGCTATTTAATGCCCAAGCCTTTGGAGCTACGTGAAAGGGAATATTAAATGATCCCCAACCCCATTCTTTAGTGGGTATAGGGAAGTGTCTTAGCCCCCCACAAAAATAATTGACCGGGTAACACCGAGCAATGCTGGGTACACCTGCAAGTATTTAATAAGAATAGCATTGGTGGTCATGAGGAGAGAATATACAAGAAGCAATCAACTAATAAATGCTGCAACTAACACTATCTCCTTAACCACTACCGGCATACATGCCCACGGTATCAAATGCACAAGCGGGAACTTTAAATAACTATGTCTTTATCGGTCCTCATCAATCACACCACAATAGAAACAGAGGGGGTAATGACAGGACAGAAAGAAAGTTGCAGGCTAAACCCGACAAAGTCTGGCAGAATAGTCCAGTCCCGTTGCTCTGGTAAGGGGAACGTCCCTTGGCCACTGAGAGAGCTGAAAGAAAGGCATGGCTCCAGCTGGGTAGGGTGTGATTTGGGCGTTCCACGAGAGCAGTTGTGCATAGCTGTCTACGCCATGGTCAAGGCGATCTCCCATTTCCCAAGTCACCCTCACCTTTTATGTCCTCGTGCGCATGCATCATCAATGACTCACCATGCACCTCCCCTCTCTGGTGCCACTCAGCCTGGTGGGAGGGACGTCTCCCCCACGAGCTCTCACTCCTGGCCCTCTTGGGTAATTGTGGGCCTGCAGGCACCGACCGAGGCCATTTTCCAGCCAAAACTGTTGCGTCAGGACCTATTGAGCGCTTTAAAGAAACATGAATGATGGATTCCAAAGGGTGGGACATAAAACATAGGCTCACAGGAATGGTGATTTTCAGAGAAAAGTTAGGAGGGGAAGACGGCATCTATCTATTACATATGCGACACATTTCTAACATCACAATTAATTACTTAATGCTTAAATGCTAAACATATTCACAAAGAAAATATCAACACTTTTTCATAAACTCCAATCAGTCATTTCCACAACAATATTGTTTTTTGGTAAATAATTGTGTGCTTTTCTAAAATCAACTCAAGGCTGTTCCTAGTAAACCAAATGTTTCTGGAATAAATAAAATTGCAAATATTTACTGTCAATAAACTTTTTATTTCTGTACTACTGTAACATATACGTATAAGTTACATTAAAGCAGTATTTGATTCCTTCACGAAACGTTATTGTGAGATTATCATCAAATCTCATGAGCAGACCATGGTCGATGATTTATGTTGATGTTTAATTGTAGTGTAGTGACATAAAATATTTTTCCTCCATGCAGCCCAGCAGGCAGGAAACTATCAGTGAGTTTGATGAGGTCGCTTACCTGGAAGCTAAGCGATGGCAGCCTGGCCTCGACCCATACCGCCTT
Source organism: Eptatretus atami (assembly GCA_035128595.1). Taxonomy (NCBI): domain Eukaryota; kingdom Metazoa; phylum Chordata; class Myxini; order Myxiniformes; family Myxinidae; genus Eptatretus; species Eptatretus atami. The sequence goes on along the minus strand of CM068952.1, from coordinate 108,098,554 downwards.
CATGCCTTCAATCAGCGCGAGAGTGACCGGTTACCAAGTGACCGAGCACTGCATGACACACGGCACCCGCAGTGAGACTAAAAACCACTTGTCATGCCGCACAATTCCCCAAAGTGCTTGAAAATTCTCCCTTTAAGCCACCTTGTCACTCGGCATCATTCCTTGCTGGCACTCGGTTCCACAAATCTTATTTACTGACACCTCATGTGTTTACCTTATCCCCTTCCATTCCAAGCTGTTCTACCTTAAACTATTCTGAAGATCTGCCACCAACCTCGATCATCATTACTTTTCATAATGAAGCGAGATCCACTCTGCTACGTACAATTCGCAGGTGGGCTGACTCGGTGGATATATGCATGAAGAATGTGGGATATTGAGGCTGGATTGGTGATGTGGGGGCGAGGGGTTGGGATTGGATGTGGAATAGTGATGGTGACGTAGAGGCTTTTGGAAATTGTTGGTTTGGAAATGTTAAGAATCCAAATTACTTTGAACAAAATATAATTTCCTTTGTTGTACACCTGTTTTAATGATGATGCTGAATTTCCTTTCTCTTATTGTATAATCCTAATATAACTATGTTGTGCACTAAAAATGCATCCTATTATAAAGCCTTTTTAAAAATAGTTTCAATACTTTTTTGAAAATGGTTAAAAATTTTGAACCTGCCAGTATTTCGCCAAACCATTCTAACAAAAACTTATCATGAAATCTGATGAGATGTTCATCTGATTTCTGATGGATGTCATGAGAAATCAAAGGAAAATTTTGCAAAGGGTAATGCCACTGTGACAGAGCCTTATAATGTCAAGTTCATCAGTCCCAAGTGCGACCACCATTTTCCTCCATTTTGTTTGATCCTGTGCGAATTGTCTGTCAGTCAAGCAAGTAAATAAATATCAAACTAGAACGGCACTCGTAGATCACATAGTCTAACTTTGTGCGCTCAATTTAAACAAACATACTATCGTTAACTGAACATGCTATTACTATGGTTCACTGATATTATGGCTCGCATACCCTTATCATCCATGCACCCTATTATGTCACATACATTGCCATTATCCATAGCTTTATTGATTCATTATTAGGATATTTAATGACCACTTCTGTGCACTTGAAGGCTAAATTGTGTCAATAAAGAAGAAAATGGGAAAAAAAATTTAAACTATATTCCCCATGGCTAGTCAATAAGATGTATGATGTTTCACATCGATCTGTTAAGCGGTTCTGCAGAAGAAGAATTTTTACGTTTTCATTTTCAATCCAACATGGCCACCGCACCACGTAACCAATGATGTCATAAATTAAATTCTTCACTCGCATCGGGTCGTAGATCAGATATATGAAGTTTCCGGCATACATGCCCACGGTACCAAAAGTAATAAATATAAGGATTTCGATTCAACCAGTTATGGCTGGAACACCACTTCACTGATTATTGGATCATTGGCACCCTGTTTCCCCATGGAGAGTTGATGACGTATGCCAAGTTAAAAAAAAATTTTTGTTGTTGATTGGTTTTGGAGAAAATGTACAAATTTTTTCCATTAATCCAACATGGCTGCCATACCATGTGACATAGGACATTAGAGTTATCAATAAAATATTCTTCACAAGCAAATACGACCTGTCGCTTTGCTGATGGGAATACTAAAGTGGGGAGGGAGAAAAAGAAGGGAGAAGAGGGAGAGAGGGGTGGGGGAGAGAGAGTGGTGAGAGTGAAGAGGAGGAGGGGAAAGGAGAGAGTAGGGAGGGGGAGCAAGGAGGGGTGGGGGAAGGGAAGACAGTGTGACATGAGAGGAAGGGAAGGCAGACATGCGGTGGAGCGTTAATTATGATTCATACCATCTCATCAAAATAATTCTGCATAGAATAACAGTGAAGATGGAAACAAAATAATGTCTGAACCAGTCATACCAATGGTCATACTTTTGACACGGTCGTACTATGAATGCTGCCTGGAGCGTCGGAGACCAACGCCGCCCAGAGACGAACGCCCGTCCGGACCTCCCGGATATTTCCAGAGGCGAATGCCCGTCCAGACATAAACACCGCCCGGACACGTCCGGAGACAAACTCCCATCCAGACATAACACACCATCTGACTCTGGACAGAGACAGACAGTGGAGGGGGAGAGTGAGAGAGGTGTCGGAGGATGGTGCTGCACTGTATTGAGAGAGATAGAGAGACAGAGGTGGGGGTAGGGTAGTTTGCAGAGAGGAATGTTATGCTTTATGAATATGTACACACACACAAACAACACACACACACACACACACACACACACGCTTGGCTGATATCAGCAATTTTTCAGGAATCGGCAGGTTGGAGTCAGTGTGATTACGAACTGCAGTACTTGCTGAATACAACCCAAAAACCTTGAATAGCTTTCACCGAAAAACAACACTGCATTTATATAGATGTTTCAGGGATATGTTCACAAACATTAATCTTTATAAACAGCTGCGTGTGACGGGTGGGAAAAAAATTTGGCTCGGTAATTTAGGAAACACGTCAATATGGCAAACAGCTCGGAAATCTGGTTATTTCACAACTCACTCAGGGTGACTGAGCACGAACCAGTCGCTCAGGG
>CM068952.1:108064757-108078250 GCA_035128595.1 Eptatretus atami | reverse complement strand
ATACACACACATGGACAGAGAGAGAGAGAGACACACAGAGACACACACACACACACACACAGACAGAGAGAGAGACACACACAGACACAGAGAGACACACAGAGAGAGAGACACACAGACAGACAGAGACACACACACACAGACAGAGAGAGAGACACACACAGACAGAGAGAGACACACACAGACAGAGAGAGAGAGACACACACACACACACAACACACACACACACACACACACACACACACACACAGAGACACACACACACAGACAGAGACACACACCACACACACAGAGACACACACACACACACACAGAGACACACACACACACACACAGACATACAACACCAGATCACGTGTCAGTAAAAAATAATAAAGAGCAGAGCATCCTGTCATTCGATAATGTGATTTGACGTTTATTTTGCTCTTGCAAGATAAAATAATAAAAATTTTAAAAGCACTCCTCCATTTGACCTCGAGCACCAGCACGTGACCGTACGTGAGCGGTCGTATCAAAATAAAAACCAGACATGTGCCGAGACTCGGGATCTATTGTGCCTGATGAAGCTGGCTGTGAATCTGGTGAAACGTTGCCTGAGACCGGGTCTGCTCTCGCTTTGTTGCTCAAATTAGCGGAGTCGATCTAGTTTTTTTTTTTTATTTGAAACGCGTTATACTACACTCTCCTGACACCAATTAACTATAATTTTGAAGTCCTTTGAGTTTTAGATCTCACTCCTGATACCGAATGTCGTGTCCACGCCAATTAAGACTGATGCTGGACAGATAGACCGAATTGGCTTTTACTCCCTTGGACATGCCAATTAATGGCGGCCTTGCGTGCGTGGGAATCACAAGAAGCACACGAGGCTCTTAACTCTTAAAACCAATGGGTTTATTTCCCAAACCAAATAACAGGGGATGGTGATCATGATTCTGGAGACGACGGTGGGTTGAGGTGGGAAGAAAGGGGGGGACATGGAATCGATTGATAAATAATTCTATCCAATGACAATAAAACCTATGGCACCACACACCAGACTTATTCACAGACAGGGTAAGGTAACGACAACCGGGTGAGGCCTTAGCTGATGGTGGATGAGGAAGCAGGCAGGAGAGACGACCAGGCGATGATGCAGGAGACGAAAATTAGGCAGGGTGATGAACAAGCAGCAGGAACAAGGCAAAAGCAGGAACAAGGCAAAAGCAGGAACACGAGAAGACAGGCAGGCAGGCACGCTCCACAGACAGTGGCAGGACCACGGTCAAAAGGGAGGTTCCTCCTTGAGGTCATCCACCAACTGCCTTTTTTTCTTTCGAACCTTCGTTCCACCTCTCTCGCTCCTCCCCTCCAAGAAGATGAACTCTGCACTTTTGGAGGCGTTCATAACTCTGCCCCTCAGGAGGCGATGAAAAGCTCCTCCCCTCGCTGTCTGGACAACACCACCTCTTTCACTAGGGCCTCACCTCGGCACCTCGCTCGGAGGGATTACAAGGAGTTGCACGTACAATTCCTTACCTTAAACCCGAACTAATTATTACCATGCACAATCCCCTACATGGTACACATTCAAGCAAGATAATCCATAAGCTAACGTTTCCCAACTTGATCACATCAAGAATGGTTAACTACTCATACACGGACCAAACGATTCAATACATTTCTATCTGTTCTCAGGTAATATATAACCCCCCCCCCCCCCGCCCCCAACGTAACAATATTTTTGCACTTTCAAGACCATTCTGCTTGATGAATAAAAGGTCTACCTGTCTGTCTTTCTTTCCTATCTCCTCTCTTACCACTTTGTGCATTGTCAGTCAACCTCAAAGCCATACTTAACAATGTTTTGCAATTTTGTTTCCGTCGTCCAAATTTGCTTCCAACTCCTCCATTTATTCCACTCTCTTGAGTCAAAAGTAGACTTTTCTCAAAGCGTTCACCATGCTGGATTATGTTCTGGCATTCCATTGGGCGGTGTTTCCGGCACCACTAAATCACAGGATTGCTGTTCTTCCATAGCCCTCCTGTCGTGTCAATTCCCACATTAACCCATCTCACATCCTTGACAGGTATATCAGATAGTTACAAATACAGTAATGTATTTGTGTACTTTCAATTTTTTTAAATTGTTAATATGTTTACAGTGACCATTTTGAAATGCCACTCACTTTAATTGAGGGGTATACCTCACTTGATGCAACTCATCAAAACACACTTTTGCACTTTCGAGACCATTTTTTTTTTCATTAATCATGGGGAATTAAATGGAGGAGGTGAGTTGTCTGTCTGTTTCAGCACAATCGGTGTTTGACTTGTGATGTGTAATCTTGCTCCACACAAGTATTTAGGGAAGAAACACAATTATTTATGATATTTTGTGCAGAAATATGAACTAACAAAATCTTGAGTATCACTGATGGTAAACAGGTATTTTTACCTCCGCCACCAAAGGTGGATGTAGGTTATGTTTTCAGCCCTGTTTGACTAAGAGCAGGATATCTCAAAAGGTTATGGACAGATTTGAATGAAACTTTGTGTACAGATTGGGTGTGTGACAAGGACCAATTGAATCAATTTTGGTGAAGATCTGAATCCAGATATCAGAATTAAAAATAAACTTTTAAAGTGATTCTTCACCATTGAAAAATGGGGCCAAAAACACTTTGGACCGATAATGACAAAACTATGGGGATGAGTTGGTCAGATGACAATAACAAGCCAATTCGATTTTGGTTCAGGTCAGCAGATCTGGCCTATCAGTGGGAGAAAAGACAAAACTGTTCAGCCTAGTGGATGTATGCGCCCTACTGAGTGCCGTTATAGTTATTAATGTAGCTTCAATAAAAATCGAATGGGGGTGGCGGGAAGGGGGGGGAGTTCTCAATGCTGCCTGGCTAGGTGAGCTCTTCCCGGCAGTAGTTTCGGCCGTGAAAGAGTAACAAACAAACGCACAAAAACACACACAAATCTATTTATAAGATTTTTCAACGTTTCAATGCACTTGTGCCAAGACCCTGACATAGCTGTTTTTTTTCTGATGCAGAGCCTTTGTGAGGGGTGGGGGGATTTTTTTTTTTTGTATCCATGACGACCCTGGGTACCCCCTGTAGCACATTTGCAAAATTTGGTGAGATTGACCCAGCTGTCTTTTTTTGTTGTTTCTATGATTTTCAGACATGCACACAATACATAGAGAATTTCCTTGTTTGGGTGGATGGTGGGGGGGGGGAATGGGACGGGGGGGGGGTTGGGATGGTAGTTTAATGCCTTGTCTAGATTCAGAAGTTCCGACACCCAAAATTTGTGGCTCGAGGTGGCCGACCAGTTTCGGTCCTGAAAGAATAACTCACAAACGCTTGAAAAGATGTCTATCGATTTTTATTTTTTATTTTTGCTGTTTAATCTGTGTAATCGGTGTAATTTATCATTGGTGTGCTATCCTTTGAGTTTTATCCTGTTTAGTTTTATTATCCAGATCTCCCACAAGCTACCGTTGAGTACAATGCAAGCAGATGTTGTTGCATTGTGAAGCATACTCTCCTTCATAATACAGTAAATGTAAACCCTACTTGTTTAGTCTGCCAATAGTTTTGTAAAATACATAGTTCTTGGTTGCGAAGCTCAGAATTCAAAATTTCAAATGGTTGGATTAGCAAATCAAATATGATAATCTGTAGTTCAAGGTTGTGATGCACTCACTGGCTGCTTGAAACCATGGAAGGTTGTCACTCATGAATTGGATCTATGTTTAACCGGTGTTTTGGTGAGTTTGTTGTGATTCAATGTTAAGTCATAAAATATTGGTCATTTTGATGAACATTTCTTGATTGCTGTTGAGTCATTTGTTTGTTTCAGCACAATCGGTGTTTGACTTGTGATGTGTAACCTTGCTCATGCTTTCTTTTCTTCCCAACTTCATCCCTTCTCCAGTGTGCTTAATCGTAGTCCTTCTGCACTGCTTGCGGAAATAATTCTCATTGACGACTACAGCGCAGAGGGTAAGATCTTTCAGTCACAACTTGTATGGCATTTTCTTTTACTAAAAGGAGCAGCATCCGCCGGTCACCCTAAAGGGTGACGAGAGGAGGGAGCGGGAAAGGAGAGGGAAAGAAGCGGGAGAGGGAGAGGATAGAAAAGAGACGGAGGGAGAGGAAGGGGGAAGGGGAAAGGGGAGGGGCGAGAGGGGAGGGAGGAACGGGAGGGGGAGAGGGAGGGAGGGAAACGGGGGAAGGGGAGAGGGGAGGGAGGGAAACGGGAGGGGGGGGAGGGGAGGGAGGGACGGGAGGGGGAGAGGGAGGGAGGGAGAGGAGGGGGAGAGGGGAGGGAGGAAAGGGAGGGAGGAGGGAACGGGAGGGCGAGAGAGGAGGAAGGGAGGGAAACGGGAGGGGCGAGAGAGGGGAGGGAGGGAAACGGGAGGGGCGAGAGAGGGAGGGAGGGAAACGGGAGGGGCGAGAGAGGGGAGGGAGGAAACGGGAGGGGCGAGAAGAGGGGAGGGAGGAAAACGGGAGGGGCGAGAGAGGGAGGGATGGAAACGGGAGGGGCGAGAGGGGAGGGAGGGAGGAAACGGGAGAGGAGGAGGGGAAACGGGAGGGGAGGGAGGGATTTGGGGGGGAGAGGAGCGGCGAAGGAGGGAAGAGCGAGGAAGGGGCAGCGGGAAATCTGTTTGGTCCATCACTTCCTCATCCTGCCCTCCATCCCATCCATCCCATCCATCCCTTCCTTCCATCTATCCCTTCTCTCCATCCCTTCCTTCTATCCCATCCATTCTTTCATCCACTCCTCCTTTGGAGGTTGGTCACAGGATTTGCACTACAGCCACCGTAAAACCTTTCACTCTGCAAAACGCAAAGGAAACTGAAAACCCACTCCGTGGGAGTACCTCCTATGCAGCTGCCCTTCGCAGGACAGCTCACCGGATGACAAGATTGGGGCAAAGCCTTCAGGACCCCCACTCTTTGATGACAGGAAGAAAAACACAGGGTAATCTTCCCGGGTTGCATTGTGGTAGTTTGTGTCAGGGTGGTGCTGAGGTGTTGTCTACCAGACGGTGGTCTCCTTTGGTTAACCTGAAGCAGTCCCTTCGGGTGGGTGCCTGGAATGTCCTATTCCTAAGAGAGGATGATCACCTGTATGTTATCATCTGAGCTTAAGCATTTGAACATCCGTGTTGCAGCACTCTCTGAGGTTCAAAGACCAGATAGTGGCGAGATCATGGCGGGTGGTTACACCTACTATTGGTCTGGTTGCCTTGATGGTTGCCATGCCCAAGGAGTTGCTGTAGCTGTGTCCAATAAGCTGACTCCTATGATAATTGAGGTAACACCGGTCAACGAGCGTATTATGAGATGAAGGATTCGTCACTCCTTGGGTGTCATTTCCCTGGTCTCTGTAGACGTTCCAACTGAGGCAAGTGATCTCACTGTGAAGGATGCATTTGATGCCACGCTTAAGTCTGTGGTTGATCAGTGCCCCAGACGAGATACTCTTCTAGTCTTGGGGGATTTCAATGCATCGACCGGAACTGATAGGGATGGTTATGAGACGTGTTAGTCCCGACGGGTCTGGAACTGTGAACCAGAATTGCACTAAGTTCCTTGACTTTGCAAGAAGTCATGGACTTAGGGTGGCTGGTTCATGGTTTCAGCGCCCACAGGCTCATCGCTGGACTTGGAATTCCAACGCTGGTTGTTTGGCAAAGGAGATTGACCATGTCCTCATTGATGGTCACTGGAGGATGATCCAGAACTGCAGGGTCTACCGGAATGCTCAGTTCCTCAATACCGACCATAGGCTTGTTGTAGCAACTCTGAAGTTACAGCTTAAATCTGGGAGAATGACACCATCCCAGCCGAGGCTGGATGTTGGCAAGCTCAAAGATGAGAGGTTTTCTGAGGAGTTTGCGAACAGGCTGAGTGGGGTTTTGGGGGGTCTGTGTGCTTTGGGAAATCCTGAAGTGTTGTGGAGTGCCTTCAAGACCACAATCCTTGATGTTTCCGGTGGATGTCTTGGAACTCACCGGAGGGTGAACCATTGACCAGAGTCGCAGAGCCAGCCTTAATGGCAGAGCTGAGCTGTTCAGGGAGTTGAGGCATAAAACTACGTGCGCTGAGGGTGGTCTCACAAGGCCTATGTGCGAGGAATCTGTGAGGGGGTAGAGCATCACCTGTGGTCAGACGATTCTCATCCTGCTTACAGGGGAATTCGTGCATTGCATTCCTCCAAGCCCGTTCCTCGGTGTTCTGCAGTTAGAGCAGAGGGTGATGGGCTCTTGACAGAGGAGTCCAAAGTGAAGGCCTGCTGAGCCGGTTACTTTTAGCAGCTGTAGCAGGCTGATCCTCCAGCTGTTGAGTTGAATGTCAGGGGTGTTGCTATCCCTATTGCTGACCCTCCAATCAACTGTGATCCACCTTCGTTTGTGGAGAAACAGACTGCGGTGACCCGGTTGAAATTGGGTAAAGCTCCAGGGATCTGTGGCATCCATGCTGAACATCTCAAGGCTGGTGGAAATGCTGTACTCCTGTCGTTGCATGCAGTTCCGTGCTCTGCCTGGAACGCAGGAATCATTCCAACTGACTGGAAGAGGGGCCTTGTTGTCCCTTTCTGGAAAGGGAAAGGTGATCGCCAAGACTGCAACAACTACCGAGGGGTGATGCTGCTCTCAGTGCCGGACAAGGTCTTTGCTTGGATAATGCTTGATCAGATTCGCCACCATCTGCTTGAGCACCAGTGCCCAGAGCAGTCAGGTTTTACACCAAAGGGGTCAATGATTGACCGTATCCTTGCCCTTCAGGTCCTCACTGAATGCAGACGAGAGTTTCGGCAGGGGCTGCTTGCAGCCTATGTTTATCTCTGTAAAGCGTTTGATACAGTGAATCAGGATGCCCTCTGGAGGATTCTTGGTCTTCATGGGGTGCCACCAAAATTGATCAATCTGATGTCTGCACTATACTCTGGTACTGAGAGTGTTGTGAGATGTGGTGATACCATCTCCAACTTCTTTCCAGGTGTTACTGGAGTTTGTCAGGGGTGTGTACTGGCCCCCACACTTTTCAGCACTTGTAGGACTGGTCTAGGGAGGATGTCGGAAGATCAATCTGTGTTGCATCGTTTGGGAATGTCAAGATCTCTGACCTTGCTTTCACACATGATGCAGTCATCTTTGCGGAGATTCTGGATATCCTTTTGGTGGCCCTTGAGGTGCTGGATGAGGAGTCTGAGCCGCTGGGATTATGGGGTCAAAACTAAGGTCCAGGCTTTCAATGACATCTTGGATGCTGCTATCTTGTCTGTACCTGTTTGTGGCAAGGATGTTGAGGTCACGGAGAGATTCACTTACCTTGGCAGTGATATTCATGTCTCTGCTGGCTGTGAGCCAGAGATCAATAGACGTCTGGGTCGGACCTGGGGAGTTATGGATTCACTGGATCATGGGTGTGGCGCTGTTGCAGGAGGACAAAAGTCTGAGTCTTCAGGTCCTTGGTGCTTCCAGTTTTGCTCTGCGGATGTGAGACTTGGACTCCGACCAGGGATCTGAGATGGAGACTTAATTCCTTTGGTACCGGTCTCTTCGGATAATCCTTGACTATCACTGGTTGAACTTTGTGTCCAACGAGCGGTTGCTGAGAGAGACTCAGATGAGATTTGTTACCTGCATAGTCCGTGAGCGTCAGCTGCAGCTGTATGGACATGTGCCTCATTCTCCTGACACTGATCCTGCTCACCAGATTCTCTCAGCGAGGGAGCCTTGTGAGTGGAGGACGTCAATGGGCCGACCACGTGCCTCGTGGTTGCAGCAGATTGATCAGCATCTCAAGGAGATGGGGACGGGCCAGGCATCTGCCTGGGAAATGCCCAGGTGGAGGCCCCTGGAGTACTAGTGGAACGTGGACGCAGCGACATGCTGCTCTGGCGCATGCTCCCATATCTGACCTGACGGCTCCATCCCATCCATTCCTTCACTTCCTTCCTTCCTTCCATCCAACCTTTAATAAGTAACGACAGGCTTGGCACCGCACGACACTGCAGGGTACAACACAGGCAGGTGGTCGTACAGATGGACACTGTGGCTTGCAGTGTGGCCAAGTGGCTTAAGCATTCAAGGAAGCACTTCAACAAAATGGTTGATGAGGAATGGCTGGCTTGGCAAGCGATTAGCGATCGCCGATCCATCATATTATTAAACACCTTCCAGAGACGCCGAAATGTCAAATATGTCCGCATTGGACAAATTAATACTTTTTTTTTTTTAGCAGTCGGCACTGTTGCTAAGTTCAATTCTGGAGCTTAAATTTTGTAATTCGGCTCAGTTGAAGAGATTCTCGAGGTTATGGCGTGCGGAAATGAAATAAAGCCACAAATTCTGGAGTTTGGGCATTTATATGCATTTTAATGTCTCCAGTGATTCATAGGTATGATGATCAGGCGTTCGTTGATATAAGTGAGGAAAGTGAAAAAATAAAATACTTTATCGTTAAGAAATCGTGGCCTGTTCCAACTCGAGGCATTGATGAGCATGCTGAACAAAATGGCGAATTAAGACCCCAGCGAGATAACTGAGGATGTGACTTAAGACCCCATCGAGAGATCGAGTTGGCTGAGGATGCTCATGATGAAGGAAATAATTAAATAAGGTCGTTAATTATCTTCAAAAGGGCTGTTTTAATGAACCCAAACACCCAATTTTCACTCATGCACTTCCTTGGAGTTCCCTTAGTATGTCTGCAAAGTTTCAGGGCTCTAGGTTTAATGGTTTTGGAGTTAAGGAGGCGACACACACACACACACACTGACACACTCACGTTTGTTATTGTAGACTGGCAAAGTACCCGCCTTACGGACAATCTTGTTCCAAGCATGCAACATGTTCTTCTGACGCATACCTTCGTTTGGGTGTTGTATAGGCAACTGACAGCTCTGTGTTGGCAAAAAAAAAAATACGTGTTTTGTGCATGAAGTAAAAACATACCTACTGTTTATAATTGAAAACAGCTCACTGCACTGGAAAATGTGGGGACAGGAATACTGTACTGTAAATGGTGGATACTTGTAATACTTTCCTCCACCTAGAGGTGGTGCTACATGATACACATTTCCAGGGAGAATTTACGTCCCCCCCGACCCCACGAAGACCACCGGCAAAGATAAAAACACCCCTATACTTTAATTGGGGTCATGGTGATCCTATGTAGTTATTCTGGATGTAATCATCCCAGAACTGTAGGAGTAGCGCGACAAACAAACAAGCAAACACCGGTCCGTGAATGTTAGTAAGGATTGATTGGTACCAATTGGTTCTACCGTTTGGGCAGGCGTGTTCTTCTTCTTCTTCTTCTTCCCCTGCCCACTTTGTTCATAAAATCTGTTTGTTGACGAGAACTTCTGTGTGATCATCCAGAAACGGGAACTCCATACATGCATAGAGAATTGGCAGATAACCCTTAAGGCGCCAATAAAAGTGAATCGTCTGTGACAGTTTACTCCATCATTCCTGGCAGGCTGATTTGTCGCAGTCGTTTGTCTGAGACTGATATATGTGCAAATTAACAGGCGGACATGGAGACCTGTCCTCCTTCTCCACCCAGTGGGCGGGTCAGTCATTGAAGATCCTTGACCGTGATATTTATTTTTTGTGTTTGTATGCAGCCTGTGGCTGCTTCGTTGCATCATTTTTGAGGGGAAGCTGTGCCGGTGATGCAATGCCCCCTGTTACCAGTAAGCTGGTACTCATTTTGCAGACCTCGGAAGGATGACAGGTTGTCAACCCACTCGGTGTTGATTCAACGACGCAACAGACAGGGGCTTGAACTCAAGACCCTAAGATTTTAAGCCAGCTACCCTAATTGTTAACCCAACACCAGGCTTTGTGACCATTGTAATAGTAATACTTCTTGAAGCAATATAAAATTTTTAGAATAGTACACGGAAATAACACACACACACACACACACACACATACGATGATCACAGCAACAACTACGTGTTATAAAAGATCCTTCTTTCACGTGTTTCACTTCATTTTGCATCCTCATTGAGACTCACAGATGGACATGCAATATATTTTTGAAGTGAAACCGAGCTGACTTTTGATTAAACCTGTCAGCTAAGTGATGGGTAGGCACACCTTGGGTTCATAACAAGCTCAAATGAGCTAAGATCCTCGTCCTCTTAATGATGCGTCTACTTACGTATACGTGGATGTATCAGGTTTGCGATAATTTCTGTGCTAATGCCCGGCTTGATTCCCGCAAGCAAAATTCAAACACTTGCCTAGTTTCGGAGATAATGGTATCGGCGATTTCCATTAGCGGCGATATTATGACGTCAACTTTTTTTCTAGAAGAATTCGAAATCGTTACCGCTGCGCGTGGGCTTTCTGCATATAATGGCAAGTTTCACGAAGATCCGATGAAAACTCTGGGTTGTGAAACAAAAATGTCAAAAATAGGAATGACGTCATAAAAATTGATATGACGTCATAGTGATGTATCATATGTGCGGTATTTCATCTCTGCTAATGCCCTGTTCGATTCCTGCAAACAAATTCAAAAAGCTTGCCTAGTTTCGGAGATAATTTTTTAGTGATTTCCATTAGCGGAGATATTTTGGTCCTAACTTTTTTTTCTAGGAGGAATTTTCAAAATCGGAGATGGTTACTGTCTGCGCAGGGTATTTTTACATATATATGCCAAGTTTCAGGAAGTTTCGATGAAAACTGTAGGCTGTGAAACAAAAAGTCCACAAGAAGAAGAAAGAACAAAAACGTGAGTAAGACTTAAGAGATCCTCCACGAGGATCTAAAAAGGTGGAGAATGGAGGGATTGGAGAAGGAAGCAACTTGGGTTCATCTTTGGGATCTTGGGGTGTAAAGGGTGTGTTTAATATCTGCCATTGTTGTATACATAATGTGCAATTTTTAATTTTTTTATTTATATATAATATTGCAAACCTAAGTTATGTGGAATTAATAATCATAAAAACAAAGTAAGAAACTTGCAAGAGCCATAAACAATGAGAATATGGAAGTAGATGGTGAATGTATTGTTGCTACAGCGGACCATAAATAATTAAAACTCATTAATTTGAATCATCTCAGATTCTGAATTCTCATCGTTAATAATTTAACACGCTCACCAATTCATTTTTGAAGTTCGAGTGATCGATTTTCCAGCTTAAGCAGACGACAATTATAAGGCTCACGTCCATTCGCTTGTGCTGCTTCACTGGCTGGAGTAAACTTTGAGCTTCAAAAAATCTCATGAGAATGATGGACATACAAACAAAATGTTTAACACACAAAAAAAAAAGATTTGTTTCCCTGCAAAAAATAATGCTGATCAAACTGTTATGTAGGATCTCTATAGATGGACATCTCTACAGGTGTAACCAAGATGGTGGTCTGAACCATGCTTCCTTCCTGTCCATTGACTCATTCACCAAATAGCTTTCTGTACTCTCAATGCAGTCCATTACTGTAGACAATGGCTGGCAAGATGTCCTAGAGGTACACACACTCGCCTTTAAGCAGTCTAGCCTGAGTTTGAATCCTGACGCAACTATAAACTGTCATTGCAGGCTTTCACAGGTGGGGTGATTCATCAATGTGTGTGCCGGTCCCTCGGATGGACGTTAAACTGGATGTCCCATCTACCAGCATTAGTTGGTGGATGTTAAAGATCCCACTGTGTCCTTCGCGAAGAGTAGGCGAGCTATCGCCAACACCTTGTCCCAAATTCCTTCCCTAACCTATATGTAGCACCGCATGACCGTCCAGCCGTGTCTTCAGCGAATGATGCTATCCTATGGTCTTGTGCTGCATACAAAAGAAGAAGACTGTAGACAAATTCATCCTCATTTCTACTTTCCCATCATTGAGTATACGGTTTAAAGATCTCACTGTGATTCTGTTTGAAAAAAAAAAAGAGTTGGTCTGAAGTGCCAGTACCATGGAATGTGCTTCATAGAACACAGCAATATAGCTGGCTTCACACCCAGTACCTTCACAATTTGCCTCTCCTCTGCTTCATTTAACTTGGCAATGATTTTCCATCGCTCATTCTGCATGAACTTTTCGTGCTGAACACAGCTGTTGTCATCCTAAGGATGAATGGGAACCATAAAAGAACACACACCAGTATAATACTTCATTTACCCTTGTGCTGGCCTGTATTGCAGTTTCATGTAGTCTCAAGTTGGCAGTAAAGTTACGTTTTTGGCTAAAGTTACTGCTGCCATTAGTGACGGTTGGGGTTGGCACTGCAATTGTGCTGAGGTTATGGTAACGGAGTTCAGGTTACTGCTGGCAAAGTGAAACGGTTAGGGTTCAGGCTGGTGCTTCATTTGTGCTGAGCTCAGCCTTGATACATAGTGATGGAGTCAATGTTAAACTGACTGCAATGCTGTGCATTGAGTCGAACCTTGCTTAGTTTGGAAAGCATATGTTACCAGTACAGAATAATGCGACTCAAAACATACACGTGGCTTGTATTCTGTCCATAAAACAGTCATTAGCTTTGAGTGCATCTTGTGGTAGCCGGAAAACTGCCTCGTCTGCAGAAAAGTCTGTATAGCTCGTATATAGGTGTGGCAAAGGTAATCTACAGGCATGCAATACTTGTTTGTAAACATTTAGGGAATAAATTAAAAAAAAATAGCAAGGTCATTATTTTATTTTGCAATACTTGTCATAATTTTGTAACTTAACTTGGCAGATCCTCTTGGCCTAATCTGAACTTATTTGCACACTGTTGTTGACTCTCAGCATCCGACTGCCAGCTCCTAACTGCCCTGCCCAAGGTCACCTGCTTCAGGAACATGAAACGTGAAGGTGAGTTCTGACATCACCTCACTGTCACCATAATCGCCATCTCTCTGGCTTTCTTTGTTTAGTTGTTTGTCCATATGATCTATTTCAAATTCATTTTAATGGGAAATGAATTGTTGAAATTTTAAACACTGAGATTTACTAGATATGATCCTTTGGTTTTTTTTTTTCTTCTGCGGTACATCGTTGTATGGAAAAAGCAAATACACTGCAGTAAACTCAATTTCGGGAATTTCCTGTGGATTTCTGTGGAGGCAGCAATGTTTTACCATTGGAAGTTCCTGAATATTTATGAAAAGCATGTGTTGTAAATCTGTTTGTGCCCAATAAAGCTCATTTGCACGATGCACTATATTTAGTGACCATAGACCTATATTCAGTGAACGAAGGAGCTGAATGAATATACATCTTTGTGCTGTCTGTGTGTCTCTGCTTATCCACCTTGTCAGCTTAATGTATCATGTAAACAAACCAATTGTACCCTACAAAGGCAAGATATATATAGCTCTGCTTCCACAAAACTTGTCAGGAAATTTACAAAACTAGTACACCCACTCCCTCCGGGAGCAGCAGGAAGGGTCATGTTATTATCCTCTCTGGGGTATATACTGTAGATTATAGTACATCTAGGCTCGGGTCCGTAAGTCTTTGGTCGACACGATAAACATAGAAT
>CM068952.1:108057257-108059757 GCA_035128595.1 Eptatretus atami | reverse complement strand
CATCCATCATCCACTCAGGGGAGTGGTCTCCTCGTTGTCATTCCTGGAGGTGGAGGCGAGTGCTCCTGGGCCCCGGGATGTTGGGGCTGTTTCACCAGCGCTCCACACATGGGGGTTACTGTCACCGTCTCCTTTGATAATGAGCCCTCTGCATCCGCGGAGGTGCTCAGTCACATGTCTTTGCAAGCCAATTTGTGTTTGAATTCTTGCCACTGGGAATTGGGGTTTTCCCAGGGGAAACAAGGCGTGCTCGCCACGCCCATTGCTCATGCCGTGGGTACCGTGCATATTGCACACCTGGTCCCGTGGAAAACGATTTGCAGCCAAATCCGTTCCGTTTCGCCGTCCGTGCTCCAGTGATTTATCTGCCACGGAGCGTTTCCATGCGGCCTCTCTGAAACCATCAACACATCGTGCCACTGTCCGTGCTTGGGCGGTCTGCGAGGCACGGACCACGCACACTCCCGGACATGCCGTGCAAGCGTCTCTCGCGGGGCCGGCATGGTTTCCAATACAACTCTGTCCCGCTCAGGAGGCTCGCCCCTCCGTCCGCTACACGAACCACTACTCCGTCCGGGTGATCAGTGTCCCACTCTTTCTGTGCACTCATCCATGTTATGTCACATGCACTCCACACATACTCTGGCACATTGGGCACTCCAAGAAACCCCGGGTCTTTGATTCCCCCCAAGCTCGACACACACCCAATCGCATCATGTACGTGCCCGGTCTCGCCATGACTCATCTTTGTTATACTCACCTCCTCCCGTTCTTCGAGCACTCCATCACGCTGCAAATAATAACACGTCCATGCATTCAACATCTCTTATTTTACTCTACTACCTGTTTCTACCTGTTTTGCTTTAATTTCAATAATCTCGATTTTTACCTCATCCACCTCCTCTTTAACCATCGTAATTCCCGATGTGCCCTTGTATTCCCCCTCTAAACGTCACCTTCGTTGTTCTATTTGTGTTTCCATTTCCCGTTACTTTGTTCCCATCGTCTGTGTCACTTCCTCTACTCTCTTCGTTAGTTTCTCGTGGTGCCATTTTAAATTCGTTTTTAAATTGCGTCATCTCTCTTGTTGTCACCTTCTTGGCGGCTCTTAACTCCTTTATCGCCCCTGTGTTCTTCTCCATTTATCCTTCAACTCATTCTGTCCTATCGTCAGTCCTTCTACCCGTCTTTATCTTCCAATCTCCCATCAGTCTGCCTCGCTCTCCCTCATCTCTTCCGGGACACCGATCCGACACTCCCTTACCTCCTCTCGTACCGCTGCCATCTCTCTGCCATCGCTTCACTCATCTCCTTTTTATTTCCTCGCCCATCACGTCCATTTTTCTGCTCATCGCTTCCATCTGCTGTTGGTTTCTTTCGCCTTTTATCCATTTTTTTTCTGCTCATCGCTTCCATTCTGCTGTTGGTTTCTTCGCCCTTCACGTCCATTTTTTCTGCTCATCGCTTCCATTCTGCTGTTGTTTTCTTCGCTCGACATTTTCATTTGTGCATTAATTGCTTCATGAACAACATCATGTCAATCTCGGGCTGCACTAGGTGGCGATAACCCGGCGTTCTGCGCTATCAGCGCCGCATTTTCCAAAGAGGCCAATGGTGGGGGGTTATTTTTCCTTCTCTCCTATTGCTTCCTCTTCACCTCCATTGTGACTTCATCCGGGTCCTGGGTCAATCCCGTATCCATATTTACATCATCTACATGGCCCACCGGACCTGCCCGTGTTGGTCCGCCATTGTCGTCCCAATAAATTTAATAACCTTTTGTCTAACCGCTCTGAATTTTGAGGTGCGTGAAGTGCACCACAGGTCCACGACCTGACACCAATTTATTGATCAAGGGTTTCGAAAAAATCTCCCACTCCCGACACCAGTTGTTGCGGCCACGGGTACCGAGACACCAGCTTGTCACCCAAGGGGATTAATCCCCGGTTGTCCTCAGTAGAGCCGGACCTGGGGCCACTGCTCACAATTAACGTTGTGGTACGGTGGGTTGTTTTAAAACTACGAACACCACCCAGTCAACCACGAGTTCCAGTGCCCGTCGTCTAATTATTCCGTTTAACTCGAGGTCACGTGGTTGCCTGAGCGGGGAGCGTGCCCTCGGCAAAGCACCAATATTATGTGATTAGATTTTAATTGGGGTGGCCAAGCGTTTTAACCGCTGGCTTGGCATGCGACTATTTTTGCGTCAATCTGTGGTAATTACCTCCAGCTACTCCCGGTTCGGACAATGCTAGACGGAATGAGGAAGGACAAACAATGGACAGGTTGGACAATCAAACATATTTATTAATAATAACATAATATAAATAAAAAGATCCTTTATTTGGCTGAGGTAAATAAAGAACGAATTTCAAAGCAAAATCAATCAAAATGCCAGGAAAGAGACAAAGAGCACATGCTTATGGGGGGTTGACTTACTTACAGCTAAACGCAGACAAGGCTACCCAGCAGATCATTCAGGGGGAGGGGAGGGGGAGAA
>CM068952.1:107985640-108013752 GCA_035128595.1 Eptatretus atami | reverse complement strand
GGGGTTAACCCCCACGATAGGTATTTGCACCCAATTTCGATGAAAGTAGACCACAACCTACCATCACCCATGATGCATCAAAGTTTGTTCACACCATTAACAAAAAATAAATAAATAAATAAAAATCGGGCTTGAAGGAAGTGTACCCAAAGGAAGTATTTGCTTTCTTCTTAGAAGCTACACACACAATTCCGATGAAATTTGACCACAACCTTCATCACTCATGACGTACCAAAGTTTGTTCATGCTATTTTAAAAATTGGGGTCGGAGGGGAATTCCAATGGGGTGGGGGGGGGAGGGCAGGGGGAAGTTGCCCCCCAAAATAGGTATATGCTGTATCATTGGTACATTTTGCTCATTCTGGCCCACGTTGACTTCCTCCTCAATAATCGTTCGACAATCATTCCACTCCTCAATAAACACCCGTGGGTATTGCCCCTATAATTTACCTCCGCCACCACATGTGAAAGGAGGTTGTTTTCACCCATGTCTGTCTTTTTGTGTACAGGATTTCTCCAGAAGTTGTGGACAGATTTGGATGAAATTTTGTGGACACGTTTGGTGTGTGACAAGGACGAAGTGATTAGATTTTGGTGAAGATCCGGATCCGACTATTAGAATTTTTTCAGTGATTCTTAACCATCGACAGATCGGGCCAAAAATGATATATAGCATAATATCTCAAAAAGTGGTGGACGGATTCGGATGAAACTTGGTGGACACTTTGGGCGTGTGACAAGGAAGAATTTATTCAATTTCGGTGAAATCTGAATCCGAATCAGATTGATTTTTTTGAGATTTTTCACCATTATGAGATAGGGCGAAAACGATATATAGCACAATATCTCAAAAAGTTGTGGACGGATTCAGATGAAACTTGGTCGACATGTTGAGTGTGTGAAAAGGACTAATTGATTCGATTTTGGTGAAGATCTGAATCCAGATCCTGATTCGAGAATTTTTCAAGTGATTCTTCATTGAGAAATGGGGCCTAAAACGATATATAGCACAATATCTCAAAAAGATTATGGATGGATTCTGCAGAAACTTTGTGGACATGTTGGGTGTGTGAAAAGGACTAATTACTTCAATTTTGGTGAAGATTTAAATCAGCTTTAATTAAAAAAAAAAATTTAAATCCAGATACGAGAATTTTTAAAAGGAATTCTTCACCATTGAGAGATGGGGCAAAAACTATGTACAGCATGATGTAAAAACTATGTACAAAAGTTGTGGACGAGTTATGACAAAACTAGGTGGATGAGTTGGTTAGGTGACGAGAACAAGCCGATTCGATTTTGGTTAAGGTCCGAATTCAGATCCTATCAGTGGCATATAAAACGTAAACTGTTCAGCCTGGTGGAGGTATGTTCTCTATCATGTGCCGCTCCGTTTCGCCAAGTTGTCACCGAGTGATTATTCATTTGTCTGTCTGTCTGTGTGCAGGATATCTCAAAGTTGTGGACACATCCAGATGAAATTTGTTGAGCATGTTGGGTGTGTGATAAGGATGAACTGATTAGATTTTGGTTAAGATCTTAATCCAGATCAAGCTACTGGAATTTTTAAAAGTGATTCTTCACCATTGAGAGATCGGGCGAAAAATGATATATAGCATGATATCTCAAAAATGTATTGGGCCTGATACATTCTCGTAGATCAGGCATTAAGGGGGGGGGTGCTCTACCGAGTGCCCTTCTAGTTCAAAAATGTATTGGGCCCGATACATTTTCGTGGATCACGCATAAGGGGGGGGGTGTGCCCTTCTAGTTCAAAAATGTATTTGGCCTGACACGTTCTCGTGGCAGAGGTATGCGCTTTATTGAGTGCCCTTCTTGTTCTTTCAATGA
Organism: Eptatretus atami; assembly: GCA_035128595.1. Taxonomy (NCBI): domain Eukaryota; kingdom Metazoa; phylum Chordata; class Myxini; order Myxiniformes; family Myxinidae; genus Eptatretus; species Eptatretus atami. The sequence continues at coordinate 108,011,901 of CM068952.1, read as the reverse complement.
ATTTGTAAAAATTTCGAAAAACATGTTTTAACTTTGTTATGTGTAGATCAGTGACAATATATTTTTTTTCATGAATCCATTTTTAATTCAGGGTGTGACAGCAAAATGTGAATACTTTCTGAAGGCACTGGAGCGCAGGATGCCAGACAAGGCTGGGGGCTTAAAACTTTATCACATAGCATGGTGAGAGCCGGTGTGCCAAATCATTAAATTTTTGGATGCCAAGGTTCTTGTCTTCCGAGTCCAGAATAAAGTTGCTGTAATGCTTGCCGAAGCTGAAAATTTTGGTTACTGAAAGATGTTGCAGTGATATCACAGTGTAAAGGGGAAAAAAAGAGCTGGATACAAGTCAGAAGGACACTGAAAGTTGTATATGGCAGTCATCTGGGGAAGTGATGATCAGGGAGGTCAGTGAATGAAGGTTGGACAAGCCACTTGTATCACAACAGTACAAGTCGAAGCTGGAGAACATGCGCCAAAAAATGTATTTTAACATCAAACGTCATTTGTCTGCTTCTTTAAAGTACAAGGCAAAGACAAACAAAACATTGGTTGGGAAATATTTAATATATTTAAATAATCCGCTTTTGTTTACAGAATTGATGCTTATGGAAGAACAAAAGAGGATAGACGAGGTAACACACTGATAGCGTAGTGGTGGTGGGGAAACAACTGCACACAAACGAGCAGGTGAATGAACGAGAGAGAAGAAGAAAAAGGAGACAGATAAGGGGGGGAGGAGAGATAGACAAGTGAAGGACAGATCTGAAGAATTCCGTCAGCTTACTGACTGCCTGATTCAATGGCCAGCTGGATCATCAGCTGGGAACCCTCCATCAACGTTTCAACCCTTCAATCTCAGAACTTCTCCGAATGGTAGATCCACAACCCTAGTTGTGTCCGAAGGCCATTCAATCAGGCAGAGAGATAAAAGCGGAAGGAATGGAGTGGATTTACCACCAATAGAAACAAACCAAAAAAAAAAGTTCAACCGTTGATGCTTTACCAAAGTAAACAATCCATTCTAGGGGGATTTGAAGAACTCCTTCAGCTTACTGACTGCCTGGTTCAATGGCCACCCGGATCATCAGCTGGGAACTTGCAAGACAGAGATAAACCTGCAAGTAAGAGGGATGGGTATAGGGAGGGTCACGGAGGGGGTTAAAAAACAAAACAAAATCACAGGGAGAGTTGAAGGACGATACTTCTGCTCACAGGGTACTGCTGACATGAAGATCCCGATACTGAAAGGTGGGGCCGAGGAACGAAATGAATAAGCTAGCTTCAAGACGACACGAGGTGGTGCCGTTAATGTGAACATTGTAATATAATCGTGACAAAGCTTACAGATGCATGAGAAAAGACAATGCTTGGCTATGAGAGGCACACATGCAAATATCCTCTGGTTTATGTACGTTTATGTATTGCATCAATTCATTATTGTCATCACTTCAGAAGACTTGAATAAATTTTCCTCCAAAATTAAAGCATCTTTTCATTTTGGTCGTAGAAAAATATCTTAAGATTCAATTTGCTGTACTGTAATTCGTTTTGGAAAGTAAAATTTTTCTGAAAAACAGCTAAAAACATTTTTTTTAATGCTGAGGTTTGAATTATGTCACCCCCCCCCCTTCTCTCTGATAGCAACGGATCGCTTTCGGCAATCCAAATAATAGCATTTTAAAAAAGTAAAATACGGTGCAAATCCACATTGAAAACTCAAGTATCAAAGAAAAGATATGTGAGAAGTCTTTGTTGAAATAAAATTTAAAAATAAATATAAAAAAGACCCCACACTTGTGGGCACTTGAGATTGGACTTAGGCAAAAAAATACAAATAACTTTTGCTTTTTTATTGAAAACAACGTTTTTACAGCTCGGTGTGAAGCAACAGACAAGGCCAAAAAAAACAAAACAAAAAAACGTTTCCAACTTCAGGACAGGAAAAGGATAAACCAATGGGTGCTTTATGCATCGGCCAAACTACAGGGAGGTCCACATGTCTTTTTAACCCTTGTTAGCAAACAACATTCCACGTTGTGATCCAGCTCAGCAACTGAAAGACACGAGTGATGAACGCCGTGTGGTTAGTGAGTACAAGAGCAAGAGCGATGGCCGTCATGAAGAACCGGGAGACACTCAGAATGCTGGTTACGTCCACATTTTGGTACTTCTGCCGAGTCGTGTTCATGAGGTTAGTTTGTGTTGTGAATAAAGACAGCCGGTGGCAATGGAAATCGATGAATTAAATTTCAAAAGGATTGAAATAAAAAAAAAAATTAAATAGGTAAAACAAGACACCTGGACCAGCTTATCATAATGCATGCAAACGTGGTTATGTATTCGATTCCATACTCGCACTGAGGTTCAACAATCGGCATCGAATCTGGCAAGCAAAATAATAAAATAAAACTTTGGCTCATTGTACTTCCACGTGAGAAACTGTGTGATATTTGCAAAACGCATCTGCGTGCTCTCTGCCACAAACATGACATCGATGCACCGTGGTGTTAAAAGCAAGGAAAAAGAACTTTTGAACATTATATCCAAACATGGGATCAGTCAGAAACAGAAGCTTCATTTTAACCTAAATGCTTTTCAACAGCTTACGAGCAACAAAGCACTACAAACACAAAAGCCACAATAATTCAAACATCCACCTCCGCAACCTTCCAACACGAAAATATCAAAAGTGTCAGGGTTCACTTGCTCGAGGCCTGTTGCGCCTGTCGCCTCAGCTGAATGTAGATCTTCTCTTTCATCCAGTCCTTGTTGTACGGCTGGTAGGTCTGTGTGTCCGCACGGTAGCTGTCAAAATGACCCATTTGCAGCAAGTCAAGCCCACATTAAGACGCCAACAACCGCCGTTGTTAACAAGCATACACGTGCCCTCTTCAATGTTAGTACCGAGACGACGAGCACCAAAATCGAGATGGAGCAGCAAGGTTTACAAAATGTGCTCAGATATGCCACTTGAGACTCGAGGTAAAATATTTTACATGCATAAAACTTCCAAAATGTATTACCATGTAAAAGAACCCATCCCCAAGGAGCTGGAGGTGTGAATGGCATAATGTCAGGAGGAAAAAAAGAAAAGCCAACTATTAAATTATCTTCAATTTCAAAACAAAAAGTGGAACTCTGGTACGTGTGAAAGGTGCAGCGAGAGATCCCAAAAGTTGTGAATAGACGTTTCACGTTCTTGAAAAGATTCCCCTCTTAGTCCAAGACAATTCCTTACACAAGACAGCTCAGGTCCGCCAGCTCATCGATGAAGTCAAATAGCTGGCTTATGTCATACGTGATGGATGGGCTGTTCGGGTTCATCCTCTTTAGATGCTCCTCGTAAATCTTGCAGACACCTAGTGGAAGATAAATGGGACAAACTCCATGGGAATCACAAATGCAAAATGTAACAAGCAGTTTATATTTTTGTCCTGGCTTGTTCAGTGTTTAGAGTACACGTGATGGATTATAATTAATCAACAATATGTTGATCGAAGCTTGCTAACCACCGTGGGAAGCAAGAAGCCGGCGTCCTGGGTGATAACCCTTCGTTTCAAAACTCTCGTGTTTCCGACGAAGGGTAAATGCCAATAACGTCAGCTCCTCTTGATCCTCACAGCAGTAAACGTACTTTGATTCATTGTTCTACCTGTCTGCAAATACAGAACGACACTAGCTTTCATTGACCAATTTATGGCAGATGTAGTTTCGTGACACGATGTGCAACTCGAGAGTTCATCGAACACTCTACCCCATGCAGTCTTGAGAAAAAAAAAGAAAGAAAAAAAAGACGTGGGAAGGGTCTTTTTAACACTTGCTTATTGCGTTTATGTTTTCTTCGAGCCATTTTGTCTGAATCTCAATATTCCACAACGTTGAGTGTGCGAGCAGCAAATTTGATTAGTCAAAATAGCAGAAGATGTCGTGATATTTTGGCCAAGTACTGCTGAAGGGAAGGTTATTAAAAGTGCCAAGAAGGCAGATTGTGTTTGACAGTGTTCCAGTCCAGTATATTATTCCATTGGAATAAAGTAAAGATTTTAAAGGTTGTATTACAAAAAAAAGACAAGAATGGTACTTTTCGACGTCGTGACGTTGACAGATATGCCTCCACCCACATTATTATTGAAGGCTTTTATGTTAAAAAAGCAACATGGCTGTCAAACGACATGACTGATGATATCATCAATGTATAACCTTCATGATATATATATATATATATATATATATATATACTAATAATATAGATATATATATATAATATATACTATATTGTTGCGAATTCGCAGCCCGCCGGCGTGCGAACGGCCACGTGACTCGAATCGCGACCGCTCGCCCACCGACGGCACATTCTGTCGTGACCCTCTCGGACTAACGCCGGGAGCCAGTCACGGGTGGGCCTTTCGGCCTCACCACGATGTGCCAATCGGCACCCGCGTGGGATAGGGTTGTTCGCCAAACTCGAACTACCTAAGTACCCACGCGGATGGTAAACCGGGCGATCGCACCTCGCCGCAGGTCGACTTCGGACACGGCCGCTTAAGCGGTCCGTTCCGTGCTATCGGGATAACCGAGCGGTGTTATCGTCGGCCTCGACGTTCCTGATTAATTATCGGGCGTCCCGCGCCCACTCAACCCTTTACGTGAAGCAAGATGGAGACCCACAAAGGAAAGGACGCCAGCGAAACGGGGGAACAATTCCACAGAAAGCATTTTATTAACACACAGATAGCACACATAAAGCATGTATTTATAGCCACAATTATCAAAATGCACATATCACATAAAAAAAAGAGTTACCGAGATACGCGTACACCGGCCACACCTACAGTTCTACTTTTCGGACACGGCGCCACACACACACGTTCACACAGAACCCCCAAAAGAAAATGGAAGTGCGACTTCCCTGAGTGTCGCTGTCCTTGGCGACCGTCCTCAGACGTGGTCCCGTCTGGCCGTGACTCCCCGCTGAGCGTGGTCGCGCAAGCCTTCCGGCGTGCCTCGTGCCTGCTCGTGTTGGTCCCCGACTCCACGGACCGAGCACCGACTGAGTACACCGACCCAAGAGCCACACACAGCACAGAAAAAGAACAAGGACGAGAGAAGCAGACGAGAAGAAGCACCAGATCACGAGAACGAGACAAGAGCTCACTCAGAGGAGCCGCCAGCGCACCGCCCTCTATACTCCCGGCGCCACGCCCTGTTTCTCCGCCCCCCTTTGCTCCACCCCTTCGAGGCGCTTCGAGAAAAGGGGCGTTCCCTCTCGTTCCCCTCCCCGCCATGCGGCGAGGAAAATCCGTCCTGGCGCCGGGCCAGGAAGAATGGCGGGAAGAAACAGGCGGAAAACCCGCCGCCACCGTTGTGCCTTCTTCTTCCTCTTGCGTCGACGGTTTCCAACGCGGAAACCGTCGTAGTGTGGACCGTGGAGGATGGCGTTCGTCAGCGGGGTAGTGGCGAAGATGGTGGTGGTTGTTGTGAGGGTAATTGAGACGGTTGGCGTTGTGGCGTAGTTGTGGGGTGGTTGTTCGGGGAGGTTTGTCGTTTAAAATAACAATAGAAAAAGAAAAACGGCTATCTCAAAGGATCGCAGCCCGAATCACATTAATTCCCTCTAAACAATGGTTTGGGCTAACTATACATGTACTTAAAAAATATCTCACCTACGGGACCTGAATGGTGATTGCGAATTTCCACAGCCGTAACACTATATATTGTACTGTCTATTCGGTGCATTGCCAAATCTTTCCTCCGTAGGTGACACTCATTCACAATGTGATGATAGTCTGACTGGGTGACCAGTCACATGCTGGGCTGTGTTTGAAATCCATTTGTAGAGTGGAGTGATGTTCTTACAGAGTGCAGATCCTGTTTAGTGCAGACCGCTGTTTCCAGAGGAGATCAAAACCTGGAGGTTCTCCATCGGCATCACTCACGAGTTCTTCATTAAGCCCTGTCACACCTTGACGATTTAGCCAACGTATGCCTACGTATGCAAATTGGGCTAAAACGCTGGCACACGTCGAATACGTTACGGGTAAGTTTGTATACGTTAAGAGCACGCTGGCATACGTCTTAGTACGCTGGCTATAGTCGTAGTACGCTGGCATACGTCGTAGTACGCCGAGCTGTTAGACATTTTCCATGCTTGAAATTCCCGACTATGCCAGCGTATGACTCACACGTTCCGCATAATGCTGGCCATAAGTTGTAGAGCACGTTACGCGATCGTTGACACACGTTACTTGTAAGTTACTCATAAATCGAAACACGTCGAGGTAATGTTTAGCGTACCCGAACATATCTACCTATGAGTAACGTGTTTAGGCACGTTACGTGATCGTTGACACACCGTCACACACGTTACTTGTAAGTACTCATAGGCGAAACACGTCAATGTATGGTTAGCGTCAGTGTTCCAGACCCCTGGTTTTTCTTTTCTTTTTTCTTTTAATTTTTTTTTTCTTCGTATGACGGTGATGTTGACACTTCGATTTCTAGTGCGTTATAATATAATGTAATTAAAAGGCTGCCGCTCAACGTTAAATCAAACCGTCATACGAAGAAAAAAAACCAGGGAGTCTGGAACACTGCGGCTAACCATTACCTTGACGTGTTTCGACTTATGTAACGATAGTCAGTGTGTCAACGATCGTGTAGCGTGCCTACAATATGCCAGCGTATGCGGAATGTGTGTCATATACGTCGAGAAATTTTCAAACATGTGAAAATTCTCGACTACTCGGCGTACAATGACGTATGCCAGCGTACAACGTATACAAACTTACCCAACGTATTCGACGTGCTGCCAGCTTGGTTCGGCAAATTTTTCATACGTCGGCATACGCTGGCAAACGTCAAGGTGTGACAGCGGCTTCACACTTCAGTGTCTAGTCGGTTGATTTGAATCGTCGAGCGCAGCCTATTAATAGCCTACGCCACGTGATCGTCTGGCGATACGCTGCCGCACGCGTATGCATAATTAGACTATCGTTGGCATAGGTTGTGAACGCCGACAACACGCTCAGCATTCGTTGGTATAAGTTATCTATATGTGATTAGAACGTTCTGTGTACGTTACTAATACGTTTGCATACGTCACACGTTATTATATGCCAAAACTTTAAAAAAACATCAATAGTTCAGCGTACGCCAGCGTTTTACATACATTTTGAGACCTTGCCATACACTGGCTAAAACGTCAAGGTGTGACAGCCCCTTTAGCAATGAATGTTGTTGTCTGTCTGGAGATTGCGGCACTTGTCCTTTGTGTTATATTGCCATCTTCATAGTAGCTGGACTACAATGAAAATGGCAATAAAACCTCAAGGCTGTTACAGAAAAAATAAATAAAGGTGACTTATTGAGAAGCACATTGCACCAATGTACATAAACCATGCCTTGAACCCTTGCACTTGATTGCAGAGCAAACAGAACCGATTGAAACCTTGCATATATGAGTGACCAATTGAGAAAGTAAAAATAAATGAATGATTCTTACTCACTGCCTCAATCTCATTTCTACTTTGGGTTCTTCAAACTCGGTTATTGGACAAGTAGATTATGCTGCCCAGTGCATGCTGTACAGGGTGTCCACAATGTCTTTTCACCTTGGCAATATACTAATCGATTTTCTTTTCTTTTTTCAGACCCATTGGAAATGTGTGATTGAAACGACTCCACGTTTCAAGAATGCATGTTGGCTCGTACGCCGTCAGGGATGCATTTCATCTTGTAACCCCAAAAATGATTCAGAAAATGTCACACAAACATTGTGTCATGAGCATGACAGTACACAAACAGATCCATTGGATGCAAGACCTATGTGACATTATTAAAGGTATGTATAATGTAATTATGTAATTGCATGCTGGGGTGGGGTAGTGATGTGTGCCTGTAATCCAGCTACTTGGAGGATGGGGATGGGAGGGGATCGCTTGAGGATGGGAGCTCTGTGATGTGCTGCTTAATAGACAGTACAGAGCCGGACAGCCGATACGGTGGCACCCAACCCTGATTGTCAGGTCACGCCAGATCAGATCAGATCTGTGACTTGCTGCAGGTAACACGTAAAACCCGTACTAACCTGTTCATGATGGGCGACTAAACCAGCTCCCCCTGGTGAGGAGGGTGTATGGACATGGACACCCAGCAGGATTAAATACAAAACCTGTCAAAGGGTGGAGGAGCTCCTTGGGAGCCAATCGCCATTCATAATTGGTGCCAAATACGTCTGTGGACATCCTCCTGCAAGTTGGTTACCTTTCCTATGAGGTTGGTGGTAGGAGTTGCACTTCGGCCACCAATTAAAAATTTTTTAAAAAACTTCATTCCGCAAAACACACAAAAAAACTGCAAAGATTGCGGTGGTGTGTATCGGGGTGGTGCTGAGGTGTCGTCCACCAGAAGGCGGTCTTCCCGAGTTAACTTAAGGCAGCCCCTTTGGGAGGGTGCCATGAGTGTCCTATCCCAAAGAGAGGATGACCACCCATCTCTGCTATGGAGTGTATGGACATGTGGCTCGATTATCTGACACTGATCCTGCTCACCAGATCGTCTCAGATGAGGGAGCCTCGTGAGTGGAGGACGCGAACGGGCTGACCACGTGCCTCATGGTTGTAGCAGGATGATCAGCATCTCAAGGAGAATGGGGATGGGTCAGGCATCTGCCTGGAGGCCCCCGGAGTATCAGTGGAAAGGTGGATGCAGCGACGCGCTGCATGCTCGTATGTATGTATGCATTAAATGTATATGCAACAAAAATGAAACTGTACTCGAGATAAATGCAGTTATACAGGGTTAACAAGACATTGTGGACATCCTGTGCATAGGACGCTCAAAAAGGTTCGAGCAATTATATACCAATAAGCCATGAAAGGCCTTTTTTCATTACACGATGAAATATATTTAATGACAAAATGATGCATATATATATATATATATATATATATATATATATATATATATATATAAAGATTTTTTAAGTGTGCTGCTTTGCCTCCTGAGAGGATCCCATTCATAGAATGTGTTTAACATCCTCTGGGCGAGCAGGATAGCGAAAAAAAAACATGAACACACATTTAATCTCTCCAGCCTGGGTTTGAATATCCGCCCAGCTGTAAACCATAACCCTGGTGTTTCACAAGCAAGGCGAGGCATCAATACGTGTGCCGTGCATCAGACAGACGCTAAACCAGAAGACCTGTGCCACCAACAGTCGTTGGTGAATGTTAAATACCCCCAAGGGGTCGTCTTTCGCAAAGCGTAGCTGAGATATTGCCAGCACCCTGGCCAAATTCCAAATTCCTACTCTAACCTACAGGGGGCACTGAATCAGCAGAAACAGCTACGCTTCCCAGCAATGATGCCAAACCAGCAGCCAAGTGCTACACTAGGGTGCATCAAACGCCCCCTTTTTGCGAAAGTTTGAAAAACATAAGGCGGCGATAGGACAGATGTGTTCGAATACATGAAAAAACATTCTCTTTTTTTTTCAGAATTTTCGGTCATCATCTTGGAGTCCACATCGGGGTCAAAGTTCAGGGCACACAGCCTGCGCATTTTTCAGAATAAATGTTATTTTTCACTGTATAGTGATCAAAACTTGTGTCTGGTGGTAAAATAATTCTGACATATCAATGTACTGCTCCTTTGGTGATGTTTGTAACACGGTTGGCTTGTAATTTGTTGCACAGTTTCCCGGAAAATGGTATTTTTTCCCGGAAATTGTGTTTTCCCGGAGAATTTGACACGTGGCAGATCATGAATGTAAAAGTTTGGACGATTTGGACTGTAAAAGTTGGACAAGGAACTTGGACTATGCCTATTGGGCGCTTTGTACAGACTTCGGAAAGCCTCACTTCCCAAGGACATTCACTTGACATCTAGCCTATCTGACTTTGTCTCAGTTGATTCTTGGTTTGTGTTCCGAGAACTTGAACTGGACGATTCATTCTTAATGTATGAAGTGAGTGAGTGGCAACACTTCCAGCCTATGTGGATTCAAAATCTAAAACCAAAGCACTCAATGTAACTAATGATGCGGCTGAACGTCTAATAAAACTCGGAACGGACTGTCTCGGTGCAGCGATGTCTGAAGAACACTTTCAGAATGTGCAACAAGTCACTGAGAATGACAGGAAAGAGAATCCAAATCTCCGGAAACGCTTGAAACGTGATCATTAATGATATTATATGAGTACCTTGATATGAATACACATAATTCTGGGTAATAAAGCCGTGAATTTGACAGAACCGAGGCCTTGTTACTGTTTTTTTGTTTTTTTTCTGGAAAAATCACCAGTTTCCCGCTCTCCGGCAAATTTCCAGAAAATTTGATTGGCTCTATATCACTGGAACATCACCAAAGGAGCAGTACATCGATATGTCAGAATTATTTCACCACCAGATACAAGTTTTGATCACTATACAGTGAAAAATAACGCTTATTCTGAAAAATGCGCAGGAGCTGCGTGCCTGAACTTTGACCCCGATGTGGACCCCAAGATGATGACCGAAAATTCTGAAAAAATGAGATGTTTTTTCATGTATTCGAACACATTCTGTCCTATCGCCGTTATGTTTTTCAAACTTTCGCAAAAAAGGGGGCGTTTGATGCACCGTATGTTGCACGCAAATGAACGAACACTGCATATACAATACTGCACAATAATCATCACCACTTGTGTGCCCACCTTCCATGCACTCGTTCACAGACTCGTAATCAGCATAGGTTCTGCCCTCAGGGCGTTTTGTAGGCTGTACCAGAAGGATGGTGTGCGACTGAAAGCAAAAGACAAACACAACAATCACTTGCTTTATCCTTCTGTATACTTAGATTATTTTTTGGGGGGGAGGCTAGAGCATCAAGTTCTGTAACTTAAGCAATCCCCTCTTTCAGAGCATGCAAAGTACATCGATATGTATTTGGCCGAAATCAAGCCCAACTACGATGAAGATGTCAATAAAACATCTAAACAGGAAAATTTAAGAACTCAATGTTTAATATAAAAAATATACCAGTAATACCCCCCTATAACACTGCTTTGTGATGGCATTCTTCGTCCTGGGTGTAATTAATGTGCAATACTAGTAAAACGAAATGAATAATGGCCATGTTATGTTAGAGGGTGTTGCCAAGATCAACGAGATCCTCGACATTTGGTCCGAGAACAACCCCGACTGGGAACGCAGCAGCGCTGTCAAGAGAGGCGTTCTGGCAGCTATCGCTTGCTACCTGGAAATGCTTCGGGAGAGGAAATGGCAGGCAAGGCAGTCTACCCAAGATGCCTTCATTAACAAGAAGCCTGCAGTTCCCAAGGTGGTTAACCCTGCCAGGAGTAGCCCCTTCCATGGTCTTAACGCTGCCATGTATAAGGATTTTATGTCATCATTCAACACTAACTCTACATTATAAAATACTTTAACACATTTTTCATGTGTACAGGATCATTGATATCAGTGCTATTAGCGACCCCAATGAAGCCCTGGTACGTCACTCATATAATGTGAGAAATGGTGATATTGTAAACACATCTCCATTAGAACAGTGTTATAACGACCACTTATAGAGTTGTTTCACACACAGCTGTTTCCAGGAACATATCCACAGCGTTATATAGGGGGTATTACTATATAACCAAACTACATCTTTGTAACATTTAGTTACCTCCCACCACCGAAGGTGAAGGAGGTTATGTTTTCACCTTTCTGTCTGTTGTTTGTGTGCAGGATATCTCAAAAAGTTGTGGATGGATCCGGATGAAATTTTGTGGACAGGTTCGGTCTGTGACAAGGATGAACTGATTAAATTTTGGTGAAGATCCAGATCCGGATCCGACTACTAGAATTATTTAAGTGATTCTTTACCATTGATAGATAGGGCTAAATTGATATATAGCATGATATCTCAAAATGTTGTGGACGGATTCTGACGAAACTTAGTGGACAGGTTGGGTGTATCACAAGGAAGAAATGATTCGATTTTGGTGAAGATCTGAATCTGGATCTGGATAGCAGAATTATTTAATTTTAAAAGTGATTCTACACCATTGATAGGGCCAAAAATGATGTAGTACTGTATAGCACGATATCTCAAAAATATAATGGGCCTGATATGTTCTCGTGGATCAGGCATTACGTGGCGGAGGTATTCACTCTACTGAGTGCCCTTGTAGTTTGTTTATGTGCAGCATATCGCAAAAAGTTGCGGACGGATTCGGACGAAACTTGGCGGACAGGTTGGATGTGTGACGACGACGAATTGATTCGATTTTGGTGAAGATCCGAATCCGGATCTGGATGCGAGAATTATTTAATTTTTGAAGTGATTCTTCACCATTGAGAGTTCGGGCCAAAAACGATATAGTACTGTGTAGCACGATGTTTCAAAAATGTATTGGGACCGATATGTTCTCGTGGATCAGGCATTACGTGGCGGAGGTATGGGCTCTCCCGAGTGCCCTTCAACATAATTAATGTTATACCCTTTTTCCTTTTTTGCAGACTCATCCACATTGTGCCGTGCAGTACCTCCATTCTACTGACAGACACAGCAGCTGTGTGTGTGTCTGCCAATGTGGAATTGATTTGATGTTGATCTGATAAATAGAACATGTCATGTCACTCCGGAATGATCATCACACTCTCGTTACTCTTCTGCCACCTCATTTGCTCTTTTGATCACTCTCTTGTTAAGGCCCGTATCTCTCTGGCTATTGCAATGGAGCAAACTCAACGAAACAGCATATATGGATGTTTGCTCAGGCCAAGTGGCAGGGACTTCAAACTGCCCTCTCACAAAGGGATTGGACCACCATCTCCACAGCACCTGATATTGATGCTGCCCAGGAATACTTTCACAAAAGGCTATTTTCTTTCAAGCACCTGTTAAAACCATCCCGTCTGTGATTTTCCAATCCATCCTCTCGACCCTGGTACACTGAATCCTGTGAGGAGACGGTTTTAATCAAGCAGCTTGCTTTCTCAAATTGGAACGCGAACCCGACTGAGGATAACTTCCGTTCATTCCGTAATGCTCAGAATTCCACGACAGGTGTGTGTGTGTCCGTCCTGAGTCGAGCGAGAAAACAACATCTTGTGAATCTCAAGGCCGAACTCTCAAACAAATCTCCTACCTCCAAGTCGTGGTGGTGCTTGGACAAGTCTATTCTCCGGTGCTTGCTCCCCCTCCATCCCATCCTTCACCTCAAAATGTTGGACTGCAGACTATGCCCAAGATAAGGTAGAATGTCTAAATTCTGTTTTTTCCTCCAAGTCTCGTGCACCCAATCCATTCCGTTCTGTCCTGTCCTCATCTTAATCCGAAATCCCAACTGCCTACTGGACTCCGTCCTCACCAAAGAAGGTAGAGAAAGCTCTGTACGACCTTGGCCCTGCTTCAGCGACAGGACCAGATAGCATCAATGCCAATGTTCTCAAATCCTGCTCTGCTGTTCTTTCTTCCCCTCTTTCTGTCATATTCGGGCTGTCCTCCTTTAACCACCCACCCTCTGCATGGAAGTCAACACAAAAGAGACCGTACACCAACTATAGGCCAGTGAGCTGGCTTCCAACTACAAGCAAAGTCATGGAATCCATCATTGCTTCCGTCAAGTCTTTTCCTTTTTCAAAATTTTTAATCTCTAACCCTCAGTTTGGATTCCATTTTGGTAACAATTCTGGACAGGATTTTGCTCCTCTCTCAGCAATGAATGGAGGCCTCCGATCTCAGAGGTTAGGATAGTCTCCCCGGACACATCGCAGGCATTCGACAGTCTGGTAACCTGCTTTGCTCGGCGAGCTGTCTGCCTGTGGCATAGAAGGCCGTTTTCATTCCTGGATTTCTGACTCTGGTCTGACAAATTGAACATGTCCTTCGATACTGGGAAAATAGTCAGTCTTACTTTATCAATCTGGAATGATTTTCAAACAAACCCACCAAATCCCTTACTCGTCCACTGGAAGAGCTTCAGTGTCTTGAATTTCTCGGCCTCGCCATCAGCCGTGACTTTCCCTGGGCCGATCAGGTAGCAAAGCCAGCTGCAGAATGGCCATCATCCGTCAGTCTTTTCTTGGAAAATCAGAGCTAATCAGTCTCCAAGACCTTTGTCCACAGCTCAATGGACAATTAAATACCGCTCTCCACTCCGGGCTGGCGCCCCAGCTTTACATCCGTCTCTCCTGGATCCTGTGGAATCTAAATCGATCAACGTCAATGGAATTTCCATGCTGAGGTTGAGCCACAAGATCTGTCGCTTCTTACATCAGACGGGTTGGTGCCTCTGTTTTTCACCGCCTCTCCTCCGGTACATCTCTCCATATCTCTCACAGACCTCCGACGCTCACCAGCTTGTCTGGGATGCACGTATCCCTCCCGAAAGCATCTTCTGGTTAAACCATCCAAAAAGCGAGGCTTTCCGCACACCTCCACCCCTTCGTTGAACCGTCTTCCGGGGAAGGTTCAAAACCCGCTCTCCCCACCAATCTCCAGGAAGCAGTGAACCACCACGTTTCCTGCCACCTCCCCTCACATCTATCTGCACCTGCAATGTTTTACACCCCCACTAACCCAACAAATCTTACTGGCAGGTTTCCTTCCCTTCTCCACCGTTTTTTATTGCACCTCATTCCCTTACTTGTAGCCCAACTATGACCAACTTTTTACCCTTTGTCAACTCTTCCATGAGCCTCGATTTTTGTATTTAAAAAAAGGGCTGGGTTCGTGTCGAGGATTAAACCACTGAATAAAACTACCTCCAACCACAAACATACTGATGGAATGAACAAATTAATCATACAATTATTACTCACAACAATTGTATGAAATATAAGAGTTCGCGATTTCCCTTTTGGATCGTCTGGGGAGAAAAAAAAATCGACACCAACTTGTCAAGGTTTAGCAATGGACCACAGGCCTACACACACTAGACTAGGCCTCACAAGCCGACGACATGTCGCAGGATCCCCGACAAATCATCGACCAACTTCATCATGGTTCTGCACGGCATGTACCGCCACGAACGACGACCGAACGTTAAAATGTTCAAATACCATTTTCAGAGGCCGCAATATGAATGGTTTCTGCAGACGTCACACGCTCCAGTCGCCAACACTGAACCTTCGAAGGGAAAAACGTATCGCAGGAAGTTGAGGGAATGTCCATACGCTCGATCGCCGTTCCCTTTGAATCCCGCGTCTCGGATGAAATGAAACCCGTGACCTTTGAATATTGTATTTATTAAAATGCCATGAAATGCTAATTGCAAAATGAAGTTTTAAAAAATCGAGCCGACGGAACAGTGCGTTTTTACTAATACATCTCCTGAACGGCTGCTGTTCGGCAAAAGTAAAAGAGAGAAAAAAAAATGTGAATAACTTGTAAGGGCAATAATTAAACAATAGAGAGGTAATTAAAAAATTTTTTTTAGAATAACTCATTCAAGAAAGTGGGTTTAAAAAACAAACGAGCATTGTAATCGTGCGCACCGTACTTAAAATTTTCAACATACTCTCACTGTTGTGATAATGAAGTGCCGTACTGTAACTAGTGGCGACGGTGATTGGGTGGATGTGACAGCGCTGTAATATGAAGGTCAATGGCTCGTGTTGACGTGTACGCCACATACTCGGTGGAAAGTCATGCTGTAACAATATAGGTATGTTATATACCATATTAGGTATGTTATATACCATATTAGGTATGTTATATACCATATTAGGTATGTTATATACCATATTAGGTATGTTATATACTATATTAGGTATGTTATATACCATATTAGGTATGTTATATACTATATTAGGTATGTTATATACCATATTAGGTATGTTATATACCATATTAGGTATGTTATATACCATATTAGGAATAATGTACTCTGAGGAATGTAATTGGTATTAGAGTCTGGAGTTTAACTTTGTTGATGTAACTCACTTATGTGATGTGGATGTGGTATTTGCCTTCAGTAATTATGTATACTAGTTATTACAGCGTGTGCGCTGTATACAATTGCACCGAGTTTGAAATGTTTACAGCAGTGCGCTGTATACAATGTCCCGGTGTCTACCACGTCTCCGGCGTCTCCGGTGTACCCCCCCCCCCCCCCACGTGCCTCAAGACAGCCAATGATGGCCGTCCGGTAGATGGCAGTGCGTAACCTAGACGGAAATGGCAGCAATTGACGGAAATACCCGAGTATTTCAATGGAAATTTGTGAAACGAATGTGTTATATATGTGAAAACCATTGAATTTATTGCTTGAGAGAAAAAAAACCAAGAAACGCGCCCCTCTCATGTACGAACGAACGAAAGACGTCATTTCCGCCCAACATCGCATTTCGCGGTGAAAGACGTCATTTCCGCCCACATCGCATTTCGCGCCGAACGCTGAAAGCTAATTTCTTCTTATGCCATCATTCTCTTGCGGCCCCCTGCCACGCTGTATCGAATTGTATTTTGTTATTATTGCCCTATGTATATTTCTGTTGTTGTCGATATGCATATGAGTTTTGTGAGAATAAAGCCTACAGAAAAGGTCGATTGTTGATTATTACAACAATAATTTATTCTCACAAAGCTTACCCGGTTGGATTGGATCAGAAGAGCGCCTAGGTCAGGTCAGGTCAGGTATGGGAGCATGTGCCAGAACAGCGCGTCGCTGCGTCCACTTTCCGGCGGTACTCCAGGGGCCTCTGTCTGGCATCCCCCAGGCAGATGCAGGCCCATCCCCATCTCCTTGAGATGATGGTCAACCTGCTGCAACCACGAGGCACGTGGTCGGCCCACTGCCCTCCTCCACTCATGAGACTCCCTCGCTGAGAGAATCTGGTGAGCAGGATCAGCGTCAGGAAAACGAGCCACATGTCCATACAGCTGCAACTGACGCTCACGGACTATGCAGGTAACAAATCTCATCCGAGTCTCTCTCAGCAACCACTCGTTGGACACAAAATCCGACCAGCGATAGCCAAGGATTCTCCGAAGAGACCTGGTACCAAAGGAATTAAGTCTCCGTCTCAGATCCTTGGTCAGAGTCCAAGTCTCGCATCAATAGAGCAAGACTGGAAGTACAAGGACCTGAAGACTCGGACTTTCGTCCTCCCGCACAGGTACCGGCAGCGCCACACCCCATGATCCAGTGAATCCATGACTCCCCAGGCCCGACCCAGACGTCTATTGACCTCTGACTCACAGCCAGCAGAGACATGAATATCACTGCCAAGGTAAGTGAATCTTACCATAAGGTAAGCATAGGCCTACACTGGAATGGAGCGTTTGCTGAGACCAGAGAGGCTGGATTCGGATCCCAGTTCACCCACGGCGGCACAAGAATGGAAACACTGGTTAAAGACATTCAAAAACTTCCTGGGAGCTCTACCACAGGATAATCTGGATAAGCTAAGTCTGCTTACAAATTTTGTCTCACCAAGACTATACGAACTATATCAGAGTGCACCATTTATGATGAGGCTATCCTACTTTCCAGTCACAGTATGTAAAGTCCACTAATGAAGTGTTTGCACGCCATCGTCTTGCAACTCGCCGCCAGCAGGTCGAGGGTCCTTGGGTGAATACCTTCTGACACTGAAAAAGTTAAGTAAAGAGTGTAACTTTAGGGCTGGTAACAGCAACTCAACATTGCGAAGAATTCATCAGGGATGCTTTATTAGCGGCCTGCAGTCACCACTGATCAGACGACGTTTATTAGAGAATAAGACTTTAGATTTAGCTACCATGTTTATCAGGCTCGATCTCAAGATTCAGCCCAAAGAAATTCAGAATCTTATTGTGTTATAAACCCTCCCGTTCATTGGGTGCTGCTCATCCAATCAGAACTAGAGGGGGAGCACTCGGTAGAGTGCAAAACCTCCGCCGCCAATACTGCTAGGTCACTCAAGTGAACCTGATATCCTATTCATTCAATTTGACGTCAACAGTGCTCACAGAGTTATAGTTTGCAACTTTCCCTTTTACTTTTAACTTTTACATACTCAATTCATTTGTCATAACTAGATTCCTTGAGACAGAAATTGATTTTACGTGGGTATTCCACCTGAAGTTCCAAAATCAGCCGCAATTATAATTTTGGCATGTTTTTGTTGGAAATCACTTAAAACATGTAGAAATGCAAAAAAAAATCGAAATTTTGTTGAAAAAAAAGTTGCAAAATTTTTTTTCTCTAACAATTTTTTTTGGGTGGGGGGGTGGGGGTTGGAAATCACTTAAAACATGTAGAAATGCAAAAAAAAAAATTCAAAATATTTTTTAAAAAATTGGCCGCCATAGCGGCCATATGGATTTTTGGACCAAGTCCAAAATCTAATGGCATGATCCTTGGACCAGACCTAACCCCCCACCAAGTTTCGTCGAAATCCGTCGAGGAGGTTTTCCGTAATACTGTTCACAAACAAACAAACAAACAAACAACAATAAACCAATTACGTAGGTGATCCGATCTTGCAAAGGTGACACGTGTGACTTCTTTAAGGTCACACTGAGGTGAATAGAGCTGCTATCCACCAGGAGCGACTCCTTGAGGAATATCTGCCTACGAGAGATTCCGATGAGAATCGTTTACAGAGTAACCATGAAAAATATGCGTTTGCCTCAAAACGTCACCAAATCACGTCATAATGTCTCAAGCTTGATATATCTAGAAAGCACTCATCGAGGTGTTCAATTTGAGGTACTACACGATATGGTTCCTAAAACTTGAAAATTTGACCTTAGGCGTCAACCATGAAGGTCAAGGCCAATCACCACCAAAAATTAATCAGCTGAGCAGACCATGAACTATATTCCATGAAGTTTGAAGACGATCCGATCAAAATTACTCAAAAAATAAGGGTTTCGTCGACTCCCCTGATTTGCGACAAAGTGACCTTGACCTTTGACCTTGACCTTCAAAATTTTATGCGCTGAAAGGGACCTCTATAGGCCTCTGATATGCGAAGTTACAAAAATTTCCAATGAAAACTGTGCTCTGCAGAGTGATTTATACGTGATTACAGAAAAAAAAAAAAAACAACAAACAAAAAAAAACACATGAAGGTCAAGGCCAATCGCCACCAAAAATTAATCAGCTGAGCGCCAGACCATGAACTATATTCCCATGAAGTTTGAAGACGATCCGATCAAAATTACTCAAAAAATAAGGGTTTTGTCGATTACCCTGATTTGCGAAAAGTGACCTTGACCT
The DNA here is from genome assembly GCA_035128595.1 of Eptatretus atami. NCBI lineage: Eukaryota > Metazoa > Chordata > Myxini > Myxiniformes > Myxinidae > Eptatretus > Eptatretus atami. Next base: position 107,992,699 of record CM068952.1, on the reverse strand, counting down.
TTGACCTTGACCTTCAAAATTTTATGCCTGAAAGGGACCTCCATAGCCTCTGATATGTCGAAGTTACAAAAATTTCCAATGAAAACTGTGGTCTGCAGAATTTTTTTTTCGTGATTACAGACAAACAAACAAAAAAAAAAAATAAAAATAAAAACATACAGACTGACTAACATATCTTGCAAAAACTTCGTTTTGGCAAGATAACAAACAAACAAATAAACCAATGTCACCCTTAGGGTGACCCGTATCTTGCCAAAAGGTGACCACGTGTGACTTCTTTCAGGTCACACTGAGGTGAACAGAGCTGCTATCCACCAGGAGCGACTCCTTGAGGAATGTCTGCCTACGAGAGATTCGTAACCTACAGAGTAACCATGAAAAATATGCGTTTGCTCATAACGTCACGAAATGACGTCATAATGTCTCAAGCTTGATATATCAGAAAGCACTCATCGAGGTGTTCAATTTGAGTACTTACACGATATGGTTCCTAAAACTTGAAAATTTGACCTTGGGGTCAAATATGTTTGACCTTAGGCGCTAACCATGAAGGTCAAGGCCAATCGCCACCAAAATTAATCAGCTGAGCTGCCAGACCATGAACTATATTCCCATGAAGTTTGAAGACGATCCGATCAAAATTACTCAAAAAAATAAGGGTTTCGTCGACTCCCTGATTTGCGACAAAGTGACCTTGACCTTTGACCTTGACCTTCAAAATTTTATGCGCTGAAAGGGACCTCTATAGGCCTCTGATATGCGAAGTTACAAAAATTTCCAATGAAAACTGTGCTCAGCAGAGTGATTTATACGTGATTACAGACAAAAAAAAAAACAACAAAAAAACACGTGAAGGTCAAGGCCAATCGCCACCAAAAATTAATCAGCTGAGCGCCAGACCATGAACTATATTCCCATGAAGTTTGAAGACGATCCGATCAAAATTACTCAAAAAATAAGGGTTTTGTCGATTACCTGATTTGCGACAAAGTGACCTTGCCTTTGACTTGACCTTGACCTTCAAAATTTTGGTGCACTGAAAGGGACCTCCATAGGTCTCTGATATGCAAGTTACAAAAATTTCCAATGAAAACTGGTGCTCTGCAGATTTTTTTGTTCGTGATTACAGACAAACAAAAAAAAAAAAAAAAAAAAAAAACACAGACTGACTAACATATCTGTCAAATTCGTTTGGCAAGATAACAAACAAACAGAAAGGGGTGAAAACAGTAACCTCCATCCATCTTCGATGGCGGAGGTTAATACCGGTGAAGTGGAACCCACAACTGTAATGGCTGCTACTGGTGTTAAATGTTTCTTTTTGTGTTTTTTTTGAACACCCACGTGTAAAATGTCGCGCACGAGAGCTGTGTGTCATAAGTGCCAGAAAAAGGGTCATTTTGCTAAGGTGTGCCGTAGTACTTCATCAGCAGCTACTGGTGCTTGTGCAACTTCCTCTGATCAGGTAACGCCAGCGGCTGTGTCTTCTGCCGCTGCCCCAGGGTGTTATCAAAGGCGTTTGCGAGGGTCACGCTCAATGGAGTGGAATGGATGGCCTTATTGATAGTGGTAGTTCAGAAAGTTTTATCCGTCCCGACCTCGTTAAGTGCCATTCCTTAAGTGTAATCACACCCGAGACAATGTTTCCATGGCATCCACTTCCTTCACCGCTCAGACATCAGGGTTCTGTCGGGTCAATATCAAAGTAAACGGTCGTGCTACCAAGATGTACGTCTGTCCATACTCCCTCAGCTGTGTTCAGATATAGTTTTGGGCCAGGATTTTCAGGGACTGCATGATAATGTTACACTGACATATGGAGGTAGTTGCCTCCTCTTGTTATCTGTGGACTCAGTACACTGTGTGTTGACCCTCCAGAACTGTTGCCACTTGACAGCTGATTGTTATCCTGTTGCTGCTAGATCACGCCGGTACTCTCCCGATGATCGTAAATTCATTGAAAAGGAATTCAAAGGATGTTGAAGAAGGTATTATAGAGCCCAGTAACTCCTCTTGGCGTGCACAGGTTGTTGTCGTTAAGAACGAAACCCACAAGAAACCTTAGCCATGGACTATTCAGAAACTATCAACAAATTTACACTTCTTAGGGTACCTCTGCCTCGTATAGATGACACTGTTAACAAGATTGCTCAATACCGTGTTTTTAGTACAATTGACCTCCGTAGTGCGTATCATGAAATCCCCATGAGAAATGAAGATAAGCCGTACACGGCGTTTGAGGCCTGTGGACCCTTTATCAGTTTGCTCGGGTTCCCTTTGGTGTCACCAACGGAGTGGCTTGCTTCCAACGTATCGTGGATTCATTCATCAAGAAAAGAACTGGTTGGAACATGCTTACTTAGACAACATTACTATCTGCGCCATGACTCAGGAAGAGCATGATGCTAATCTCACGAAATTTCTTGAGGCTGCTAAGAGAAAGAATATAACTTACAATGAAGACAAGTGCATCTTTTCAACTAACAGGCTCAGATTCTCGGTTATGTGGTGGAAGGAGGGGAAATGCGCCCGGATCCTGAACACTCCGACCCTTGCAGGACTTGCCTGTGCCTCTGGACATGAAATCCTCCGACGCATCCTTGGCTTCTTCGCCTATTATTCACAGTGGATATATGACTACTCAAGCAAGATCCGCCACTGTGTGCCACTACTACATTTCCCATGAACAAGGGAAGCAGAAGCGGCTTTCCATCTTCTTAAGCAAGACATTGAAGGTTCAGTGGTGAGGGCGATTGACGAATCCGTACCCTTCGAAGTTGAGACCGATGCTTCGGATGTGGCAATTGCTGCAGTCCTCACACAGGCAGGACGTCCGGTAGCCTTCTTTTCCCGAACCCTTCAGGGACCCGAATGTCATCATGCTTCTATTGAGGAGGCCCAGGCTATTATTGAAAGTTCGCCACTGGAGACAGTATTTGACGGGCAGACATTTTACTATAAAGACAGATCAACGTTCAGTGAGTTATATGTTTTATAAGCAGCATAAAAATAGATGTTGTTCTCTTCTTTCGGCTGTTCCCGTTAGGGTCGCCACAGCGGATCATCGTTATGATCCACATACTGATTTGGCATAGGTTTTACGCCGGATGCCCTTCCTGACGCAACCCTGGTCGCCTCTTACGACACAGGGATAAGGATTGGGTTTCCCATGATTCCGGGCTGCCCTACACCCTCATCAGCGCAGCCCAGCACAGAGCACCCGTCCTCAAGCGATCCTCCAACCCAAGGCCTCTGAGTAGCCGGATTACAGGCGCACGCCACTACGCCCGGTCAGCATAAAAATAAGATAAAAAATGATAAGTTAATGGAGGATGGTATTGCCTTCCACGAGAGACGATTTTTAGCTGAGAAACTACGGAAAACCAAATTCAGTATCCTTGACGAGTCCCACCGCAAAAGTGTCAGTCAAATCCTTGCAGTCATGGTGAGGTATTTTGATGATGAAATCTAAAGTGAAGGATTCGCTACTTGGCGTGATTGAGGTAGACGATAGCACTGCTGCGGCTGCGGATTATACAAGTTAGTGAAAAAACTATTATATGATGTGGATATACCACTTGCCAACGTTATCGGACTCGGCGTGGACAACTGTGCTACTATGATGGAGGGTCATCCAACGGTTTTCAGGCCCTAATTAAATGGATGTGCCTAATATATTCGTGCAAGGATGCATCTGTCATTCCATGGCCCTGTTCGCCAATCACGCCGCCAAAATGTTGCCGTCTTGGTTGGTGGGCGTACTACGAGATGTAGGAGCCTATTTTAGCCGCAGTGCTAAACGCAAACGTGAGTTTAGTCTTATACAAGACGCGGTTGGGGAAGGAGCGAAGCACAAAATTTTGAAACTGTGTGACACCCGATGGCCTTCAAGGGCGCCGTCCGTAGGCCGGATTCTAGAACATAATGGACGTGCCTGAGTTGTTTTCCAAACGCGAAAATGCGAGATGTCAACGATCGTACGGAGAAGGACAAAGCTGGTCACATATATCAATCATGAATTCGCCTGAACGGAGCATATGCTTCTTGTTCCTACACTACATTTTGCCAAAGATCGACAGACTCAATGCTCAGTTCAAGTCAACATCGCTGAAATATCATCGAGACATGATGCGATCCCCGAGATGGGTAGCAGGGGGCCACTCAGTCCTCTTGTAGTGAAACGAAGATAAAATCTAACCGATGTAAGTGCTATTCCGAACCCAGTGATATTTCCATCCACAAGCCGCTCATGGACGTAATTCTGGGCGGCAAGTGCACCACCAAACTCCTTGAAGAACCACTTCAAGCAAAAGAGATACGTTTCCGTGAGGACTGTAAGGCATTTTTGGTGGGCTTGTGCTTGCAGATTAGAGATCGATTCGATACGAATCCAAATGGTGTGCTCGGACGCTTGAAAATAATAAATCTGCGAGATGCCTTGGGTGATGGAGACACGAAGCGAGCCGCTTCTATCACCGCACTGGCCGCCCAGTCGTTTCCTCATTTAGTTCCCGATCTTGATGAACTTGATGATCAATGGCAGGAACTCGGTCTTTGTGACATTACAAAAGGATACGCTGATCCTGCCGCACTGCTGGACAGTCCAGAGAAATTCTGGGATTCAGTGAGTAAAATGAAGGATGGACTCTGCGGCCACAAATTCGACATAATTTCACAGTTCATGAAGTACATGATGTCTTTGCCACATTCGTCGGCATGCGTCGAACGCATATTTTCTCGAGTCAATATGACAAAAACGAAACACATGAATCGGTTACATGCTTCTACACTGGAGGCGCGGCTCCTCGCATACCAGCATGGAACTGACCACGGAGGATGTGTGGCCTGGGAACCGTCCAAACTCATCGTCGAGGATGTTCGTGAGGGACGGTGTTGGCAAAGGTATGAGAACAGAATGGGTAGTCGGAATCAGGAAGAATCGGTCATGTTCTATGACGTTTACGAATAAATTCTGGTATTATATGTGGGGTATGCCAACACCGACCCTGATCACGAACATCCTCGATAATGAGTTTGGATTTTGGATGGTTGTGTGATCGATATATGTAGCCATATGTTGTTTTAATTGCATATTGTTTTTTGTACTGTTTATATATATTTTCCATCAGAAGGCCATTCCGGGATTTTTCATGACGAATTTCCGGGATTTTCTGAAATTCCGACTGGTAACGTTGCTCACGAGGCTGAGTTATTAAATAAATCACCTCAATTTGAGGTGACACCCCCATTTTCAGCCTCTTATAGGAGGCGGATCGAGATGGGGAGCACAACCCCATGAGACCTCCTGTTCTGATGTGTCGCACCAAATTTGGTCCATATCGGTGAATGTGGTTTGTGAGGAAAATGTTTCAGTGAATATGAGGGATTAGTGGAGGGAGGCCGTGGCCCCCTTTTCCAGAAGAGATTCAGCCATGGGTTAGGACACAGCTTAAGGTTAGGACATGGTCACGATGCTGCATGGTCAGTTTGGTCTGGATCCCGTTATCGGATTCTGAGAAGATTTTCTTGAATGAAATACCAATATTTTGGGAAAAACCCCCTTTTGCCCACTCTACATGGATGGATCTGGATAGGGAGCACAACCCCATGACACCTTATTGTCCTGGTGCATCGTACCAAATTTGGTCCATATCGGTTGGGTAGTTTGTGAGATGTTTTAGTCAAATGTTAACGTATGTAAGTACGTACGACCGGAAACAGGGACCCACTCTATGAGCATATTTCGGTGAAATAACCGAAACTTTTTTCCCTTTGTCCCCCATTTTGTCAATCCATTGCCTCCTGACCTTTTGCTATTCCCTGAGCCTTGATTTGATACCTGTACAAAAATAATAATATAAACATAGGGGCAATACCCCTGGGTGCTCACCTGGTCGCGGCTGGAAAAGATAACCAGGGAATCACTGGGAGACATGGATGACCCACAACATATGTAATGGAGAAGAAAGTAAATACCTATGGATTTTAAAGAATTTATCCTGTGAACAAACTTTGGTACATCATGGGTGATAAAGGTTGTGGTCAAGTTTCATCGAAATTGTGTGTGTGGTTTTGGAAAAGAAAGGAAACACATATTTTGGGGGACAACTACCGCCCCCCCCCCCCTTCGAACTCTAGACAGCAATTTAAAAAAAATGTTTTGAACAAATTTTAATACATCACAGGTGATGAAAGTGGTGGTCAGGTTTCAATGGCATTGTGTGTGTATTTTCTGAGAAGAAAGAAAATGCATATTTTGGGGGGCATCCCCCGAACACCCTCTTTGACCACGATTTTTAAAATGGTGTAAACAACCTTTGGTACATCACGGGTGATGAAGGTTATGGTTATGTTTCATCGAAATTGTGTCTATAGTTAGAGAAGAAAGCAAATTCCTATGTTGGGGGGCAACCCCCATTGTAGACCCCCAAAGACCGATTTTTTTTTTAATGCCATGAACAATCTTTGGTACATCATGGGTGATGAAGATTGTATTCAAGTTTCTTTGGAATTGTGTTTGTCGTTTATGAGAAGAAAGTGAAAAATCCTCTTTTTGGGGGGGGGGGCAACCACCTCCATGAATTTCCTCCGTAGATCCGTCAGACCCCAATTTTTTAAATGCCAATGAACAAACTTTGGTACAACATGGGTGATGAAGTTTGTGGTTAAGTTTCATCAGAATAGTATTTGTAGTTTCTCAGAGAGCAATACCTATTTTTTTTGGGGGGGGGGGGAAACCCCCGTAAACCATCTTGGGGCCCGATATTTTAAATGCAATGAACAAACTTTGGTTCGTACTCGGTGGTTAACTGTTGTGGTAAAGTTTCATCAAAGTCGTGTGTGTGTAGTTTCAGAGAAGTTGCAAGTATTTGTGGACGGACGGATGACGCGCCATCCCATCATCTTCCCGGAACTATGTTCCAGGTGAGCTAAAAATCACACATTCCCCATGAGGAGTAATTACCATGTGACAAGTTAAAAAAAATTTCCTTGGTTGGGTTTCGGAGATACAGAGGTCCAACATTTTTCCGACATTGTTTGGGCATAATTGGCTTGAAT